>CM055823.1:24168568-24768568 GCA_029582265.1 Zoroaster sp. YZ-2022
TCAATATTTTTTCTCCAAATTATGAATCTTCTTGATTAAACCTTGCAAAATTTGATAAACGCGGGTTTAAAGGTAAGGTATTGCATTGGTTATCCAAAAATAACCAAATGGTTTAGTTGCAATGTGAAATTTACTTGGTGTATAAAGCTGATGATGGTATCGATTTTTCCAAGAAATAATTTTGTTTGATGTGATGTCGCTTTAGAATAATTTCCAGGTCGAATTTAGGGAAAAGGAAACCTTCATATATTCCGCATTAGAATAAATTTGCCAAACCTAAATAACCTTAAATGTTTGCATGGTTGAAGGTGATAATAGTGAGATGTAGAGCTAATATTATGTCTGCGGTAACACCATGTAATAATAACTTGTGGGTAAATCGACGTTTCGGTCAGTGTACTCTGGCCGTCGTCAGGAGAAACTTGGTGATATAAAACATATAAAAACATGTTTTTTTTATCAGTTTCAATCTGTTCTCCCGTACAAGCTGACACTTTCACAAATCTGCAATGTATATATTTCTTGATTCATAGAGAGTAGGCCTATACCCGGTAGTCTAGAGAAACAAATATTTTTGCAAATATTACCGATGTTGTACTTTCCCTTTAACTCTGTGATAAGTGGACATCAAATTCGTGTTATTGACTTCATCGGGAGTCAAATGGAGTGCGTGGAAGCTATATCACCATAATTGCCGTGGGCTACGACATGGGTGGGGTTACAATAAGGTCCCACCGGGCTACAATAAGGTCCCCTACGGATAGATACTAACCCGATGCATTACTGGTGACATAAAACATATTTTCTGACACGTGATCATTGAAAATTGCTGTAAGGTTTTGCAAAACACGACGACGTGACGTAAACAAGTTGTTTACTCTAAAAAACGTGTCGCTGCTCGCCATCTTCTGTCTGTCACCTTCTGTTGATAATGTGTGTGTGTGTGTCAGTGACCGTCAGTGGACCAATCAAAATCAGGTAAGTTTATATATTTCATTTTGCCGATTTCTTTACGCCATTGGTTGCTCGACACGCCATTGGTTGCTCGACACGCCACTGGTTGGTCAACACATGAGGGTTCTTAATGGCCATTGGCCACATTTCATTTGCTAAATATAAAACAGAATAAAAAAAATACCCAGTGAAGTGAAGTTTTGTTTTTATTTCTGGTAATTCTTTTTGTGACTTCGTGTCTTTTAGTACTGAAAGTTACCGGTTAGTTTGCTAACCGTTTAACGCAAACTAGATCGTCGGCAAATGGCACAATGTGTCAATAAACTTCCTGCAATGCTTGTTTAATAACCAATGCGGCAAAATAGAAAGTCTGTAACAACAAAATGGGCGGCACATTCTTCCAAAATTGTTGGTGTGTGTCTCTCTCTCTCTCTCTCTCTCTCTCTCTCTCTCTCTCTCTCTCTCTCTCTCTCTCTCTCTCTCTCTCTCTCTCTCTCTCTCTCTCTCTTTGACCCAGTTTCTGAGTCTTCATGAAGACTCATATTTCAATCGGTTAATTTCTGGGGAATAACCCAAATTACGCGTGTACTTCCCAGCCAATATCTGGACCATATCACATATTTACCCTCGGGACATCTGTGAATGTTTAGAATTATGTTGTTTTGACATGTTGTACTTTTATCTTAACATAATATTGTACAAATTACAAACGAAGAATGAGGCATGATTATGTGGTGCCTTTAATACTTAATAATACCTGGTATTATAATAGCTTGTTTTTATGTTGACGTGAATTACGCCAGATATATACCGGCCTCTCAGTTTCATGCAGATTTAATTTTGCCTCTAGTTGGTAGCAAGTGCGCGAGCCTCAAAGCGTGACGTCAGATCTTCCACACAACGTATCCAATTAAATCTCTTGATTGCTACGGCCGGATAGGATACAAAGACAAGGGGACAGTCTACTGCCACAGATTCTTCGCAGCTTTTGTCTGTCACAGTTTTGACCTTAAGTGATGTTTTAATGACATCATGTGTCAACTTCATCTTTAACATGCTTTACTGTAATTTCCAATCAGTTCACCAATACGTTCAAAGAAATTGTACGTTCAAAGAAATTGTTCGGCTGATTTTGTACGTAATTAATTGCGTGCCTATTTTGGGTCAGAAATTGCAAGACAATAAACCAATTCGGACTTGAATAAACCTGGCGCCTTTTGCATTTAATGTATTAATCATTTGTCTTGTTCAACCCAAAAATAATATTTATGCATTTACTAAATTTCCCCTGTCAGCTTGTGGTGTACTATTTTGACAATGTAATTGTTTATTAAGCATAATAGGACCATAGTTATGCCATGGTAAAACATGCTTATTATGTGCTGACAAAACGGCGCCCTATATTTTGTCCACTGTTCTTTCCAAAACCACATTTCTGATTAGGCTTATTAGCAGAGAGAGAGAGGGAGAGAGGAAGGGAGGGGGAGAGAGGGAGAGAGGGAGGGAGGGGGAGGGAGGGAGGAGGGAGGGAGGGGGGAGGGAGGGAGGGAGGGAGGGAGGGGGAGGGGGGAGGGAGGGAGGGAGGGAGAATCGTCGTTGCATTCGGTGCGGAGAAGTATAAGGCAAAAAAATTATCCGGTTTCTGGTCATAGGTCGGCTTCAAAATCGGTGCAGTGACGCGCTTTTTCTTTTTTTCTTTGGGGGGGGGGGTGGGTAATTTATTAATCTTTTTTCTTGCCAACCAGTGAAATACGTTATTGGACCAGACCAAATTTCCCATACACAAAGTATGGTGGCTAAGAAAGGCCTCACAAATCGGGTAAACGTTCACATCCCTATGTGAAAAAGTCGTTTCAAACACAGCTCGGCGGCAGAATTCCAATCAATCCAGCAATTTTGGCTGCAATTAGTTGGACATCGTTTCATAGCAAACAAACAAAAAATTAAAAATGCTGACGCGCGGCTCTGAGGTGACGCGCGCGGAGACCAGAAACCAGAGACTTTTTTGGGGGCCTAAGTTACAACCCTCTATCCGGTCATATTAATTCGTACCGTGCATGAGCTGTTGAGGGCACATGTTGTTAGACCACTGTGGGCGAAAGGGCAGCGATAGTTCGTCGCGTTTGGCGTATTTTGCAGTTGATGTGCGTACGCGCGGAATATCTCCAGCGATCATTGGCTAGCAGAAATACATGCGCGCTTAGTACCAAAACATTATATGCACATAAAGTGTACGCTCAACGCTCACATTCACAGCTAGAGGGCGCAAATTCACAGCTAGAGGGCGCTACGATGTGCACTGAGCGGATAGAGATCAGTGGCGTACGCGCGGCATGCATGCACACGGTCGATCAACAAACCTGATTGGTCGGTTAGAGATTTTGATTGGCCTATCAACAATGGTGTGCTATTCGCACCGTGCATGTAAGCCGTCAAGGGAACGTGTTTGCTCAGTTCACTGTTGATCAATATGGCAGCGATAGTGCGGTGCGTTTAGTGCATGTTGCAGTTGATGTGATCTATGAGTACGCATCAAAGTGGCTATCATCAAGACACCAGGTGTAATGTCACTGCTAGAGAATTACGATGTACACAGACCGCATAAGGCGGGCCCTTGTTGTACAGCTAGCTCTCAAATTTAACTCTTCTACCGGGCACCATGTAAATTAGCCGTGTATGCCACGGTCTGGCTTTGAAAATATTTTGATATCAGCATCAGAACATGGCAGGCAAGCCTTGATAATTGGTTTTGTGAAATCAAAGCAGGCCTGTACCATGTTTAACACATCGAAGATATTGTAAATTAAAGGGGCAATATCGTCACGATCAACAGGGCATGGAATCGGAGTGCTGGTTTTCGATTAACTCAGGCCATATTGCCGTTGCTGCTGCATAAATGAGCCAGTAGTTTTCAGTTTACTGTGTTCATCTTAAACTTGGACACCGATTTCATGCCATGCTGAAAGTCTGCTCTGATCGCGATGATTCCGTCACTTTAATAACTTAACAATGATCTCAACTTCCGCTCAATCGATAATATTCATATTATCATCACCTTACGACATGTAGTGTGCAAGACAAGACCAAGACAAGAGTCCTCTTGTTTGGTTTTTAATTCTATTGATTTTTTACTGTATTCTTGTGCTTGTAGTTCCGTTTTATCCGCCTGGCTTGTAATTTATTTTACTTCTTTAAAATCTATTCTTGCTTTTTGGACGCTGACTTAATGTTTTTGTTTGTTTTAAGATCATTTTTGACTTGATGACTTAAATTATTTATTCTACTTTATATAATGTTCAAATTTTACCAGAAGTTTTTATGCAACACGGCCCCTTGAAAAACAACCTTGGTTGATACCGTGTATAAATAAGTTTAAATAAATAAAATAAATAAATAAATAAATAAGAGTCGGTCGCTGGACAAAAGTCACAGTGTTTGATACAAATAGCTAAAATTGAACGTGGAGTGGTGCTGGGTCGGCTAACCGGTTAACCGAAAGTCGGCAACTGACGGCCGCATAATAATAACAAATGCGGCAAAAAAAAAAGAAGTCTAGTACAACAAAATGGGCAGCAAATGTTTCCAACATTTTTTGTCATATTTTTAGGGTTAGAGCCGGTTAGCAAATTTATAAACGGTTAGTGCAGTTTCGGTCGGTTAACCGGTTAATCGGTTAACCGTCCCAGCGCTAACACTAGTGCCATAACATACTGGTGAATTAACGTCAGATCACGTGGTATACTTCGAGGGATTCTTGTAGCACATGACGGGAGACAGTTAGCAGAATAAGAAACATTATTGCACGCCGATGGCACGATCCCATAAACCTTGAGTTAACATTGTCTTCCTCCCACCGTAATGCGAGCAAATCCACAAAACTCTCCTCAGTGCTTGAAACCACAATCAAAGTCATGCATTTTCGAATCCAGCATCTTTGCAAATGTTAAGCCCTGGCTAGAACATACAAGATATAAAAAAAATGGCTCAAATACCGACCACCCCCTCAAAAAAAAACTTCCACAAACAATTAATATATTAAGGTTGAGCTTAATTTAATCATTGGGACAAATTGAAGAGGAAACTGCACAGTGTAAAAACATAAAGAAGCTTAGCCCAGTTACACACATTGTACATGAAGGATGACAACGGCGTGCTTAAAACGACCTTTCGTGTAGAGGATATATAATTAAAGGGACAATTTTATCGTCACGATCAGCAGGGCATGGAATTGGAGTGCTCGTTTTAGATAAACTCAGTGACTGAAAATAATACCCCAGATTATAAGGTCATACTATACAGGCCGCAGAGGAGATTTTGAGAAGTTAGCCATCGTCAAGCACTCACACATCAAGGACCATCAAATCGACTGGCAGGCAGCCCAACTCATCACACCCATCGATACATGGCACCCCAGACGCATCAGAGAGGCCATCGAGATCGTTAAACACGACACTGTGCCACAGGACATCGGCTTCTACATCAGCGATATTTGGCGACCACTACTACGGACCGCAGGATCTTCTATATCCAAAGTTAACCACCCTCCTCCCCCCCCCCCCCCCGTGCTTGTCAACAACTGATTCGGTTCAGTGAGCACACACTCTTTCACCCAACTCCTGGGATCCTAGTCTCAACAGTTCCCGCCTGCACGCCTCAACGAACCAATCCTCCAGCATCCTGTCATCGCGTAATCCTCCAGCAGCCTACTTATTTTTAAGCAGCAGCATTTCCCAGAGTCTGGCATTCTCCTGAGGACGATTAGAGTACACTGATCGAAACGTCGAGTTGTACCTGTTCTTTTCAGAACTAAATACTACTCAATTGAGAATTTCACATGGTGTCACCGCAATTAGTCTTACTTATACTACCGTTAATGCTGCATAAATGAGCCAGTAATTTTCAGTCAGTGTGTGTCCATTTTAAACTAGGACACCGATTCAATGCCCTGTTGAAAGTCTGCTCTGATCGTGATGATATTGTCCCTATATAAGGAAAGACACTAACTACACAAGCACGTAGGCCTACAGTCAATTTGCATGTCTGTAGAAAGTAACGAATTCAGCTGCAAACAGTATAGCCGCATTTCATTCAATATTTGCACGTATGTAGCCTACTTGCGTTCCTATATACAAGTATCACATTGCGGTCATCTTTGTCAGACTCCCTGTAACCAAAATTAATACGATTTACGGCACTAATTCAGATGCACGAATGGGGCCAGACTATATTTTCACGTCCAGCCTCGCTTTGGTCACATGTACTGTAATGGAAGAAAGGCAAGATGGCTATACAGGGTCTATAAATGTTATTTTGCGCCGTCAGAAATACACATAATTATGCAAAAAGGCACAGCAACTGGTTTGATTACTATTGATCTGCTCTCGTTTCCGTATAATCAGATAATAAGATTAGATGATGTTGACTTAGACCGTCTTAAAGCTCATGTAGCGGGAAGAGTAACAACACGCGACTGGGACATTGGACAACACCTGCCACCAAGGGCAGCAAAGTCGCTATAAACCAGGATGTTTGTTTGCTGACCGTGTTTTGTGTTGAGTTAAAGACTAATTGCGGTGACACCATGTGAAATTTTCAATTGAGTAGTAATTAGTTCCGAAAAGAACTAATTGGAGGTTACAACTCGACGTTTCGATCAGTATGCTCTGATCGTCATCAGGAGAATGCCGGACTTTGGGAAATGCTGCTGCTTAAGTAGACTGCTGGAGGATTCGCGCGAAGACTGGATGCTGGATCAGTGGATCAGTGCTTTGAACCGTGCAGGCGGGAAACTGGTGGAACTAGGATCCTTGGAGTGGGTGGGGGAGGATCTAGGAGTGTGTGCTCACTGAACTGAATCAGTTTGTTAACAAGCACAGGGGGAGAGAGGGGTGTTTTGTGTTGGTAGATGCACTATACTTTGGGCTGGCTCCCGACTCCATGTTGCTTTATAACACATTTGCTAATAGCAACTTGTGTATTTTGGTGATGTAGTGAGTATTAAATCAAGACAAAAACCGTAGACAAAACAACAAAACGAAGACATGGAGGCCGGTGTTTCAGCTGGAGACATTAGAGCGATGGGAACAATTGAGAAGGCTAATAAAGCGTGTCATTTGACCATGAAAGGAACAATTTAAATGTATATTTGTAAATTTATATATTGCTTTATAGTTTTGTTTCCCCTCTCCCGTTTCCATGTAACCTTTCCCCTTGCCCGTTCTCCCCCTAATCATCATCACCATCATCATCACCATCATCACCATCATCACCATCATCACCATCATCACCATCATCACCACCATCACCATCATCACCACCATCACCACCATCACCACCATCACCATCATCACCATCATCACCATCATCATCATAATGCATGTTTTGGATAATGAAAATGTCCCGTTCTGGGGCGAGAGAGCAGTGGGTACGTGGGATGGCATTTGCTTTGACTATGACACGAGGGAGCGTCGGGCCTATAGCCTGTTTACAATTCAGTGAGAAAAAACAGTAAAAGGAACTGACGAGGGATATTAAAATAAGTATAAGGAAACATCTTGGTTAAAGAGCGATTTTTTTTTATCTGAAAGCTTTTGGTTTGGAGTTACGGTATGGTATCGAAACATCCTGAGAAGTTATTACTTACATAATACTATAAGGCTATGCAATAGTGGGAATAGATATGCATGTACATGCAGTGAGATTTGAGGTGACACCATGTCGTCGCATCAGTGCATGGTCGCAACAAGGTCGTATCATAGTTACGACCTTGCAGTGGCGCACCCAGGATTTGATTGGGAGGGGGGGGGCTCAAAATATTTTTATTTGAAATCCAATATGGGGGAGAGACATGGCTGACCCAAACCATAACCGCTGGCGCGGCTGCAGCCATGTCCCTAGTCGTGCTCGTCAGTGAACCTACGGCACATGTTAAATGTTTCCTGGTGGTTTCTAGTCATAAAAAGAAGACATTATGGCATGATTCGGACTCGTAGGGTTTTACCTTCCATATAATTTCCTCCTCTTGATGTAAAGAACTTGAGCTTGTTTCGTCTGCAAGATTTCTATAGTTAAATACTTTCATTGCGTGGACGTAAAGTTTGTGATCATTCCGGGCGGAGCTAAAATTTTTCAAACACGAATTTGGCGGCAAAACCAAATCCCAATATTATCCAATCGGTGTTTGCTAAAGAGTGTCACATAATCTTTGTAAATTAAAATCCAATCCTGGGCCATTGTGTACAAACTGGAAAGGAGTTGATTATAATGCGGGCGTGTTTAAATTTTACGAGTAACCTCAACGACAGTCAACGACCTCAACAAGAGAAACGGACAACAGAAAATGAAAATAAAATTAAGTAAAGCTGCTCCCTGATCAGGGTGCACCATGGCAGGGGGGGGAGGGAGAATGTGTAAAAATGCTTGTTATATATACTGGTGGCCCTTCAAGCTTACATGCACATGCATACGCAACGCCGTAAAATATAATAGTGAGTGGAATAAATGGAAAACTTTTGGAGGGGAGCTTGAGTCTCCTGAGTCCCCATCCCTTGTACCACTGCCCTATACTCCTTGCCGAACTCCTCTGTAGACAAGACTTGGGCTCAGATTTTGCTCTCTTTCCTGGCTCCTTCTTTAAAAAAAAAAAAAAAAAAACATCAGCGGGCCCTTGGGGGGGGGGGGACTCGAGCCCCCCAAGCCCCCCTCTTGGGTGCGCCACTACGACCTTGTTGCAGACATGGATTTTGCTCAGTGCAACAAGGTCGTATCATAGTTACGACCTTGTTGCAGACATGGATTTTGCTCAGTGCAACAAGGTCATATCATAGTTACGACCTTGTTGCAGACATGGATTTTGCTCAGTGCAAACAAGGTCGTATCTTTCTACAGAGTTCCAGGATGAACACGCAAAACCTATGGAAGAAGATACCACGTTGTTGCACTCAATTGTTTTAATGTATGCAAATTTATGCACTATTGCACATACGACCTTGTTGGATTTTTTTTTTAGATACGACCTTGTTGTTCTGACAGAACGATGTATTAAAAGAATCTTTTGTTGAGTGGTGAAGGTTCTGCGAAGAACCTTTGGTTGACTCGACGTTTCGATCAGTATGCTCTGATCGTCTTCAGGAGAGGGTTATTACTTCTAACGTGTTGTAGTTATTTGAAGAAAAAAAACATGAAGAGGTCTACAATGTTCAACATCGAAATGGATCATCGGTTGGTGATCCAAAACACACTGGAATGACTACAAATAATCGGAATGCATTTTTGTCTCCTTACGACGCAACGAAATAAGCTTAAATTGTCCACAGTTTGGTTTCTGTACAATGGTCTATCTCTTGATTCCTACAAAAGATATGGATGCATTTATGCATGAGTGCCATGGTCCGGCGGTTTAGTGCATCGGATTTGTGTTCTGATGGCTGAGTCGTCAGAATGTGGGTTCGAATCCTGGCTGTGACCATGGTGCTTCAGCAAGACACTTTACCATAATTGCTTCTCTCCACCCAGGAGTAAATGGGTACCTGTGAGGGCAGAGTCGGTTGTTGTGTTTGATTAGCCCTATAATATGCGCCGAAATGGGAGCAATTGAGCTGTATAATCCCCAGGGAGCTGAGATGGTTTCAAGAATGATTTATGAGCCTGATGAGCAGGGGTAATAGTGTACAGCGCCTTGATCTAGTTGCTAGGATATGTGGGCTTTATAAGAATCGTATATTATTATTTACAGAAATGTTTTCCAAAGGTGCACACTTCCTTTAATCAATTGATAATACGAGACCGTCCCTCCCTACTTTGCACGTTTATATCGACGTAAGAATATAGAAAATTCATTCATATTTACAGCTTTCCCAGAAATACTCAGCGCTCGTTCAGCTGGTGTTTCACCGGCTGCTCTATTTATACTGAAGAGTGCTTCCACGTGGTTACAGTTTCATAAACGACAGCCTTTCATACATTATACGGCTCTCTGTAAGTCCATTGATTAAAATATCTCCTTGAAATCTAAAGTAGCGTCGAGTGTGTGCTGCGTCGCAGATGATGAACGCACGGGAAACCCACAAAATAATTGCACTCCTCCCGACCACTCGACATCCGTTGAATTCTTACGCGGTTACCTTCACTGTGAATAATGTGCGCTGAAGTTGCACTTGTTGGCGAACGTGGGCTGCGAATGCAAACGAAAACGACCCTCGCCAGACACATTCTGGTCATAGTGAATTAAACATGGTGTAAATGAGATGTGAATCACCATTATAGGCCTATATGGTTGTACATGTGTGCATGTATAAACCTGTAGGAGATTGGCATGGAAAGAACCATTGGTTTTTATTCATCGTATTCACCTAATGTACCATTCATACACACTTCATTATTCCATGAACGTTCTCCGTACTAGGGTCCACGTCTTTGGAATGGCATTGACCAAACGTTGAAAACCACTTCAAGAACAATATCTTATCTCCCAGTATGTTACATAGTTATTCGATTACATTTCTCTTTCGTATCTACTCTTTCTTTAATTACAAGTAGGTTAAATCGTCAGACCTTCCATTACGTCATCCACTTTGTCGTTTGTACTTCTTGTTTGTCTGTCATTTTTGTTTGTCTGTCAGTTTAAGCAATGAAGTAATTTCCATTTCTGTTGTAATTTTATTCTCTGTTTCATAAGGCACTCCAATACAAGTCATGGCTTATCAGGACTGTCTCCATACACAATCTGTTTAAATATTGCATCACACATGTATATTGACTATGTTTGTATGTAAGATTGAATTGAATTGTTAGCCATCTTGTGTCTTATTCCCTGAATACAAGAGGTTGTGTACCTGTACATGCTCATTACAGTAACCTGTCTAGTTTTGTCTATTTGCAGGGGCAACCTCGCTTTCAAATCTCATCGAATTTTAAGTAAATTAATGGAAATAGATGCATCCATTTATTTATTCCTCATGTCAGGGATGATCCTTTCTTTAAGTAAAGACTGTTTGCGGTGACACCATGTGAACAAATCTCTTTTGAGTAGTAATTAGTTCTGAAAGGAACTGGTGGTGACAACTCGACGTTTCGATCAGTATGCTTTGATCGTCTTCAGGATCCTTATTGAGCCTTCACACTGGTGCATGCAACACGTACACAGTATTAGCCAGAGGGGTGTCTGAGTGTCTCTTGGACACCCTGTTTCAATTTTGGGCACCCTATTTCATCTGTCATTTACATGTAAATGTATTCAAATTCGTTCCTAATTTGCCATAGTGATCCGACTTTTTTCAATTTTAAGTTTTCCCGCCCATTAGTACATTCAGGAAGAGACCTACCATTGTATCTAATCCACATGCATGTATTCCTTATAGTTTTGGAGAGCATGCATTCAAATGACGATTGCTCTAACTGGCTATTTTTGTAATTTGGCAAAGTGACCAATACCGCATTGGTCACAACGCCAACTTAATTCGGGATTGATCACTATGGCAAATTAGGGACGAATTTGGACACCCTGTTTTGAAATTTCCAGCAAATTAGAACACCCTATTTGTAAATCCTGACTAACACCTTGGAATGTAAGATGTAAGAGAATTACAGCCTCACTATCCATCCTAGTATTTTAACGTGCATGAATAAGGCGAATACACCTTTTGGTAAAATATGATCTACACATGTATTCACAGCATGTTCTTGTCACGCCACAACTATATATAGCATTGGTAGGCCCAACTTATGTGTTGTATTGTTATAGTGTTGAAGACAGGCATAACTATAGTTGAGACAGGCATAACTATAGTTGGGACAGGCCCAGCTATAGTTGGGACAGGCCCAGCTATAGTTGGGACAGGCCCAACTTTAGTTGAGACAGGCATAACTATAGTTGAGACAGGCCCAGCTATAGCTGGGACAGGCATAACTATAGTTGGGACAGGCCCAGCTATAGTTGAGGCAGGCCAAGCTATAGTTGAGACAGGCCCAGCTATAGTTGGGACAGGCCCAGCTATAGTTGGGATAGGCCCAGCTATAGTTGGTACATGTCCAGCTATAGTTGGGACAGGCATAACTATAGTTGGGACAGGCCCAGCTATAGTTGAGACAGGCATAACTATAGTTGGGACAGGCCCAGCTATAGTTGGGAAAGGCCCAGCTATAGTTGGGACAGGCCCAGCTATAGTTGAGACAGGCCCAGCTATAGTTGGGACAGGCCCAGCTATAGTTGAGACAAGCCCAGCTATAGTTGGGACAGGCATAACTATAGTTGAGACACGCCCAGCTATAGTTGGGACAGGCATAACTATAGTTGGGACAGGTCCAGCTATAGTTGGGACAGGCATAACTATAGTTGGGACAGGTCCAGCTATAGTTGGGACAGGCATAACTATAGTTGGGACAGGTCCAGCTATAGTTGGGACAGGCATAACTATAGTTGGGACAGGCCCAGCTATAGTTGAGACAGGCATAACTATAGTTGGGACAGGCCCAGCTATAGTTGAGACAGGCCCAGCTATAGTTGGGACAGGCATAACTATAGTTGGGACAGGCCCAGCTATAGTTGAGACAGGCATAACTATAGTTGGGACAGGCCCAGCTATAGTTGGGACAGGCATAACTATAGTTGGGACAGGCCCAGCTATAGTTGGGACAGGCATAACTATAGTTGGGACAGGCCCAGCTATAGTTGAGACAGGCATAACTATAGTTTGGCCAATACCAACTACAATGACAATGAAGGGTCACTTTTCGGTTTGGCATCTCGTTTTAGATGTTTGGGTGTTTTACTTTCTCCTGCTTGGGGGAACAGTGATGTGCAGATTTTTGAACTTAAGGCTCACACGGAATGTGCATCTCTAAGGTAGTTTTCATTTATAATTTATATGTATGTGTGTACTTTTTTAAATGTTATCTTTTTATACCATGATGTTGGCATCTATACACTTTATCTGTTTGATGTGACTAATTTGTTTTTGTTTTTAGGGAGCGCCTTCTTTGATAGTGATTAGGTCCGCATTTGGGCAATCCCAGGCTCTGTGTATAATTGTTTGTTTGGTTTTCTTTAATATTATGAATGTGATTGTTTGTTTTTTATTGCCTGAAATAATTATAATAATAATAATAATTTAACATTTTGTAATGCGCGACTTTCATTTAAAAAAAATGATCAGTCGCGCATTACATAAAAAGTTAAACATGATTTAAAAAAAAATAATAGTACACATTAAAATAAAGAAAAAACAAAAGCAACAAGAAATTTAAAAACACATACGAAACCCGCTTCTGCAAAATCTGGACAAAGCAGGTCCTATATGCATGAACCATATATACAATTAATTAAAAGCTAGGTTACAATGATGAGTCTTAACTTCACGTTTAAAAATGTCAATAGAATTGAGAGTGTTGAATATCATGTGGTAAGTTATTCCATAGTTCAAATAAATATACTATTATAGATAAATAAATAGCTGGGATGTAACATTCTCTTGTAAGAATCGAGAGATATGTACACAAACCAACATTCGCATCAAGGGACTAGTTGGTGAAGAGCTTTTTCCTCGCTTCAGCCTCTCTCACATCGTAGGAATGTAGCCGGCCTTTCACTGTTCTACCGTTATATTTACGGGAATGTTCTGCTGAGCTACATGAGCTAGTACCTAAGCGCAGGGATTTCTCTTGTGTTACTCGCTTTGCTAAACAAGCATGTGAACACAAACCAACATTCGCATCAAGGGACAATAGTTGGTGAAGAGCTTTTTCCTCGCTTCAACCTCTCTCACATCGTAGGAATGTAGCCAGCCTTTCACTGTTCTACCGTTATATTTACGGGGATTGTTCTGCTGAGCTACATGAGCTAGTACCTAAGCGCAGGGATTTCTCTTGTGTTACTCGCTTTGCTAAACAAGCATGTGAACACAAACCAACATTCGCATCAAGGGACAATAGTTGGTGAAGAGCTTTTTTCCTCCCTTCAACCTCTCTCACATCGTAGGAATGTATCCAGCCTTTCACTGTTCTACCGTTATTACTACAGGGACTGTTCTGCTGAGCTACATGAGCTAGTACCTAAGCGCAGGGATTTCTCTTGTGTTACTCGCTTTGCTAAACAAGCTGGTGAACACAAACCAACATTCGCATCAAGGGACAATAGTTGGTGAAGAGCTTTTTTCCTCCTTTCAACCTCTCTCACATCGTAGGAATGTAGCCGGCCTTTCACTGTTCTACCGTTATTACTACAGGGAATGTTCTGCTGAGCTACATGAGCTAGTACCTAAGCGCAGGGATTTCTCTTGTGTTACTCGCTTTGCTAAACAAGCATGTGAACACAAACCAACATTCGCATCAAGGGACAATAGTTGGTGAAGAGCTTTTTTCATCCCTTCAACCTCTCTTACATCGTAGGAATGTATCCAGCCTTTCACTGTTCTACCGTTATTACTACAGGGAATGTTCAGCTGAGCTACATGAGCTAGTACCTAAGCGCAGGGATTTCTCTTGTGTTACTCGCTTTGCTAAACAAGCAGGTGAACACCCTCACTATCTTCGACTCCCCAAAATCAAGAGTAAGTTCCATTTGGACAGCTTCTTCCCTAGAACAGCATTACAATGAAACATCGACAAATGTAATCTTTCTTAAATGGTGGATGACATATCGCATATGTAACCCCTTGCACTTTAGTGGCTATTGGCCTTGTTTATAGTGTCTGTAAAAAAAACTCGAGCGGGATTCGAACCCACGACCTCCTGCTTACTATAGTGCAGACGTCTTAACCTCTCGATCACCGAGCTTGGCGAATGACAACTGGCCGGCTAGAATCCCACACAGTATGTCCCCAAAAAAGTGTCACTCTAACTATTTCTGAAAAATATACCAAAACCACGAAATACATTTTGGAACTTTTTCAATTGCACAGATACTCCTAATCCTTGGCCTAAACACCTGTGAGTTTTATGTAATCACAGGTGTTTAGGCCAAGGATTTAATAGGAGTATATGTGCAATTGAAAAAGTTCCAAAATTTATTTCGTGGTTTTGGTATATTTTCAGAAATAGTTCGAGTGACACTTATTTTTTGGGACATACTGTATAGCAGCGGGTGCTGCGATATTGCGTCGGATGATTAAGAATTGATTCAAATTTAATTGGTGTAAAGTTGAGGATGGTACCAAACATCCCTCAACACTATCTTAAACACTGCTATCGTTTTTAGTAAAAATAATAATAATAATAATAATAATAATAATAATAATAATAATAATAATAATAATAATAATAATAATAATAATAATAATAATAATAATAATAATAATAATAATAATAATAATAATAATAATAATAATAATAATAATAATAATAATAATAATAATAATAATAATAATAATAATAATAATAATAATAATAATAATAATAATAATAATAATAATAATAATAATAATAATAATAATAATAATAATAATAATAATAATAATAATAATAATAATAATAATAATAATAATAATAATAATAATAATAATAATAATAATAATAATAATAATAATAATAATAATAATAATAATAATAATAATAATAATAATAATAATAATAATAATAATAATAATAATAATAATAATAATAATAATAATAATAATAATAATAATAATAATAATAATAATAATAATAATAATAATAATAATAATAATAATAATAATAATAATAATAATAATAATAATAATAATAATAATAATAATAATAATAATAATAATAATAATAATAATAATAATAATAATAATAATAATAATAATAATGTCGGGCATTTTAAAGCGCTCTTAAACAAGGTATCACAGCGCTGTACATTATTACCCCTGCTCATCAGCCGCATAAATCATTCCTGAAACCATCTCAGCTCCCTGGGGGAGTATACAGCTCAATTGCTGCCATTACAGCGCATACAGGGCTAATCAAACACAACAACCAACTCTGCCCTCACAGGTACCCATTTTACCCCTGGGTGGAGAGAAGCAATTGTGGTAAAGTGTCTTGCTCAAGGACACAAGTACCCCGGTCACGGACAGGATTCGAACCCATATTCTTTGGGAAATAATTTCCAAATTGAATTTCTGTCTTCACGAAGGCAGATATTCCACATTGGAATGAATACAGACGGTACTGGGGCAGTGGCATAACTAGGGTCCATTTTTCAGGGGGGACTAGGGGGTGCACTACTTTTTCTAGGGGAGCATGTCAATACTTGAATCCTGCAGTCTCAAATAGGGACCTATTTTTTTCAAAATTCTGAATGGGGGGGCACCCGGGGGGAACGGACCTCGGCTGGGGGCACGTGCCCCCCGTGGCCCCCCTCCCCCATAGTTACGCCACTGTACTGGGGGGGGGGGGGCTTTTAGGGACATTTTTTAATTTCCACCAATTCTCTTTTGGCATGGTACGGTATCCACAATCTTCATAAACTATTCGTGAGTCCCACAGGCCGCTAACAATATCATAATGTGTGACATTGTATTGTACGTGCATTACCGCAGCCTATACAGGAATCGCAGAAAAAAACACTTAAATCAGTTTTTAATCAACCTTCCATCAAATGTGCATTGCCGAATGAATTTCCCAAGATAATTCAATAGACTGACACAATCGTTTTGCCGCGGAATGTCGTTTGCACTTCATCCTGAAAGCAATAGTCCTTTTCCTAAACCGATTTGTTTATTAACAACTCAGAACCTGGGGAAGTAGCACAAAGGATGTTTTCACATACCCAGAAGGACTTATACAATACACAAAGGAGTGGTTATTGATGAGACAAGGCGGTGGGGAAGATACGGCTTGACTTCATGCCGTTGCCCGGCAACGGTAACCAAGCGACAAGTCTCCGAATTAACTTAAGAGCAGTGGTTAAGAATTAGCCAGACTAATTTGCGGAGGCAAATTCAAAAGCGGTGTGCCATGGGAGGCGCAATCGAAGCCTGTCGCTAATCACATTTCACGAACTCTAGAGGAGAACTATGGATGGGGATGGGGAAAAAAGTGATGACATTGAGACGGTTCGTTGTTCTCTTATAACGGATACATTAAATTAGCCGCGGACGATATATTTCCCAAGTTTACCAAGTCGTCCCAATCAAGCTTGAACGACGTCAACTGGTTTTGGGGTCCGGTATACGATATAACGACGGACGTGTGCCACTAATATAACGCGCTCGCCACAATGCTATCATCAGCTGATATTTTGGGTCTGCATGGTGCTCGCGAAGAACCGGGTGTCGGCCCGTGCGTCCCCCGTGTATGTACGCCGGGAGAGACCCGGCGCTGGATTCTCGATCGGCCGGGCTCCCCGGCGAGTTTTCTTTCTATTTGATAAGGGTTCACTTGCTTCAAGTTGTCGGCTGAATAAATATAAGTCCGGCACTGGGTCGGACCGACTATTGATCAGTGGTTATTCGATTTTCTTCCTCGGTGATCGCGTCCCTGCCATTCCCCACATGTAAACCAAGAAATTCCTGGATTTTGTTTCCGGAGGGTTTGTCGGACATTATAAAACGTTGGTTTTTTTTTTTCGTTTTTTTAATTTTATAATTCGATTCACGCACTCAAAAGGCTACTTTGCGTGAGTGCAAATGAAAATTAACGGATGGGGAAACTGAAGGGCGAAAGAGAAGCCTTTTGAAAGGCACAGTTAAAGCCTATTATACCCTATAATATCCTACTACCCTGAATGGAAAGGGCGATACAGTGTTTAGCACCGTGTCATACCCTGTTATACCCTGAATGGAAAGGGCGATACAGTGTTTAGCACCGTGTCATACCCTGTTATACCCTGAATGGAAAGGGCGATACAGTGTTTAGCACCGTGTCATACCCTGTTATACCCTGAATAGGAAAGGGCGATACAGTGTTTAGCACCGTGTCATACCCTGTTATACCCTGAAAGGAAAGGGCGATACAGTGTTTAGCACCGTGTCATACCCCGTTATACCCTGAAAGGAAATGGCGATACAGTGTTTAGCACCGTGTCATACCCTGTTATACCCTGAAAGGAAAGGGCGATACAGTGTTTAGCACCGTGTCATACCCTGTTATACCCTGAAAGGAAAGGGCGATACAGTGTTTAGCACCGTGTCATACCCTGTTATACCCTGAATAGGAAAGGGCAATACAGTGTTTAGCACCGTGTCATACCCTGTTATACCCTGAAAGGAAAGGGCGATACAGTGTTTAGCACCGTGTCATACCCTGTTATACCCTGAAAGGAAAGGGCGATACAGTGTTTAGCACCGTGTCATACCCTGTTATACCCTGAAAGGAAATGGTGATACAGTGTTTAGCACCGTGTCATACCCTGTTATACCCTCTTTTGTTGCCTTCGTTGTTGGACTTAAACGTCTGTTCCCTTATTGTTATAAGTCCTCCCCCATGGCCCAGCCTGACCTAAGCCTCATTCTGATTTCACTGACCGATTTTACGGTAAAATAAATAGATTTAAATGTTGAATTGCTATTTTTGTATGGAGTTAGGGAAGTTATAAGATTAGATTTCATTTCAGACCTTGAACGAAAATAAATCCGTCAAGGATGATTAAAAACTGAAATTAATAAATGATGGGACCACTAGTTTTAATCCTAAGGTTGCACGTGACCATACAATTTATTGTATGTAACGGGGCGTGGGCAGTCTTCTGATTGGCCAGCGCGGCTGTCAATCAGAATCAAGCGCGTTTGAAATATCGCTTTTATTTACAGTTTCCAATATCCGAATTTAAAAAAAAATTATTCGTATTACAACGAGATTATAAGTGAGACTAATTGCGGTGACACCATGTGAAATTCTCAATTGAGTAGTAATTAGTTCTGAAAAGAACTTGAGGTACAACTCAACGTTTCGATCAGTATGCTCTGATCGTCCTCAGGAGACGAGATTATGTTTTAAAATCCATTCGCTTTATAAATTCTATTTTGTGGGTCGTCTTAGTAGCCAAACGCAGGGGATATTTATTTCGATCTTTCATCATAAAGCACCTGACCCCACCGCACCCACACCAGACCACGAGGTGGACCGCGTGGGTGCCAGAAGTTGACACACAGAACTAAGAAAATCTAGGCTGATTTCGAACGGCCGCCTCAGCTAGCTCCCCTTGTGAATGACGTGAGCTAGCTAGCTCTGCCACCACTTTCGCCTCGACACGTCGCCTCTTGATCGCCAAAATATTTACTCTTTCGATTCTGTAGGAGGCGTCATGTCCAGAAATTGGCAAGGACAGTTAGCAAGGGTCGTATTGGTTCCGGCTTTCCAGCAAGTGCCATGAATTCTTAATCGAAACGGGGTGATGGACACATAACATTCTTCTGTTATTAGGCAATAAGTCCAAAGATGGGCAGATCGAGTGATTCGTTAAGGAAGTGTCGCCAGTGTTTTTGTTTGAAATTAATTTTTTTTTTCATCTGCAATTTGTGTTTTGTTCATCGGAAACACTGATAATAATAATAATAACTGGATTTATAGAGCGCCAAATTTGCAAAGGATACAAGGCGCTTTTACATTATTATCCCTGGTCATTGGGACAATATCAATCCTTAAACTTTCTCAGCTCCCTGGGGAGTATACAGCCCCGAGCTACCGTAGCGCATCAGAAGCTTTTTCAACCACAATATCAACATCTACCCTCACAGGTAATCCATTTATACTCCTGGGTGAAGATGAGGAGCACTGTACGGTGAAGTGTCTTGCTCAAGGACACAAGTACCATGGTCGCGGCCAGGATTCAAACCCACCCATCCATAGGCGGATCCAGAACATTTTAGGGGGGCTGAGAGTCAAAAACAATTATTTTTCAGTACTACAAAGGGTGCCGCCACTTCCTATGCGCAACGGTTAGTACAGTACTAAGTAGGTCACCTCCTTATGTTTATCCCGCACACTGTGGGAATGGGAGTGCGTTCTCCCCTCCCCTCCCCCTCTCTATTTTTCTCTTTAAAAAAAAATAAAATAAAAAAATTAACGATTTTAGGGGGGGGCTACAGCCCCCTTACCCCCCCCCCCCTGGATCCGCCAATGCCATCAGAACACAAGTCTGATGCGCTAGACCGCTAGACCTATTTAGAAATGAAACCAAAACTACCGGTAGTTAAAGTTTAACAGTAATTTAAAAAAAAACATTTAAATTTTTTTTTTTTTTTTTAAATCAAAATCAAACTTGAGTTCGCGCATACGCACGCAAGGAGTTCTGTGTATCAGAGTTGAAAGAAAAATATAACCAAACGCACTTGGGCATACAAAAGCAAACACCACAACGTGGGTTAGCCGTTTACAAAAATCAAAGCAAAATCACGTTCATTATAGAGATTTATCAGGACACAGCGCTATAAAACGAAATCGTACAATATCTTGGAAGTTAGGAAAGAGTACCTTTCCAAAATTTGAGCTGGAAACTATATTGGTAATATTCCTAGGCCTATGCTGTTAAAAAACCTATTGTTCGTTTACAGTAAGTTGTTTTGTCAACTGGCATTACGAAGACTTCTTTATTATCCAGCAGATTCTTTGTTATTCAGCAGAATTTTCCCCTTGTGCATCAACAGCAGACCTTGGTGTAACTTTACAGAGAATAGGAACGTAACCATTTAAAACCAGCACATTTCTGTATATTCACAGGAAAATCTGAAAACGGCAATTTCCGCTGTGAATTTTTGATTGTTTTCAACAGAAAAACTACTGTGAACTTACAGAATATATATTCCTATTCCTACGTTTCCTAGTCTATACAGTACCTCGGAGATCATCATAAAATTTCCACAAAACATGTTTTAGGTTCACTAAAAAAACAACGTTCATTATGAACGCGACTTTGTCTTAATTTATAAACATCCTTGTTTAACGGAGTTATTCCCCTGTAAAAGTGTTGTTGTGTCAAAGCTTTTTAACGTGTCAATGTGTCCTTGTGTCTAAATTCCTTAAAACGCACAAACATGTTTTGGTGTCACAAAAACTCAAAATAAACTGCACAACGCGTTTTAGCCGTTGAAAAAAATACACGCAAAATCGCCTTCATAGAGTGTTATCGGATAGGCGTTGAAACATTAATACTTGTTTTGAACACTGTTAACAAATTCGATCATTTTGTTTATCTTTAAATACTTCGAATCTGTCATCATCTACAAGATTTTATGAATTGTTAGGCATTCAGTGCTGCGCTGACAGATTGACCTGGTTCTGACGTTCCAGGTGTCTCCTGCTGCGTTGGGAAAACAAAATAGCAGAAACAAATTGGCATACGGTTCCATAATTTGAGAAAAAAATTACCCCCGTTTTGAAATTTATTACCAACGTCAGCGGACTTGCTGTATTAACAGCCGTAACTTTCTCCGGCCTTGACGTACATTCTACCGAAATCAGATGGTGGCCTATATATGTTGTGGGTTTTGTTTTTTTCTTTAAAAAATTACAAATGAAATAATGGAATATTTAATTCGGTTAAAGGGGCAGTAGTACAAGTACTACAACTCTATAGTTGTAGTCCGGTACTTTATCATGAGTATGAGTATAGTGAGTGCGAGCACCGAACTATGCACTCGAATACACGTATGAGTAAGAGTAATCCGACTCTGTAGTTGTAATCGAATACTTTTTCATGAGTAAGATTCCGAGTTTGAGTACTACACTACTCTGATGACGAGGAACGGCCTTGATACGATCTGTACTCAGTTGACTAGACAAAGGGGATATAATCAAACATTGTTCAAGGGACACTCAGTATCGTCACGATCAGAGCAGACTTTGGATAGGGCATGGAATCGATGTCCTGTAGTTTAAGATGAACACAGCGACTGAAAATTACTGGCTCATTTATGCAGCAGCAACAGTAATATGACCTTATCATGTGGGGTATTATGGTAGTCACCAAGTTAATCTAAAACTAACATTCCGATTCCATGCCCTGTTGATCATGACGATACTGCCCCTTTAAGATGGCTGTGGGCATCCATATACCACCAACTATCTACACATTATAATCTGGGAGACCATTCACTCTCATTAGGTAACCACGGTCAACTTTTAGTTTACAGTTTCAGAGCGGACTCGAATTGTTCAACTTGGTGTAAATTCGACCAGTGAAGAAGAAAATAAAGCAAGTCTCTGTACACAATTGTACAAATGAGCGTAAGCTGATTGACGGGTCAAGGTTGTTTTTGTCTCATGGACGGTACAAATAGTGACAATCTTGCGAACATCTTCAGGGGTGAAGTGTACACCAGCACCGGTAATTACCCAAAACAACTCAGCCTACTGGGTTTGAGCCTGTAGGCCTAATGGTTACCAAAACATACTGAGGAATTACTCCATTTGACATGTGGTAATTTTCGAGAAGTAATAAGTGATTTTAATGAGAAAATTGTTTACTACAAGAATGTGATTTCTCAGGATTTTTCCTGATTTTAGGATTTTTTTCAAATCTCCCTTTGCCTCAAAATGTTCTTGAAAGAAGAGAAGTAGCCACCAAGGAAAGAAAGAAGTAGCCTGTACTGTGTCCAAATCTCTAGTTTCTTGTTTGTGGGGATGTGGAGAGTCTGTAAATCCTCCACAATTAAACATTCAGGAGATTCAGGGGGGCTTTGTCCTCTGGACCAAAGGGAGACCCAGGCCTGATACCCATTTTTCAGGATTTTTTTAATTTTTTGTCAAATCACATCCGTTACTAGCCCCTCACCTTCACCAATGGTCATTAATTGATGTGTCCTTTGTGAGATAAAACAATTTTTGTAGCTTTGCATGGTGAAAATGATAAGTAAAGAAAACTGTTCTGAAAAGAACTCATCTAATAACTACTCAAAGAGAATTTCTACATGGTGTCACCGCAAATAGTCTGTACTTAATACGTGGATACAAATTCAAATCTGAAATGGATCATCAGTTTGTAATTCACATTAGAATGGATACCGGTACTAAATAATCTAAGTGCAGTTTCACTATATTCTCACAATGAAACAAACTGAAACTTTCAAAGGTTATTTCGGGAACCGGATACCCGTAATTGGAAATCTTCGGATACCCGGTTACCCGTAAACAGTTTTGTAAAAACACATAAATACTCCCGAATGTATAAAATAACCAGTAGGCATATGAATACAAGTTTCTCTTGTTTTATTGGAGTCATAATAAATGTGAGCTTACTGTAATCATTTCTCGTGTCCTATATTAAAAACGACCCGTGGCATCCCCATCCCCATCCCCATCCCCACACACACTTTGTTAACAAAACTTTGTTGAATGTTCAGTCGAAATTTTAAAGTCGTTTACGGGTAATTGGAACCGAAAAATGGAATCGGGTAATGACAGTATCGGTCGGGTATCCGGGCAGCCTTAGCTGGCTTCTGTTCATCATATCTGTTCAATGTTTGGATGCATTCTACAGACATTTTTGACTGTAAGTGTAGCCTACACGGGCTTACTTTTATAGAGGGAGGGCTTGAAAAGATAATCTTTTGTAAATTCGATCAAAATGACGAAATGGGGACGAAATGAAATCCTTCAACACTACACATGAAGCAATCTCGTTTGATGACGATCAGAGCATACTGATCGAAACGTCGAGTTGTAACCTTCAGTTCTTTTCAGAACTAAAATTACTACTCAATTGAGAATTTCACATGGTGTCACCGCAATTAGTCTTTACTTAATCAATCTCGTTTTCATGGGTTTTTTTCCTCTCTCGAGATTGGAGCGGGCCGCTATTTTTCTGCAGTATACACTTCGTCAATGGCTTAGAATTTGGCATAGAAATCTAATTTAAAAAAAGGTTCTTCAATAATTGATTCACCGACAAATTCGACTGGAATGGTAGTCTAGTGGTTAGAACGATTGCTTTGTAAGTAAGAGGTACCTGGATTAAGAGTAGGTTTTCGCACCTTTTCGTAATTTTGTTTTTATCATATATTTTTATATATACATTTTTATGTAATAGTAATTCACAGCTGTAGAGGATGTTTCTTTTAGGAAAATAAAGTCAAAAAATCATTATTAGTATACAAATGTATATAGTGGACGAAGTGTATTGCTTAAAAATCGCGAAGGGAGGGGGGGGGGGGTTAAGAGAGAAAGTTTTGGTGACTGGGTAAGGGTTATCCATACCCACGTGTGGTTCTTATCTTGTCGTGGGGGAGTTTCAAGTACCGCTCGGTGATTCCAAGTATGCAGAAAGAGTTCCAGAAAAATAAATGTCTATAAATACACAGGCTTTTCTCTGCAGGTGGTTAGCTTTGCAGTGGCTGGGAGGTGCGATGCTAACATTTTATTATTACCCAGGGATTTTCCCAGACATATTTTGGTCAATTTTTGTGGTATTTTGGAGAGACCGCAAGGTTCGAGTGAGGTCCGCGGGAAACTCACACCTCAAGGTTTTTTTTCTTTTCATAATCGGTCTATTTTCGAAGTGGAAGAGTGGACGCTTGTGGAAGTGACGGCCTCAAGATGAATATAACCCAGGCTTGGTCTCAGGGAAGTGTTAATCCTTAAGATGATGTAATAAAGCTGACCTCAACATTGGGACAATGTTGGGAAACAATGAGTACTTAATGCCAAAGTATTCAACTAAATCAAGTTATCATTCAACGGTGTAATCCCTCCTTTGTCCGGTCCCAGTCAGCCCTAACTCTGCTTGTTGTACCTTTTTTTCCCCATTGTGTTCATTTCACACCCGACTAACTTCTGCTCACTCTTGTGTTCATGTATAAATGTATGTTTGTATTCTGTCTCATTTTGCCT
Source organism: Zoroaster sp. YZ-2022 (assembly GCA_029582265.1). Classification (NCBI taxonomy): domain Eukaryota; kingdom Metazoa; phylum Echinodermata; class Asteroidea; order Forcipulatida; family Zoroasteridae; genus Zoroaster; species Zoroaster sp. YZ-2022. Next base: position 24,193,247 of record CM055823.1, read on the forward strand.
TTGAGAAAAAAAAACCCTGCTAGATTCGAAACCTGCTAGATTCGAATGGACAATAAACCATTATATTGCATTTATACTACAGGTCCTTTAGGTTGGTCAGCAGTACTTTATCAACAGCTTTATTAAATTATTATTCTAATAAAAAAGGTGCTTTGCGTGTCTAAATGCTGTCCCGACTAAAGGTCATTATCCTGTATAGGCATCCATACTGGCCTTTGAAAGTTTAGGCCAAAAAAAGTATCCAGTTTCTGGTCATAGATCGGCTTCAAAATCAGTGTGGTGACGCGCTTTTATTTATTTATTACTTTTTTTGTAATCTTCCTTTTTGGGGGGGGGGGGGGGTGTTCAACCAGTGAAATACGCGACACATTATATACGCGGTTATTGGAACCAGACCAAATTTCCCATACACAAAGTATGGTGGCTAAGAGAGGCCTCACAAATCGGGCAAACGTTCATACCCCCTATATGAAAAAAAAAGTCGTTTAAAACACAGCGCGGCAGAATTTCAATCGATCCAGAAATTTTGTCTGCAATTGGACAACGTGCGTTTTAATTTTTAGGTCTATATCTTAACTCACAGGAAACAAATATTGTAAAAGTCACTTTCTCCGAACCCCCTTATTACCTCCAGGTCAGAAAAGCCTACAGTCCACTGGGGGAAACAAATGCTCCTCTTACGACAAATATCGGTAACCTTCCTGATTTCGCCCTTGCAAAGTCATCCCTTCAATAGACCAAATTACCCCCAAGTTTGGATTTTTTTATTTTAGTTATTTATTTTTTGTTGTTGTAAAAACACCAAAAATATTGGCGCTGTTGCACGTGTAAACGTAAGACGGCCCGCCGTTTTCCCCATTAGTGGACCCTAAGTTTTTTTCTGGATTCGAGGCAAAAACGGTTCGGAAATTTTGTTTATGGAATTACCTCTCTAAAAATGGGGGAAGTTCATTTATTGATATTTTGATTAGACACCCTACTCAAAGATATATCGTCCGTGATTGACTCAAGATAGAATTTAAAAAGCGAACGAATTTTGGAAGATAATATCGTTATTAAACGAAACAAAATTTATGAAATTCGGATGTCGGAATCTGTAAAAAAAACAAAAAAACACACGCTTGATTCTGATTGACAGCCGCGCTGACCAATTGGAGGACTGCACACGCCCTCAGCCGTTTACATTGGGCCAGCATTTTTATTAATTTGAGTTTTTATTTTACTGGTACTAATCCTTGACAGATTTGTTCGTTCAATGTCTCAAATGAAAGCTTTATGACTTCCTTAACCCCAGAAAAATAGCAATTCAACATTTGAATCTACTTTTTACCGTTAAATCGGCCCAAAAACTGGCGAGAAAATTTAAGCTTTTCTGAATTCGAGACAAAAGAGACTCATGGGCAAAATGACTTTTTAGTTTTCATTTCATTTTACCTTGAGTTGAGATAATAAAACTCATATTTTCTTATAGGTTGATGAATTATAGCATTGGGTGATAAACAAGTGATTTAATTTTGCCCTACAATTAAATCAATTGTTTATCACCCAACGCAAGAATTTCATCAACCTATAAAAAAAATACATCGCGGAACCCGCTGCTGTAATTATATGATTCTAGCCGGCCAATCGTCATCGGGCATGCTCGGTGGTCGAGAGGTTAAGACGTCTGCACTCGTAAGCAGGAGATCGTGGGTACAAATCATGCCCAAGTCGCATGTGAATTTTTTTTTCACAGACACTGAGATAGCAGTGCTATACACACGAGGGCTGTGCCTTATCGAATACCGGATATTCGGATTTTGATTTCGATCGAATATTCGATATTCGAAGGCCGCCTATTGTAAATTACGCCACACGCACGATCTGGTGAGGCCAAAAAACGTACTAAACATAATGTTGCCCGCACTTGGATGGACTTTCTAGGTGGCGACCAGATGTAGACGAGAGGATAGTTGGGGGAAGGGGAATAACGATGGAAGCGCCAATATAAAAAAAAAATCAACAAAAGCTTCATTTTTTCTTCGAATATTCGAACCGGAAAAAAACAAACCCGGATATTCGAATCATTGATCGAATACACACGTTGGTGTAGGGCACCTCTCTAAAACGGGGAAAGTACATTTATTGATATTGCTAATAGATCCCATATTTATCATTAGTCGGAAATAAACATTTTAACAAACAAAATAACAATTTGGCCTTTACAAACAAAACAAAACAAATAAAATCCTGACGATGACTAGAGCAGACTAGTCGAAACGTCGATAACAAACCAACAGGCTCTTCTCAGAGCCATCACTTTTTTCCCCAAAAAAATCATTACATGGTGTACCCGAAAGAACTCTGAAAAATTAAATATTCAACAACTATATACAAAGAGTGTCGTGGCCGAGCGGTCTAGCTTACCGGACTCAAGTTCTGGTGTTAGCAGCAGAATGTGGGTTCGAATCCCGGCCGTGACACTTGTGTCCTTGAGCAAGACACTTAACCATAATTGCTTCTCTCCACCCAGGGGTTAAATGGGTACCTGTGAGGGCAGAGTTGGTTGATTAGCCCTATATGCGCTGTAATGGCAGCAATTGAGCTGTACCGGGGGTATACTCCCCAGGGAGCTGAGATGGTTTCAGGAATGATTTATGAGCCTTATGAGCCTTATGAGCAGGGGTAATAATATAATGCGCCTTGAGCACCACTCAGTTGGTGGATACGTGCGCTATATAAGTCCACACATTATTATTATTATTATTTTTATTATTAAACAGAAAACCATCTGTAGGTCTTTGGCATGTATTGCGTTCTCTCATTCACAACAAACCGAGCATTTCTGAGGACGCAGGTAGTTTTGCGAAGGCCGTTAATTGAATCACATGGGCAGGTGAAGACACGCAATGGGTATGACACGCTTGACTGCTCGGAAGCTGCCAAGATTTTCACCACGGCAATTCATGAGAATTCCTTGACCTTCCGTGAGCATCAAATGTGTGGGACAATATTATATAGTCTGTGCTCATTTTCACATGTTGCTAGTATTGGTGTACGAGGTGACACAGCCATGACTAGCCCAAATAAGGACTCCGTCTCCGTATGCACCGAAACGGAGTACACGAGGGTGAAAGTCCAACCTGGGCTAAGCCATGACATCATTTTGTTTACAAAACGAGCGCCTGATTTTAAACTGTGGCAGGCAACAGCCGTTGACAGCTGTCAATGACAGACATTGTAACATTAATGTTCTATTTTGACGCGATCACAGCGGACAATTCTTTATGACAATATTGCTTTTGGACAGTATATTATCTTAAATCTTATACCAAAATCCAATCCTTCAAATAGACAATATCGTCTCAACATGGCATGGAATCGGAATGCTAGTTTTAGATTAACTAAGTGACTGAAAATAATACCCCCACATGATAAGGTCATGTTACCATTGCTGCTGCATAAATGAGCCAGTAATTTTCAGTCACTGTGTTCTTCTGAAACTATGACACCGATTCCATGCCCTGCTGAACGTCTGCTCTCATCGTGACCGATATACTATCCCTTTCAATTAAAGGTAAGGTATAGACGATGTGACCAATGACATCACATGTTTAACAACCCCAAAGATCAAACTGCGCCAGACACAAATGTACACTGGTCTGTGACAAGAAACCATCAAACCTGATATTTTGCGATATCAGCAGAAACATACTTCATTTGATTTATATTTTAATTACGGCACTAACATTACATCTCAAATCTTATTCATCTGAAAAAATAAGAAAATTCGCTTGATGTTATGTGGAGAAGTACAAAATGTATAAACTCTGCATACAAATACACACACTTCTACCCATCATGAAATCACCCTGGTCCTCTAAAGGTTACGCAAAGTGTAAACAATCAACTGGTATGTATAGGGTTCGTAATTCAAAAGAAACCAAAATGTTTGAATTATAACCCTTGGACGCCCAAAGGGACTTCAAAGTCTCAGCCCATGGTACACCGTGCTACTTAAAATAAAATGGTCCTATTCAGTCCATTCATGTCTGAAGGGATTCCTGTATCAAAATTATTACTTAATTTTTAAAATTAAATTTGCATTATATTCACCATGTATGGTCCAAAAAACTGCATTGAAAATTCATTGTAGAAAAAATAGTTTGGGTATGAAAAGGATAATTTAAATCTTAGTGTAAAGCTGATGATAGGATTAATCTTCCCGGGTGTCACCACTCTGGATTTTATATTATAAGCGTTGGGATAGGAGTGGTAACCCCGAATTCCTTATGACTCAGACAATAAATACAAGGAAGACGAACACCAGAACTATTTCTTGAAAACGAAATTATATTAAATTATTATCACTATTTACATTATTTACAACATTATGATAAGAATTATTGTGTTGATCTCAGCCGGACCTTACTATACTGAGTAATTAGTGAGTATAACGTTGACTTACCAAGTTGAGTCTATTTTTATCATTACACTCAACTAAATCTATCAACAATAAATTAATCACATACAAAAAATAATTTTATCCGAGGTCATTGGCGGATCCATGGGGGGGGGGGGCTAAGGGGGCTGTAGCCCCCCCTAAAATCGTTTAAAAAAATTAATTTAAAAAAAAAATTAAAAAGGAGAGAAAAAGAGAGAGAGAGAGAGAGGGAGGGGAGAACGCACCACCATTCCCTCACTGTGCTTTGTTTTTCTCTCCCTTTGATTATTTCATTGTAATTTTTGTAGTACTGAAAAATAATTGTTTTTTCTCAGCCCCCCCCTAAAAATGTTCTGGATCCGCCCATGGAGGTGCTGTCACTTTTAAAGGGACAATATTGTCACGATCAACAGGACATGGAATCGGAGTGCGAGCTTTAGATGAACTGAAAAAATACCCTACATGATAAGGTTATATTACCGTTACTGCTGCATAAATGAGCCAGTAATTTTCAGTCACTGTGTTCATCTTAAACTACACTCACTGGCCAAAAGTATTGCAACATGAATTTGTACGAGACATTGCCTAGACGGATGGCCGCAATTATCAGGTTACGTGGTTACCCGACAAAGTATTGAAGGACTTTGTTTCCGAGCAAGAACAGTAAAACAGAACATTGACTTCAAAACACAGGCACTTTCAAGAAGTCTTAAGTGGTGTAAATAACATAAAATAAATTATTGTAACACAGTTCTCCAAACTGAACTTTGGTGTGAATTTCAATGTTGCAATACTTATGGCCAGTGAGTGCAGTAGGACATCGATTCCATGCCCTGCTGAAAGTCTGCTCTGATCGTGACGATCTTGCCCCTTTAAGAAAAGTGAAATGTTTTCCATTTCGAATTTATTAGGAAGGAGTACCGTACTCTTTCCTAAATACCACATTTAAATAATAAACACAAGCAAACTGAATGCATCATTCATTATTTTATCGTCATGCCAATAAGCTGAAACTGTAACAGGTTGGCTGTAACAATATCTTGATACAATTTCAAAGAGAAGTTTGGCATCCTCGAAGAAGCAAATATCCAACATCAGTGGCGTAGCCAGTGGGGGGAAGTGGGGAAAGGTGTCGTGCCCCCCCCGCCCACAGACATTTTCAGGGATAAAATGGGGACGGCAAAAATTTGGCAAAAGACAAGACAAACTGGAACAGAAAAAAAACCCATTTATTTATACTCAGTACTCTTGTTTTTATACCACGATGTGATCTGCTTCTCATTTTATTTTATATTGTGGAAAGTGTGGTGATGACGACGGCGCCAGCTTGGCTGAGTCTCGTTCATGTATCGTTTAACGCTTGTGCGGCGCGTTCAAGTTCTGACATGTAACTTAAATCATAGCTTAAATCCTCTGAACCTTAAAATGGGGACAAAAAATGGCTTTTCCACCCCTCCTCCCCCTCCCCCCACACACACACTAAGAAGGCTGGCTACGCGCCTGCCCAACATAACCAATGTCATACCCTCCCTTCAGTGTATGTCTTGATTCCAAAACTGTTTAAAGTATGCCTAAGCATGGAGGAAGAACTAAGTAATAGCCTAATTAATCAATTTTGCCAACATGACCAACATACTACAGAACGGCTTTGAGGGCTCAGGCTATAACAATAAGTAACCTGCATACTCGACATAGTTCGCATTTCACAAGCAATTGATCAGTACTCTTGTCACGGTCATTGTGTTTTCAGATAATTGGCGCCTGTTTTTGCCTTCACCCCGTTATTTTCAAACTACCTTGGGCTAAGTGTAGGCCTTGTCATTCCCCCCAGCTGTAGCATCGGGTCCTGAGGCTATGCCGGGTATCGAGGTATCCGGATATCCGACCGAAACTGTCATTACCCGGTTCCATTTCTCGGTTCCAATTAACCCGTAAACGACTTCTTGAAAATTCTGACTGAACATTTTAAGCCACACAAATGGAAGTCTCCGATTTTTTTGTTAACAACATGTGTGTGGGGAATGGGGAAGCTTCAGTCGTTTTTAAATATAAAGACGGGAAATTATTACAGTAAGTCCACATCTATTATGACTCTAATAAAACAAGAGAAATTTGTATTAATATGCCTATTGGTTATTTTATACATTCGGGAGTATTTTATGGGGTGTCGTGGCCGAGCGGTCTAGCTTACCGGATTCAAGTTCTGGTGTTAGCAACATAATGTGGGTTAATATCACGGCCGTGACACTTGTGTCCTTGAGCAAGACACTTAATCATAATTGCTTCTCTCCACCCAGGGGTTAAATGGGTACCTGTGAAGGCAGAGTTGGTTTGCTCTATATGCGCTAGAAATGGCAGCAATTGAGCTGTATACTCCCCAGGGAGCTGAGATGGTTTCAGGAATGATTTATGAGCCTTATGAGCAGGGATAATAATATAATGCGCCTTGAGCACCACTTAGTTGGTGGATACGTGCGCTATATAAATCCACACATTATTATTATTATTATTATTATGTGTTTTTACAAAATTGTTTACGGATACCAGGGTATCCGAAGATTTCCACTTTAGTTTTCCAGCCTTAGTTTGGTACCACTCGGTTAGTTGGGACAGTCCCAACTTTAGTTGGACCAATACCGCATAGTTGGGACGTAACAACTTTAACCCGATTACTCTAAAAACTTACTTGATGTTAGTAATGATTGTACCAAAATTCATGAGAAATTGTTTTCCTGTCGGAGAAAACGTGAAATGTATCAGGCCAAAAAAAGTCTTCGGTTTATGCTCTCCGCGCGCGTCGCCTCAGACCCGCGCGCCGGCATTTTTATTTTATTTATTTTTTGTTTGTTTGTATGAAACGATGTCTAACTAGCGTGTCACCGCACCGATTTTGAAGCCGACTGATAACCAGAAACCGGATAATTTTTTTTGGGGGGGGGGGAGGGGGCTTACAGATTTGACATGGATCAAGGCTGTGGTCCATTTTCCAAATTAGAATGATGGCAAAAGTATTTGAATGCATTTTCACGGTTTTTCTCGTTAAAAACACTGAAATGAGCTGCAAATTGTACACAGGTTGGTTTCTGTACATATCTCTTGATTCTTATAATGTATGGATGCATTTACAGACATTGGTTGGTTTCTGTACATATCTCTTGATTCTTATGAAGTATGGATGCATTTACAGACATTGGTTGGTTTCTGTACATATCTCTTGATTCTTATAAAGTATGGATGCATTTACAGACATTGGTTGGTTTCTGTACATCTCTCTTGATTCTTATAAAGTATGGATGCATTTACAGACATTGGTTGGTTTCTGTACATATCTCTTGATTCATATAAAGTATGGATGCATTTACAGACATTGGTTGGTTTCTGTACATATCTCTTGATTCTTATCAAGTATGGATGCATTTACAGACATTGGTTGGTTTCTGTACATATCTCTTGATTCTTATCAAGTATGGATGCATTTACAGACATTGGTTGGTTTCTGTACATATCTCTTGATTCTTATCAAGTATGGATGCATTTACAGACATTGGTTGCTTTCTGTGCATATCTCTTGATTCTTATCAAGTATGGATGCATTTACAGACATTGGTTGGTTTCTGTACATATCTCTTGATTCTTATCAAGTATGGATGCATTTACAGACATTGGTTGCTTTCTGTGCATATCTCTTGATTCTTATGAAGTATGGATGCATTTACAGAGATTGGTTGGTTTCTGTACATATCTCTTTATTATGAAGTACGGATGCATTTACAGACATTTTACCAATGGTGCCTTTTACCATAGAGCAACGACACTTCCTTCAAGCACGTTGACCCTTGGAAGAAATGTTTAGTTTGGTTATAGAAGAGCTTGCTCAGGAGGACAGGGTACCTTTATTGAAAGGGATTATCTGGGATAATCTCCGGGCTAATCTTGACAATGAAAGGATCGGTAAAACTTGTAGCTTTGCATGGTGAGGAGGATAAGTAAGACTAATTGCGGTGACACCATGTGAAATGCTCAATTAATAATAATAATAATAATAATAATAATAATAATAATAATAATAATAATAATAATAATAATAATAATAATAATAATAATAATAATAATAATAATAATAATGTCTGGACTTATATAGCGCACGTATCCACCAACTAAGTGGTGCTCAAGGCGCATTATATCATTACCCCTGCTCATAAGGCTCATAAGGCTCATAAATCATTCCTGAAACCATCTCAGCTCCCTGGGGAGTATACAGCTCAATTGCTGCCATTACAGCGCATATAGGGCTAATCAACCAACTCTGCCCTCACAGGTACCCATTTAACCCCTGGGTGGAGAGAAGCAATTATGGTTAAGTGTCTTGCTCAAGGACACAAGTGTCACGGCCGGGATTCGAACCCACATTCTGCTGCTAACACCAGAACTTGAGTTCGGTAAGCTAGACCGCTCGGCCACGACACTTGAGTAGTAATTAGTTCTGAAAAGAACTGGAGGTACAAATCGATCAGTATGCTCTGATCGTCCTCAGGAGAAAGGATCATTAAAATAGGATTTGAGGCTTTGCATGGTGGAGATAGATGTTATTAAGTTCTTTTGGGTACACAATGTAATGATCTCTTTTTGGACAAAAGTGATGGCTCTGAGAAGAGCCAGTTGGTTTGTTCTCAACGTTTCCACTAGTCTGCTATAGTCACGGTCAGGATCATTCTTGAAAAAAAAAGACGCTCTGTAATATTAAGATCACATTAGTTACTGAAAGGGACAAAATTGTCACGATCAGTCTTTGGACAGGGCATGGAATCGGTGTCCTAGTTTTAGTTGAACTGACTGAAATTAATTCCCCGCGAGCACACGCTGGCCGAGATAACATTACCTTTGTGTCTGACGCATAGATATTGATCAAGTGGCTGAATAACAATTATATTTTATGCATCAACCATGGTAATAATGATCTTACCGCGCCCTGTTATCTAGGCCAGCGGGCGCTCGTGGGGTATTGCTTTCAGTCACTGAGTTCATCTAAAACTAAGTCACCGATTCCATGCCCTGTCGAAAGTCTGATCGTGACTACAATCCCGGCCAAATATCGCTTCCCCCACCCCCGGCCCCCGGTCAATGTTGGCTCTCATTGCGCGGTCTGCGCTCCAGCTGGAGACAACAACATTGATGGGGGGGGGGGAGCGGAGGGTATGTTTATCGTCACGCGTCCCAACTATTTTGGCCGGGATTGTCCGAATTTTCAAGCCGTGACCAGACGTGGACAAACCGTAGTCTTTGTCTTTGTCCCAGGACCAATACGTTGAAGCAGGGGACAGGGGAGGGTATGTTTATTGTCACGTGTCCCAACTATTTGGCCGGGATTGTAGGTCCTGTGATACTGTGACGCACGAATACGGAATACGGGAAAAGCGTGGTAAAACACGTGGTAACTCAGATCACAATGACTGTGTAAGCCTGTCGTCAGCATGGACCAAGGAAAGAATCCATGAAGTACTAGTAGATAGAGAGAATATAGTACGTTCTAATTATGTTTCTTTGATTACCAGCCACAGTTTTTAACAAATTACATGCATTTTGGCTGGTAGTCAGTATTATATTACAATTGATTTAATTTTGCCCTACGTCGACGTGTGTATAGCACTGTATACCCAGTGCTTTCCGAGTGTCTGTGAAAAAAACTACACAGGCGACTCGGGCGGAATTCGAACCCACGACCACCTGTTTACGAGTACAGACGTCTTAACCTCTCGACCACCGAGCTTGCCCGATGACAATTGGCCGGCTAGAATCCCATATAGCAGCGGGTTCCGCGATATATACATGTATAGGTTGGTGAAATTTATTATATTGCTTAGCAAAAATATTTTCTTATATAGCAAAATTATCTGCTTAGCAGTTGTATGAACTTGGCCGCTGGTTAGCGGCTCTATTAACAAGTTAGAAAACCACAGAAGGGAAAAAACATCTAAATACACCTCAAAGGGACAATATTGTCAAGATCAACAGGGCATGGAATCGGAGTGCTAGTTTGAGATTAACTCAGTGACTGAAAATAATAATACCCCGCATGATAAGGTCATATTACCGTTGCTGCTGCATAAATGAGCCAGTAATTTTCAGTCGATGCGTTCACCTTAAACTCAGGACACCGATTCCATGTCCTGTTGAAAGTCTGCTCTGATCGTGACGATACTGAGTGTCCCTTGAACAATGTTTGATTATATTCCCTTTGTCTAGTCAACTGAGTACAGATCGTATCAAGGCCGTTCCTCGTCATCAGAGTAGTGTAGTACTCAAACTCGGAATCTTACTCATGAAAAAGTATTCGATTACAACTACAGAGTCGGATTACTCTTACTCATACGTGTATTCGAGTTCATAGTTCGGTGCTCGCACTCACTGTACTCATACTCATGAAAAAGTACTCGACTTCAACTATAGAGTTGGAGTACTCATACTCGTACTCATGAAAAAGTACTGGACTACAACTACAGAGATGGAGTACTCGTACTCGAATATTTTGTTTCTGTACTCGTACTCATGAAAACGTACTCGACTACAACTATAGAGCTGTAGCACTCGTACTCGAGTTATGTTTTTCTGTTCTCGTACTCATGAAAAGTACTTGACTACAACTATAGAGATGGAGTACTCGTACTCGTACTCGTGAAAAAGTACTGGACTACAACTATAGAGATGGAGTACTCGTACTCGTACTCATGAAAAAGTACTGGACTACAACTATAGAGATGGAGTACTCGCACTCGTACTCATGAAAAAGTACTGGACTACAACTATAGAGATGGAGTACTCGCACTCGTACTCGTGAAAAAGTACTGGACTACAACTATAAAGATGGAGTACTCGCACTCGTACTCATGAAAAAGTACTGGACTACAACTATAGAGTTGGAGTACTCGTACTCGTACTCATGAAAAAGTACTGGACTACAACTATAGAGTTGGAGTACTCGTACTCGTACTCATGAAAAAGTACTGGACTACAACTATAGAGTTGGAGTACTCATACTCGTACTCATGAAAAAGTACTGGACTGCAACTACAGAGTTGGAGTACTCATACTCGCACTCATGAAAAGTACTGGACTGCAACTATAAAGATGGAGTACTCGTACTCGTACTCGTGAAAGAGTACTGGACTACAACTATAGAGTTGGAGCAGGGCCAGATTAGCCATTGGGCCGGTGGGGCCGGGGCCCAGGGGCCCTTGGCTCTCAGGGGCCCTTCGGGGAAACTGGACCGCGCGGCGCGGTACTGGGTTTGAGGCCCTGACAAGGGCTCCTGGGGCCCGGCCTTCAGGGCCCCCCCCCCCCCAGGCTGGAGGTCCCTGCTGGGGACCCCTTAAAGTGGGCCCTTTGAGGACCACTGCTACACCGTACAAAGCCCAGCTTTGTACGGTGTAGGCTAGCAGGGGCCCTTGTCTCTCACAGGCCCTTGTGTGTCCACCCGTTGTGGGTAGTGCGCGTCGGGAGGGTGGGGGCGGCAGGCCCGGCTTCGCACGCACTGCGCTGTGCTGCCAACTGCTGCTGCAAATGTTATATAGGACCTATATGCCTATTATATTGTGTTCTGACGGGCGGCCCGCCGGCCCGTCACTGGCCGTTGATTGTGTTAAATTTAGGTCAAAAAGATGATATAAAACCCCCCAAAAAACGGAAAAAAACCGAAAAATTTCGGGGTCCACGCACTGCGCCAAGGGGGGCCTTGAAAAATGATCGGCCCAGGGGCCCTAGTGGGGGTTAATCCGTCCCTGAGTTGGAGTACTCGTACTCGTACTCGTGAAAGAGTACTGGACTACAACTATAGAGTTGGAGTACTCATACTCGTACTCGTGAAAGAGTACTGGACTACAACTACAGAGTTGGAGTACTCATACTCGTACTCATGACAAAGTACTCGACTACAACTATAGAGTTGGAGTACTCGTACTCGTACTCATGATAAAGTACTCGACTACAACTATAGAGATGGAGTGCTCGTACTCGTACTCATGAAAAAGTACTCGACTATAACTATAGAGATGGAGTACTCATTACTCATACTCATGAAAAAGTACTCGACTACAACTATAGAGATGGAGTACTCATTACTCATACTCATGAAAAAGTACTCGACTACAACTATAGAGATGGAGTACTCATACTCGTACTCGAGTATTTTTTCTGTACTCATACTCATGAAAAAGCACTTGACAACAACTATAGAGATGAAATACTCGTACTCAAGTATGTTTTTCTGTACTCGTACTCATAAAAAAGTACTCAACTACAACCATAGAGTTGGAATACTCGTACTCGTACTCGAGTATTTTTTCTGTACTCATACTCATGAAAAAATACTTGACAACAATTATGGAGATGGAGTACTCGTACTCGAGTATTTTTTCTGTACACGTACTGCGTACTCGTACTCATGAACAAGTACTCGATTACAACAATAAAGTTGCAGTACGAGTACTCGTACTCGAGTATATTTGTCTGTTCTCGTACTCGTATCATGAAATAGTACTCGATGACTGTACTCGTCTGCTCACCATTACTAATGTGTTTCGGTTATGCCTACTAATTTTACAGTAAATTTTACAGTAAGTTTCCGTATGGTTAATTATATCCCTCCTTCCACGTCGAAAACATTGGAAATGTTGTATATGTAACTGAATACAACGTGTTTCAAGGCCGTTCCACCTCATCAGTACTAATGATTAGATTAATGTTGGACAGAACAATGAAGACCCATCTTTGTGCAACTTTGCGCATACACCGTATGCCCTTGATTGCATTTTATCATAAGTGCATGTCGGAATTTAGCGAATACATAAAAGAGAGAACATTTTACAGCGATGGTGGGTATAATGTGGATGACATTTCTTTGGTGGTGAAGGGAAACATAATTGATGAAAAGAATGGTTAGGCCTAAGTATAGTAATTTTTACATTCCCCAATTGCTACACCGACGTGTGTAAAGCACTGCAAACTCAGTGCTTTCCCCCAGTTTAAAATCATAATTGTTAAGTTTTACGGAAACGAGGAGAGAGAGAGAGACTTTTTTGACTTTTCAAAGAAAACTTTATTTACAAAGCAGAACAATACAACATGTACAAATTACAGAATAGAAAACAATGTTTTACCAAAATTAGTGGTTTACCAATATTACTGTAAAAGTAACTAAATTCGGTTAACTTTGTTAACGAAGGTAATAACAAAAATACATTTCATAATGAAAGACAAAAACATTTATAGATCAAAAAACAATCGAAATAAACAAAAGGTTGAGTGGAAGAAAGGAAGAAAAAGGAAAGGGCTCCTCTAAAAGGGAGACTGCAAGCACCATGGTGTAAGCAGACTCCCCTGAAGATCCCCGGGGTGGGGAGCCACTGGCATTAATGGTGTGGGTCTTAAACCCACTCCAGCGGCTCCCAAAGAGAAAGGAAAAAGAAAGGAGCAGAGAGAGGACCCCACTCGTGAACAGTAGCATACGCCTTGCCTCCAATCAGAGAGAGATTGGAGTAGCTGTTCACAAGGTAGGTCGAAAAGGGGGAGAGGTGGACCGAGAGTAGTCAGGGAGAGAGAGAGAGAGAGAGAGAGAGAAAATAAAAAATAAAATAAAAAATAATCTGTTAAAAAGGTGTGAGAAATGCATAAATTACTGCATATTTCACCGATTTTCAATACTCTTTTCTTGTTTATGAATTCTGTAAAATGTTTGCTTATTTTAAATGTTTGTTTAGTATGGTGGTGCGGATTTGAACATAAAAAAGTCTCCGGTTCAGTCTGGTCTCCGCGCGCGTCGCCTCAGACCTGTGCGTTGGCATTTTTAATTTCCTATTTTTAATTTTTAATTTTTTTATTTTTTTATTTTTTTATTTTTTATTTTTATTTGCTATTAAACGGTGTCCAATTGCAGCCAAAATTGCTGGATCGATTGGAATTCTGCCGTGCTGTGTTTTAAACGACTTTTTCACATAGGGGTATATGAACGTTTGCCCGATTTTTGAGGCTTCTCTTAGCCACCATATACTTTGTATATGGGAAATTTAGTCCCCGCGTATACATGTAACACGTATTTCCCTGTTGGCCAAAAAATAATATATATATATATATATATTACCAAAATAAAACAGGAAAAAAAAAACGCATCACTGCACCGATTTTTAAGCCGACCTGTGACCAGAAACCGGAGACCATTTTTTTGGCCTTGGCATATTATATAAAATTCGCGCAATATCAATGAATAAATTATAATTTTTTTAAGAATGAAACAAGAACGAACTGAAGGGACTCCCATGATACCTGGATGAGAACAATTTACAATATTTAGGACCAAACAGAAATCCTCGCTTTTGCGAACCGCAGAATTGGTTTATGGCAACTCACAAAGACCACCCATGAACCATGACGGAAAACCTTGAATGATTTATTTGCCAATATGAATAAATAATTAATTTTCTCTCTGAAGCTGTGTACGTTTTTTAACATCAAACCCTAGAATCATATTCCCTATAACATTATAGTGACATTGCTATGACACAAACGACACAATACTATATGAGGTTTTTTTAAAAGTCGGGCTGGGTTATTGATTTAAAACCAGTATATACTTTCGGTAGAAATGTCTGTAAATGCATCCATACTTTATAAGAATCACGAGCTATGTATAAAAAAAACTGTCAAGGTTTCAGCTTATTTCACTGTGTAGTGAAAATGCAATAATAAGAATAATAAACAATTATTATATAGCGCTGTAAATGGCATATGTATGGGGCTAATCAAACACAACAACCAACTCTGCCCTCACAGGTGCCCATTTATATTCCTGGGTGGAGGGGAAGCAATTGTGGTAAAGTGTCTTGCTCAATAACTTCTCCCCTTCCCCCTCCTTCATCTATTTAATGTACATGGTCCTCCATCCCTCTCCCCCTCCTTCATCTATCTAATGTACATGTACATGTCCCTCTATCCCTCTCTCCTCCCTCATTCATCTATCTCATGTACACGTTCCTCCATCCCTCTCCACTCCCTCCTTCATCTATCTAATGTACATGTTCCTCCATCCCTCTCCCCTGCCTCCTTCATCTATCTCATGTACACGTTCCTCCATCCCTCTCCACTCCCTCCTTCATCTATCTAATGTACATGTTCCTCCATCCCTCTCCCCTGCCTCCTTCATCTATCTAATGTACATGTTCCTCCGTCCCTCTCCACTCCCTCCTTCATCTATCTAATGTACACGTTCCTCCATCCCTCTCCCCTCCCTCCTTCATCTATCTCCATCCCTGTCCCCTACCTCCTTCATCTATCTGTTCCTCCATCCCTGTCCCCTCCCTCCTTCATCTATCTCCATCCCTCTCCCCTCCCTCCTTCATCTATCTCCATCCCTGTCCCCTCCCTCCTTCATCTATCTCCATCCCTGTCCCCTCCCTCCTTCATCTATCTCCATCCCTCTCCCCTCCCTCCTTCATCTATCTCCATCCCTCTCCCCTCCCTCCTTCATCTATCTCCATCCCTCTCCCCTCCCTCCTTCATCTATCTCCATCCCTGTCCCCTCCCTCCTTCATCTATCTCCATCCCTGTCCCCTCCCTCCTACATCTATCCCCATCCCTCTCCCTCCCTCCTTCATCTATCTCCATCCCTGTCCCCTCCCTCCTTCATCTATCCCATCCCTCTCCCCTCCCTCCTTCATCTATCTCCATCCCTCATTCATCTATCTAATGCACATGTTCCTCCATCCCTCTCCCCTCCCTCCTTCATCTATCTAATGTACATGTTCTTCTATCCCTCTCCCCTGCCTCCTTCATCTATTTAATGTACATGTTCCTCCATCCCTAACCTCTCCCTCCTTCCTCCATCCCTCTCCCCTGCCTCCTTCATCTATCTAATGTACATGTTCCTCCGTCCCTCTCCACTCCCTCCTTCATCTATCTAATGTGCATGTTCTTCCGTCCCTCTCCCCTCCCTCCTTCATCTATCTCCATCCCTCTCCCCTCCCTCCTTCATCTATCTCCATCCCTCATTCATCTATCTAATGTACACGTTCCTCCATCCCTCTCCCCTCCCTCCTTCATCTATCTCCATCCCTGTCCCCTACCTCCTTCATCTATCTGTTCCTCCATCCCTGTCCCCTCCCTCCTTCATCTATCTCCATCCCTCATTCATCTATCTAATGTACACGTTCCTCCATCTCGGTCCCCTCCCTCCTTCATCTATCTCCATCCCTGTCCCCTCCCTCCTTCATCTATCCCCATCCCTCTCCCTCCCTCCTTCATCTATCTCCATCCCTCATTCATCTATCTAATGTACATGTTCCTCCATCCCTCTCCCCTCCCTCCTTCATCTATCTCCATCCCTGTCCCCTCCCTCCTTCATCTATCTCCATCCCTGTCCCCTCCCTCCTTCATCTATCTCCATCCCTCTCCCCTCCCTCCTTCATCTATCTCCATCCCTGTCCTCTTCTTCCTTCATCTATCTCCATCCCTCTCCCCTCCCTCCTTCATCTATCTCCATCCCTGTCCTCTCCTTCCTTCATCTATCTCCATCCCTGTCCCCTCCCTCCTTCATCTATCTCCAACCCTCTCCCCTCCCTCCTTCATCTATCTCCATCCCTCTCCCCTCCCTCCTTCATCTATCTAATGTACACGTTCCTCCCCTTTCCCTTGTCAGCATATTTCCAACGTGCTTTACATTTCCACTGTATTATTTTATGTACTGTATGCTTTGTTATAAGTTTTGAGGCTTTGCATGGTGGAATATCGATATCGTTTCGGTTTGCGGTAACACCATGTGTTTATCTCAACTAACGTGAAGCTGAGGTACAGGTTCTGAAAAGAACCGTATCGTACAACTCGTATCTCAACCTTCGTATGCTTTGTTGATGTCATTGGCCAAATAAATAATAAAAATAAATTTTGATAGGAAAATACAAATAGGTTGGTGAAAATGCAAACTTAAATTTTCATACAAAATAACGTGAAATTTTGATGCTGCTTGTAATCAGAGTCCATACAAACTTTAATTGAGGGATAACATTTGACTATAATCTTCGCCTCAACATCAGTGATTTCAAGGGATATGCTATCATCAACTTTGCCACCAGCAAAATTTTGGGTAATACTAAATCTATAGATAGATGAAATTCTTGCGTCGGGAGATAAACAATTGATTTAAATTTGCCCTACACCGACGTGTGTATAGCACTGTATGCTCAGTGCTTTCCGAGTGTCTGTGAAAAAAACTACACAGGCGACTCGGGCGGGATTCTAACCCACGACCTCCTGCTTACTAGTGCAGACGTCTTACCTCTCGAGAGGTAAGACGTCTGCACTAGTAAGCAGGAGGTCGTGGGTTCGAATCCCGCCCGAGTCGCCTGTGTAGTTTTTTTCACAGACACTCGGAAAGCACTGAGCATACAGTGCTATACATACGTCGGTGTAGGGCAAATTAAATCAATTAATACTAAATCATTGAGATTATAAAAGGTACAGGTATGCACTACGTCTACTTCTGGACAGAGGTTCATCATGGCCAGACATGCCCGGATATCAATAATGATCTGTTTGATGTTTATGTCCCCAAAATCCTTTATATCGAATCCACGCCAGTCAATCTGCGTTTAATTGTTTAAAACAATTCGTGGAATGTTTTGAAGCAATCCCACCCCCTCCCGTTAAATCACCTTGTGAGTGGCTCTCGGCCAATCACAATGACCTGCCTGTGTAAAGAGGAATATTTATCAATGAAGAAGCGTTAGCTTTGAATAAATCCACGACACAGCAGACACGCAGCATCTGCAGATGCTGAACATTCCTGTCTATTGTGTGCTTGTGGACGTGTTTTAGTTCGTTAACAATGACTCCGCGACAAGAACAATCAAGGAAGTTATTTTGGCACAGTGCCCGGGGTTCTACCATTAGCCGTGAAAAAAACAAGTCATTGATTGGCAAACAGGTAAGAAGGATGGCGTGTTTACGGTTCAGATTCGCACTGGTGACGATCCCGCAAGCTTGAGGAATGTCATCTTATAGTTCCATTGGAGAAAACAACAACGGCTCTCAACATGAGACGGCTTTACAGGGGAAACAACTTTGAAATCCGAGACTGGTCGAAAAGAGCAAGACCTTGTTTGAGATTGAGATATTTAGCTCCTTAAAGAAAGAGGTCCAATTATTAAGAAAAGTGAGGAATGTAGCTGAGCGTGATCAACGTAACAATGAGTCCCCGTGAGATAGGTTTCACAAACACGATTCTCCGCATACCACGGCCCCTTCACTATGAACAACTTCACCCTGAAAATCAGTTTTGCCTTGAAATAACAGTTGACCGTAATTTCACTGTAATATCACCGTCGGTGTTTCTTCCTCTCAGATATTGGCAATAATGTTCACGATGATTTCACAGAAAATTCAAGTTGCTCGCGAGAATTAATGAGCTGCCCCAAAACTGCCACGAGAAGTTCATGGCATTTTCACAGCGTTTTCACGGCGAAGGAATCCCAAGAGTATTTCATGGCATTTTCACGGTGTTGTGTCATCGTGAAATTGCAGTGAACTATTTATTTCACGGTAAAACGGATTTTCAGGGCATTTTCAGGGTAAAGTTATCCATAGTGTAAAAAGATGGGTTGTTTTTCCTGGAGTATTCTTTATATTTTTCTCGACCATTTTTTAAGTGTGTCTAAAAAAGAGGAAAGGAACTGCCAGTCAAAGTTTTTTTTCCCGTATACTCAGGAATGACAAGACCACAGGGCCGTAGTAAGCTGGTGTGGGGAGTGTGACACCCCACCCCCAAAACATTTTTCTCAGTCGGTATTTAGAGCCTCAGTCAACAAATGAAGCATCCAAGGTACTAGAACAAGGGTTGGTCGAGAACAAAAAAATTCAAACCTTAAGTTATGGGTTTGCCAATATTTGCCGAGTTGTTTGTTTGTTATAAGTCGTTTATAAGCTACGGTTTCGGGTGGTGGTTGTCCCCCCCCCCCCCCCACGGCTAAGCAACTTTTCAGTGTCCATTTTGGGGGAAATTTTTGTCTGGTCATAATTTGTCTGATGTCAGTTAGCAAATTGGCTCGCACCCCCCCCCCCCATCCCCCCCACCCAAAAAAGAAAATACCTTCGCTACGCCCCTGCAAGACCATGACACGAGGACAGATATTAATTAGCTTAAGTTTACTTTATATACCAGCTATACCAATCTCTAAGCTGCAATTGAATTTGCATTAATTGTTGTCTTCATAATAATTGTTGTTTCGTTGTTCTTTGTCTTGTTTGTTGTATCTGGGGGGTCTCCACTCGACAAGCTAATGTTTTTTGGAGACTTCCATCCATACACATAGTCTCTAATGCTCTTCATCTATACTTTATTATTATTCTATAATGTATATTATAATATATATCATCTATTTTCTGTGTGTTGGAAAAATAACAAATAAATGAATGAATGAATTATGTTTAGAGATTTAACAGTGACTATTATGACGGCAAAAGTACATAGCCACCGAAATCTTTTGTCGACAATAGAGGGCGTATACTGGGTCAACGGAACATTTCAAATACAGTGTCCCAAGAATTAAGGTCAATTAAGACGGCGGGGGGTAGCTAATTAATTATTCATCAATAACTGTAACCTTGAAAGGAGAATGAGGAACTGCCCACTGAGCACTACCGAAGACGATAAGTGAACGTGTCTCGGTCTACAAGTATGTATGTTCTCCTGTATCAGAACACCTCCGCATTGCCTTTTTAGGCCCAAAAAGTCTATGGTTTCTGATCATAGGTCCTTTGAAATCGATGCGGTTCATTATCAAAATTCATCTTTATTTGTTTCAACTGAAACTCTTTACAAGATTTGAGGCTTTGCATGGTAGAGTATTGATATCATTTCGCGATATAACACCATGTGCTTATCTCAACTATCGCTAAGCAAGATACAGGCATTGGCGGATCCAGGGGGGGGGCTAAGGGGGCTGTACCCCCCCCCCCCCCTCAAAAAAAAAAAGAAATTCGTAAAAAAAATGTTTTTATATAAATAAATGAGAGAAAAAGAGAGAGAGGGGGGAGGGGAGAACGCACTCCCATTCCCACAGTGTGCTTTGTTTTTCTCTCCCTTTGATTAGGGCCTATTTCATTGTAATTTTTGTAGTACTGAAAAATAATTGTTTTTGATTCTCAGCCCCCCCCCTAAAAATGTTCTGGATCCGCCCATGACAGGGTTATACTCCTCAGAACTCAATGTCAAAAACCGCGCCTTTTACTCACTGTATAACGATTTTACTCGCTATTATTTCGATGGACATCGTGCAGACACCAATAACTCATTCTTTAATCCCAGATTATTTTCAGGTACATGTAATATCCCCATCATTTGGCCACTTATCAATGGTGTATACAGCTGTCATTAAAGGAACAATCCCGATCACTTAAAAACTTATTGACCGGAGCCGAGGTTTTTTTCTTTCTTTTGAAGCAAGGGCCAGTGAGATTGTGTGAAGCTTACAGGTGCATGGGCCTCGCGGGAGACGCGTGATGTACAGTATTTCCGTAGTACGCTCAAAGTACTGTACTTTCACCGCTGGGCTTATGTGAATGGTCGTGATGTTAGAACTGTTATTAGTATTAATGATTTCTCTGAGCTTTCGAAAAAGAAAAAAAACGCGAATGATGTTGGCCTTTTTGTTCTCACGTAAAACTAGCCATTTTACGTCATTCTAAATCCCCCGGGACTTCTTTTGTGCCTCACATGTCAAAACTAATCAATACTTGACGGTACTATAATGCCATAATTGAAAAAAAGGGGGCCGTTGTAGGGGGGATATTGAACATAATTTCGACAAAACTGTTTTAACGTTTCACCGCTGTTTAAAGGTAATCAGTGCACCGCGCGTTGAAATTCGCTCTCTGTATTAAATCGTCATCCATTATAATACATCGATTTGGCGTTGGTAATTCATTATTCCCTTATAAGGAATGGCTACACACACTGAGCTCAAATTGTAAAAAAAAGTTGTTTTTTATGATTAGGCTATATTGATTTTCGCTTATCCCTCCTATGACTGCAAGAGTCCGAAATCAGTCAAAAGGTTGACTTGCCAAGGTACATCTAGTGCACTTCAAAGTCGAACACTGTCAAACCTTACGTGTAGTAAGTACATTTTACAGGTCAAAATGAGTGAACCGTTTTTGACTGATAAAAGCATTGTCTGGTATTGTTCAAGGTGGTCAAAATGACAGTCAAATCCAGTCCAAAAAATGCAGCTGTGTGCACATTTGGGTCAACAGTCAAAACAGGCAGTTGACTGATTTTGACCTCTATAGCTACTTGCCGCTAAAGTGCAGCTATAGTAGGAGGGTTAAGCATGCCAAATCACGCGGCGGTCATCTTGGCTTTCTCATATGGAAATCAAAAAGAGGCTTGTATGTCCAAAATAAACTGGTGCCTTCCCAGCAGTGAATCAGAATCAACCACCTTTTAAATATCGTCGCATCAATGCAACAAGGTCGTATCTTAGTTATGACCTTGTTGCAGACATGAATTTTTGCTCAGTGCAACAAGGTCGTATCTTTTTACAGAGTTCCAGGATGGACACGCAAAACCTATATGGAAGAAGATACGACATTGTTGTACTCAATTGTTTTAATGTATGCAAATTTATGCACTTTCGCACATACAACCCTGTTGCATTTATTAGATACGACCTTGTTGTTCTGACACGACGATATCGCTGGCGATATATGAGTGAACCCTTGATAAATGTCTGTAAATGCATCAATATATAAGTCCAACACGTTGAATCAGTCGGGATATATAGGCCTATAGTTGCTGTATATACACTCTTAAAACTAAAGTGTCGAATCAATAATATAGGTTTTCCCAGTCAATTTTGGCAAATAAGCAGCCAATTTCACTTTCATACGTTCATATTAATGCGATTTTGCCTGTCCAGTTGTTACTTAACCTTGACTCAAGGCCAGCGGCGTAGCCATGGGGGGGGGGGGCCTGGGGAGGGGGGCACGTGCCCCCCAGGTGCCCCCCACGAAAAATCCTCATAGTGCCCCAAAAAACAGAAAAGAAAAAGAAAAGGGAAAAACCCATACCCCTGGGCCCCCCCACTGAAAAGCAATGCCCCCCCCCCACTGAAAAGCAATGCCCCCCCCCCTGTGCCCCCCCCCTACTGAAAAAGTCCTGGCTACGCCGCTGCTCAAGGCTGTTGTCGTAGTGCGCAATTACTGCGGTATTCCCACCCCGGCCCGTACCGATTGCTAGCCCGAGAAATTCAGAACACACACACGGTGCGCCGTCCCCGGCCCCGGACACGTACACTGTACAGCGAAACCAATAACTAAGCTGTGGATACGGTTGTGCATTGCGACCTCGTACGCGTTCGAACTCAAACAACAGCCTTGATCCTTCTGTAACTGAAAGCTTATGTGTTTCTTTATTTTCCCATTGGAATTCCAATGGAAAGTCATATGCAAGAATTGTTAATTTGTGTGCGGTTCATTTTAAATGATGGCCAATCACAGGCACCTAGCTTTGACCACGATTAATCCCACACACACAGCACAATACAATGCACGCAAACACACGTAACACAAATATGGACCCCGTCGCTGTATACATAATGAAATGGAGTACACAAAGGTCAAAATCCAACCTGGACAAGTTGTACATGTACGGTACAATCATGTATCGCACACAGCAAGCGTACAGTTGCTGGGCCAACCAGTAACCAATGAGAATACGTATTTAGTTTTTGAAGTTGGTATATTAGCATTAATATAATGAGCTCCATCTTAACTACTGGCATGTGCAGAAGCATCAAGGCGCGACGACGAATGGTCACTGTATGTGCATGTACAATACATGTACATTAATGTATATTGTACTACATGTACATACGTACATATAATTATGTACATGAAGATGTATATGTATACAGTATGCATATGAATGCGTACACTTTGTCCATGTGCGCTGGAGTTTGGATAGCTATAAAGCGCTGGGGGAAAAATTATGCAACCAAACCGTTCCGACGCGCCTTGATCAAAGCTAGTTGTTACTGTGTTTCAAATTAAGAATTCAAGCGTTCAATTTCATTTTCAGGCATGCGAATTCATTTAGCATTATATTCAATTTAGCATATACGTCGTTCTTTTTGGTAATGCACATTCGTCATCCAATTTAGTTCGACCGGAGATTTTCATTAAAATGCTATTTTCATTTTCGTATAACGGGCAATCAATTTCGCAAAATGAGAATTTTTTAAAAAAATACGAGAAACAAATACAAACAAATATATTAATTTTATAAGACAACCGAATACGTTTCATAGGGACTATCGGTCTTTTTTTAATCCTGGTTTGTTCCACAAATTCCACAAATGATTATTATTATTATTTTTGTTATTTATGCAATTCGCCCCATATAAGGCCAATGGCCACTCCAAGGTGGGGGCTACTCAGTCATTGAGTTGTTACAACGACTCCACACTGAAGAAACCAGCCCCTTGCACCGAAACAAGACAAGTTAATAACCAGCCTCTTCACGGTGCGAATAGGACTGGGAGGGGTAACTAGTCCAGAACAAGGCAGTTAAAATTGGATGGTTATTTTGTTTAAATCGCATGAGTACTATTGCCTACTCATAAAACGAAATTGAATGATGATTTTGAGCAGCATTCAATTTCGCGCGAAACCTATATCGACCGGAAAAACCTATATTAAAGAGTTCAGTCAGACAACTCTCTGGTGTTCTTAAAAGGACACAGACACTGCACAATTGCACAGTCGCACTAGAAGTGTTATCGCGTCGCACTGGAAGTGTTTAAGGATCGCGCTAGTATAGAAGTGTTCACCGTTGCGTTTTTTGTCTCGTATGAAGAGCCGTATGTGACTAAATTTCGACTAATTAATATATAAGACTAAAATAAATGTTAAAAAGCCAAAACATATATTTAATGACAAAGCTATATTTTTATGTGCAAAGCCATATATTTACTAGCAAAACTAATTGCACTGGTCTACAGCCAAAATGCTTCCGAAACAAATGAAGTCAAACTTGACTCATTATGGGTCACTGAGAATGGAAATGATGCTTAAAATTG
This sequence comes from Zoroaster sp. YZ-2022, assembly GCA_029582265.1. Taxonomy (NCBI): domain Eukaryota; kingdom Metazoa; phylum Echinodermata; class Asteroidea; order Forcipulatida; family Zoroasteridae; genus Zoroaster; species Zoroaster sp. YZ-2022. The sequence goes on from CM055823.1 coordinate 24,217,787, forward strand.
TTGATTGGCTCTAGTTTTCAAGATCTACATGTACATGTGTACACGTATGGGAATAGCGTATGATAATTCATGATTAAAAATCTGCTATGTACACCATATACATAATACGTAAAATGTAAAAACTTAAATATCTTGGAAACAGTAGCCAATCAGCAATTTTAATTGTCATATTTGAATTCAGCACATCAAAATCCATAATAAATAGCACATTTTATCTCCGAAGCAGACAACTTTAAAAAATAAAATAAATTGTTGACCAGTGATACAAAACCGGCGACCAGACTAGTCTCGATCCCGATACTCCCTACATGGAAGGTGAGCCTTCTAACTACTAGACTACCATGCCATAACGTTGGTCCATAATCAATTTTCAGTCGGCAAACCTAGAGCTATGGGTTTTCCGACTGCAATTTTATTATGGACCAACCCTTGCTCTAGTACCTTTGATTTGCCAACTGAGGCTCTAAATACCGACTGAGAAAAATTATTGTGGTGTCACACCCCACACCCCCTCACCCGGTCGCTACGGCCCCGGGGGCGGTGGGGACTAGTGAACCCAATAGGCCGGAGCAATATTTTTTCTGCATTAAAGAATTTTATAAATATATAAATTCGCCAACAAATTCGAGTGGCATGGTAGTCTAGTGGCCGGAGTCCTTGTCAGACGGAATAATTTATCGGGGAGTTTGCTGCTGTCACCAACTTCACATCAAGTGCGTGTACACCTTGAAATATTAACAATTGTTATTGTTTTAATTAGGCCAATGCCTACCTGTTCTTACAGCCCAGGCCCATTTATGACAGGAAATATTTGTTTTAAATTGTATTAAACTCGAATGCTGTTTCAATAATGTCGCAAAATACGCTCCATTTGCAGTCGACTTTAATTTGATAAGAGAAACATATCTTGCGATAATTATATTATCAGTCGTACCCACAGCAGGTGGTGCTTACTGTTATCGTCCAGATTTAATGTCATATTTTTCTAGCTGTTGAGCAATTGACTTCGTCTATTAGAACAAGATTATTGGATGGGAAAAAATATCTCATTTGGGACTCTGTATGTATATAATAACGCTGACTGAAGTCCTGAAATTTTTGTTTTTCTTTTCACCGTGTCGGTCCAGGCCCATCTGACCGTTAATAATCGTTCGTTTACGGCCGTACGCCACCAGGTTGTATCGCACGGCGGCCGTGCACCCCCGTAGATATACGGCAAGACCCCCCATAATACACGATTTTATATCTATCTGCTCGAACCTCCTGGATGGTTAATTTTGGAGGATTTACAGACTCTCCACATCACAAACAAGAAACTAGAGGTTTGGACACAATACAGGCTACTTCTTTCTTTCCTTAGTGGCTACTTTTCTTCTTTTCAAGAACATTTTGAGGCGAAAGGAGATTTGTAAAAAAATAAATAAATAAATAAAATCCTGAAATCAGGAAAAATCCTGAGGAATCACAGTCCTGCTGGTTAGTTATTTGATATTATTTCGTGAAAACTAGAAGGTTGAAATGAATGTACGTTACGGACTAAAGGTGCATTACCGTCACTACCAGAGCAGACTTTCGACAGGGCATGGAATCAATGTCCTAGTTTAAGATTAACACAGTGACTGAAAATTAATGCCTCGTTTATGCAGCAGCAACGGTAATATGACCGTATCATGTGGGGGTGTTATGGCAGTCATTGAGTTAATCTAAAACTAGCATTCCGATTCCATGCCCTGTTGATTGTGACAATACTACCGCTTTAAGGGATTGTTAGGCCATTGGTGAATGTCTGTAAATGCGTCAATGCTTGATAAGAATCAAGAGAGATGTACAGAGACAAACCTGTGAACGTTTCAGCTCATTTCATTGTACGAAAACATTATGAAATATTCATCTAGACTGTTTTACGTGGGGTGCCATGGTCGAGCGGTTTAGTGCATCGGATTTGTGTTTTGATGGCTGAGTCGTCAGAGTGTGTGGGTTCGAAGCCTTGCTGCTTGTGTCCTTACCATAATTGCTGCGAGGGCCGAATTGAACCCAGCCACTGGGGATGTACAAGCCAGTGCATGCTTAGTGCTGGTCCCAAGCCCGGATAAATGGGAGGGTTGCGTCAGGAAGGGCATCCGGCGTAAAACCTATGCCAAATCAAATATGCTAATCATGATCCGCTGTGGCGACCCCTAACGGGAGCAGCCGAAAGAGGACAACAGCATCTAGACTGTTTTACTTTCATCTAGGCCTATTTCATTGCATTCAGTAGTACTATTTAACTTGATCTAACTTTATAAGAATTCTCCTGAAGACTGATCGAAACGTCGAGTTGTAACCACCAGTTCTTTTCAGAACTAATTACTACTTAAAAGAGAATTTGTCTTTACAAATCCGTGCACAGCTACAAATCTCACTTGATCGAACTTGTTTAGTTTAAACTTTTACCGCAATTTGTCAATAAGTATGTTCATAAAAGGTGATTGAAATAAATGTGAATTAAATGAAATTATATAAATTGGAAAATTCATCAAGGCTGTCATCCATTACATGTTACGTTTTCTTACAAATGAGAGCCCGTCAGAAGTAATCATTCCTCTGGATGTTTAGTACCATCAACAACTCCACATCAAGGAAGTTTTTAAATTAAAAAGGGACAATATCGTCACGATCAACAGGGCATGGAATCAGTGGGAGTGCTAGTTTGACATTAACTCAGCGACTAAAAATACCCCACAATAATAATAATAATAATATAATAATAATAAGACGATTCTTATATAGCGCAGATCACCGTGAGGCCCCTATGCGCTTGAGAAAAAGAGAAAGAAAGACAAGAAAGGAGAAAACTAGTTTGCAATTCAAGTCTTCTCCACACAGTCAAAAGTTCACAAAGGACACTGAAAAAATGAGAGAATGAAAGAAGCTGAGAAGCCAGAAAATTAAATTAAATTAACTGTGATAACATTGATTGAACAGATGTGTTTTAACCCGGATTTTAAATTGATCAGTAGTTTCAGCCAGTTTAACATTTGGTGGTAAACTGTTCCAAAGTTGCACAGCAGCACTTTGAAATGAGCGAGAACCATAGGATGTAGTTGTAATTGCTGGGGCTGACAGAAGATATTTGTTTTTAGAGCGTAGGTTTCTAGCTGGTTGATACTGTTGAACTAAATCCTGGAGATAAGCAGGGGCTGTACCATGAAGACACTGATAAGTTAACAATAACTGAATAACAGTGATGAGGTCATATCACCGTTGCTGCTGTATAAACGAGCCGGTAATTTTCAGTCACTGTGTTCATCTTAAACTAGGACAACCGATTCCATGCCCTGTTGAAAGTCTGCTCCGATCGTGACGATACTGTCTCTGTAAGTAATTGTACAATCGGGCAATAATAACAAGATGTGGCCCTTTTGGTTTTGGTAAAACGGTCATTGTGTAGACATGCATAATTCACACAGATCTGGGGCCAATTTCACAGTGCTTGCTGAGCGGAGAATTTTGCTAAGCAAGTATTTTTTTGCCAAGCAGTATAAAACAGACTACCAGCTAAGCTTGGGCGATAACACGATAATATCGAATATCGCGATACCATTTTTATTCGATTACGATATCGAGAAGCTTCTTAAGTTATCGAGATATCGGCAAATCGCGATTAAAATATATATCGCGATTGTAAAAAAAAATCGCCATTGTGAGTCAAGTCAGAAATTCCATTGAAACAAAATTATGAGTCTTTTCAGCTTTTGGAAGTGAGAAACAAAAGTGAACTTTTTCAAAAGTACATACACACTACGCAAACGAATTTGTGATTTATTGTGATGCTTGTAGAAGGTACTTACCTGTGGTTATCGGCTCTAAAGCGATCATGCATGAATGGAAAAAAAATCGCGATACTATCGAAAATCGCGATATATGTTTGCCGATATATCGTGGATGAAAAAATTTGATATCGCCCGAGCTTACTACCAGCCAAAATGCATACATTTTGTATGAAAGTTTGGCTGGCAACCAAAGTAATCCGCTAAGCAAAGTAATCTGCTAAGTGGCTCTAGGACAACGTTTGTAAATCATTGCAACATTCATTTCAAATTATCAAACATCTTTCTTCTTTTTTTGAGGGCGAAATAAAAAAATGAAAATTCATTAACATTTTCAAAACCATACTGGAAATTGCAGGTGTAGTCATTTCATATGCACTCGATCAGATATAATAGGATCAACAGGAAAAGCAAAGCGAGAAATGAGTTCTTTTAATCATTCTATGCATTTTTAATCCACTTTCTCACTGATACAGCGGTTTCACATTTCGGCGAAAGACACCAGATCCGTGTTTCGCGCCCAGAGCACCGTCATCTCGTCGTTCGCGCGGGCCTACTTTATACAAGAGCTGTCCGTTCATTATCTGTGACCGTTCTAGGCACATTCTCTCGGTTTACGGTGCCCTTCTACAGATTTGACGCACCTCAAGGAGGCGAGCGGTGTCCCTCCTACTTAATTAATATCAATGTATGGAGGGACTGCCCGGGGTGTGGGTAACATATATCTCTGTAACCTTGGGAAACCCTCACGCGCCTTCTGCACGCTCGCCATGATTTGATTTTCGGTCGGACCTTGCCTGAAAAACACGCACCCGCATTTTTAGAATAATATTTGTCTTGAGTTGTTGTGTTTGATCATGACGGACGGGAGATCCCGATTTTTAGTTGATTTGGAAATATTACAGTATGGTCGTATCGGCTGACATTTTAAATATATGGTATGGTATAAAATATAAACATGTATATTCATATTTATATTTTCACTAAGCAGGAGCTTAATTCATGCAAATAGGGGCTAGATGATGTCACACTTGTTTTGTTTTGGTTTTTTTGTTTTTTGTCACGCCCTCTATAGACCGCACAGTTAGCCCTAACTCCCTAGGCCCATTTGCTTACACATAACCTGAATCCTCCAAAATCCTTCAGTAGTAAAGCAAGCACATTACATGTATGCACACATGTGTTTCTAATCTGTGATACATGTACATGGCCAGGGACCCTCCCTGCATGCATGGAGCAATAAACAGTGTCCACTGACCCAAGCACTGACCTTGCAATCACTACAACAAACATGGATGTACATGTACCATGGAAAGGCAAGTATGCCCAATAACCTCAATCCTCCAAAATCCTTCACTTTAATAGCAAAGAGCATGTAGCATGTAACCTCAATCCTTCAAAATCCTTCACTTTAGCAAAGAGGATTTTGGAGGATTTGAGAAGGTTAAGGGTAACTAATGAAAGCAGTTTTGCCAACATTGCCAGTGTTGTAGCTTCGATTTAATGTAGGTCTATTCTTGATTCAAAGAGAGTAAGCATAGGCTACTCGTAGAAGCAGTTTATAGCCAACATTACCAATGTTGTACATTCCCTTTATATCTTGATTCAAAGAAAGTAAGGATACTTGAAGAAGCAGTTTTGCCAACATAACCAAGGTTGTACCTTCCCTTTAATATATAATAATAATAATAATAATAATAATAATAATAATAATAATAATAATAATAATAATAATAATAATAATAATAATAATAATAATAATAATAATAATAATAATAATAATAATAATAATAATAATAATAATAATAATAATAATAATAATAATAATAATAATAATAATAATAATAATAATAATAATAATAATAATAATAATAATAATAATAATAATAATAATAATAATAATAATAATAATAATAATAATAATAATAATAATAATAATAATAATAATAATAATAATAATAATAATAATAATAATAATAATAATAATAATAATAATAATAATAATAATAATAATAATAATAATAATAATAATAATAATAATAATAATAATAATAATAATAATAATAATAATAATAATAATAATAATAATAATAATAATAATAATAATAATAATAATAATAATAATAATAATAATAATAATAATAATAATAATAATAATAATAATAATAATAATAATAATAATAATAATAATAATAATAATAATAATAATAATAATAATAATAATAATAATAATAATAATAATAATAATAATAATAATAATAATAATAATAATAATAATAATGTGGACTTATATAGCGCACGTATCCACCAAACTGGTGCTCAAGGCGCATTATATTATTACCCCTGCTCATCAGGCTCATCAGGCTCATAAATCATTCCTGAAACCATCTCAGCTCCCTGGGGAGTATACAGCTCAATTGTTGCCATTACAGCGCATATAGGGCTAATCAAACAACCAACTCTGCCCTCACAGGTACCCATTTACTCCTGGGTGGAGAGAAGCAATTATGGTAAAGTGTCTTGCTCAAGGACACAAGCACCATGGTCGCGGTTGGGATTCGAACCCACATTCTGACGACTCAGCCATCAGAACACAAATCCGATGCACTAAACCGCTCGACCATGGCACTCCATGATCAAAAGAAAGAAAGCATCTTGAGAAAAAAAGCCATCGATCCCCTGGGCCGTACCAAATAATGTTTCCAATTAAACGAAAAGCGGTATTCTAGAAAACCCACTCGAGAAAATTTTCATTTCGATATTTTGCGTGAGTACCCACTTGTGGTGTTTTGTAGCTCGTGGATGTCTAGGTTAAGTACCCCATTGATCATGTGTTGCATACTCTCTATATAGTTCAAGATCAGTCGCCGGTGTACACTGACCTGAAAGCCCATTTACAATTACGTCTTCCATAATTCTGAACAAAGGTGTACACCGTTGGTTATCACCTGAGACGAAACCGAGCTTACTTGGTTCAAAGCTTACTTGGTTAAAAGGTTACTTGGTTTAAAGGTTACTTGGTTTAAAGGTCACTTGGTTTAAAGGTCACTTGGTTTAAAGATCACTTGGTTTAACGGTCACTTGGTTTAAAGGTCACATGGTTTTAAAGATTAATTGGTTTAAAGATTAATTGGTTTAAAGCTTAATTGGTTTAACGATTACTTGGTTTAAAGGTTACTTGGTTATAAGGTCACATGGTTTAAAAGTCACTTGGTTTAAAAGTTACTTGGTTTAAAGGTTACTTGGTTTAAAGGTTACTTGGTTTAACGGTCACTTGGTTTAAAGATCACTTGCTTTAAAGGTCACTTGGTTTAAAGGTTACTTGGTTTAAAGGTTAATTGGTTTAAAGGTCACTTGGTTTTAAAGTTACTTGGTTTAAAGATTAATTGGTTTAAAGGTTAATTGGTTTAACGATTACTTGGTTTAAAGGTTATACTTGGTTATAAGGTCACTTGGTTTAAAAGTCACTTGGTTTAAAAGTCACTTGGTTTAAAGGTTACTTGGTTTAAAGGTTACTTGGTTTAAAGGTTACTTGGTTTAAAGGTACTTGGTTTAAAGGTTAATTGGTTTGAACGTTACTTGGTTTAATCAAAATAACCAAATGGTCGAATATTAATGGGAAAACTTATTTTCAGTGTAAAGCCTATAGAATGGCATCAATTTTCCATATACATTTGTTTGTTTTGTCTGCGGTTCTGTCATTTTTAAGGAAAGTAAAATAATGTCCAATTCAAAGGACTCAACATTACAATACTGTATTCATATACATGAAAATTACTTGATGATGGTATCAAACATCTCTTGAAATATTTCATTTTTCGTCGGGTGAAATAATTTTACTACATCAATTACAGGGAAGGTGCAACATAGTAATTACATGAAAAAACCCAAAATACTTAATTAAGCTAACTTGAATCATTCAAAACAATTATTCTGTCAGAAATGCAGAAATATATATGTCCATCTGTAAGAAATTGAGAATGTTTTTGCATAGACTCCGCACTGACCTTAAACTTTCACAGGTTGATTATATTGATTCAAAGAGAGTAAGCATACTCATAGAAGCAGTTTTGCCAACATTACCAATGCAGTACATTCCCTTCAATGTATATCTTGATTCAAAGAGAGTAAGCATACTCATGGAAGCAGTTTGGCCAACATTACCAATGCTGTACCTTCCCTTCAATGTATATCTTGATTCAAAGAGAGTAAGCATACTCATAGAAGCAGTTTTGCCAACATTACCAATGCTGTTCCTTCCCTTCAATGTATATCTTGATTCAAAGAGAGTAGGCATACTCATAGAAGCAGTTTTGCCAACATTACCAATGCTGTACCTTCCCTTCAATGTATATCATGATTCAAAGAGAGTAAGCATACTCATAGAGGCAGTTTTGCCAACATTACCAATGCTATACCTTCCCTTCAATCAAATTATTTGCGTGTCTCCCGGAGACACACTGGACTGAATTCGAGAAAATTTTTCACATGACAGAAGCAGTTTTGTCAACATTACCACCTTCCCTATAATCATATTATTTCGTAAATGAATTTGTCCGTGTTGGAACGAATTCGGGAAAATCTGAATGCATTTTCATAATACAGAAGCAGTTTTTGTCAACATGACAATTGTTGTACCTTCCCCTTCTTAATTATTTCGCAAATGAATTTGTCGGTGTCCTGGAGACGTAGCCGTACTGGAATGAATTCCAGAATATCTGAATGCATTTCCACTATGTTTAATGACACAAGGAAATAAGCTTAAACGTTCACCGGAAAGTAAGCATATTCTGATTTCTGAAGAAGCAGTCTAGTGAGTGAGTCGAGCATTTTATTTCCTTCTGTGCCACAGCCGAGCAGGGTAATCTCAAGATTAAACCGCAGAACGAATGGACTAGGAGAAAACACAAGGAAATAGGCGCGAATCTGGAATAACATATGATCCAATAACTGCCGATGAAATTTGGACAGACAGGGACGCGAGAAGTCTCGACAAAGAAATACCTTCGCGGTGAAGGTTCAGTGTTGGGTATTCGCACAAGGAGAGACTGCTGCTTTTTGTGCAAAATCGCAAAATCTGATTCCAAGACAAAGCCAACTTGGAACTTATTCAACACGGTCTTGTTCGGCTTGTCGCAGACATCACACCAATTATTATCTACCTTCATATTTAAAAAAAAAAAAATCAAATTATGTTATACATGATTTCATGTTGGTTAAGAACTGTGTCTAAATTGCAAAAAAAATTAATTCTTAGAAATGTGACAGAATAATGACACGGCACGTCAGCAACTTAAAGATATCTGGGGTGTGATTTTAGAAAAGTTAAAATTCCTGAAAAATGGGTAGCGGGCCTGGGTCTCCCTTTGGTCTAGAGGACAAAGCCCCCTGAACCTCCTGTGGGTAGCAGGCCTGGGTCTCCCTTTGGTCTAGAGGACAAAGCCCCCTGAACCTCCTGTGGGTAGCAGGCCTGGGTCTCCCTTTGGTCTAGAGGGCAGAGCCCCCTGAACCTCCTGTGGGTAGCGGGCCTGGGTCTCCCTTTGGTCTAGAGGACAAAGCCCCCTGAACCTCCTGTGGGTAGCGGGCCTGGGTCTCCCTTTGGTCTAGAGGACAAAGCCCCCCTGAACAGCGGCGGCGCTACGGGGGTGGGCAATAGGGGGCAAATGCCCCCAGTTACTTTCTTTGCCCCCCCCCAATTTTTTCCCCGATGGTAAGTCAATGCTTTTTCAGCAGTACAAAATTACATTAAAGATTAATGTTACCTCCCTTAAATTTAAGCTTGCCCCCCCTCTTGCCCCCCCCCCCCAGTTTAACAGGTCTGGTGCCGCCGCTGCCCCTGAACCTCCTGGATGTTTAATTTTGAAGGATTTACAGACTCTCCACATCCCCACAAACAAGAAACGAGAGGTTTGAACACAATACAGGCTACTTATTCCTCTCCTTGGTGGCTACTTCTCTTCTTTCAAGAACATTTTGAGGCAAAGGGAGATTTATACAAAAAATTATAATAATAATAATCCTGAAATCAGGAAAAAATCCTGAGAAATCACAGGCCTAAGATATATCGCCCGTGTTTGGCTCAAGAAACTCAACAAATAGAATTTAAAAAGTGGACGGATTTTGAAAGATAATATCGTTACTAAACGGACAAAAACAAATTATGAAATTCGGGTGACGGAAACTGTATAAAAGCGATATTTAAAACGCGCTTGATTCTGATTGACAGCATGAGCTCTCGTGCAAACTGAGGATTGAAACAGTGTGCCAGCATTTGATTAATTTGAGTTTTTATTTTACTGGTACTAATCCTTGACGGATTGTTTTCATTCAATATCTCAAATGAAAGCTGACTTCCTTAACCCCAGCAAAATAGAAATATAACATTTAAAACTGTTTGTTTACTGCCAAATCGGCCCAGAGACGAGCGATACATCTTTGACGTATCTTCCCTTTAACTTGAATTATTTCCACTCGTTTTTTTTGGTCGTCTGTGTATGATGTCATATTTTGTCAGCAATTTTCTACTCCCTGAAATGCTTGTCTTGGGTCGACTCTCTCAGGTATCAGTTAAAAAAACGATCCTTGCCTTAAAATCCCCAGTTGAGTTCGGCCTGCGTTAACCGGAAATACACGTCAGAATGTCTGATATGTGTGGTAAAGGATATTAATGATTTTTTTATTTTTTTATTTTTTTTAAATATATGTCACAGATCTGTAATTTTCATATTTGACAATATTGTTTCCAGTATCCAAAGGTTTTGTCACGGGACACTTTATACAATTAGTTCCTCAGTCAATTAATGCCAAACATGTTTGTCAAAACATGTGTTCTAGCATGGGAATAACCACGGTGGGTGTGAACGGTGGTCGGGCAATTATTAAACGAAGATCAGTATCTCAAGAGATTTATATGGGGTGGGGGATACACGCATGCGATTATCATTATCAGTATAGACAAGGTTACTGCACCCAACCACGTCCCCATTGTGCCTCGTTCTCACTACAGATCCTGGTGGGAAAAGCTATTGGTTACTACAACATCATACGCAATTAAGTAAGACTAATTGCGGTGACACCATGTGAAATTCTCTATTGAGTGGTAATTAGTTATGAAAAGAACTGGAGGTTACAACTCAAGAGTTGCAAAGCTGCGAGTTTTACCTATCATACGCAATTGCAAAATCCATTTTAAAATATTACTTCGAGGCTGCAAAAACTTTTCGATTTTTTTTTCTTCTTCATAATAACATGTCAATATTATAAATTATCATAACACGTCAAATGTTTTTTATGGCTGATTTTAATCGAAATTATGACGAAATAAATACCTACCTGAAATTGAAGGATTTGAAATCTGGTCCCGGCCGCAATTTTTGTTTCTGCAGTACATTTCGTCCACTATATGCATTTGTATATTAAAAAGGAATTTTTGACTTTATTTTCCTAAAAACGCAAAATGTAAATTACTATTTTATAGAAAGGCTTTGCTTCTGAATTAATTTTGTAGATAAAAAAAAAAGTATACAAAAATTAATAAAAACAAATTTATGAAAATGTTGTAAAAACCTAGTCTTGATCCCGGTACTATCCCTAGACTACCATGCCAGTCGAATTTGTCAGTGAAATATTGAAGAACTTTTTTTTAAATTAGATTTCTATGCCAATTTAATTCTAAGCCATTTGACGAAGTGTACTGCTGAAAACAGCGTCCTGGCCTACTCCCTTAGCGGCCCCTATTCTGTGGCACATGAACAAGCCTAATCATGAATTATTTAAACAAGACCAAGGCCAGGCCAGACTTTAATGACTTGAAGTGACGCCTAATTAACTTTGAAGCGATACCACTGACAAATGTTATAAATATTGATAGCATTCTGTGTGGATTTAAAGGGAAATTAGCCTATACCATTCCTCTGTGTTAAAATTAAACGGGACAATGACGTCGTCACTATCAGAGCAGACTAAAACTAAAACTAAAATCTAAAACTAGCACTCCGATTCCATGCCTCTGTTGATTGTGACGATATTGATTCCATGCCCTTATATGGGAAGGTAAAGCACGTGGGTAATTTACATGATCACAATAAAACCTTACTTCATGTGAAGTTTGTGATAGCATCGATCATCCTGAGGAAATGTTCCCACTGACATGATGTCGGTTTTTGATTTTATTTTTGATTATTTATTTTGTATTTTTTTTTTTTTTTTTTACATGGATCGCGGCCGTGATAAATGTTTCCACGTGTTGATGCATATCAAACAACATTATACGAATTATACGAATGCATTTTCACTATTTTCTCGTGAGGCCAACAAAAAGTCTCTGGTTTCTGGTCATCGGTAAGCTTGGGCGATAACACGATAATATCGAATATCGCGATACCTTTATTTTTATTCGATTACGATATCGAGAACCTTTTTAAGTTATCGAGATATCGGCAAATCGCGATTAAAAAAATATATCGCGATTTAAAAAAAAATCGCCATTGTGAGTCAAGTCAGAAATTCCATGGAAACAAAATTAGAACAGTCTTTTCAGCTTTTGGAAGTGAGAAACAAAAGCGAACTACTTCAGAAGTACATACACGCTATACAAACGAATTTGTGATTTATTGTGACGCTTGTAGAAGGGTATATACCTGTGGTTATCGGCTCTAAAGCAATCATGCATGAATGAAAAAAATAATCACGATACTATCGAAAATCACGATATATGTTTGCCGATATATCGTGGCTGAAAAAAAAATCGATATCGCCCAAGCTTATGTGGATATTATTAGAGAAGAACTGTTTTCGAATTACATCCGTATAAACATGCTGGGTGAAAAGACGAACGTAAACAAAACCCGTTTCTCATTTTGGAATCTCAAATAATGATTTCCTGGTTTTATTTTTATTTTATTATTATTTTTTTTTTGGTTCATATGCAAAACGAAACATATTTTCTTTAGAAATTAATAGTTCGCTTGGCAGAATTACCGTCCAGCACAAAAATAGTTTTAATTTCGACAAAATATTGAAAACGTAAAAATTAAGCCGGGGAACGACAACAAACCTATAGGCCTGCAGCGGCCGTCTATTTCGTCAATGATATTTCAAGGTTTCGTCCCTGGATTGCTTTCAATCACAGGCAGGTTGAAGAAACGTTACAGATACGTTTCAATGAAAGGAGGGTAGCCTTGTCTCCGATCTTGCACTGCCAATTTTAATCAGCCCAAGACGTTACTAGGAAGCCTCTATCGTGTAATCTCATTAGTCGAAGGCCTATAGAGGGACGGGCTTTGTTCTTCGGATTGGAGAGCACTTTCGTTATTCGGTATTGTGAAGGGACCATCAAAATAATCTACTGATTATATTTAATCACTTTTTATAAGTCACTCTTGTTCGTTTTAAATGTGCAGGTAAAAATTGGGATAAAATTTGAGCGCGGCCATCAGTGGGTCGTAGAAACCTGAGACCCAATAATCTAGTCTTCTTAAAGGGGCAGTATCGTCACGATCAGAGCAGACTTTCAACAGGGCATGGAATCGGTGTTCTAGCTAGTTTAAGATGAACACTTAAAGTGACCTTATCATGTGGGGTATTATTTTCAGTCACTGAGTTAATCAAAAACTAGCACGCTGATTCCATGCCCTGTTGATCGTGACGATATCGTCCCACTAATGAACTTCCGTTCTCCAGACCTTTAATGGGGAATCGAATACATTTTAAGTGTAAGTAAGACTAATTGCTGTGACACCATGTGAAATTCTCAATTGAGTAGTAATTAGTTCTGAAACCTCCAGTTCTTTTCAGAACTAATTACTACTCAATTGAGAATGTCACATGGTGTCACCGCAATTAGTCTTACTTATTCTCTTCACCATGCAAAGCTACAAGTTTTACATTTTAAGTGTATTCGAATGCGATACGAATACTTGTATTCGTAGACCTATTCGTTGTTGAATACTTTTCAGTGTATTTGAATAGGAAAACGAGTAAGCCTAGTCGCATTCTGTTCTGTATATTGAAATACGGATACACGTATTCGTATTCGATTTTGACTTAACCTCTTTGTATTCTCTTTTAATAGTTATGTAAATATATTTAATATATGTTTACGGACTCCATTGGTGTCAACTTCATTTTACCATTGTGTCCATATTGGGCGAGCCGCTCAACAATGAACACAACTGTATGTAGTACGGTAGTTTTTAAAACAGTTTTTTCAGGCAGTGATGTTCACGGGCAAATAAACCACCAAATCGGCGTGAATAATTTTACCAAAAAAATATTAACAGGGGAAATAGTTATACACAACATATTTCTGAAGTTAAAGTCCTATTCCATGAACGAATCTGATATTACTCAGTTTGAAAAATTGACATGATTCACTAAAAAAAACAACCGCGCTAATTTATCTTGACTTTCAGACCCCTCCCCCTCCCTAGATAAGGTCTCATCCTCATCTAGCCATCCGTCCACTAGTCCTCAAGACCGGTATAAATTGGTTTGGACAGGTTAGGATTATTTAGACCCTACCTGCCAAGTCTACCTGTCCAGGACAGTCCAGTGTCCATTATCTAGTCTGTCCTTATTAATATGATTGAAGCCAAACTTATTTGTGGTATAAAAGTCCTTCTTAACTATTTTGAAGCTAGAAAAGTCTCGGATTTCACCAGTGAGAATCTAATCCAAATCTTTCCACGGTCCTAAAGCGCTCACAATTGGTGCTTCGCGCTCAAAAAGGTTTTCACCAACTAGTTTATTTTGGACAGGCAGTTTTCAGAACCTAGTTCATTTTGGACAGGCAGAATTCAAAACCTAGTTCATTTTGGACAGGCACAATTCAAAACCTAGTTCATTTTGAAATGGCAAGTTTCAAAACCTAGTTCATTTTGGACAGGCAGAATTCAAAACCTAGTTCATTCTGGACAGGCAAGTTTCAAACCTAGTTCATTTTGAACTGGCAAGTTTCAAAACCTAGTTCATTCTGGACAGGCAGAATTCAAAACCTAGTTCATTCTGGACAGGCAAGTTTCAAACCTAGTTCATTTTGAACTGGCAAGTTTCAAAACCTAGTTCATTTTGGACAGGCAGAATTCAAAACCTAGTTCATTTTGGACAGGCACAATTCAAAACCTAGTTCATTTTGAAATGGCAAGTTTCAAAACCTAGTTCATTTTGGACAGGCAGAATTCAAAACCTAGTTCATTCTGGACAGGCAAGTTTCAAACCTAGTTCATTTTGAACTGGCAAGTTTCAAAACCTAGTTCATTTTGGACAGGCAGAATTCAAAACCTAGTTCATTCTGGACAGGCAAGTTTCAAAACCTAGTTCATTCTGGACAGGCAAGTTTCAAACCTAGTTCATTTTGAACTGGCAAGTTTCAAAACCTAGTTCATTTTGGACAGGCAGAATTCAAAACCTAGTTCATTTTGGACAGGCACAATTCAAAACCTAGTTCATTTTGAAATGGCAAGTTTCAAAACCTAGTTCATTTTGGACAGGCAGAATTCAAAACCTAGTTCATTCTGGACAGGCAAGTTTCAAAACCTCGTTCATTTTGGACAGGCAAGTTTCAAAACCTCGTTCATTTTGGACAGGCAAGTTTCAAAACCTCGTTCATTCTGGACAGGCAAGTTTCAAAACCTAGTTCATTTTGGACAGGCAGAATTCAAAACCTAGTTCATTCTGGACAGGCAAGTTTCAAAACCTAGTTCATTCTGGACAGGCAAGTTTCAAACCTAGTTCATTTTGAACTGGCAAGTTTCAAAACCTAGTTCATTTTGGACAGGCAGAATTCAAAACCTAGTTCATTTTGGACAGGCAAGTTTCAAACCTAGTTCATTTTGGACAGGCAAGTTTCAAAACCTAGTTCATTTTGGACAGGCAGAATTCAAAACCTAGTTCATTTTGGACAGGCACAATTCAAAACCTAGTTCATTTTGAAATGGCAAGTTTCAAAACCTAGTTCATTTTGGACAGGCAGAATTCAAAACCTAGTTCATTCTGGACAGGCAAGTTTCAAAACCTCGTTCATTTTGGACAGGCAAGTTTCAAAACCTCGTTCATTTTGGACAGGCAAGTTTCAAAACCTCGTTCATTCTGGACAGGCAAGTTTCAAAACCTAGTTCATTCTGGACAGGCAAGTTTCAAAACCTAGTTCATTCTAGACAGGCAAGTTTCAAAACCTAGTTCATTCTGGACAGGCAAGTTTCAAAACCTAGTTCATTCTGGACAGGCAAGTTTCAAAACCTTGTTCATTTTGGACAGGCAAGTTTCAAAACCTCGTTCATTTTGGACAGGCAAGTTTCAAAACCTAGTTCATTCTGGACAGGCAAGTTTCAAAACCTAGTTCATTTTGGACAGGCAAGTTTCAAAACCTAGTTCATTCTGGACAGGCAAGTTTCAAAACCTCGTTCATTTTGGACAGGCAAGTTTCAAAACCTCGTTCATTTTGGACAGGCAAGTTTCAAAACCTAGTTCATTCTGGACAGGCAAGTTTCAAAACCTAGTTCATTCTGGACAGGCAAGTTTCAAAACCTAGTTCATTCTGGACAGGCAAGTTTCAAAACCTAGTTCATTCTGGACAGGCAAGTTTCAAATCTAGTTAATTCTGGACAGGCAAGTTTCAAAGCCTAGTTCATTCTGGACAGGCAAGTTTCAAAACCTAGTTCATTCTGGACAGGCAAGTTTCAAAACCTAGTTCATTCTGGACAGGCAAGTTTCAAATCTAGTTAATTCTGGACAGGCAAGTTTCAAAACCTAGTTCATTCTGGACAGGCAAGTTTCAAAACCTAGTTCATTCTGGACAGGCAAGTTTCAAAACCTAGTTCATTCTGGACAGGCAAGTTCCAAAACCTAGTTCATTCTGGACAGGCAAGTTTCAAAACCTAGTTCATTCTGGACAGGCAAGTTTCAAAACCTAGTTCATTCTGGACAGGCAAGTTTCAAAACCTAGTTCATTCTGGACAGGCAAGTTTCAAATCTAGTTAATTCTGGACAGGCAAGTTTCAAAGCCTAGTTCATTCTGGACAGGCAAGTTTCAAAACCTATAGTTCATTCTGGACAGGCAAGTTTCAAAACCTAGTTCATTCTGGACAGGCAGTTTCAAATCCGAAATGAAACCCTTCCCCCAGCATCGGTTATCGGCATGCACTCTTTGCCGTAGTGAATGCAAGTAACCCCTGTATGAAATGTATAAATTAATTTATTGATATCCAATTCCAAGGTTAGGTTATTGCAAGTTGTTTTTTTCTCTACAGATAGTATTAAATATCACGTTATTAAACATCATTGACTGACAGGCGCAGGAACAACATTATTGTTTTTGGTTTGTTGGGGTGTTTTGCTTTTGTTTGCTGTTATTGTTACCGCTTTGTGTGTTTATTTTAAGGTAAAGTATACGATTGGTATAAATGAAAAATAACAAAATGGTCGCATTTTTGTTGGGAAATGTACTTTGTGTAAAGCTGACGATGCATGGTCTCTTACATACGGGCAATGCCATATTTACTCACGTTACATTTATAGGAAAGCGAGCAAAGAAAAATTGGCTGATGCCGGACTCAAACCCGCGACCTCTCGAATACCGTACGAGCGCTCTACCAACTGAGCTAACCAGCCCCTATGTTGGTGGGCGGTCCTTTTATGCCAATTATCTATTGCTCTATGTGGCCAGGTCAGAGGCCAAACCATATCTGCCGAGTAGCCAGGGATCAAGCCCCGGTTCAGATGCAAACAACCCGGGTAACTGCAGTAGCGGGGATCACACGCCTTTTACGTGGTTGTACACAAAGTAGATTTATAGGGAGAAACTGACCTGAATATTATATAAACGGGAAGCGAGCAAAGAAAAGTTGGCTGATGCCGGGCTCGAACCCGCGACCTCTCGAATACGCTCTACCAACTGAGGTAACCAGCCCCTATGTTGGTGGGCGGTCCACTTATGCCAGTTATCTATTGCTCCATCTATATCTATATATACATCTATATCTATATATATTTTTTTCACAGTATTTTTTTGTCACAGTTGCATTATACCTAGACCTTACTCAGCACAAAATAATAAATTCAGAAATATTATTATATGCACGCTATATAAGAGAAAATGTTGGTTACTCACGTTACATTGTTTGGACATGCATAAAATGTCACTTTTTCTATTAGGCAAAAAAAAGTCCGGTTTCTGGTCTCCGCGCGCGTCGGCATTTTTAATTTTTGTTTTTTTTATTCATTTTTTTTGTTGCTGTGAAACGATGTCCAATTACAGCCAAAATTGCTAGCTCGATTGTAATTCTGCCGTGCTGTGCTTTAAATGACATTGCCCGATTTGTGAGGCCTCTCTTAGCCACCATACTTTGTACGAAATTTCCCTGTTGGCAAAAAAAAAGATGGCCGAAAAAAGCGCGTCACCGCACCGATTTTGAAGCCGACTGATGACCAGAAACCGGAGACTTCTTTTTGGCCTTATATATCATTCAGGTTGTCAGAGGTATACTGATATCCACTCCATCTGGGAGGATTTAGAGGAGTGAACAGACAGCTCATTCCCATGCCGGGTGGTAGTACCATATAGCCTCCAGATCCTGTCTGGGTTAACAACAGTGAACACTGCACACCACCTAAGCAGCTTTGTCAATCAGTCTATGTCAAAAGGTTAGTGGAGTAACCTGGCGAACAAGCTGATTGACAGTCCAACTAACATCAGTGAGACTAAGGGTGAGGTAACCCTGACAGAAACCTCTACTGACAACACGCCCTGCCAGCGTGTCAGTATAAGGCAACAACCCCTCATAAAATATGACAGAAGTTAAAAAGAGAGGCCGTACCGCCCTTGGCCAAAACGGGCAACAAAGCTTGACCAGAAAACGCTCGGAAGGGAAATCCTTCAAGTATGAAGACTTGCAGCTAAAGCCGAATGGAGGATGTAAGACGGAAAAGAGTCATAAAACTGGACAAACTCTAAATATATGTACATATAATGTAAGGACATTAAGGACAGAAGAAAGTTTGGAAAGTCTAATGGAAAATCTCAATGGTTTCAAATGGGATGTAATTGGATTGGCAGAGACCAAGAGGGAAGGAGAAGGAGTCATAGAACTTAAAGGAGGAGATTGGCTATACAATAAGGGCAAAACAGAAACAGACAAACAAGCAAAGGGAATAGGATTTCTCATCCACTCAAAATTCAAAAACTTTGTAAAGGAAGTTAAGAGTTACTCAAACAGAGTTGTTGCTATGATCATCCAATTATCAGGCAAAGACCACATGTGCATTATACAGGTATATGCACCTACCAGCGATTACGATGATGAAGTAATAGAGGCTTTTTATGAAGATATCAACAAGGCCTTTTTGGAAAATAGAGGAAAATACACAATAATAATGGGGGACTTCAATGCAAAGATAGGAAGACGTGAAGCAGGAGAAGAGTTTATCATGGGAAAATTTGGAACTGGGGAAAGAAACAAAAGAGGAGAAAGACTTCTGGAGTTTGCTGCAGAACAAAAGCTAAAAGTGACAAACACATATTTCAAGAAGGCCAAAACCGATATTGGACATGGGAGAGTCCAAATGGAACCACAAGAAATCAAATAGATTATATACTTTGCAGCCAGAGTGGAATAGTAAAAAACTGTGAAGTTATAACCAATGTTGATATTGCAAGTGACCATCGAATGGTACGAGCAAACATCTGTATCAGCAAGAAACTTGCCAGACTCAAATTTATAAGCAAGAAACGGAAGAGTGGAACTAACATCCTGAAACTGAAAGAAAAGAAAGAAGAATTCCAACTGAAATTGAAAAACCGATTTGCAGGGTTAGAGATGGAAGAATTGGATATTGATAACAGGTACGACCAACTGACTACAGTATTGCTGGAAGAAGCCACAAATCTAGCACCATCAAAGAAGAAAAAGGAACAAAAATCAAGAGAGGACAGTGAGATAGAGGATCTAGATAGAAGGAGAAAGGCACTAAGAAAACTGATGACAAAAACAACAGCCGAGAAGGTAGAATATACAGAAACAGTAAAAACCGTTAAAAAGAAACGCAGACAAAGGAATAGACGAAGGAAATTCCAACAGATCCAAACAATGCTAGAAAAGGGGAAAGGACCAAAACAGATCACCAAAATGGAGTGCAAGAAAACCAGAATTAGCCAACTAAAACAAGCAGATGGGACACTAACAGCCGATAGAGCAGAAATACTTAACATTTGCTCAGACTTCTACCAGGATTTGTACAACTCAACACAAGATGGTGATGATGCTAATGAAGAGTACTCGATGGAGGAAGGAGAACTACCACCAATAATACCAAGTGAAGTTCAGGAGGCTGTTGACCAAATGAAGGAAAACAAAGCACCAGGGATAGATGACATTACTAGTGACATTATAAAGTTAGGAGGGGATGAGATAAAAACACAATTAGTAACATTATTCAACCAGATACTAGAGGTTAAGAAGATACCATCAAAATGGAAAGAGGCAAAATTATACTCTTGCATAAAAAGGAGACAAGGCAGATATAAAGAACTACCGCCCAATCAGTCTTCTTTCTCATATGTACAAGTTATTCACCAAGGTAATCCAGAACAGAATAAAGGCAACTCTAGATGAAAATCAACCCAGAGAACAAGCAGGATTTAGAGCAGGGTATTCCACAATGGACCACTTACAGGCTATAAATCAACTGATAGAAAAGTCAAATGAATACCAGCTAGACCTCTGTCTGGGTTTTGTTGATTACCAGAAGGCATTTGATTCCATCGAACACAAAGACATGTTCAACGCCTTGAGAAAAGTGGAATACATGAAGGCTATATCAGCATCTTCCAGGACATATATACAAATGCTACCGCCACGATCCACATCGATAAAGATGTCTCAAAAGAAGTGAAAATAAAGAGAGGGGTACGACAAGGAGATACAATATCCCCAAAGCTTTTCACAGCGGCATTGGAGGAGGTGTTTAAAAAATCACATCTGGAAGAAAAGGGAATGGATATTGATGGAGAAAAACTCACAGACCTAAGATTTGCCGACGATGTAGCTTTGGTTACAACATCAGTAGAAGATATGGAGGAACAGCTAACCAAACTAAGCAGAGAAAGCAAACAAGTGGGTCTAACAATGCACAAGGATAAAACTAAATACATGACAAACTTTGACACAAACATAGATATTGTCATTGAAAACCATAAACTAGAGAAGGTGGAAAATTACAAATACCTGGGCCAAACTCTAAGAATGAAAGACACATCGAGAGAAGAAATTATGTCGAGAATCAAAGCAGGTTGGAGAAGTTTTGGCATGTACAAAGACATATTGACCGACAACAACATAGCAATGTCACTTCGAAGAAGAGTGTACAACCAATGCATCCTAACAACCATGACTTATGGAGCAGAAACATGGACTACAACAAATGAGCTGAACAACAAATTGATAACAACACAGAGAGCCATGGAGAGAAAAATGGTACATTTAACAATACGGGATAAAGTTAACCATAACAAAATACGAGAGAAAACAAAAGTCAAGGACATCATTGAAAAGATAAAGGAGACCAAATGGAGATGGGCAGGCCATGTGTTAAGGGTCCAGGACAACAGGTGGACTAGGCGATTGACAGAATGGCAGCCTAGAACAGGCAAGAGAAAGAGAGGACGGCAAAAGAAAAGATGGAGAGATGACATAACAGCACACATGGGCACGGCAACATGGACAAGAGTGGCTAGAGAGAGAGACAAATGGAAGTTTTATGAGGAGGGCTTTGTCCAACAAATGGATGAACTATAGCCTTGATGATGATGATGATGATGATCATTCATATAACAAATTTCTGAAATTATTATTTTGTACAAATAATTTGAATGCATTTTCGCTTTTTTTTCTCCTTACGACAAAACAATATAAGCTTAAATGTGGATTGGACAAAGTGTTTGGGGGCTAAATGCTGTATTTATACCTGTTAAGCATTTAATTATTAACCCTAACCCCCCTAGGTATTCTGGCTAGGAACCTTCCTGAACCCTAACTCCCTATAGGTATTCTGGCTAGGAACCTTCCTGAACCCTAACTCCCTATAGGTATTCTGGCTAGGAACCTTCCTGAACTCTAACCCCCTAGGCATTCTGGCTAGGAACCTTCCTGAACCCTAACCCCTAGGTATTCTGGCTAGGAACCTTCCTGAATCCTCCAAAATCCATCAGTGCACTTTTGGAAACATGCCCTTATTTTCAAAATCCACCGTGCAATTTTCGTTGATCTTTCATATTCAGCACTTATGGCCTGTGCTTCTTTGCCAGGTAGTAATTTTGTAGTAAGATATTTTACAACATTGTTGTCAAAGCTCAGTTCAACAGTAAATATAATTTGCTTGACTAAATGACACGACCTACAATAAATTCATTTTGAGAAATGTTAACTGATTATTTCCGGAAATGTATAATTTGAAAGAATGTTGTTTTACCTTTCCGCAAATAGTAGTGTTCCGATGAAAAAGAAAAAATTCAGAAAAATTTATGATAAAGGGAAAATATCATCACGATCAACAGGGAATCGGAGTGATACCGGTAGTTTAAGATTAACTCAGTGACTGAAAATAATGCCCCACATGATAAGGTCATATTACCGTTGCTGCTGCATAAATAAGCCAGTAATTTTCAGTCACTGTGTTCATCTTAAACTAGGACACCGATTCCATGCCCTGTTGAAAGTCTACTTTAATCGTGACGTATTGCCCCTTTAAGTAATAAAGCAGTGTTCCGATGAAAGAGAAAACTTCAGAAAGATTTCCCTTAAAGGGACATTATCGTCACGATCAACAGGGCATGGAATCGGAGTGCTAGTTTTAGATTAACTCAGTGACTGAAAATAATACCCCCACATGATAAGGTCATAATTATTACCGTTGCTGCTGCGTTCATCTTAAACTAGGACACCAATTCCATGCCCTACTGAAAGTCTGCTCTGACCGTGACGATACTGTCCCTTTAAAATAGCGAACATTTCTGGCCATACATCTTGATTTTTTTTATTTATTCTATTATTTTTATTTAATAACTGCCCAAACAGTATAGACAATTCTGATTGGTCGAGACGTGATCACATTATTCTATAGCATATCTATAGTTACATTAAGCTATATCGCGCGACTTGTTATACCTTAACTACTAAATCAAGTTTTTCTAAAAATAAATATATTTTTGCGTTATTTATTTGTTGTATTTTTTAAATGAATTTGTGTTTCCTTGACATTTGAAAAATATTCTGCTAGGAAACGTCGAAACACGGTTAGCAACTGACTACTTTATTAATTTGTGCTTTGTGATCAGGGCCACTATATACGGTATATTTTTCAGTATTGATTTGTGTATATCAATGTTGTACCTTCCCTTCAATTTATATTTTGATTCAAATAGAGTAAGCATACTCATAGAAGCAGTTATGTCAACATTACCAATGCTGTACCTTCCCTTCAATGTATATCTTGATTCAAAGAGAGTAAGCGTACTCATAGAAGCAGTTTTGCCAACATTACCAATGGTGCCGTGTACCCCTCTTTTAAGACGCTAAATCCGCCCCTGAGATAGAAGGCGTGGAGCCTTTAATCACAGCAGTTGAATACATGTAAACTCGTAACACTAACCTCTTTCAGTCGTTTTGGTGAAACTAGAACAGTTCAACAGTTGGGTGCAATATTAAGTATAGCCACCCGTGATTCACTGTTCTATACTACACTGATCTTACACCTGTGTGTTTTGTTCCAGTGCAGGTGTTTGCTATCTAGGTTATAATGATTGCAATGGCTCAGTGAACTGATGACGAATTCTTGATGATGACCGTCAGTTTTCACAAAACGGTGTTTTTGGAAAACTAGAGCAATGGATGCCATATGGCCGTCGTTATCTAGTTGGCGGTGAAGTCTCTGAAGCAATAGCTTCTCAATATTTGTCTTAATTAACGCAGACAGCGACGCAGACGGCGACGCAGACAAGTCCCACCGTATCGGCGACATATAGCCTAGTTAGGAAACGGCACTTTTGAAGATTGAATAACATGTCTGTCTGTTTGCTTGTTATCTCGTTCGGTTAAAGGTTCTGAAGCAATGGTTTCCGAACATAAACGAGTCCCAACTCATCGTCGACATAATAATATGAAACGGCACTTTTGAAGATTGAATATGTCCGTCTGTTTGCTTGTTTGTCCAGCTATTCGCTGGTTGTCTGTATAGGCCTAGGGCTTACCTCCCACAAGCATGGGCGGATCCAGAACATTTTTTAGGGGGGCTGAGAATCAAAAACAATTATTTTTCAGTACTACAAAAATTACAATGAAATAATCAAAGGGAGATAAAAAGAGAGAGAGGGGGGAGGGGAGGGAAGAACTTTTACGATTTTAGGGGAGGCTACATCCCCCTTAGCCCCCCCCCCCACCGGATCCGCCAATGCACAAGCCCATGCTTTTCAGGTTGTGCTCCAATTTCAACTGATGTATTGTAACCAACCTGACTTTGATTGTAAGTCTGGGGTGTCGTGGCCGAGCGGTCTAGCTTACCGGATTCAAGTTCTGGTGTTAGCAACATAATGTGGGTTCGAATCACGGCCGTGACACTTGTGTCCTTGAGCAAGACACTTAATCATAATTGCTTCTCTCCACCCAGGGGTTAAATGGGTACCTGTGAAGGCAGAGTTGGTTTGCTCTATATGCGCTAGAAATGGCAGCAATTGAGCTGTATACTCCCCAGGGAGCTGAGCTGGTTTCAGGAATGATTTATGAGCCTTATGAGCAGGGATAATAATATAATGCGCCTTGAGCACCACTTAGTTGGTGGATACGTGCGCTATATAAATCCACACATTATTATTATTATTATTAAGTATAATTGTTACGCACTGACCTTTGTTTTCAAATCATATTTAATGAAAAAGGTTTGAAATTCACCGGAAAAACCTGTACATAAATAAATAAATGAATGCATTTTCATTATTTTCTCGTGCGTAATTACACAATGACATGAGCTGAAACTTTCACAGGTTGGTTTCTGTACATCTCTGTTGATGATAGTAAAGTATGGATACATATTGGGTCTTTCCACACTAATTGGTATATATGATAACTATTGGAGTGACATGGGAGGGTCAAATAAAGGGAAGTATTGGAGCGCCATGGTCGAGCGGTTTAGTGCATCGGATTTGTGTTCTGATGGCTGAGTCGTCAGAATGTGGGTTCGAATCCCAACCGCGACCGGGGTACTTGCGTCCATGAGCAAGACACGTTACCATAATTGCTTCTCTGCACCCAGGGGTAAATGGGTACCTGTGAGGGCAGAGTTGGTTAATGTGTTTGATTAGCCCATTATGCGCTGAAATGGCGGCAATTGAGCTGTATACTCCCCATAAGGAACTGAGATGGTTTCAGGAATGATTTATGCGCTTGGTGAGCAGGGGTAATAATGTAATGCGCCTTGAGCACCAGTTTGGTAGATACGTGCGCTATATAAGTCCACATTATTATTATTATTAGGTAAGAGAAGCATAAGTAAGACTAATTGCGGTGACACCATGTGAAATTCTCAATTGAGTAGTAATTAGTTCTGAAAAGAACTGGAGGTACAACTCGCACCTCCACTTCTTTTCAAAACTAATTACTACTCAATTGAGAATTTCACATGGTGTCACCGCAATTAGTCTTACTTAATTATTATTATTATTATTAAGTATTTTGTCCCAGTCTATTCCTGTACATTCCTTAGCATTTAATGATTGTGCATACCAAATAATAAGAAAATAATATTGTTACTTAAGAAATTACAGGATCATCTTTAAGACATTATGTTTGTAACATGGACAGACATTTTGTTTTAAGATTGACAGGAAAGTGATAATAAGAATTAAATAATTACCCAAATGCTTTTTCATTTACATTCCCCATCCCTTTTGGATTGTTAGCAGCCAAACCTAAGACATCTTCTGGGTATCTTAGAAATTAGTATGTGAAATATACCACGTATGTAACGTGGACAGACAATTAGTGACAAGTGTCTGTCCTCGTTATTATGGAGTGCCATGGTCGAGCGGTTTAGTGCATCGGATTTGTGTTCTGATGGCTGAGTTGTCAGAATGTGGGTTCGAATCCCAACTGCGACCGGGGTGCTTGCGTCCTTGAGCAAGGCACTTTACCATAATTGCTTCTCTCCACCCAGTAGTAAAGGGGTACCTGTGAGGGCAGAGTTGGTTGTTGTGTTTGATTAGTCATATATGCGCTGTAATGGCAGCAATTGAGCTGTATACTCCCCAGGGAGCTGAGATGGTTTCAGGAATGATTTATGCGCCTGATGAGCAGGGGTAATAATGTAATGCGCCTTGAGCACCAGTTTGGTGGATACGTGCGCCATATAAGTCCACATTATTATTATTATTTGTTTAATACCAGGAGGGCTGTCTTGATTTTGTCAGGTAACAACCCATAGGGGATTTATTTTACCAAAGGTGTATACTGGCTGTATATAGCGGCCATCTTGTTAATTTACTCAGGAAGTTGCAGTTTTTGTTAGACCAGGTGCCAATTGCATAGAGCTGCTTAGTAAAGAATTTTTGCTAAGGAAATATTTTTGCTAAGCAGTATAAACAGACTACCAGCCCAAAATGCATACATTTTGTATGGCCGGTAACCAAAGCTAATTTTCCTCTGGTAAGCAATTTTTATCTGCTAAGCAGCTCTATGACATAAATTGACCCCCAGAGTTGTGATGACCAGCAGAGTGTCTGCGATTCACCTTAATGTCTTAAGGTGAATCGCAGACATGGGTCTAGGATGTTTGCGTCGCTCTGTCAGCGTTCCGATTACTGTATGGAAACGAGGCTTGACACCTGTTAGTGCGGTTCACGTTCAGCTGCCTATACAATTCTGGGTCATATTGTAATGCCTCGGTGACTGATGACAAGCTCTTAATGACCGTCAGTTTTCACCAAAAAAAACAATGTTTATTTATAAACAGCCGAAAGCCATTAGCGGCGGTGACCATCTCTCAAGAAATAATGAATTAAAGATGTTGCCGGTAAGAGCCAGACACTATCATTATTATATGAAAGTCAGCTGTATTCCGTTTTGTTCTTTATTCGGTTAACCCTAACCACCCCCCCAAATCCTCCAAAATCCTCCAAGGGGCACTTTTTGGGGGGGGGGGGAATTCAGTACTGTTGGAAACTGGTACTTTCGCCTCTTCAAATGGGACAAAATTACTACCTGGCAAGAAGTACGTGCCATTAGTGCTGAATATGAAAGATGCATGGTGTATTTTGAAGATAAGGGCATGTTTCTTAAAATGCACTGATGAATTTTGGAGGATTCAGAAAGGTTCCTAGTCAAAATGTCTCAAGGGGGTTAGGGTTAAATGAGTTGACACATTGTCAGCAATGTTGAGGTTGTCGTTTTTCAGATGGTCATTTTCAACTATTAAAGGGTATTCATAATTGCCCAAGATAGTTGAGACAGTCTGATTGGACAAAACGTAATCACGTTGGGGTGTATTAACGGATGGTAAAGACATTGCTATTCAAAACAAATCAGCGCGTACGTGCCAGCTGTTTGCCAGCTGTAGTTGCGCGACGCGCGACGCGGATTTGAACCAATCAGAGTGACGAAGACTCACACATCACGCGCCTGACACCATCGTGTACTTTGGAAGTGTTCTGTGTGTCGTCCCCCCCCCCCCACAACGTGAATGTACCCATTTCTATTTGGCCTTCTTGAACTAAAAATTACAATTTGTTTACATTTTGAAAGCGAAATCGATACGGCTCGGTTCCTTAACGCCCGGGACCACGCCCAAAGCTGGTCATCTGCGGTAAAGACATTATCGAAATCGACATTACCGAAATCGGCATTACCGAAATCGAATATACTTTCAGAACTGGTAAACCTTGTTTCCATTGCTACAGTCAGGCACGTAGC
Organism: Zoroaster sp. YZ-2022; assembly: GCA_029582265.1. NCBI lineage: Eukaryota > Metazoa > Echinodermata > Asteroidea > Forcipulatida > Zoroasteridae > Zoroaster > Zoroaster sp. YZ-2022. The sequence continues at coordinate 24,245,544 of CM055823.1, forward strand.
TACGAGGGGGCACGGGGGGCACGTGCCCCCCACCCCCCAAAAAAATGTCAGAGTTTCAAAAATTCAAAGGGGTTGGCCATCCCCCTCCCCCTCCCCATACCAACAAATAATTGTGCAAAAAATTCTGGCTCACAAGAGCATGCACGGAATGTGCCCCCCCCCCCCAAATAAAAAGATTCCAACTCTGGCTACGTGCCTGGCTACAGTGCACAAGGGTTGCATTGCTTCCCCTGTTAAATTCTTTGATACAACATCTGATCCTTCTAGCATTCATAAGCTATATCCATGCAGCTGATGTGTCTCTCAAAGTCAAATTTGTTGTGTTAATAATGATTGTGGTCTTCAAATAGAGGGTATATTTCATGATCAGCGTATTATAGCTCACGGGGTTAATGTCAACTGTTTTATCCCCACTGGGAGATATTATTTTATCCTGATTGACACCATATTGATACAATTTGGGAAACCATTTAGTGACAGCAACACAATTCTGCTGTATTATTAGGCTATGTGTCCTCATCATTCATGTGTTAACTAATGACTCTTTTAGACTTAGTTACACAAATGAAGAAGCGACAAAACAACAGGGGAAAGGGAGGGAGAACTGGAATGGCCATATTTGTAATCAAGAATAGGCCTACAGGTAAAAAAGAAAACTTAATTTGGGTGAATAGTATCAATTTAGCTCTTGCCAATCTTCTCAGCTACATTAAGCCTAACACAATATACAGTATACTGATACCGATACGTCTACATAAGATACAATTTCCTTGGAGCCATAATGGTTTTCACATCATCACCAGCAGTACATAATGTAAATAATTCATGTTTAATTCCAGTAATTGAGCTTCTTGGAGCGCAATAGTCTTGTTTATTGATGACTATACTAGCGATAATTACAATCCATTCAACAGGTGATATAAATTATATATTACAATCAAAATGGTATAAAGCGCGCCAATTACCAAGGGCAACCATTATATTAATTGATAAACCTTACAATAAAAGAGATATCAAGATTGAATTCAAACAGTATCCATCATATGATACAAACAAAACACTAGATGTACAGACAAACAGTTTTGTTGCTATAGGGAATTACACCCATTCAGTCCGTTAAAGTTGCCCTTTTCCAATACAAATTGGTTGAGTGTGATATAACAACACGTGCATAAAATGTATAAACCAGTGCACAAAACATCATGCCATTCTCCAATTGTGATAACCACCTGAACACAACCCAATTTGTATTGCGTGTAATCTACCAGGGGCGTGGCGAAGGCATTTTCTTTGGGGGGAGTGTGGAAGCCAATTTGCCGACTGACATCGGTGGCAAACCGATGAACCAACCCTTGTTCTAGTACCTTTGATGCTTCATTTGCCGACTGAGGCTCTAAATAATAATAATAATAATGTAGACTTATATAGCGCATGTATCCACCAAACTGGTGCTCAAGGCGCATTATATTATTACCCCTGCTCATCAGGCGCATAAATCATTCCTGAAACCATCTCAGCTCCCTGGGGCAGTGGCGCACCCAGGATTTGATTGGGGGGGGGGGGGGCTCAAAATATTTTTATTTGAAATCCAATATGGGGGAGAGACATGGCTGACCCAAATCATAACCGCTGGCGCGGCTGCAGCCATGTCCCTGTCGTGCTCGTCAGTGAACCTACGGCACATGTTAAATGTTTCCTGGTGGTTTCTAGTCATAAAAAGAAGACATTGTGGCATGATTCGGACTCGTAGGGTTTTACCTTCCATATAATTTCCTCCTCTTGATGTAAAGAACTTGAGCTTGTTTCGTCTGCAAGATTTCTATAGTTAAATACTTTCATTGCGTGGACGTAAAGTTTGTGATCATTCCGGGCGGAGCTAAATTTTTTCAAACACGAATTTGGCGGCAAAACCAAATCCCAATATTATCCAATCGGTGTTTGCTAAAAGAGTGTCACATAATCTTTGTAAATTAAAACCCAATCCTGGGCCATTGTGTACAAACTGGAAAGGAGTTGATTATAATGCGGGCGTGTTTAAATTTTACGAGTAACCTCAACGACAGTCAACGACCTCAACAAGAGAAACGGACAACAGAAAATGAAAATAAAATTAAGTAAAGCTGCTCCCTGATCAGGGTGCACCATGGCAGGGGGGGGGAGAATGTATAAAAATGCTTGTTATATATACTGGTGGCCCTTCAAGCTTACATGCACATGCACATGCATACGCAACGCCGTAAAATATAATAGTGAGTGGAATAAATGGAAAACTTTTGGAGGGGAGCTTGAGTCTCCTGAGTCCCCATCCCTTGTACCACTGCCCTATACTCCTTGCCGAACTCCTCTGTAGACAAGATTTGGGCTCAAATTTTGCTCTCTTTCCTGGCTCCTTCTTTAAAAAAAAAAAAAAAACATCAGCGGGCCCGGGGGGGGGGGGGGGCTCGAGCCCCCCCCGAGCCCCCCCAAGCCCCCCCCCTTGGGTGCGCCACTGCCCTGGGGAGTATACAGCTCAATTGCTGCCATTTCAGCGCATATAGGGCTAATCAAACACAACAACCAACTCTGCCCTCACAGGTACCCATTTACCCCTGGGTGGAGAGAAGCAATTATGGTAAAGTGTCTTGCTCAAGGACACAAGCACCATGGTCGCGGTTGGGATTCGAACCCACATTCTGACGACTCGGCCATCAGAACACAAATCCGATGCACTAAACCGCTCGAACATGGCACTCCGACTGAGAAAAATTATTGGGGGTGTCACACACCCCCCCCCCCTGCTCGCTACGGGTCTGTAATCTACAACAACCCAAAGACAATGCAAAAGACATTTCAAATTGGTATAACTATAACTATAGATAGAGAATAAGAATAGTAGTCTAGTACCAAGACACCTTTATAATCGAGATAGAAGCTGCTTCGAAAATTGTGTACAGAAAATTTTATCTAAATTGAATGTGTATATTCACATGTGGAAAGCCACAGATGTATAGTTATATACAAACATTGCTATTTTGTTGGATCTATTTTCGTCTCTGCAAGAAATAAATAACTAATAATACAAAAATAACTTTTAATGTGTGACAAGAATTTCATTTTTCGTGAATTTCATTATTATAAGTTTGAAATTGAATAGCTTTGTGTTAATACTTTCAATATTTACGTGGATAGGGATGCATTTCAACAGCTTCTTGCGTTTATTTTCCTCTGAAAACTCTTAGCCAGCTAGTAAGTAATGAAGCCCACGCAGGATTAACTCACTATCTGATAGGTTTCTTGACATGGTCCGGTAATTACAATGTAAACAAAATTGCGGTGACACCTTGTGAAATTGTGAAATGCAAAGCTAGAAGTTTTACCAATGTAAACAAACCTATAAACATTTCACCAACCTATAAATGTAAACAAAGTTACGTATCCAAAAGGATGCGTTTTTCCGAGTGGAACAAGAAGCAACTCGAAAACCCCTGGATGACAGAAATCCGTAATGAGGACTCAAATCAGGATACAAGTATATCTTACTCGATCGAGATAGTAGGCCTACATATAATAGTAAGCTTGGGCGATAACACGATAATATCGATTATCGCGATACTTTTTTTATTCGATTACGATATCGAGAACCTTTTTAAGTTATCGAGATATTGGCAAATCGCGATTAAAAAAATATATCGCGATTTAAAAAAAAAACCGCCATTGTGAGTCACGTCAGGAATTCCATGGAAACAAAATTAGAACATCTTTTCAGCTTTTGGAAGTGAGAAACAAAAGTGAACTACTTCAGAAGTACATACACGCTCTGCAAACGAATTTGTGATTTATTGTGACGCTTGCAGAGGGGTACATACCTGTGGTTATCGGCTCTAAAGCAATCATGCATGAATGAAAAAGTAATCGCGATATTATCGAAAATCGCGATATATGTTTGCCGATATATCGTGGATGAAAAAAAGCTTAATAAGCTTGGGCGATAACACGATAATATCAAGTATCGCGATACCTTTTATTATTCGATTACGATATTGAGAACCTCTTTAAGTTATCAAGATATCGACAAATCGCGATTAACAAAATATATCGCGATTTAAAAAAATCGCCGTTGTGAGTCAATTCAGAAATTCCACGGAAACAAAATTAGGACAGTTTTTTCAGCTTTTGGAAGTGAGAAACAAAAACTACTTCAGAAGTACATACGGAATATACAAACGCATTTGTGATTTATTGTGACGCTTATAGAGGGGTACATACCCGTGGTTAGTGGCTCTAAAGCAATCATGCATGAATGAAAAAATAATAATCGCGATACCATCGAAAATCGCGCGATATATGTTTGCCGATATATCGTGGATGAAAAAATCGATATCACCGAAGCTTATTTAAACACACTCAAAATAAACGCGTTTAGGAAATGCGTTTAAATGCTAATAAAACGGCCATCCTCTGTACATGTCACCAAGCTAAACGTACTCAGCTTTTTGACACATGTTCTTATAGCATTCAAACACATCACAGATAAGCACAATCTAAACATGTTTTAGGCTAAACATGTGAAAAAATGTGAGTACAAGCTAGTGTTTAGAAATGTGTTTAAATTCTAAAACACCATTGGATTTGGATAGTTAGGACAGGGCGAATGGTCTACCAATCAAAAAGGAAGTTCTGTAGTAAAAAAGGAAACGATGATCACAATTAAGGAATTCTATTTCACACTGTGTAAACTATAATGTCAGTGACCTCGTGCGAGTGAGTGAACGATGTTCGTTGTATACGGTGCAAACTGATTATCAAGAGACCTCATTGGACAGAAGTACCCAACAGATGCATGACATTATCGATTATCAATGCTGGCTAACATAGTTAGACTGGTCCCCCTGTCTTTGTCCTGGCGCGCCGTTCAGGGGATTTCATTGGATACGTTGTGTTGAAGATCTGACGTCACGCTTCCAGGCTCGCGCTTGCTCCCATCCAACGGTCAAAGTTGAATCACCGGGAAACGAACGAGACGGCCGCACTCAGTGAGATTGAATGTTTTTAGCGAGTATGCCAATTGCGCGAACTTTGCTTTGAGGTATAATTAAGAAACGTTTCTTCTCCAGAAATAATTACCAATATCGTATAGACGCAATGGCTTTAAGGGGAAGATGCAACACTGGTAATGTTGCATGGTAATGTTGGCAAAACTGCTTCTATAGTAGTGTGGGTTTTCCCGGTCAATTTCGGCAGATGAGCAGCCAATTTCACTTTCATGCATTCATATTAAGGCGATTTTGCCTCTTCAGTTTCTACTGTGTTTCGAATTAAGAATTCAAGTATTCAATTTCATTTTCAGGCATGCGAATTCATTCAGCATTATTTATTCAATTTAGCATAAAAAATAAGTCGTTCTTTTTAGTAATGCACATTCGCGTCATCCAGTTTAGCAGAGTTGCTTCGTCTGGAGATTTTCATTGAAATGTTATTTTCATTTTCGTGTAGCGAGGAATCGATTTCGCAAAATGAGAATTCAAAAAAATACGAGAAACAAATGCAAACAAATATATTAATTGTACAAGACAACCGAATACATTTCAAATCTTTACTTTAATTCAAACTTAATTTTGTTTTCTTTACTCATGTTGCGTTTCTGGTACACTTTATATAGACCCTATTTTGTTTTGTTTATTCTCTGATAAGAATATTTATTGGTTTTCTGACCTGAGCTTAATTCTGTAATGTATTTTTGAAACATATACTGAGACGCAATAGAAACTTACCACTTTTTCGACCTTAAATTATCAGTAATCACAATGCACAAATGTAATATGTGCACTCGCGGTGAAGTGGATACAGATGGGATCGAGTACAGTGGACAAAACGTGGACATTTCCTCAATAAAATGCCAACATTTCTAATCCAAATTGTTGTGTTGTCTTATTTTGAACCATTACAATTTTATGCTATTACAAAACAAGTGGTAAGTTTCTATTGCGTCTCAGTATATATTGGACTGTTTCATTATAACCTGTTTTTATTGTTTGAGTGTGTCTTTATGATTTTTTATACCGGTACCCTTAAGAATCTACAGAAAACTAAAGTTACACGAATGCCTGCCCAATAATGAATTTGAATGACCAAATGAATACGCGCCGCGAAAAGCTCCTGCGAATTTGAACGCTGTTCGAGTGGATTGTTCAAATTGGACGGCTATTTTGTTTTAAATCGCATGGCGCAAGAGTACTATTGCTTACTCATTTATTGTTTGAGTGTGTCTTTATGATTTTTTATACCGGTACCCTTAAGAATCTACAGAAAACTAAAGTTACACGAATGCCTGCCCAATAATTAATTTGAATGACCAAATGAACACGCGCCGCGAAAAGCTCCTGCGAATTTGAACGCTGTTCGAGTGGATTGTTAAAATTGGACGGCTATTTTGTTTAAAATCGCATGGCGCAAGAGTACTATTGCTTACTCATCAAACGAAATTTTGAGCAGCATTCAATTTCGCGCGAAACAGAAGTGACGCGGTGTTTAATTAATTTGGCTGCTGTTATTTGCCGAAATTCACCGAGAAAGCCTACATTACTGTATCTGTGAAACAAGACACAGGGCTTCACAAGCAACCTGTAAATGTTTCAGCTCAATGACTTTGTGTTGTAAAGAGAAAATAGTTTGATAACATTTTTGAGCGGAGTGATAAACAATTGATTTGATTTTGCCGTTACACCGACGTAGTCCTATGTATGAATATATAGCCTAGTTGCAGTAACTATATCTCAAAGGTCTTGTCATTGGGTCGAATCAGACCTTAGATCTAAGCTTGGGCGATATTGATTTTTTTCATCCACGATATATCAGCAAACATATATCGTGATTTTCGATAGTATCGCGATTATTTTTTATCATTCATGCATGATTGCTTTAGAGCCGATAACCACAGGTATGTACCCCTCTACAAGCGTCTCAATAAAACCGCAAATTCGTTTGCAGATCGTGTATGTACTTCTGAAGCAGTTCGCTTTTGTTTCTCACTTCCAAAAGCTGAAAAGACTGTTCTAATTTTGTTTCGATAGAATTTCTGACTTCTGGTTTCTGACTCACAATGGCGATTTTGTATAAATTGCGATATATATTTTTAATCGCGATTTGCCGATATTTCGATAACTTAAAAAAGTTCTCGATATCGTCATCGAATAAAAACAAAGGTATCGCGATATTCGATATTATCGTGTTGTCGCCCAAGCTTACTTAGAGCTACAGACTTTTACATAGGAAATTTCGGAGACACGCGGGGGAAATTTGGGAGACACTCGGGGGAAATTTGGTAGACACTCGGGGGAAATTTGGGAGACACACGGGGGAAATTTGGCACCTTTTTAATATCTCCTTTAATATTAGGTGTCTTTCCTCTCCACAGAATGCACCTAAATACTCCCTCTATCATTTGAATGGATCAACAACGACCAAAACTGATTTGAAATGCCCCAAAAATTTACTCTTTTTGACAGAACAACTCACCTTGTATTATGAAATCACCCAAGCCCAATAGTCTGGAACCCTTTATACAGACTGTAATCTTATCATATAAATCAATCTGTGCAGCCAGTCTATTTTGAATAGTGTGTACAAAGAATGGGTCTCCCAAATTTCCTACGTAAAAGTCTGATTCGACCCAATGACAAGACCTTTGAGATACAGTTACTGCAGCTATACTCAATACTTTCCGAGTGTATGTGAAAAGAAAAAAAAATAGAGAAAATAGTGACAATGCATTTAGAATGGTTCAGGATTATTCAAGAAGGATTATACTCTGGCAATAGACCTTATGCGTACGATGTCACAAATTGAAAGGCGCCCTCGTTCAGAGGCAAAAGAAGGTCACTCATTGGTCCACGTATGAGCACACAGGGCACATGAACCAATGAATGACGTTCTTTTGCCTCTGAACGAGAGCGCCTTTCAGTTTGTGACATCATACGCATAACGGGTCTGTTATAGTTCCATTTTCTTTAAACTCAGTCATAGTACTTCAGACAACTTCATTTCTTGGGAAAATAGATGTTTATCCTCATGAGCCTTACAACAAGAAAGTTTCACATGACAATCATTCGACCGTCTGCCTAGTATTGAACAATCAATTCCGACATCTTTAATGAAAAAACATCCGAAGTTGGATCGGGGTACTATCTACCTGACCACATTTTTGTAGTCACGGATCATGGTCCCCTGAATGCAATGTCCAGTGACTTGATAATTCACTTACGGGCACGGCCATCGATAGAAACCAATCTCGAGCAATTTCCCCCGACTCGACTCTTGGGGTCACCCTATATAGCTCGGAACACGGCAGACGGCTCGCACACCGGCAATGCTATAAATAACGTTCAACCGTTATTATTCCACGCAAACTCGCTCCAAACCTAAACTGGACAGATCAATATTAAATTTGGCTCCCGTGCAGCGCGTCGAAAAACAATACTGTTTATTAAATCATTTCAGTCGAGCGAGTGAATGAATTAAGCAAATAAAATGTGCACATACAAAAATTTAACTATTTCTTTTTCTACTTTTTTTTGAAGCCCGATGACGTGAATTTAGATGTTAACGTACATAATCAATAATTCGATGACATTCTGAGGGCGACCAGAATTTACCAACACAAAAATCACTTGATAGCAACAAACGACAGAAATTAAAGACGTGTCGCCCGTATTTGGGCCGATTTGACGGTAAAAAAAATTGATTTAAATGTTAAATTGCTATTTTCTGGGGTTAAGGAAGTTATAAGCTTTCATTTGAGACATTGAACGAACAAATCTGTCAAGGATTAGTACCAGTAAAATAAAAACTCAAATTAATAAAATGCTGGACCACTGTTTCAATCCTCAGCCTGCACGTGACCACACAATTTATTGTACGTAACCGCTGAGGGCGTGTGCAGTCCGCCAATTGACCAGCGCGGATTCCAGTCAATCGGAATCAAGCCCGTTTTAAAATTATCGTTTTTATTTACAGTTTCAGACAACCGATTTTCAGAATGTTGGTTTTTGTTCGTTTAAAACAACGATAATTATCTTTCAAAATTCTTCGCTTTGTAAATTCTAATTTGTGGGTAGTCTTAGCCAAACACGGGCGATATTCCTTTAACACAGGCTTCAATATAATCGAATACAATATAAACACCATGGAAGAATAAAGTTGACACCACTAGTGTTATTTTAACACCTCAGTTTTTGCAGTGTGTACGCATTATAGTCTTCATGGTCTACTTCCGACAGTAAAGACAAAGAAATATATTGCCTGTGTTTATTTCGCCGCTTTACCGGCAATTTCCGGAAAGGTTTTGTTTTCATCCGGGAACAGTGATAATTTTCTTTTAGAGAAGGAAGAAAAATACTTTGAAATGAGATTGATGCAGTATAAAATAGATGTCAGAAGCAATTAGATTTACACTCAAAAAATTACCAAATAAAAACAGCAAAAATGTATATTTACTGTCAAACCATGCTCCTCACGAAAAATAAATAAAAGTCACTTTAAAGTTTTTGTTATCATTTCTTCAAATATAATAGAAATGTTCCGATGAACAAGATATAATCCCAAAATTTGTTTAAATAAATAAATAAATAAATAAATAAATAAATAAATAAATAAATAAATAAATAAATAAATAAATAAATAAATAAATAAATAAATAAATAAATAAATAAATAAATAAATAAATAAATAAATAAATAAATAAATAAATAAATAAATAAATAAATAAATAAATAAATAAATAAATAAATAAATAAATAAATAAATAAATAAATAAATATATAAATAAATAAAATTGACCCAAAACGAGAGTCTGAAATAGTGGTGAACATTACAATGCCCCTTAACTGGAACTCCGGCGACTTCTTGATTGGCCAATTCGGATTGGATCTGCCTAATTGCGAATGGCCACCTTATCGGTCGCGCTAACTGTCAACGACCCCTTTGATTGACCGTTTGATAATGTATCCGCCAGTTACGAACGCAGTCACCTATTAACTTTACACATCTCAACATTAACTAACCATGTATTCGATTGTAATGCAACGCGGCGCTTACGAGTTCAATCAGGGAGCAAGTCAGACCTGGCAGGAGTCGAATAACTGAATGAAAAACAAATGCAAATGTATTCGAAAAATCGATACATTGTATTCATATTCCTATTAAAATGTATTCCAATCGAAAGATATTCGAATACAAATTCAAGTGTTCTAGTGCAATTTGTCAAATACAAATGTAATCGGATATCGACACTCTTGTATTCGCATTTGTAATGAAATGCACTCAAGTTTAAAGATATTCGAATACAAATACAAGTTTTTTTACTGGTGCAATTTTCAACAGTGGCGATATAGCGTGTACACGAGCCGGGACAATACACCAACGAAATTAAGCCCTTATCTCGAAATAAACCTATTTGAATATCTCACCGATAGCTTAAAACCCTAACTCCCTAGGCCAATTTGCTTACACATAACCTAAATCCTCTAAAATCCTTCCGTAGTAAAGCAAGCACATGACATGTACATGTATGTACACATGTGTTTCTAATCTGTGATACATGTACATGGCCAGGGACCCTCCCTGCGTGCATGGAGAAATAAACGGTGTCCACTTGCCCAAGCACTGACCTTGCAATCACTACAACAAACATGGATGTATATATGTACCATGGAAAGGCAAGTATGCCTAATAACCTTAATCCTCCAAAATCCTTCACTTTAGCAAATAGTATGTAGCATGTAACCTCAATCCTCCAAAATCCTTCACTTTAGCAAAGAGCATGTAGCATGTAACCTCAATCCTTCAAAATCCTTCACTTTAGCAAAGAGGATTTTGGAGGATTTGGGAAGGCTAGGGTTAAATAAATAGTTCGAAATTGGTCAATCATTGGTAAAAGGTCATATCAATGAGAATAAAGAACATGTTTTTCAATGCCGCTCTCGCAAACGTAACTCTATACATTCGAATGAAATAAATGCATATTTTTAGAATCATTATAACAATATTATTATAAACATGCTTGTATAACTCGATGAGAGCCACACGGTGGCAACACGACAACGTCTTTGACTTTGAAATTAATGAAATCCGTATAGAAATTGTGATTTTTTTTTTAATTTCCCAAAATCAGGGATGATATTGTGAGAAAATGAAAAGGTATGAAAAATGTTTACCGTTATCATTAGGCATATACTAGCCTATATCGGTTTACCTCTATAGCCATGTATAGCAAGGAAACTGTTTTTTTATCTTGGTATTTACAATAAAATGATACACAAGGAAAGTTTCCATGGTCTGAAGTTAGTCGGAACCCGGTTTCATGGTAGGATTTTCAAAATCAAAAGGTAGGATTTCCTACAAAAGTAGGAAGAATATCACGCCTGCAAAATGTATCAATTTAGGAAAATGTATCCAATTGCTCCTCGTGTTTGCGTTCCTCCCTCCCCCCGCCGCCTACCTCCCCCCCCCCCCCCCCAAGAGACACCCTTAAAAAATTACAATGTGAAATTGTCTGCAAAAGAGAGGGGGTTTGACCGATTTTGTATACACAGAAGCGGGTCCACCCATGGATCTCTGTCATAAGAGATCAGTGGCCGGGTCCCACCACGGCAGATCCCGGGGGAACCCGACTGTTATTAAGGGTAGTGCCTATGGGGGTAAAATTGGCTCAACATCTGAAAATAGATTGTTAGTTTTGAATGTGACTGACCTGGATCCGACATAGCCTATATATCAATTATGTGACTCAATGTTACAAAGTGAGATTGATAATTTTGACACTGAATTCGAATAGAAAATGTACATGAATTTCACCCCATAAAAGTCTTAATTTACAAGATATCAACATGTGTCTGGTAGTAAATTATAAGATGACGATGTCCTTGTTTTAATAAGCTAAACAAATAATAATGACAACAAATCTCAAGACTCATTAAAGTAAGATCCGGTCACATAATTATAGCATACTGTTTTTTTACAACGGGCTCTCTCAGAAAATATAATATTTATTTTTTAAATGCTGTTTTTTTTATTATTATTATTATTTATTACATGCTGTGCGAGAGCATGTGCGTGTTTCACCATCACGGAGCGTTTGTAAAGCAGCCCTGGTCTGACACCCTGAAGAAAAAAAATGCTGACAGTTTCAATATTATTTACACAGAATTTCAACAAAAATTATAATCATTTGCTTACCTTGAATCTTCAAGATCACTTATTTCTGTTCCTCGAGAGGTCGCCAATGTCCCTTTTTTGTTCTCTTTCTTATCTCTGCTGATGTCCACGTCTCCAAAGAGGTTTTCTTGACGTCAGATGACGCGTGACTCCGCGATTACCCAATGGTTTTTACGCAATACCGTATAACGAGGTGTATTACCATAGAGAAAGGATCTCAATTGCGTTTACTGGCTGTGGTGCAGAGCTCGCTCGCGGTTCGATGTTCGCAAAAGATTGGTCTATGCTATCTGCGATCTTGACCCGACTTAGAGATGTTGCCTGCGACAACAGACGGCTAAAATTAAATAAAGTGAAGACCGCAATTTACAGATTTCTTGTATTTGTGAAATTGAATGACTGGAAACACTTCAAAGATGTGGCCTCTGAAATGCTCACCCACTTAAAGGATAATTAAATATTTCATACGCACACACACTCACGCACAAAACAAACTGATGGAGTAAGTGAGTTTACGGTGGTGACGCAGTCCACAGTTATCGTGTTTTCACCGGTTAGCCGTTGTAAAGAATCAAAGGTTTAATTCATAAAGGTTTAATTCATAAAGGCTGAGAAAATGTGATGCTTTTGACAAATTTAATCGACCGCTTGTTAGTCGTTTTCAAATAGTCACTCGCTGTTTTTTGAAATGAAGATGAACGCGACGGCCGCTATTATATACTCCCTTGTGAAATAGGAGCGGGCGACAGACGTGATAACACCCGATGTTTTGAATGAAATGCAAGCCGAGTTGCTTCCGGGATACGGTGGTCTCGCGTTTTTACAACCCAACCGGGGAAGTCTGTGAAATGCCAGGGAAAAACCGATCCGACCAGAGAGATTTAAACTAGCTCCACCTCCGAAGCTGTAGACTTGGTGGGAGATAAAATGTTCTTGCATCCGGCGGGAAATCACGCATAATATAGGCCCAGATTTGACGTGGAAACACGCCTTGAGCCGTTTTCATTTGATGGTACAACCACATAATTCTTGATGAATGCTATCGGATGGTTAATATTACTGATGTCGGTTTGACATCTATCGCTAGCTACATAATAATAATAATAATAATAATAATAATAATAATAATAATAATAATAATAATAATAATAATAATAATAATAATAATAATAATAATAATAATAATAATAATAATAATAATAATAATAATAATAATAATAATAATAATAATAATAATAATAATAATAATAATAATAATAATAATAATAATAATAATAATAATAATAATAATAATAATAATAATAATAATAATAATAATAATAATAATAATAATAATAATAATAATAATAATAATAATAATAATAATAATAATAATAATAATAATAATAATAATAATAATAATAATAATAATAATAATAATAATAATAATAATAATAATAATAATAATAATAATAATAATAATAATAATAATAATAATAATAATAATAATAATAATAATAATAATAATAATAATAATAATAATAATAATAATAATAATAATAATAATAATAATAATAATAATAATAATAATAATAATAATAATAATAATAATAATAATAATAATAATAATAATAATAATAATAATAATAATAATAATAATAATAATAATAATAATAATAATAATAATAATAATAATAATAATAATAATGTAGACTTATATAGCGCACGTGTCCACCAAACTGGTTCTCAAGGCGCATTATATTATGACCCCTGCTCATCAGGCTCATAAATCATTCCTGAAACCATCTCAGCTCCCTGGGGAGTATACAGCTCAATTGTTTCCATTACAGCGCATATAGGGCTAATCAAACACAACAACCAACTCTGCCCTCACAGGTACCAATTTACCCCTGGGTGGAGAGAAGCAATTATGGTAAAGTGTCTTGCTCAAGGACACAAGCACCCCGGTTGCGGTTGGGATTCGAACCCATGCACACTCTGACGACTCAGCCATCAGAACACAAATCCGATGCACTAAACCGCTCGACCATAGCACTCCATGTAGTGTAGTGTTACCCCCCCCCCCCCCCCGGTTCTTTCAGTGTACACCGTTGACCCACCTCTGCCTGGTTTCTCTAGACCATGTCAAATGTTGATAATGGGAGTATCCTTGTGAGTACCAGGGTGATTTCATGGCAGGCAACAGTAGTACATGTTTATATGTGTAGTCGTGACATACATGTAGGCCTATACTTTGATATCCACATAACATTCTTTCTCAAAAGGCAAAATGGAACAGAATACAGAAAACAGAAAACATGCATACACAAGCGTAGTTAGTCAGGTGTTTGAAACGTAAGGCTAATAACAATTATTTTGCATTTATACTACAGGTCTTTTTAGGTTAGTAAACAGTTTGCTACAGCTAATTCTCATTACAAAATAATTATATAAACAATAATAATTGTGTTTATAAAGAAGGCAGGTTTGCGGTGACACCATGTGATTAAATCTCTTTTGAGTAGTGGTGGCTCTGAGAAGAGCCGGTTTGTACTCGGCGTTTCGACCAGTATGCTCTGATCGTCTTCTGGAGAATGCTGGACTCTGTTGTTGTTGTTGTTGTTGTTAATGGCACTTCTGGCAATCTATGTGCCCTTTGTGCCATGCTGGACTCTGTGGCTGTGTGTGGCCTTAAGTAGTGTTGGCTGGGATCCTGGGTTGAATGGGTGTACTGATGCGTGGATGATTTTGGCACTTCTTTGTGGAGTGTGCTAGAAGTGGTTGCCACTGTGTTTATATTTTGAATGTAAAACAGTTCAAACCGAACGATAGTTCCAACTGAAAGAGATATATAATTAATCAATACAAATGTAATTTTTTTTGCTATGTAAAGATTCTTTAGAAATGTGTTAATTTGTTTTAACTTGTGTTAGTATTTTTATTTGTAATTGTGTTATTGTTGAAACTAAGTTTTAAAAAATAGAGTTTAATAACTCCACTGAACAATTTATACAATAAAAATTAAAAAATTAATACATCAATTTATTTATTTGTTTAATACATACGAGATTTAGCTTCTTACTTAAAAAGCAGCAAAATTTAAAACAGTTCTGCTGAAATATCCTCAAAATTTCTTCAAAATATTATACCACCTAACGGGTGCCTACGGGGAAAGGGCATACGAACAAGGTTTGAGATTTAGCTTCTTACTCAAAAAGTAGCCAAAATTCTGCTGAAATATCCTTACAAATATTATGACACCTACATTGCTATTTTACGAACCCAACGGGTGCCTACGGGGACAGGACTAGTCCTATACATATCCTGTAGTATTAATATAAGGCAGAACAGACCGCGCTGGGTTCAAGCATAGAGGTTCAAGTAACACACGGCCACTCAACTAAACCGTTATTGAATTACTCGTTTGAAATAATCTCTTCGTCACCACCGCTCTTCAAAACCTAAAAAAAATCGTATTCTTGTTCTGATGGACGTTGATAGTTCCCCCACAAGGGCTCAAATACACCACATTGAGAGGGATGGAAATAATAAGACGAGCGAGCAGGCGCGAAGCCGATACGGCGTGGAGGTTAATGGCGGGCGCCCGCCTAAGGGGTCCAAGGAAGCTCCAGAGTTCTAGATGCTTTGAAATGTTAATATTATGTCATGGAAAATTATAAAGTGTCCTTAAGTAGGATTTATTTTTTTATTTTTTTTATTTTAGAATTACAAAGGAATGATGCGAAAATATTGGAAAATGTTTCAAGTGATGGGAAAATAAGTAAAGACTGTCTGCGGTGACAGCATGCAGAAATTCTCTTTTTGAGAAGTAAATAGTACTGAAAAGAACCGGTTGGTTTATGGTTTATACAACTCGACGTTTCGATCAGCATGCTCTGATCGTCTTCAGGAGAGGGAAAATGTCTGTGGATAGCTAGCACATCTAGCAGCACAACGTATCTATTTTGTTTTTGCAGTACACTTTGTCAATGGCTTAGAAATTGGCATAGAAATCTAATTTTTTGAAAAACATTCTTCAATAATTAATTAATTCACAGACAAATTCGACTGGTATGGTCGTCTAGTGGTTAGAACGCTCGTTTTGCAAGTAGGAGGTACCGGGATCAAAAGTAGGTTTTTCAACTGATGATGATGATGATGATGATGATGATGATGATGATGATGATGATGATGATGATGATGATGATGATGATGATGATGATGATGATGGACTTATATAGCGCACGTATCCACCAACTGAGTGGTGCACAAGGCGCATTATATTATTACCCCTGCTCATAAGGCTCATAAGGCTCATAAATCATTCCTGAAATCATCTCAGCTCCCTGGGGAGTATACAGCTCAATTGCTGCCATTACAGCGCATATAGGGCTAATCAACCAACTCTGCCCTCACAGGTACCCATTTAAGAGAAGCAATTATGGTTAAGTGTCTTGCTCAAGGACACAAGTGTCACGGCCGGGATTCGAACTTGAGTCCGGTAAGTTAGATCGCTCGGCCACGACACTCCATCGGTTTCATATTCATAAATTTGTTTTTATTAATTCATTTATACTTTTTTAACTACAAAATTAATTCAGAATACAATTGCTGAGAATTTGTTTTGGGGAAAATAAAGTCAAAAATTCACTTTTAGTACAAAATGCATATAGTATACGAAGTGTACTGCAGAAAAAAATCGCCGGCCAGAGCCTGTCTCTATCTGTGATAGGATACAGACAGGGTATCAGTCTAATTAAGGCGAAGCACATGTGACAGTAGACTGGTCCCCTGTCTTTATCCTATCAAGGATAAAGACAAGCTCCTGGTGTACCATTTAAGGGATTTCATTGGATACATTGTGTTGAAGATCTGACGTCACGCTTCGGGGCCGGCTCGCGCGCTAGCTACCAACCAAGGTCAAAGTTGAATCTCGGGGGAAAACATAGTGGCCGCACGGCCAGTATCTGGCGAAATTCACGAGCCTCAAAGCGTGACGTCAGATATTCAGGCTGATATGACAGTTTTCCCCTTGCTGACGGTGAGGGCGGCGTGGTATCACATTTTCTGGTTAGCGGTTAGCGTAAGTCAAACGGAAAAGACCCCTGCATCAGTACTCACAATATGAAACTTTATCACGGTGTGGGCACCTTTGTCAGATCCCCTTTTCAGCAATAATGATTACAGTGCAGATTCGCATTAAATAAAAATGAGGTTGACTATTTTTTTCCTCCCAGCCTCGGTTTGGTTACTTGATTTTGTATGTAAGGGGGGAAACAAGAATACTGCACCGCGATAAAGGTCTATAGAGAAAGAAACCCCCAAAAAATCACAGATTTTTTGTTTATTATTTTAGCAAATGTGATATACGAGATGGTGAAATTGGTTCAAGTAAATTGTTGAGGTGACCACCAGCGAGGTGGGAAACATCGCATTTATATAATGAACACGGGGGAAAACACTGCTATGTGACACAAAATGCCGCATGCTCTCATGTATTTGAGAACAACTTCGTAAAGGCCGAGACCGAAAGTAGTACAGCTTCGAAAATTACCAACAAACACCAAAATGACTACGGTAAAGAAGTCTTCAACTCTTCATCATGATTTTGTTCTATTTTTGTACAGTAACTGTACAATGTCTTTAATATACGCCTACCTGACCGATTTGTAACTTTGTTTAATGGGTTCAAATTGGCAGTTATATTTGGCTTGGGAACAATAAAATATTACATATTTTCGAAGAATAATAAATTTTAATTCGCCCATGACAAGAAACACCCGGATGTACATCCAGTTTTTAGATTAGGGGACCCCTAGGACACGTTCATAACGGTAGGTTTTCTGATTAAAGTCACGTCTAAAGTCTTGCCTGGTTTTAAGTGGTTTTCCCCCGTTCCATTCCCGTTTTCTCCCCAGAGTTTTTCCCTCATAATTTTATTTGTTTTGTCTGATCAAATAAAGATATGGAAATCACTGAATTTACAAAGGGTTCCCATTTCAGGCGGCTCGTCGCTCGTGTCATTATGAAACTGGCGCACGAATGCGCCGCGGACGCATGCTCGCGTGACAGCTAAACCTGAGAAATGCCGGTGACACAAATAAACTGACAAGAGATGTACACAGCACTTCAATGTTCTGCCGTACAAATTTACATACTTGATATAACCAGATTTTCAATGTTGGTTGTACTTTTACTAGTTTTAGCCTAACCATGATAGCTTTGAAGAAGAAAAAAACGAGTACTGATGAAATTCAAGGAACTGCCTGAACCGTCGGATATGCGTTGCCTTTTCACACACAGTGCCGCTGTGAATTTTAACACATGTGTCGTCTTCAAACAGTACTCCGTATAATCTCACATCCTGATGTACAAAAATTTCCATAAATTTGTAGAGTTTACTGTACGTTCCAGGCATCGTGCAATCAATGTTACATTCGTGCAGATCAATCAAGCCACTGCCGCGTGTATACAATTGGCAGCTGTAACCGACTTTGTAACTGTGAGTGCTTGGTCGTGATTAAGACAAAACCACGATGTGCTCTTAGACAATATTCTTTGTTTGTAGTATCTATTTGTTTTTAATCAAAGAGGGATACGTAGGGCGCCATAACTTATGAATTCATTCATAAAAATGTAGGCATAACAGAGTCGTGACACTCACCGGCTTACTCTTGTGAACTGGAGACCAAATTTTATCTGATCGAACATAATTATATAGATTTCGAGATTACGGTTAATAATGATAAATATTGACAAATTTAAGACTGTTGGAACACACGGCAAATGTATATATTCAAGGGAAGGTACAGCACTGATAATGTTGGCAAGAGATTCTAAGTGTATGAAACAGACTTGAAGTTGAATGTATTTCATAAGTACGAGTACGAGTACAGAAAATATGTACTCGAATACGAGGGGAGTGCAAGTACTCATATAATACAACTCTACAGTTGTAGTCGAGTACTTTTATGAGTACGAGTACGAGTACGAGTACGAGTACGAGTACGAGTACGAGTACGAGTATGAGTACTCATACTCCATCTCTATAGTTGTAGTCGAGTACTTTTTCACGAGTACGAGTACTCCAACTGTATAGTTGTAGTGGAGTACTTTTTCATGAGTACAAGTACGAGTCACGAGTAAGAGTACGAGTACTCCAACTCTATAGTTGTAGTCCAGTACTTTTTCACGAGTACGAGTACGAGTACGAGTACGAGTACTCCAACTCTATAGTTGTAGTCCAGTACTTTTTCATGAGTATGAGTACGAGTACGAGTACTCCAACTCTGTATTTGTAGTCCAGTACTCTTTCACGAGTACGAGTACGAGTACTCCAACTCTATAGCTGTAGTCCAGTACTTTGTCATGAGTACGAGTACTCCAACTCTATAGCTGTAGTCCAGTACTTTTTCATGAGTACGAGTACTCCTACTCTATAGTTGTAGTCCAGTACTTTGTCATGAGTACGAGTACGCAGGCACGTGCATACATAGGTCCCAAAGGGTGCTTGAGCCCCTGCCCTTTTTGCCTAGTATAAAAAGTGCCCTTTTTAGCCCAAGGTTTTTTTTAAAGTTTTTTTTTTAATGAATTATTAAGTTCCTGTTGCGCATAGACTGCCCTGCCTAGTTGAAAGATGTCAGGATAGAATAAAATTAGAATAAATATTAGGTCAGCAGAGATGCCCCTTACTATTCCTGTACACGGGCCTGCATGTTCCCCTCCGCGAAACTAGATTTCACGCATAGCCGCGCGCGCCTATACGTCTTTGATAGGCAGGCACACGCTGTCACTGAAACACGAAATTGACATCCCGTGGCTCACTCACCACCAGATCAGATTGTAAATGAAAACCAGTCATCAACATAATCTGATCTGATTGTAATGTTAAAAACCATATTATGCGTTTTTATTAATAAATAAACGCCCAAAATTTTTTTAGCTCGCGCGCTACGCGCGCTCGCATGGAATTACACTGCCCTTTTCAGACTCTGAGTCTGAGCCCCTGCCCCTCTACAACCCTGTGCACGTCCCTGCGAGTACGAGTACTCCAACTCTGTAGTTGTAGTCCAGTACTTTTTCATGAGTACGAGTACTCCAACTCTGTAGTTGTAGTCCAGTACTTTTTCATGAGTACGAGTACGAGTACTCCAACTCTATAGTTGTAGTCGAGTACTTTTTCATGAGTACGAGTACGAGTACTCCAACTCTGTAGTTGTAGTCCAGTACTTTGTCATCAGTATGAGTACAGAAAAATGTACTTGAGTACGAGAACGAGTACTTTTTATAGTCTAAGGCCAAAAAAGTCTCCGGTTTCTGGTCATAGGTCAGCTTAAAACTCGGTGCGGTGACGCGCTTTTTTTACATGTATACGCGGTTATTGGAACAAGACTAAATTTCCCATACATACACAAAATATTGTGGCTAAGAGAGGCCTCACAAATCAGGCAAATGTTCATACCTCCTATGTGGGAAAAAGTCATTTAAAACACAGTGCAGCAGAATTCCAATCGATCCAGCGATTTTGGCTGCAATTGGACATCGTTTCATAGCAATAAAAAAAAATTAAAAAACGAGAAAAAACTGCAATTGCCGATGCGCGGAGACCAGAAACCAGAGACTTTTTGTTTGTTGGCCTAATGAAGAGAAGAAAATAATATAAGCTGACAACCCATTTCATATTAGAATTAATACTATATTTGTTATTAATTTTTTTAATGCATTTTCGCTATTTCCTCGTTCATGACACAATGAAATGAGTTAAATCTTCAACAGGTTGTATACCATGCTTGATATGCGGCAGAGCACCACCCCACAAATGTCCCTATACACTAACACACTGTTGTTCTATTGTTAACGGACCTTCCCCCCCCCCCCCCACAGAAATCCTCTAAAGAATTCCTAAGATTCCTGGAACACAATGAAGACACAATGGGAGGGGGGGGGTGTACTCGGCAGTATATCGAGCATCATAATGTCGGGTTGGTTTTAGTACAATTCTGTTGATTCATATACAGGATAAAATATCCATTTATAATAGCCCTATACATGTATATTTGTTACTAAAGTGTCCAGTTGCCTAACTATTTTGGGTTGGTTCAATTGGGGGGAATTTTCAGGGGGAATTTTCAGGGGGAATTCGAGACACTTTTTTTGCAGGCCCTTGTCTTTGTGGAGTGTCGTGGCCGAGCGGTCTAGCTTACCGGACTCAAGTTCTGGTGTTAGCAGCAGAATGTGGGTTCGAATCCCGGCCGTGACACTTGTGTCCTTGAGCAAGACACTTAACCATAATCGCTTCTCCCCACCCCGGGGTTAAATGGGTACCTGTGAGGGCAGAGTTGGTTGATTAGCCCTATATGCGCTGTAATGGCAGCAATTGAGCTGTATACTCCCCAGGGAGCTGAGATGGTTTCAGGAATGATTTATGAGCCTTGTGAGCCTTATGAGCAGGGGTAATAATATAATGCGCCTTGAGCACCACTTAGTTGGTGGATACGTGCGCTATATAAGTCCACACATTATTATTATTATTATTATTATTATTATTTGTAGCACAGGTTAGGGAAGGGACTGGTACCCTTCGTGCCCCCCCCCCACCACCATAAGAACAACTCTAGTTATATACTGCCTTAAATCTAAAATGATTTTTATCTTAATTGAATGGAGAACTATTTTAAAGAGACAGTATCGTCACGATCAGAGTAGACTTTCAACAGGACAATGAATCGGTGTGCTAGTTTAAGCGACTGAAAATTACTGGCTCATTTATGCAGCAGCAACGGTGACCTTATATCATGTGGGGTATTATTTTCAGTCACTGAGTTAATCTAAAACTAGCACTCTGATTCCATGCCCTGTTGATCGTGACGATAATGTCCCTTTAAGCTTAGAAACACACGGAACAGCATCTTTAATCCCTTACAGTGGGGAACTATTGTGACTAACTCTGGCAAAACCCTAAACTTGGACCCAACTTTTCTGAGTGACCTCCCAAATTTATTGTGAAAATTAACAATGTTCCCAACAACGTTTCAGGATTTTTCTTTTCCCATCAAAATCTAGAGAAAATGCTCTAAACTCTATATGGTGACATGAAAATCTCAAACTAGTCCATGGGGTCAGTTTTTAAAAAAACCTTTTCATGGCTGTTACGCATTATGGTAAATGCCGAGAAGTTTCAGGTTTTGCCAGAGCGGGTCACATTATTTACATCTTTTTTTTTTTAGCATAATGACATAAAACACAATAAAGGGGGCCACTCTACCGTCACGTTAGCAGTTTTTCTAATGGTTGTAATTTTCTTTTTAATATCTGAAACCACCAAAAAAGAATTTCAACATTTGAATAGACATGCATGCTTATCCTAAAGATAATTTGAGTTGATTATTACTATTATTTGTTTAATTACCCTAAAATTTCTATCAACAAATGGACGGAAAAGTGCGGTAACTTTTCCGTCCAATTTTTATGGAAATTTGAGGGTAAAAAAATTTAAAAAAATAAAAAAATAAATAAAATAAATCAACTCAAATTAGTTCTAGTATAAGCCATTCACATGTTGAAACACTTTTTGGTCGGTTTCAGGTACTTAAAAATAAATAACAACCATTAGAAAAACTGCTAACGTGACGGATGCAAAGTGGCCCCCTTTATTGTGTTTTATGTTATATTCATTAATCAGGTGAAGGTCCAGCACTCTTCCACAAATTTCAGAATCGACCGTGAATGATAGATTATGGAGACTATTTGTATTTCTACAAAGGCGCGGCTGATTTATTAGGTCAGATACATTTCCGTCAAATAAATTCCCTGGACTTGGAAACATAGACGTCATTTTGATGTTAATCGAATGGACATCAATGTTTGCTCAACGGAGCGTCGCATTCCTTAATCACTTTAACATTGACGAGATACGTATCAATACAATTAAATGTGGGCGAAGCCGTCCGCAATATACACACACACACAAAAAGATAAAGTGGGGAAGTCATGCTGTGAATAAAATGAGGTTGGTGAAACAGGAGAGCACTCAAACGACGAGGCGTGGAGAAGGACAAGATTTAGGCAGAGTGCAGAATACGTGGGCCTGTCTTGTCTTTACACCTATGGTGACCGGTACACGTTTAGCTTGTTTAGGTTTTAGCTTACACATCCGTCCGGAGTGTCCGTGTTCTGTTTCAGTGATAGCACGTGGAACTCTCGACTCTCTTGTACTCAAGACACTAACCTTTTAGAAAGTTGCTAAACGAAACCAAGAATTTATAATTAAAAAAACATTTTGGAAGAATTTGCTGCCCATTTTGTTGTTCTAGACGTACGTTTTTTGCCTCATTGGTTATTAAACAATTATTGCTGGAGGTTTATTCATGCCTTTTGTTTATTTATACACATTTGTCCCATTTGTCAACGATACAGTTTGTGTGGCCGTCAGGTACCGACTTTCGGTTAACCGGTTAACCGACCGTGATAGATTCGGTTAAACGGTTAGCGAACTAACCGGTAATTGTCAGTACTACTACTATGGGCCCCTCCACGGTAGTACTCTTCTTCATAAATATGTTTCTTGAATGCATTCTGTATTAATTTGTTTTACTGTGAAAATAAATAAACCTTAAACCTTGAACTACGGAGCCCCTAAAGGGACATATGATGAAAACAAATTTACGTGCGAAGAAATAATTTGAGTTCTTTATTTCGTGCGCTCGAAATCATTTCGTACTCACAAAATCATTTCGTGCACTCGAAATAAGTTATTTCGTCCCTCGAAATCATTTCGTGCGCTCGAAATAAAGTATTTCGTGCGCTCGAAATAATTTCGCGCACTCGAAATAAATTATTTCGTCCCCTCGAAATCATTTCGTCCCCTCGAAATCATTTCGTGCGCTCGAAATCATTTCGTGCGCTCGAAATCATTTCGTGCTCTCGAAATCATTTCGTGCTCTCGAAATCATTTCGTGCTCTCGAAATCATTTCGAGCTCTCGAAATCATTTCGAGAGCACGAAATGATTTCGAGCGCTCGAAATCATTTATTTCGTGCGCTCGAAATAAAGTATTTCGTGCGCTCGAAATCATTTCGTGCTCTCGAAATCATTTCGTGCTCCCGAAATCATTTCGCGCGCTCGAAATCATTTCGTGCTCTCGAAATCATTTCGTGCGCTCGAAATCATTTCGTGCGCTCGAAATCATTTCGTGAGCTCGGAATCTCACCTTGTAATTGTGCCCTTTATCGTCTAACTATCCTTGCTCCTAGCCTGCTGCTAAATGATGACACAATTCACATAGGCCCTATTTTAGGAGTTACCCATTGATATCCAGCGAACGCAGAGATTTCAACGCACGAAATGATTTCGAGCGCACGAAATGATTTCGTGCTCTCGAAATGATTTCGAGCGCTCGAAATGATTTCGTGCTCTCGAAATATAATATTTCGTGCACTCGAAATCATTTCGTGCACTCGAAATAAATTATTTCGTC
Organism: Zoroaster sp. YZ-2022; assembly: GCA_029582265.1. Classification (NCBI taxonomy): domain Eukaryota; kingdom Metazoa; phylum Echinodermata; class Asteroidea; order Forcipulatida; family Zoroasteridae; genus Zoroaster; species Zoroaster sp. YZ-2022. The sequence goes on from CM055823.1 coordinate 24,270,187, forward strand.
CCCTCGAAATCATTTCGTGCTCTCGAAATCATTTCGTGCTTTCGAAATCATTTCATGCACTCTAAATCATTTCGTGCACTCGAAATCATTTCGAGCGCTCGAAATAATTTATTTCGTGCGCTCGAAATAAAGTATTTCGTGCGCCCGAAATCATTTCGTGCTCTCGAAATCATTTCGTGCTCTCGAAATCATTTCGTGCGCTCGAAATCATTTCGTGCGCTCGAAATCATTTCGTGAGCTCGGAATATCACCTTGTAATTGTGCCCTTTATCGTCTAACTATCCCTGCTCCTAGCCCAGTGGCGTAGCCAGAAATAAAGATTCGGCTGGGCCTGAGTAAAAATGGACGGGCCATAGAATTCATCCATAAATCCATCCATACACGGGCGCCGATTTATGTTTGTGCCGGTGGAACAGCGACCGACGCACACACGCACACACTGACACACAATATTTACAAGGATTGGAGATCACGATACACACCATGAAACGCATGGAAAGTCATAATGCCACAAATCATTTAGTAAAAAGGTTCACTTCATTAAATTGATTCGTTAAATCATAGGCCAAAATGTGCTGTGAGACACCTTAGGCCATGCTCATAAAGAACGCAACAGTAGCCTACAAGCATGATAGCCCCTGTCCTTTTTAAAGTAAAATAAAATGCACTGTAGCCTATATCACACAAACATACATAGAAGAGGAATGCAAACAACATAAATCGTTTAAAAAAAAAAAAAAGTTATACAAAAAGCTTCTTTATTTGGCAATGGCAGGGCCTAGACAAGAAGTGGGCGGGCCTAGGCCCTGCCTGGCCCGCCCATAGCTACGCCACTGTCCTAGCCTGCTGCTAAATGATGACACAATTCACATAGGCCCTATTTTAGGAGTTACCCATTGATATCCAGCGAACGCAGAGATTTCAACGCACGAAATGATTTCGTGCACTCGAAATCATACGAAAACTTGATCCAACGGATCTTTGGTTTTGTTTGTCTTTAATAACTCGGTATTTTTTAAACAAACAACCACAACAATATCATCGGTTCATATTGGTTCATCTGCCAGTTGATCATTGTTTTCGTAGTGAAGGACATGAGCGTGCAGGCTTGATAAAAAATATATTAAAGTTCGTTTTGATTGCATTTTGATTGATTGGATTTTTCGTTTAAAAACAACACGTTCTTGAAATATTCCATGGCTATAAAAAATGTATGGTTCATCTGCCAGTTGATACAATAACACATTCGTTATTCATGAGCGTGCAGGCTTGATAAGAAATAAATATTATTAAAGTTTGTCAGTTCCGACAACGTCACAAACTGTATTTTACGGACCATTGTGGGTACTTCAAGTTCGTTTTGAATGTAAACTGAGCATCAAAAGAAGTTTATCAAATCTTTGGAAGGACACTCATTAAAATCCTCCACGGAAAAAGGAAAAATATTTGAACACGGGTAAACTTCAGTAATCTTGTTTATTGACATGTGCTTAGTAAAGAGTTTACCTGTGTTCAATTTTTTTTTCTTTTTCCGTGGAGGATTCCGTGGAGTAATCTTGTTTATTGACATGTGCTTAGTAAAGATTACTGCAGTTTACCTGTGTTCAAATATTTATTTTTCATTTTTCCGTGGAGGATTTTAATGAGTGTCCTTCCAAAGATTTGATAAGTTTCTTTTGATGCTCAGTGTATTTTTCTTGTAAAAAATTCCATGGCCATAACAATTTAAAAAAAATGAAATACCTGCCAGCACGGAAATGTCATAGGGAGGGTAAACATAATTGGTATACAGTGTTAGCAAATATAATAATAATAATAATAATGTGTGGATTTATATAGCGCACGTATCCACCAACTAAGTGGTGCTCAAGGCGCATTATATTATTATCCCTGCTCATAAGGCTCATAAGGCTCATAAATCATTCCTGAAACCATCTCAGCTCCCTGGGGAGTATACAGCTCAATTGCTGCCATTTCTAGCGCATATAGAGCAAACCAACTCTGCCTTCACAGGTACCCATTTAACCCCTGGGTGGAGAGAAGCAATTATGATTAAGTGTCTTGCTCAAGGACACAAGTGTCACGGCCGTGATTCGAACCCACATTATGTTGCTAACACCAGAACTTGAGTCCGGTAAGCTAGACCGCTCGGCCACGACACCCCATTGTATGAGTGATTTCTCTCGCTGAAGCACTGTCAACCAACCTGTGAAAGTTTCAGATTACCCGAGAAAATGCTGAAATGTACTCGTAGCCATTACATATGTAGAATTTAGGAAATACATACTCTTTCCGATAAAATAAACATTGGAATTGGTTACACTTTCCCTAAAAATAACTGCACCTCGGGCAAAATTAATTATATGGACGTTTTGATACCATCGTCACCTGGTAAGGATGCAAACATAATCAGCCATTGGAATATTTTTGAATAACCAATTATTTGGGAATTGTATACTCTTTCCAATAAAAAATAATGCTGGAATTGATTACACTTTCCTTCAAAATAACTGCCTCACAGACAGAATTATTTCTAGGGACCTTTGATACCATCATCAGCTAGTAAGGATACATACACAATCAACCATTGGATTATTTTTGAATAACCAATTATTTAGGAAATACACACTCTTTCCAATAAAAGAAATATTGGGATTGGTTACACTTTCCTTCAAAATAACTGCCTCACAGACAGAATTATTTCTAGGGACCTTTGATACCATCATCAGCTGGTAAGGATACATACAAATTCGGCCATTGGAATATTTTTGAATAACCAATTATTAAGGAAATACATACTCTTTCCAATAAAAAAATGTTGGAATTAATTACACTTTCCTTCAAAATAACTGCCTCACAGACAGAATTATTTCTAGGGACCTTTGATACCATCATCAGCTGGTAAGGATACATACACAATCAACCATTGGATTATTTTTGAATAACCAATTATTTAGGAAATACACTCTTTCCAATAAAAGAAATGTTGGGATTGGTTACTTTTCTTATAAATAACTGCCTCACAGACATAATTAATTCTAGGGACTTTTGATACCATCATCACCTGGTAAGGATACATACAAATTCAGCCATTGGAATATTTTTGAATAACCAATTATTTGGGAATTGTATACTCTTTCCAATAAAAAATAATGCTGGAATTGATTACACTTTCCTTCAAAATAACTGCCTCACAGACATAATTATTTCTAGGGACCTTTGATACCATCATCAGCTAGTAAGGATACATACACGATCAACCATTGGATTATTTTTGAATAACCAATTATTTAGGAAATACACACTCTTTTCAATAAAAGAAATATTGGGATTGGTTACACTTTTCTTAAAAATAACTGCCTCACAGACAGAATTAATTCTAGGGACTTTTGATACCATCATCACCTGGTAAGGATACATACAAATTCGGCCATTGGAATATTTTTGAATAACCAATTATTTAGGAAATACATACTCTTTCCAATAAAAAAATGTTCGAATTAATTACACTTTCCTTCAAAATAACTGCCTCACAGACAGAATTAATTCTAGGGACTTTTGATACCATCATCACCTGGTAAGGATACATACAAATTCGGCCATTGGAATATTTTTGAATAACCAATTATTTGGGAATTACATACTCTTTCCAATAAAAAAATGTTGGAATTAATTACACTTTCCTTCAAAATAACTGCCTCACAGACAGAATTAATTCTAGGGACTTTTGATACCATCATCAGCTGGTAAGGATACATACAAATTCGGCCATTGGAATATATAACTAATTCTATTTAGGAAATACATACTCTTTCTGATAAAAAGTATTGGCACTGATTTAATTTTCTTAAAAATTACTGTACCTCTGAAAAAAATATTTATAGGGAAGTTTGACCATATATACTGAGACGCAATAGAAACTTACCACTTTTTCGACCTTAAATTATCAGTAATCACAATGCACAAATGTAATATGTACACTCACGGTGAAGTGGATACAGATGGGATCGAGTACAGTGGACAAAACGTGGACATTTCCTCAATAAAATGCCAACATTTCTAATCCAAATTGTTGTGTTGTCTTATTTTGAACCATTTCAATTTTATGCTGTTCCAAAACAAGTGGTAAGTTTCTATTGCGTCTCAGTATATACAAATTCGACCATTGGAATAATTTTGAATGAACTATTCTACGTTACACTGTAAAAAAAAAAAACATGTAAATTTTCAGCAAAATGCAGGCAAATCTATTTCCAACAATTACAGTTTTACATAACAAGTGTGTTAAACTGTTTTACACAAATTCTGTAAACACTTAAATAATAATGAAACTGCAGTACGTTTCCATATTTGTTTGTTTTACCCATTCTGATTCTCTTTTTCGGCCCACAAAGAATATGTCCAAACAAATATGGAAACGTACTGCAGTTTCATTATTAAGCGTTTACAGAAATTGTGTAAATCAGTTTAACACACTTGTTATGTAAAATTGTAATACAGCAAATTGTTGGAAATAGAGTTGCCTGCATTTTGCTGAACATTTACATGATTTTTTTTTTACAGTGTAGGTTGTTCTGTCTCCATCATCAGTGGCTTTCTGTCGCTTGTAAGCTTGACGTCTGTTTGTCTTGTGTCATTATTATGTCTCACGTTCATTGTATCTGTTGAGTGTGGTCTCTACAGTCTTCTGTTTTTTATTTTTTTATTTTTTTATTTTTTATAAAGCCATTATTCACTTTCCACAGATATTTAAATATCTCATTTGTTTTTGGTTTATTCTTCATCTTCGGTTGTTATAAATCACTGTATTTGGTTTCCCGTAGTATGGAAATAAATTTGATATTGAATTGAACTAAATTGAGCATGACCTGATTGTTAACTCCTAAGATGAGCGACCTCATGGTACTACGAGTACGACCACAACACGACCTGGCCCCAAGAGTTGACTAACCCACACACTTCCTCCCTCCCGTACACACCCCCCTCGGACTCGTTTTTGGGGCGGGGAGATATGCCGTGAAATCCCAGGAATGCACCCCCTCAGACCGGTGAAGCCCTCACCCACAAGTCTACACATTCTCTTCGTAAAAAAAATAGAATTGAAGCAAACCAGGAAACAGACAAATCTGCAGTTGGCGGCTTGTTTTAATCAAATTCTTTGACAATTAGCAGTAATCCTGCTTGAGATAAAAGCTGTGCTTGTGACGTATGCATCCGCATTCAAAGGGGGTCGTTCACATGTTGTGAGCGTTTGTATTTTCAAACGGATCAGTAGAGAGCGTTCTTTACAAATAAAAATAATGTTGATACACTGTAAAAAAGAAGAAGAAGAAGAAGAAGAAGAAGAAGAAGAAGAAGAAGAAGAAGAAGAAGAAGAAGAAGAAGAAGAAGAAGAAGAAGAAGAAGAAGAAGAAGAAGAAGAAGAAGAAGAAGAAGAAGAAGAAGAAGAAGAAGAAGAAGAAGAAGAAGAAGAAGAAGAAGAAGAAGAAGAAGAAGAAGAAGAAGAAGAAGAAGAAGAAGAAGAAGAATTGTATGAGTTTACAGTAGTTTTTCTGTTTGAAAGAATACAAAATTTATAGCAGAAATTGCTGTTTTCAGATTTCCTGTGCATATACAAAAATGTGCCGTTACTTAATGGTTACTTTCCTATTCTCTGTAAAGTTACACCAAGGTCTGCTGTTGATGCACAAGGGGAAAATTCTGCTGTATAACAAAGAATCTGCTGGATAATAAAGAAGTCTCCGTAATGCCAATTGACAAAACAACTTACTGTCAACATTTTTTACCAGTGTATATTATTTTGGCCTTGTGTATAGAGAAGGCCTGTCCCACTATGGTTACTACACAAAATGAGTGATCAACGTGTTTGCTTCGTTAAAGGGGCAATGAGATGAACATAGTGACTGGAAATTACCGGCTCATAGTTTTTTAATTTTTTTTATTTATTTTTTTAAATTTCATTTTAAACACTTCCCAAGAGAACAAGAAGCAAGAGGGATGCCCAAGCTCAAGTTCATTTACTCTGAGCAGGTGACAGATTAATCAGATGATGATGACCAATTTAGATTTGAAGGACTGATCAGATGGAACATTCACAACAGAGGCAGGTTACAAAAGAGTTCCAGAGCCCGGCATAACAAGCTATACAAAAAAAGGGGACCTCTGATGCTGTGAGGTACGAGATTTTGTAATAACAAATGTATGTTGATGGGATGCAGATGAGTTAATCGAACACTAGCACTCCGATTCCATGCCCCATTGATCGTGACGATATTGTCCCTTTAACCCTACCCCCCTAGGCACTCTGGCTAGGAACCTTCGTGAATCCTCTAAAATCCATCAGTGCACTTTTGGAAACGTGTCCTTATCTTCAAAATGCACCCTGCATTTTCGTTAATCTTTCATATTCAGCACTTACGGCCTGTAGGCCCGTACTTCTTGCCAGGTAGTAATTTTGCCCCATTTGAAGAGGTGAAAGCGCCAGTTTCCAACAGTGCTGAATTTGTCCAAAAACAGTGCTCCTTGGAGGATTTTGAAGGATTTGGGGTGGTTAGGGTTAACGACACAATGAAATATGACGAAACTTTCATAGGTTGGTCTTTTTATTTTTTTATTTATTTAGATCGTTTTAGGCAATATACGAAAATATAAAATTTATATATAATTTATACATACACATCACAATTCATAAACAATGTGTACATTGCCTTTTAACAAAATACAAGCAAAATACTACAAAAGGAGATAAAGAGACAAAGAAACTGACAAACTTCAACATAATTATACATCTCTTGCATTGGCAAAAGAGAGAGAGAGAGAGCGAAAGAGAGAGAGAGTGGAAGGGAGGGGAGAACGCACTCTCATTTCCCCCTCATTGTGCTTTGTTTTTCTCTCCCTTTGATTATTTCATTGTAATTTTTGTAGTACTGAAAAATAATTGTTTTTGATTTTCAGGTCCCCCCCTAAAAAATGTTCTGGATCCGCCCATGTCTTGATTATTATAAAGTATAGATACATAATATTAGGCCGAAAAAAGTCTCCAGTTTCTGGTCTCGCGCGTGTTTTTTTAATTTATTTATTTTTTGTTGTTGTCCAATTGCAGCCAAATTTGCTGGATCGATTGAAATTCTGCCGTGCTGTGTTTTAAACGACTCCCCCTCCCCCCCCCCCACCCACATATGGGTATGAACGTTTGCCCGATTTGTGAGGCCTCTCTTAGCCACCATACTTTGTATTTGGGAGAAATTTGGTCTCCACGTATACATGTATCACGTATTCCCCTGTTGGTAAAAAACAAAAAATTACCAAAAAATAAATAAATAAATAAAAAATAAAAAATAAAAAATAGAAGCGCGTCACCGCACCGATTTTGAAGCCGACCGATGACCAGAAACCGGTGACTTTTTTGGCCTACTTAAAGAGAAAACTGGCCTTGAAATCATTCAAGGTGTTAGCCAGAATTTAGATTTAGGGTGTCCACATTTGCTGGACATTTCAAAACAGAGTGCCCAAATTGTTCACTTACAATACGTTTACATGTAAAATGTCAGATGAAATAGGGTGTCCAAGATTGAAACAGGGTGTCCAAATACACCCAGACACCCCTCTCGCTAATACTATGGCCACATTAATTGTTGCGCCTATTGATAAAAAAAAGGGATGTTGAAATTGAAAATGAAAACGGGTATCCGGGTATCCAAAGTTTCTTGATTTCGGGTATCCGGTTCCAAAAATATCCGAAAACGCACAGCCCTACTGACTTCCCATGAGCGCAAGCGTGCTCGATTGTCCCTAGAGCTCTCAACAGAATATCCGCATCTTGTTCAATCATTCTCTATGGTTCAATCCACTTTAAGGTTAGTGTCCATTTTGTCGTCCAATCTTTATAGCCATGTTCTCTGGGGGGAAAAGTCACGGGACTGTCTTCTTCAAAATACATAATTTAATTTGTATCCTACTTCCAGAATAATTACCCAGGCCTTCAAATAGTACAGACATACCATGATCCACTTACAATCCACTTTTCACCGTATACTTCCTTCGCTTAATCAGAGGCTTTTCTGAAAGCAATAATCAGTTGATTAGTTGGCCAAGCTCACGTGCATCACTCATGTTATTTTATATCCGCCACCGCGTTTTGGTGGTTTTTTTTTGGTATGGGGCCCTGACTGCCGATGGAAATTTAAACACTGCAAATTACAGAGTGAAAAGGCACCAGTCTATTTTGGACATGAGCCTCGCTTTGGTGTCCATAGACTTGTGCATTACAATAACTAATATGGCCGTTGCTTGATAAAGGCGGCATTAAGGTATGGGTCCTGGACTTAATGCTCACAACATAATGTAAACCTGTAAAAAAATATATATATAGAAGGCATAACATACACGTTTATCATGGAATGGTCATATTTTCAAAATCCTCTGCGTATTTTTCAGCCACAATACCTTAAAACGATTACGATTTCTTCTAGTCTCTATTTTAAGTAATGACCTTCCAATAAAAACTGGTTTGATAAATGAATGAAAAACCGTGGTCAAAATAGCCAGTTTATGTCTGCCTTTTCAAATAGCGGCCTATGTTACAATTTTTAACCCGGAAAAGTAAATATTGTCCAATGAGAAATCAAGATGTATACCACTGTTTTCACAGCCCTCCTATCAATCGGTATAATAATACTAATAGGATCAGTGACAGTGCTGTCCCCGTCCTATTTACACTGCACCCAGGAAACATTCGCTATCACACGCCGAGGTTCAACCACTCCCCCCCCCCCACCCCCACTCCTCCTCGGCCCACCACACCACCGGGTCGTCAGCACACATTACCCCGGCTGGATTACAAGCCTGCATCCACTCACTCAAGTGCGTGGTCTGTACGAACCACACAGCCGGGTAATATGCACAGCCAGCGTAAGTCCTTCAGCCGATAAATCTATTGATCCACTTTTATAAGATTAAACCCACCGCTTAAATAAGCTTCGAGGGAAACGTGGCCAGTTGTGCGTGAAATAAGTAGAAATAGTCAAGACAAAAACTTGTACACATTCCATTGCGACGTAAATAGCGATGGCTTGTGGATAATTTCAACGTTTCTGATCTTTAAACATTACCATGGTGATTGCTCTAAGAGGAATATGGGACACATTCCTCTCTGCGATACTGGAAGCCATGTCCAAAAAGGAAACAAATATATATACTCTTCCTTTTGAAGGCAATGTCAGTTTTACTAGCTGTGTCGAATCTTTCACGAGTAAACAACTACCCCAGTCTAAAACATGCATCATTCTTATCATTTAACACAAACTAAATTATAAGACTTAAAATTCCAAACGCTAATGCCTGCAACAAGAGTAAAGAGCGCCCTCAGTAATTCATGCACGGCGGATCAGATAGGGCCGATTGGATAAAAAGATGATAAAAGTACAAGACACATTACAAAAATACAATAAAAAACATACCATATTTATCCAAGGATAACCCAAAAAGCCAATAAAATAGGCTTATTTCCATTGGGGTCCTTACATCGAAACATCAAAAAATACAAATACAAATTACTAATTTGAAAGACAAGGATAGTTGGTACTGTGCACTGAATTAGAAATCCTGTGGATTAAAAATCCAGTGTACTACTAACTGAGCCAACCCAGGTGGCTATCGGTTTGAATCCAATTAAAGGGACAATATCGTCATGATCAACAGGGCATGGAATCAGAGTGCTAGTTTTAGATTAAATCAGTCACTAAATTAATAACCCCACATGATAAGGTCATATAATCGTTGCTGCTGCTCAAAATGAGCCAGTAATTTTCAGTCACTGTGTTCATCTTAAACTAGGACACTGATTCCATGCCCTGTTGAAAGTCTGCTCTGATCGTGACGATACTGCCCCTTTAGGAACTGCAGTTTTCTTCTTTAAAATTTATTAAAGAACGTCATAATACGTTGCTCTTATCTTTAACGTAATGCGTTCTATGATACATTCAATTTGCAGAAACTTTTAACCAATCACAAGTGCCAACGTATTAAGTGAGCGATCTCTTCACTCCTACCACTCGGTTTCGGCTTCAGCAGTGGTCATGAAATCCGCCCTCACGTGACCGTGAATGTATCCCACCCAGTTGATCCAGAGCGACAGCCCTCACGAGGTCCTCGGGGTCAACTGGACAATGCAGGGGTCAACATGGAATTTCAAAAATGTGGAATTCCAAGAATGCAAAGTGACTCTCTTAGCAGATATTTTTGTCCATTCAGTAGTCCACAGATTAGACCATGGGGAAGTATTTCTACTTCCATGATGAGACACATTTTTCTCTCAAAAAGGACACCCTCGCACACGTAATAATTATCAACCCTAATGTAACGTTTCTAAAGGGCACACGTTTATTGTGAAATGACCTCTCTTCAAAAATCTACATTTGAATGAAAACGAAATATCTTAACTAGATATTTTTGTCTTTGAGAAAGAACCTGTAGGTTCGAAACGTAAGGCTGATAACTTCTATTTTGATAGGCACATCCTTTCGATGAGGGTTTTATAATTGTTTGCTCTATCCTTGATAGTAGTCCCTGTGCAACTCTTGTTATACTTATATTACCTATGAGTGTCTGAAGATATACAATAAGGCAAACAAGTCTCTGGTCTCCACACGCGTCGCTTCAAACCCACGAGTCAGCATTTTTAGTTTGCTTTCTTTTTTTTCTTTTTTTTTGGCTATGAAACGATGTCCAATTGCAGCCAAAATTTGCTGGATCGATTGGGATTTTGTGTTTTAAAAGGGACAGTATCGTCACGATCAGAGCAGACTTTCAACAGGGCATGGAATCGGTGTCCTAGTTTAAGATGAGCACAGCGACTGAAAATGACTGGCTCGTTTTAATATGAAGCAGCAACGGTAATAATGACCTTATCATGTGGGGGTATTATTATCAGTCAAACTAGCACCTCCGATCCCATGCCCTGTAGGTCGTAAAATGCCAACATGTTCTAAATATACAGGGTCCATGAGGTTAAAATAAGCTTGTGTCGCCTCATGTAGGAGCTATGTGTCTTCTATCATAATAAGTGAAGTTTGTTTGCTGAAGGTTTAATGTTTTTTTTGTAGAAAAAAAATGCAGGATTAGTAAGGCACTGCTAGTAAAAACCTCTCGGGAAGAAATTTGATATAGTTTATAGTTTTGTAGTTTATAGTTTATAAACTATAACTTCAATACAAAAACAATTGCATTACCTGCGTCTGTCGCTGTTATGTGAGACCATTGTGCCGTCCAGCGTCCACCCTGAAGTACGTCAACTCCAACCTCGGCCACTCACCCATAAACAGCCCCAAAATGCTTCCAAATTTGTGCGATTTACAAACAGCATCGTGGGTCAAAGCATCTCCATGAGTGAGCGCCATTTTGTTTGATGTTACCGTGTGTATAATACGATAGGCCTAACAAAGAACTAATACGGCGTATTTACAAAACACCTGCTCATATTCCAAGAATTTAATTAACAAAAGGACCGCACATTCCTCACAGAACAAGGTGACTCTTCGTTGATTAATTTCTTTGTAAAAGAAATTATATGTTCTATGTAAACTACTTATGTGTATTATCTTATGCAGCAGCAACGGTAATATGACCTTGTCATATCGTCCCTAATTTGCCATAGTGACCAATCCGACTTTTTTTAAATTTGAAGTTTTCCCGCCCATTAGTACATTCAGGAAGAGACCTACCATTGTATCTAATCCACATGCATGTATTCCTTATAGTTTTGGAGATAGAGCATGCATTCAAATGACGAATGCTCCAACCGGCTATTTTTGTAATTTGGCAAAGTGACCAATACCGCATTGGTCACTCTGCGAACTTAATCTGGGATTGGTCACTATGGGATTGGTCACTGGGATTGGTCACAAATTGGGGACGATATGGGGTATTATTTTCAGACACTGAGTTAATCTAGTACTCCGATTCCATGCCCTGTGAATCGATAGTATCCCTTTAAGGGACAGATGTCACTGGATCTCATTGACTCACGGTTTGAATGATATAGGCTTGAAGTAGTCCTGATAGATATCTTTTCCTTTCTACAAGGAAATTCACAATGATCAGATTAATGCAACAAAATGACCGAAAAAAAAAACATTTGAGAAAAGCACGGATCGTGACGATGCTGCCCCTTTAAACATGACGTCATTCCTTCAGTTTTTCTCTCTTTCTGTAGACTTCTGGTGATACAGGCAGAGGAAGTTGCCAACATAAACAAAATAGTTCGATACGAGGGTCGGGCCCGATAGGGGCTCCGCCACAGGAGAAACGTCTCCTCAACCCACGCATTGAAGAAAGTGTGGCAGTCATTTGTTTCTCATTGACTACAATGGAAATACATCGAGCGTGCGCCTGCATGACATATTGTTATAAACTGCCCCCACGTCTCCGTCAACTCGTAACATTGTGGGTGTCACCACATGCCACCCCAGGAGTAGGCTGGGATCGCGACTTGGTTTACGCGACGGGGGCACGATTAATTGGATTTTTATCGAGAATCGATGTACGCAGAAGTGGGATGGCCTATACACACGGTAGATGGAATTAGGTTAGATGCTTCTTTGAAACAAAGTGTAATAAGCATACACAATGGAAGTGACCGCTTTGCGGCAGTAAATCATTACATTCCCCGTGTATGTGTTTTGCAATAGTTTGGTTACTTGAGGGAGGTCTGCTTTAAAACTTCAAGGAAGACCCCCATCAAATCAACAACATAAACAAACAAACAAACAAGCAAGTAAGTAAACAACACCGGGCAAGTAAGCAAAAAACCCTGATGGGACCAATTTCATGGAACTGCTAAGCAGGGAAAAACAATGCTTTTTAATAATAATAATAATAATAATGTGTGGACTTATATAGCGCACGTATCCACCAACTGAGTGGTGCTCAAGGCGCATTATATTATTACCCCCTGCTCATAAGGCTCATAAATCATTCCTGAAACCATCTCAGCTCCCTGGGGAGTATACAGCTCAATTGCTGCCATTACAGCGCATATAGGGCTAATCAACCAACTCTGCCCTCACAGGTACCCATTTAACCCCTGGGTGGAGAGAAGCAATTATGGTTAAGTGTCTTGCTCAAGGACACAAGTGCCACGGCCGGGACCCGAACCCACATTCCGCTGCCAACACCAGAACCTGAGCCCGGCAAGCCAGACCGCTCGGCCACGACACTCCATTAATTTTTTCATTATTTTAATTGCCTCTGTCATCAGTATATTTACTCTGTATCGTGTCAACTACCTATTGTCTTGTCTCTTGTCTGTCTGTCCTTTTTGTTTGTGTTTTTTGTCTGTCTGGCTGTTTTTAAGAAGCTTCTGCTTATATAAACAGCCCCCGTGCTCTATTTAATTAATTTATTTTGCTATGAATTTAACATTTACTGCTTCGTCGTTTTATGCACTTTTAATATAAAGTTTGTTAATTCTTTTATGGAAGTATGGAAATAAATGTGATGTGATTGATTGCTTGATAAAAATGCTTACTGGAACGTTTTGCTTAGCAAAAGCTTGGTTACCAGCCAAAGTAAGTTTTGATCGAGTATAAATGCAGTCATTTTTGTTATCATGGCAAATAAAAAATGTATGACTACTCGTCCTTTAAGGCTAACGGGAAACTACCGTGTATATAGCTGGCGGGATCTGTACCACTTGTGGCCAAGATCCGCTCGTTCCCTTTACAAGGAAAAAAAAACATCCGTCCTGGTTACATCATGCGAGGGAGAGTGGATTAATATTTCAGAAGATTATTATTGGTTTGGTAATAATGTAGGTCGGAAACCAATTTATCATTATCAAATCAGAACGGCTGTCATTAACCGATGCCGAATAATTACGTTGTAAGATTAAACGTATACATGTTTCGATAATAAAAAACGGTACTGCCTCTGATTAATAATACCGCACGTTGCATGCCGAATCCCCGGTGGAAAGCAATTTCCCGGATAGTGTCCGATCCACTAAAAATGATAAGACGATAAGACTGTCATTAATAATGGGCAAATTAATGGTCACAAAAGCGGTTATCTGTGCGCATTTAGTGGGGCTTCTACACGGACGTAGTTAAAGATGTTCCGTCCGTGTTTTACGGGCAATTTCCGATTTTTTTTTAATAGGTTGATGAAATTCTTGCGTGGGTTGTTAATAAACAAATTGATTCAATTTTTGCCCTTCATTTTTTTCCGATTTGTTTTATTTTCATTGGAACATTGACAGCCTAATTTAATAATAGGTGTCAGAAGATTGGTTTAACATTTTTTTAAAAGTGCCTGAATTCATTTTAGAAGATACCCACTTCAAATGAAACTCATTTTCGGGACATTTTTACTGTAAAAACATGCCTCTCACGATTATCTTAAGAAATATGTTATTTTAAAGTATTTGTTTTTCATTTCCTCATGTTAAATAACGATGTTCTGATGAAAAAGACATTTCTCGGAAATTGTCGTCAAAAATAGAGAAAAACACGGTTGACTACATCTTCACTACGGTATTACCCGTATTCGTTCCGCAGGGCGGGGGAGAGCTTCTGATATAGGGTTACGCGTCTTGGCGATTGACGCACGGTTATATATACATACGTGACAACAATAACAGTGTATCTGCAATTTAGTGAAAACACTTTGACAGGCCTGTGTCAAGAATGTAGGTGCGCCAGCTTCTGTGTTGTATATCCTAGAAAGTGGTCTGGTGTAATTTGCTAGCCTACAACCATTAATAAAGTAAAGTTATCTTTATAGTTTGATGAAATTCTTGCGTCGGGTGATAAACAATTGATTTAATTTTGCCCTACACCGACGTGTGTATAGCACTGTATACTCAGTGCTTTCCGAGTGTCTGTGGAAAAAAAAAACTTCACAGGCGACTCGGGCGGGATTCGATCCCACGACCTCCTGCTAACTAGTGCAGACGTCTCTTAACCTCTCGACCACCGAGCTTGCCCTCTTAACCTCTCGACCACCGAGCTTGCCCTAGTAAGCACTAGAAAGCAGGAGGTCGTGGGTTCGAATCCCGCCCGAGTCGCCTGCGAAGTTTTTTCCACAGACACTCGAAAAGCACTGAGTATACAGTGCTATACACACGTCGGTGTAGGGCAAAAATTAAATCAATTGTTAATCATCCGACGCAAGAATTTCATCAAACTATAAACTTATCTTATTACAGTTCTCTTATAAAGACAACATGACAACAGCCAAACATGTGCCATGATATCATTGGAAATGCTTCTTTTCTGCTCAATTCATATCTCAAACTTGAAATTTTTGCGACTATTTACCCTTTTCGTGGTGGCGGCCAGGTCACATATTAATGTCATTTACATCTCAGTGTTAGTCATGCGATGACTCGACCGTAGCCAGTCAGTGCATGCCTGTTGGACAATTTTATCCGGTTCATTTTAAAAGGCTTTATTTCCGACAGCTACCCAACCATGATCTATTTCAACAACCGACGAAAAAAATCGCTCCTTGGATGAAATTAAAAAAAACATTAAAGAGACAATATCGATGTCCTTGTTTAAAGATGAACACAGTGACTGAAAATTGCTGGCTCATTTATGCAGCAGCAACGGTAATATGACCTTATCATGTGGGGGTAATAGTTTCAGTCACTGAGTTAACCCTCCTACAATCAGTGCAATTTTTGAAACAACCCATTCAGGCCACTCCAAGCCATTAGCTGTTGCCAGTGGCCTCATATGGTTACCCTTCTGTGCACTGTCACACCACTGAGATTACATTGCAGGCCATACTAATATATTCAAACATTTACAGTGGCCTTGGGTGGCACACAGTTGATTTTGTAAGATTACTTGGAAAAGGACAGCAGGCTTGTACATGTATGTACTGAAGGTTGCCTCAAGAACAGAATTTTGTGGATCGGAGTGGCCTCCATGTGTAGGAGGGTTTTAATCTAAAACTAGCACTCTGATTTCATGCCCTGATGATTGAGATATTGTCCCTTTCAAACACAATCATTATTGTTATCACAAACTCACTCGGTGTAAACGTTGGTACACATATCAATCATTCTGATAAGTTATCTCATCAGAAGTGCTTTCATCTTTGAGAAAACAGTATTTTTTTTATGTCGCATTAACAAAATGCTGCCGGTTGGCAACTTTTTGTAAAACATAAAAACAGAGAAAAAAACACGTTGAGAAGTTTTTTTTCCGATGTTAAGAAGTGTTGATGTCTTTATCCTACATCTTTATTGATTGTTAACCCTAACCACCCCATATCCTGCAAAATCAGGAGCACTTTTTGGGGAAAATTCAGCACTGTTGGAAACGGGTACCTCTTCAAATGGGACAAAATTACTACCTGGCAAGAAGTACAGGCCATAAGTGCTGAATCTGAAAGATCAATGAAAATGCATGGTGCATTTTGATGTTAAGGACATGTTTCCAAAAGTGCACGGATGGATTTTGGAGTATTCAGGAAGGTTCCTAGCCAGAATACCTAGGGGGTTTAGGGTTAATGAAAACTTATGGTCATAACGACACCCGTGCATATTAAAATTGAAATTTCACTTGGTGTCTGTTACGAATGGATACAAAAATCAGAGTGTTGAACTGCTGTGTACATGTATATTCAATCCTTGTTCACGGTTGCGAATGTTGGACAATCTCACCAACCATGGAGAAAAGGCTGGAAGCAGAAGAAATGTGGTTTTTCAGAAGGATGCTAAGAATATCATGGACGGAGCATGTTACTAACCATGCAGTTCTGGAAAGAGCAGGCGTGAAAAGAGGTTTACTCATAATAATAAGAAAACGACAAATGCGGTTACTTGGACACGTCATGAGAAAAGAAGGATTAAGAAATTTAGTAATGACAGGCAAAATTGAAGGAACAAGAAGCAGAGGAAGACAGAGACTGACATATATGGGCAGTTTGAGCAAATGGACGGGTATCCGAGAGCAAGAGTTACGGTACTGAGAACAACAAAGGAGAGAGGGAGCTGTGGAGGTCCATGATCACCAACGTCCTGCAAGGACATGGCAGAGAGAGAGAGAGAGAGAGAGAGAGAGAGAGAGAGAGAGAGAGAGAGAGAGAGAGAGAGAGAGAGAGAGAGAGAGAGAGAGAGAGAGAGAGAGAGAGAGAGAGAGAGAAAGTCTGTTACGATTGTTTTGTTTTAAATGTTATGTTGTTTTTCCCTCGTTAATTAGCCTGGCATCAACTGGATCATTTTAATTTGGAAATTTAGCATCATTAAGCAGGGTGACCATATTACAGTCTAAACATCTTAAAGACTAAGACGACAATAAATAGAATACCATAAATATACGGAGAAATCTCGTGACATCGAACTTGACACATACACACAAAATAATGACAGGGTTACAAATGAAAGAGAGGATATCCTAAAAGTGTAGGACATCCGTCAGATCTAAGAATGGATATCCGGCCTATACAGTACTGTAGAACCTACAATTGTAGGACATTCCGTCCCTAATTTGCCATAGTGACCAATCCCAAATTAAGTTGGCATAGTGACCAATGCGGTATTGGTCACTTTGCCAAATTACAAAAATAGCCAGTTAGAGCATTCGTCATTTGAATGCATGCTCTATCTCCAAAACTATAAGGAATACATGCATGTGGATTAGATACAATGGCAGGTCTCTTCCTGAATGTACTAATGGGCGGGAAAACTTAAAATTGAAAAAAAGTCGGATTGGTCACTATGGCAAATCATGGGCAAATTAGGGACGATTCATTCGCATGATATTAAAAAAAAAATGAATGTTCTATAATTGAAGAACTTCTACTGGGACATATTGTATCAATTTTCGTTGTTTCCTCAAAAACGTGAACACCTATTGTGGTGTTAGTTTTAGGATATACTTTTTGAAAACTAGAAGGTTTGAAACGAACTAACGTTATCAAATACCAATGCTGTACGTTCTCTTTAATTAACCCTAACTCTCTAGGTATATTCTGGCCAGGAACCTTCCAAAATCCATCATCAGTGCACTTTTTGGAAACATGCCCTCATCTTCAAAATGCACCATGCATGTTCGTTGATCTTTCATATTCAGCACTTATGGCCTGTACTTAATTCTAGCCAGGTAGTAATTTTGCCCCATTTCAAGAGGTGAAAGTACCAGTTTCCAACAGTGCTGAATTTTTCCCCAAAACGTGCCTCCTTCACTGTAAAAAATGTTGGGCAACATTGGGGTGGGTAATGTTATTTCTCCCCAAAATTGGTCAGTATTTAGCACAACTGTTCACACATTTTGGCAAACAATATTATCCAACATTGGGCAATGGTAAACCAACTGTGTAACCGGTTGATATGTTGACCAGTGCTGGGCAACATATCAACCGTGTTTGCCCAATATTTCTTACAGTTTGAAGGATTTTTTCAGGATTTGGGGTGGTTAGCGTGTTGAAGTAAATAGAGAATTAGCCGTTGCAAACTGCTTACCAACCTAAAGGACCTGTAGTATCAATGCAAAATAGTAGTTGAAGTCGACCTTTGACCAGGAACCGGAGACGTCTTTTTTTTTTTTTTTTTTTTTTTTTGGGGGCTAAGGCCAATAACTACTATTTTGTCTTCCCTTTAAAGGTAAAGTATAGGGTTGGTAATTCAATTAATAACAAAATGGTTGAATTTTACTGTAAACCTAATATTTTATGATAACACTGATGATGGTATTAATCTTCTCTATAAATTCTTTTGTCTAAGGCGCTGTCATATGTAAGTAATTAAGCGAAATAAGCCTAAAAACTATTTCGAGCTTAGGCACCCAAAAAAGTCTCCAGTGTCTGGTCCCTGCGCGTCGGCATTTTTAGTGGGTTTTTTTTTTTTAACGGTGTCCAATTGCAGCCAAAATTGCTGGATCGATTGGAATTCTGCCGTGCTGTGTTTTAACACGGCTTTTTTCACATAGGTCTGAAACATTTGCCAGATTTGTGAGGCCTCTCTTAGCCACCATACTTTGTGTATGGGAAATTTGGTCTGGTTCCAATAACTGCGTATACATGTGTTAGGTATTTCACTGGTTGGCAAACAAAACATACCTAAACATAAATAAAAACAGAGATTGTTTTTGTTTTTGTTTTTGTTTTTGTTTGCCTTAGGAAAACCTGCAAAACAGATGCTAAGGGCAAACCTTTTGTTTTATGATGCGATTGATTAAAAACCATACCATATTGGTGTCACTGTGTCGGTAGATGGCGCTGTATAAACTTGACAGGTCAGAAAAACCGGCTGTTATAAATTCTTATGCATAAAACAGTCGTCGGAATAAAATATAAAATACGATATAGCCAACAGAGGGCGTTATCATGTGTACACCGTTAATAATTTTTGACGGGTCCAACTTTTTTACAATGGCCAGACATAGCCGAGTACCGATTCATCCATTGCTTTCGTAAATTGGTGCCCGAAATTGGTGATTTGGGGGGGAAACTACGAGGCTAACCCCTTGCGATCATTGGCGAAAATCTACAAGGCTTGCTATTTGGGGGAAAAGTACTAAGCTTGGGCGATATTGATATTTTTCATCCACAATATATCGGCAAACATGTATCGCAATTTTCGATAATATCACAATTATTTGTTTTCATTCATGCATGATTGCTTTAGAGCCGATAACGACAGGTAAGTACCTTCTACAAGCATCACGATAAATTGCAAATTCGTTTGCGTTGTACTTATGTACTTCTGAAGGAGTTCGCTTTTGTTTATCAATTCCAAAAGACAGTTGTAATTTTGTTTCCATGGAATTCCTGACTTGACTCACAATGGCGATCTTTTTTAATCGCGATTTTTTTTTAAATCGCGATTTGCCGATATCTCGATAACTTAAATAGGTTCCCGATATCGCAATCGAATTTAAAAAAAAGGTATCGCGATATTCGATATTATCGTATTATCGCCCAAGCTTAAAAAGTACATACCCACAACACGCACCCCTACAAGAACTACAAGAACCTCTTGGGAATTGTGATTTGGGGGAACCAGTGGCGTAAATCTGTGTCGAAAAGTGGGAGGTGGGGGTATATTGAGATTTTATCTGCATGATGTACAACCGGTGCAGCGCACAGCCACTCAGAATCCCACGGCTATAATAAAAGATGATACCCAAACGGACCAAAAAAACAAACACACAATTAATATTGAAAAAAACCCTCTTTTTTGCTTATTTTTATTTGGTTTCACCCAGCGGCGTAGCAAGGACTTTTTCAGTGGGGGGGGGGGGGGGGGCACAGGGGGCATTGCTTTTCAGTGGGGGGGGGCCCAGGGGGTATGGGTTTTTTCCCTTTTCTTTATCTTTTCTGTTTTTTGGGGCACTATGAGGATTTTTCGTGGGGGGGCACTGGAAATTTGTGGGGGAACACGTGCCCCCCCAGGCCCCCCCAGGCCCCCCCGTGCCCCCCCAGGCCCCCCCGTGGCTACGCCGCTGGTTTCACCGCATGAAAATTCTGGTGGGCGTATAATAATAATAAACGCTTTATTTAGTGAAGGTAATTGTCACCTATAGCCTAGATGATTTAGATGATTTTCAATGGGCCATCAATTTGCTACCAGAGACACCGGGGTTAAACCCCTACTCTTGCACGTGTCATTATGGGTTATTTGAAGTGCACCGATGTTTGTAGTACACGGGACCTACGGATTAACGTCCCATCCGAGGACGAAGCGATTATGGTTAAGTGTCTTGCTCAAGGACACAAGCGCCGAGACCGGCCAGGCCGGGATTCGAACCCACATTCTGACAGCGCCAAAACTTGAATCCAATGCACTAGCTAGACCGCTCGGCCAAGAATCTCCATGTATGTATCCCGACCCCCACCACCGGATTTACGCCCATGGAAAAATGCCAAAAAATATGTCTGATAGCGCAGCAACCTTAGAATGTCATAACAAATACAAAAACAAAAACAAAACAAAAACTTCGTCACATATGGGGTAAACAAAATTAATGGCGTCGCATCAGTGCAACAAGGTCGTATCTTTTTTTACAAAGTTCCAGGATGGACGCCCAAAACCTATGGAAGATGATACATTGTTGCGCTCAATTTGTTTTAATGTTTGCAAATTTATGCAAATGTGTGCAAATTTATGCACTATTGCACAAACGGCCTTGTTGCGCTGATGCGGCGATGGGTGTGTGGAAATCTCCCCCAGGAACTTTGTATGTTCCCACATCCATTTTAGCAATTTTCCCTGATGTGCCCTAGGGGAGATGGCTCAAGCCAGGCGCTGACACGAGGGGAGTACTTCTTTCCAACTAATGGAACAATTAAAATTGACACAGAGACCACTATCTTTTAAATAAAGTAGCTTTAATTCAATAAAATCTCTCCTTTGAAATAAATTCCAAAGAATTCTCTTTATTTACCATGCAATTTTCCCATCAATAAAAGGAATATTACCATTGTCAAAAATTCCAAAAAAAGACAATGACACATGAAATACTTTAAGAATGAAAATAACTTAAGATATAAGTGAAAAATGTATATAAATTAAATAAAAATGAGATTGGTAAAAATAAGTTAATTCAACAAATACCACACAAAAAATTGGATTGTCCAAAGCACAAATACACACAAAGGCAAGTATGCATTTGTTTCTTTGGTTCTCAATGAGCCAACTTCATAAAGCCACTGCATGCTAAGCAGAAAAAACCCTGCTTACTAGAAATATTTGCTTTATAGCAAGTTTCGCTGGTTACCATCCAAAGTTCCATACGAAATGTGTGCAATTTGGCTGGTAGTCTGTTTTGATAATGCTTAATAGTGAAAATATTTGCTAAGCAAGTTTCGCTGGTTACCAAAGTTCCATCAATGCTAGTCAAATAGTGTGCTTAGCAATGGTTACCATCCAAAGTTCCATACGAAATGTGTGCAATTTGGCTGGTAGTCTGTTTTGATAATGCTTAATAGTGAAAATATTTGCTAAGCAAGTTTCGCTGGTTACCAACCAAAGTTCCATACGAAATGTGTGCAATATGGCTGGTTGTCTGTTTTGATAATGCTTCATAGTGAAAAGGCTTTCCTGGTAACCATTTACACTTGCATGTCAAATCAGTCAAAAGTGCACGCTTACCAGCGATATGCTGCTGCCTGCAACAAGAGTAAAGGGCGCCCTCAGCAATTCATGCACGCATCAGATAGGGCTGATTGGCGCAGTTGGTAGTGTGCTGAATTAAAAATCCAGTGTACTAGCAACTGAGCCAACCCATGGGGACTACGGGGTTTGAATCCAATTAAACGGACAATGTCACCACGATCAACAGGGCATGGAATCAGAGTTCTAGTTTTAGATTAACTCAAGTGACTGAAAATAATACCCTACATGATAAGGTCATATTACCGTTGCTGCTGCATACACAAGCCAGTAATTTTCAGTCACTGTGTTCATCTTAAACTAGGACACTGATTCCATGCCCTGCTTAATTAAAGGCTGCTCTGATCGTGACGATTTTGTCTCTTTAAGGCGTTTTCTGTATTTCTCTTAGTAACATTTGCCCTGTTAGTTTTCCTTCATTCTTGTTAACATCTTAATCTTATGTTTTACCAGCAATTTCTGATTTTTTTTCTTAATTTTCAATGGAAAATTGATCATTAACCCTAACCTTCCCAAATCCTCCAAAATCCTCTTTGCTAAAGTGAAGGATTTTGAAGGATTGAGGTTACATGCTACATGCTCTTTGCTAAAGTGAAGGATTTTGGAGGATTGAGGTTATTAGGCATGCTTGCCTTTCCATGGTACATGTACATCCATGTTTGTGTCAGTGCTTGGGTCAGTGGACACTGTTTATTGCTCCATGCATGCAGGGAGGGTCCCTCGCCATGTACATGTATCACAGATTAGAAACATGTGTGCAGACATGTTATGTGCTTGCTTTACTACTGAAGGTTTTTGGAGGATTCAGGTTATGCGTAAGCAAATAGGCCTAGAGAGTTAGGAAGGATTCAGGTTATGTGTAAGCAAATGGGCCCAGGGAGTTAGGAAGGATTCAGGTTATGTGTAAGCAAATGGGCCTAGGGAGTTAGGAAGGATTCAGGTTATGTGTAAGCAAATGGGCCCAGGGAGTTAGGAAGGATTCAGGTTATGTGTAAGCAAATGGGCCCAGGGAGTTAGGAAGGATTCAGGTTATGTGTAAGCAAATGGGCCTAGGGAGTTAGGAAGGATTCAGGTTATGTGTAAGCAAATGCGCTTAGGGAGTTAGGAAGGTTTCAGGTTATGTGTAAGCAAATGGTCCCAGGGAGTTAGGAAGGATTCAGGTTATGTGTAAGCAAATGGGCCTAGGGAGTTAGGAAGGATTCAGGTTATGTGTAAGCAAATGGGCTTAGGGAGTTAGGAAGGATTCAGGTTATGTGTAAGCAAATGGGCCCAGGGAGTTAGGAAGGATTCAGGTTATGTGTAAGCAAATGGGCCCAGGGAGTTAGGAAGGATTCAGGTTATGTGTAAGCAAATGGGCT
The DNA here is from genome assembly GCA_029582265.1 of Zoroaster sp. YZ-2022. NCBI lineage: Eukaryota > Metazoa > Echinodermata > Asteroidea > Forcipulatida > Zoroasteridae > Zoroaster > Zoroaster sp. YZ-2022. The sequence continues at coordinate 24,293,665 of CM055823.1, forward strand.
TAGGGAGTTAGGAAGGATTCAGGTTATGTGTAAGCAAATGGGCCCAGGGAGTTAGGAAGGATTCAGGTTATCTGTAAGCAAATGGGCCTAGGGAGTTAGGAAGGATTCAGGTTATGTGTAAGCAAATGGGCCAGTTAGGGAAGGATTCCTAGGGAGTTAGGAAGGATTCAGGTTATGTGTAAGCAAATGGGCCTAGGGAGTTAGGAAGGATTCAGGTTATGTGTAAGCAAATGGGCCTGGGGAGTTAGGAAGGATTCAGGTTATGTGTAAGCAAATGGGCCCAGGGAGTTAGGAAGGATTCAGGTTATGTGTAAGCAAATGGGCCTATGGAGTTAGGAAGGATTCAGGTTATGTGTAAGCAAATGGGCTTAGGGAGTTAGGAAGGATTCAGGTTATGTGTAAGCAAATGGGCCCAGGGAGTTAGGAAGGATTCAGGTTATGTGTAAGCAAATGGGCACAGGGAGTTAGGAAGGATTAATGTTATGTGTAAGCAAATGGGCCTAGGGAGTTAGGGAGGATTCAGGATTCAGGTTATGTGTAAGCAAATGGGCCTAGGGAGTTAGGAAGGATTCAGGTTATGTGTAAGCAAATGGGCCGGAGTTAGGAAGGATTCAGGTTATGCCCTAGGGAGTTAGGAAGGATTCAGGTTATGTGTAAGCAAATGGGCCCAGGGAGTTAGGAAGGATTCAGGTTATGTAAGCAAATGGGCCTAGGGAGTTAGGAAGGATTCAGGTTATGTGTAAGCAAATGGGCCTAGGGAGTTAGGAAGGATTCAGGTTATGTGTAAGCAAATGGGCCTAGGGAGTTAGGAAGGATTCAGGTTATGTGTAAGCAAATGGGCCTAGGGAGTATAGGAAGGATTCAGGTTATGTGTAAGCAAACGGGCCTAGGGAGTTAGGAAGGATTCAGGTTATGTGTAAGCAAATGGACCTAGGGAGTTAGGGTTAATGAATCATTTGGGCAAATCTCAGGTGTTGACATCTGAATATGCTTCATAGTCACATGCGCGTGGAGTAAGGAACCAGTCCGTTTACACAGACATATTCTTTTTAATATGAAATATTATGTCCACTGTAACATTTTAAACATTTTAAACATTTAAATATTTTTTTTTTCTAAGCAATACAAATTGAAGCTGTCAAAGTCTGATTCCCAACACACATGCACAACAAACAATACCATGTTGAAGGGGGTCGACGTCTTCTAGGGTTACTCCTCAATGGTACCCGTGCAATCTCAATCCATGTATGGCTGTTACCCGAAATGACGGCTTTGGCTACGGCTATGGGCTAGATCGCTGTTTCTTGCTCTACTTCAGCATTGCCGCTGCAGCCAATAGCCGTAGCCGTAAGCCAAAAACGCTACGGCTACGGCTATATCACTGTTTCTTGCTCTACTTCAGCATTGCCGCTGCAGCCAATAGCCGTAGCCGTAGCCGTAGCCATAAGCCAAAAACGCTACGGCTACGGCTATATCGCTGTTTCTTCCTATACTTCAGCATTGCCGCTGCAGCCAATAGCCGTAGCCGTAAGCCAAAAACGCTACGGCTAGATCACTGCTTAAGTAAGACCAATTGCGGTGACACCGTGTGAAATTCTCAATTGAGTAGTAATTAGTTCTGAAAAGAACAAGAGTTTACAACTCGACGTTTCGATCAGTATGCTCTGATCGTCTTCAGGAGAATGTTGGACTCTGGGAAGTGCTGCTGCTTAAGTAGACTGCTGGAGGATGACTGGGTACTGCTATACTTCAGCATTGCCGCTGCAGCCAATAGCCGTAGCTGTAAGCCAAATACGCTACGGCTACATCACCGTTTCTTCCTATACTTCAGCATTGCCGCTGCAGCCAATAGCCATAGCCGTAGCCAAAAACACTACGGCTACGGCTAGATCACTGTTTCTTCCTATACTTTAGCATTGCCGCTGCAGCCAATAGCCGTAGCCGTAAGCCAAAAACCAGACTTGTATGACTCGTGACACGGACTCGAGTTGGACTTGGACTCGGATCGAGTCACGATTAACAAGGAGTCAGACTTGACCCGACGGACTCAGACTTGGAACTCGGACTCGATATTTTTGACTCGGACTAGACAGCAAAATGTCCAATATTCACTATTTTAAAACATCTAAAATAATTTCTTGCAAAATAGTGTCTTGTTATTTAATTTAAAACAATGCGAACAGTATTATAAAATGTATACCCGTGCATCGTATGTCATTAATGCGAACGGAATCGCTTATGCAGTGACCGCATGATAACAAAATGCATTTTCCAGAAATCGTTTACAAATCATGTACCCAAAGCTCCAGCGGACAACATCGTTGGAATAAAATGCATCTTCTGATGGAGAAAGATGGATGGACTACATTTGAATGACATGTATTATAGCAACTCTTGTGAACAGCGCTCTCGCCAGGCATAAAAAAAACAGCTTGTTAACGCCAAGCTAGAAATTGTCCCACCATTCTTTCAATTTTCCCGCCTGCTTAAAAATTCCACGCCACCCTTAAATCAATGTATTATTTCAAACATTTTTTTTTAGCTTAATTTTTTTTAGCTTAATTTGTGTATCGTTACGTCGGTGACTTTGTTTCCAACACTTACAATGTCAGTACATGTATGTAACATACGTTCGTGTAATGCTGTAGTTTTTAATGCATAGACCTACATAACTATGTACATCAAAACACGCATGTCTAGTCGCGCGCTCACATGATTTTGTTCATGGTGTAAACCGAGGAGTTATAACAAAAGGGAAACAATGGGTCCTCAGTTGGCAGTTATTGTTTTCAAAATGTCCTCGGTTGAAAAACGTGTACAAATCAAATGGGAGATGCCTAACAACAAAGGGAACAATGTGGGTACACGTTTATGGTGTAAACCGAGGACTTATAACAAAAGGGAAACAATGGGTCTTCGGTTGGCGGTTATTGTTTGCAAAAGTCCTCAGTTAAAAAACGTGTACAAATCAAATGGGAGATGCATAAATAAACAAAGGGAACAACGTGGGTACATGCTTATGGTGTAAACCGAGGACTTATAACAAAAGGGAAACAATGGGTCTTCGGTTGGCGGTTATTGTTTGCAAAAGTCCTCAGTTGAAAAATGTGTACAAATCAAATGGGAGATGCCTAACAACAAAGGGAACAATGTGGGTACACGTTTATGGTGTAAACCGAGGACTTATAACAAAAGGGAAACAATGGGTCTTCGGTTGGCAGTTATTGTTTTCAAAATGTCCTCAGTTGAAAAACGTGTACAAATCAAATGGGAGAAGCCTAAAAAAAGTCCAACAACAAAGGGAACAAAAGAGGGGAACAATAGAGGTCCTCGGTTTACACCATGAACAAACGTGATTGTAGCGGATTGCATTCGCGTGGGGAATTCCCTTTCAAGACTTGTTGGTAATTCCTGGTTTACGAGAGACTATTTCTATGAATTTCACCATGTAAGCGTGTAATTTTAAAATGATGTAATTATGGCGCAGTGGAATAACATTTGTTGATAAAAAGTAAAAAGAACTAGGTCTCGGTACAGTATTTGACTACTCCAGCTGGTCTAGTTTTGTGATGCATGTGTTTGGCAGCTTTCCGAGACGATGACGCTTGAGTTGAGAGGTGGCAAAAAAAACACAAACAAACATTTTAAAAGGATATGGTCCACGAACATCTGTTGCTGCTAAATACATCAAGTGAGAATCCATAAAAAAAGTTCATTTCATTGGTGCCTATTGTCAGTATTTGTCAGTATCAATATACAACTTAGGTACATGTACTGACGACAGCTGGACATTTGTTAACGTTTTTTTATTTAAAAAAAAAAAAATTTTGCCAATACCAGCGCTTCCTTTATTCCATTTAAACATAATAGTCGTTTGTCAAAATTACCAGCCAGGATGCAAAACATTTTCGGCACACAAGAATTGCTATTGTACACCCACGGTGACTGATTAATAAAATGTCTCTTCAGAAAAGAATAGGACGTTTTGTGTCATACCATCTGGACCTTGCGCTATGGTAATACCAGTATTAAGGTAATATGCAAATTACCGCTTTGGAAAGAACTGGATACTTTGTTTCATTCATGTACCATGCAACCTTTTCAACATTTGAACACAATAATCTTTTTAGGTATAACTTGTAGCTTTGCATGGTGAAGAGGATAAGTAAGACACCACGTGAAAATCTCAATTGAGTAGTAATAATCTCTTGTCAAAATTATCAGCCATGATGCAAAACATTTTCGGCACGCAAGAATTACTATTGTACACCCACGGTGACTGATTAGCCCTACTTCACATGGAGGCCACTCCGATCCACTAAATTTCCAATACGTTTTTCACCAACCTTTAAAGCATACAAGCCACTGCTGTCCTTCCAAATAACACTGGTCTACAGCCAAAATGCTTCCGAAACAAATGAAGTCAAACTTGACTAATTATGGGTCACTGAGAATGGAAATGATGCAGTTAAAATTGTTGATTGGCTCTAGTTTTCAAGATATGGTACCGTGTAATGACTACAAGAGACAAGCCAAGAAGCGCAGAGTAGACACTGAATAAGGACTGAACTATGAACTGATACATAGTAAGTGTTACATAAACAGGGCAGGTGACATAAATATCAAGTGAAACAACCATAAACACATGAAAAGACCTAGGTTTACAATTCATGATTAAAAATCTGCTATGTACACCATATACATAGTACATAAAATGTAAACTTAAATATCTTGGAAACAGTAGCCAATCAGCAATTTTAATTGTCATATTTGAATTCAGCACATCGAAATCCATAATAAATAGCAGACAACTTTAAAAAAATTGTTGACCAGTGTAATCTTACAAAATCAACCCAGTGCCACCCAAGGCCACTGTAAATAAGACCATCTCCGATTACATACTCAACACACACTGATGGCCATTACAAACCAGTCTTTAGTGGTTTTGTACAGGTGTGTTTACAGTCAAAATACATGGTCAGGTTTACAGCTGGTTGTAAGCTGCTTGTTTGAACATATTAGTATGGCCTGCAACGTATCAATGGGAGACCACTTTACCCTGCAATCTCAGTGGTGTGACAGTGCACAGAAGGGTAACCATAGGAGGCCACTGGCAACAACTGCAACAGCTTGGAGTGGCCTGATCATGGGTCGTTTCAAATGTGACTGGATCCTACGAAATGAGTCTTACAGTGATGTCGGCACAAATTGTGTTTTTATGTGGTCCTGAAAGAACATATTCTCTTCTTCCATTTGATAAAAAAATTATCTTCATACGTTAAAAAATACGTAATGCACTGTCAGAAAATGGGAATATCGCACGTTTAAGTCTGGTCTTGATTTCTGGTTTTATTTTATATCATTCTTCCATAGCAACCAGGTGTTTTCAATGTGGCTGCAAACATAGAGCAAGGACCGGGCATTCTAGGGCCAAAAAGGGGACAAAACGATCCTTTGCTGAGTAATTTTGGAACATTCTTGATTCAACATGGTAAAGAAAATCAGGATTTTTGAACATTTTCCGAATTTGTTTCGGGGATTTTTTTAGTTGGTTAGATTTATTAACATGTTTTTATACTTATTTCTTTCGAAATCAAAAAAATGATTTTTTGACCACACACACACACACACACGCATGACTCGTGTTTATGTGTTCGTATCTCACTAAAGGCATTTGCGACTTCCGACTCATTTTGTACGGTCGGGTCATATTGCACTGATTGTAGGTCTCTTCAGAAAGAAATCTGGTCCTTGCTCTATGGTAAAACAACCATGGTGAGAGCACTGCGTAGATGTTGTATTAATCAAAATAAAGCACAAGGAAGATGAAATTCAATGAGTTGTTCAATTGTTTGACTCAAGTTAATAAAATGTTTATTTTATTGTTTTTAACCCTCCTCCTCCTCCTACTACTACTACAAGGGTCAAAATCAGTCAAAATGTTGATATACTTGCCAAGGCATATCTAGTGCACTTAAAAGTCAAACACTGTCAAACCTTACGTGTAGTAAGTACATTTACAGGTCAAAATGAGTCGACCGTTTTTGACTGGTAAAAGCATTGTCTGGTATTGTTCAGGTTGGTCCAAAAAAAAATGACAGTAAAAACCATGCCCCTGTGTGCCCATTTGGGTCAACATTCAAAACAGGCAGTTGACTGATTTTGACCTCCATAGCAACTTCCCACTAAAAGTGCATCAATAGTAGCAGGGTTAATGAGTTCTTTGGGTACAACAATGTATTAACCCTCCTACGATAGCTGCACTTTAGTGGGAAGTTGCTATAGAGGTCAAAATCAGTCAACTGCCTGTTTTGACTGTTGACCCAAATGTGCACACACAGGGGCATTTTTGACTGGTTTTTTGACTGTCATTTTGACCAACCTGAACAATACCAGACAATGCTTTTACCAGTCAAAACGGTTGACTCATTTTAACCCGTAAATGTACTTACTACGCGTAAGGTTTGACAGTGTTTGACTTTTAAGTGCACTAGATATACCTTGGCAAGTATATCAACATTTTGACCCTTGTAGTAGTAGGAGGGTTAATCTCTTCTTGGAAGAAGTGGTGGCTCTGAGAAGTAAACCGGTTGGTTTGTTCTCAACGTTTCGTTAGCAAAACAAATCTTTCGTTTAGTCAAATTGATGAGATACTAGCCCAGATGTTCAGTATTTTGATCACTTAAATTTGAACCCTGACATAAACGATAAGGGTTGTCTTTTTTTCTTTTTAGGTGTTTTAAAGTGATTTGTGACTCAGACTTAATAACCTTTGTGACTCGTGACTCGGACTCAACCCATATGACTCGTGACTCGGACTTGACCCATATGACTTGGAACTCAGACTCGACACTGAGGACTCAAATACAAGTCTGCCAAAAATATTTGATTCGCACACAGCCTTAAGTTAGGGAGGAGGGCAAATACCATGTGACAGCCAAGCCTTTGAGAAGCCCATCCATAAAAAACAGATTAGAAGGCCAGGGAGCTTCTCTTTGAGAAGCCCAGACTCACAAATGACAGATTAGGAGGCCAGGTAGCCTAGGCCTGGCTGGGCTTCTCAAAGGCCTGGCTGGGCTTCTCAAAGGCTTGGCTGTACCACGACTTTGGCCCTCATCCCTTAGATAACTTTTATGATTGTTTGGGCACCATTGGGGAGTACCCTGGGTGACAACGACCCCTTCAGTCCTAAAATACCACCGGTTATCTGAAAGATCCGACGTAACATACTGAGACTCATGAAAGACACCAGATACCGGCCTCTCAGTTTTGGGGAGATTCAACTTTGACCTTGGTGATAGCCAGCGGTGCGAGCCTTGAAGCATGACATCAGATCTTCGGCACAACGTATCCAGTGAAATCCCTTGAATGGTCCAGCCGGAGCCTGTCTCTATCCTTGATAGGATAAAGACAGGGGACCAGTCTAAGGCCAAAAAAAAAAAGTCTCCGGTTTCTGGTCATCAGTCGGCTTCAAAATCGGTGTAGTGAAGCACTTTTTTTTCGGCCATTTTTTTTTTCCCAACAGGGAAATATGTGACACATTGCATACGCGGAGACCAAATTTCCCATATGCATGTACATGTACAAAGTATGGAGAAAGGCGAAGAGAGGCCTCACAAATCGGGCAAATGTTCATACCCCTATGTGAAAAAAGTCGTTTAAAACACAGCACGGCAGAATTCCAATCGATCCAGCAAAATTGGCTGCAATTGGACATCATTTCAGAGCAAAAAAAAAAAAAAAAAATTAAAAATACCGACGCACATGTCTGAGGCAATTGCGTGCGACGACCAGACACTGGAGTTTCCATTTTGTTGTGTCTCACTTCAATATAAAATGCCTGATCATTGAAAGAATTAGCTTTTATAATGTCGTCAACGAGTAAATAAACTGTGAAAATCCATTCAGAAATTTCAATCACCAAACACAATTCTGGTTACCACAATTCTGACTTTATAAGAGGACAATATCGTCACGATCAACAGGGCATGGAATCGGAGTGCTAGTTTTAGATTAACTCAGTGACTGAAAATACGACCCCACTTGATATGATAAAGGTCATATTACCATTGCTGCTGTATAAACAAGCCAGTAATTTCCAGTCACTGTGTTCATCTTAAAACTAGGATACTGATTCCATGCCCTGTTGAAAGTCTGCTCTGATCGTGACGATATTTTCCCTTTAACCCTAACTCCCTAGACAACAAAGCCAGTTGGAGGATTTTGAAGGATTTTTATTGTTTTAGTACAATGCCTAGGGAGTTAGGGTTAATGATATATTAACCCTAACTCCCTAGGCCCATTTGCTTACACATAACCTGAATCCTTCCTAACTCCCTAGGCCCATTTGCTTACACATAACCTGAATCCTTCCTAACTCCCTAGGCCCATTTGCTTACACATAACCTGAATCCTTCCTAACTCCCTAGGCCCATTTGCTTACTCATAACCTGAATCCTCCAAAATCCTTCAGTAGTAAAGCAAGCACATGACATGTATGCACACATGTGTTTCTAATCTGTGATACACGTACATGGCCAGGGACTTTCCCTGCATGCATGGAGCAATAAACAGTGTCCACTGACCCAAGCACTGACCTTGCAATCACTACAACAAACATGGATGTACATGTACCATGGAAAGGCAAGTATGCCTAATAACCTCAATCCTCCAAAATCCTTCACTTTAGCAAAGAGCATGTAGCATCTGCATACAATGGTAGTGGTCATTGTGCTCGCTTTACTACTGAAGGATTTTGGAGGACTCGGGTTATGTGTAAGCAAGTGGGCCCAGGGAGTTAGGGTTAATTAAATACCTTGTTTCTTTGATAAATGACCGTGTTCATGCTTTTATAAAGGGATGGTACAGCATTGGATATTTGGTACCATTGGTACGTTTTAACCCTGTAGTTTAATCAACAACAAAAATTCTGACAGATAACCTGTGAAAGTTCCATCACAATAGCTGTTCACATTTTTGTGCAAACAATGAAAAACTGTCTACAGTCATTGGTCATCGGTCAGCTTCAAAATCGGTGCGGTGACACGTTTTTTCTTCGGCCATCTTTTTTTTTTTGCCAACAGGGAAATATGTGATACAGTGTATATACGGGGACCAAATTTCCCACAAAGCATGGTGGCTAAGAGAGGCCTCACAAATCGGGCAAAACGCTCATACCCCTATGTGAAAAAGTCGTTTAAAACACAGCACGGCAGAATTCCAATCGATCCCAGCAATTTTGGCTGCAATTGGACATCGTTTCATAACCAAAAAAAAAAGAAAATTAAAAATGCAGACGCGCGGGTCTTAGGAGACCAGAAACGGGAGACTTTTTTTGGGGGGCCTAATACAGGGTTTTGTGTTCTACACAGTGACTGAAAATTACTGGCTTATTTATGCAGCATCAACGGTTATATGATCTTATGCCAAAAAAAAAAGTCTCCGATTTCTGGTCTCCAAGCACGTTGGCTCAGACCCGCGCGTCAGCATTTTTAATTTTCTTTTTGGTTTTTTTGCTATGAAACAATAATAATAATAATAATGTGTGGACTTATATAGCGCACGTATCCACCAACTAAGTGGTGCTCAAGGCGCATTATATCATTACCCCTGCTCATAAGGCTCATAAATCATTCATGAAACCATCTCAGCTCCCTGGGGAGTATACAGCTCAATTGCTGCCATTACAGCGCATATAGGGCTAATCAACCAACTCTGCCCTCACAGGTACCCATTTAACCCCTGGGTGGAGAGAAGCGATTATGGTTAAGTGTCTTGCTCAAGGACACAAGTGTCACGGCCGGGATTCGAACCCACATTCTGCTACTAACACCAGAACTTGAGTCCGGTAAGCTAGACCGCTCGGTCACGACACTCCACGATGTCCAATTGCAGCCAAAATTGCTGGATCGATTGGAATTCTGCCGTGCTTTTTTTGTTTTTTTTAAACGACTTTTTCACATAGGGATATGAACGTTTGCCCGATTTGTAAGGCCTCTCTTAGCCACCATACTTTGTACATGGGAAATTTGGTCCCTGCGTGTACAGTGTATCACATATTTCCCTGTTTTGGCAAAAACAAAAAAATGCTTACCAAAAAAAAAAACCAAACAAACAAAAAACGTCATCGCACCGATTTTGAAGCCGACCAATGACCAAAAACCGGGGACTTTTTTTTTGGAGGGGGGCCTTATCATGTGGGGTACTATTCTCAGTCACTGAAATTAGCACCGATTCCATGCCCTGTTGATCGTGACCGGCAGCAACTTTCTGTCAATTTGACGAAACAATTCCTGCCATTTCTTAACCCTCCTACTGTTTGACCATTTGAAACCATTCAAAATTTCCACTTACCAAAATGCCCATTGGTTTTGTAACACACATGGTGATACCATTTGAACAGTGTTGGTAGCAAGCTTTACTACCATTCAAATCCATTCAAATGCATAGAGGATCCATTGATTCACCACTTAGAAGTATCCAAACAAGGTTTTGTATTAGCTGTACTACCATTTAGAAAGATCCAAACAAGGTTTTGTATTAGCTGTATTCAAAACCATTTGGAAAGATCCAAACAAGGTTTTGTATTAGCTGACCTACCATTCAAAACCATTTGGGGTAATCAATATTGTACAGTTATTTCACCATTCAAAATCACAAAAGCGAATGGTTTCAAATGGTGCATCAACTTGTATGAAAAAGGTACCAGAAGTAGGAGGGTTAATAGAGGTTTAGCTGAAACTTACTTCCGACCAAATCATTTCTCCGGATGATTGGCATAATGTACTAATGAAACACCATGTAAATCATATAGACAATCATTTATTTATTTGTAATCTGGGGCCAATTCCACTCAGCTGCTTAGCAGAAAATACTGTTTACCAAATTTATCTGCCACACAAAATTGGCCCGAGAACCAGCTAGAAGCAATATACACTACATGACAATTTGGCCGGTGGGCTTGTTTCAAAATTTTTTTTAAAACCATGTCGAACTGAATTTGACAGAAAAGTGCGCTATATTTTTTATTGACGATTAATTGTTATCACTTTTTTTTATTCACTGTACAGCACAGACTGTCAGTAATGCCACAGGACATTATTTTTTCACTCAATTTTATTTAATTTTTTGTTGTTGTTTTTTTTGGCTGAAAATGTCAGCATGTCGGACGCAATCGACAGAAATGAGTTTTCTCCAGGAATCTGAAGAAGACATTTAAATTTTATCGGCACTTTAAAGGAGTACAAAAGGTTACATATCAACAAGAGTAACAATGATTCTTCATGTTAATTTGGGGTATAAAATAAGCTTTGAATATATCTAACACATATCGTTATTTTGAGGGGATTTTGGGGATTTTTTTACCCCTACGGTGACCACTTTTGAAACATGCCCTGGTAACTTATTTTTTGCTAATCACAAATATTCAGCAAATTTATGTGCTAACCAGCTCCAAGAAAATGGCCCCATCACACTGTATTAACCCTAACCACCCCAAAATCCTGCAAAATCCTCCATGGGGCACTTTCTTTTGGGAAAAAAAAAATCAGCCCTGTTGGAAACTGGTACTTTCACCTCTTCAAATGCGACAAAATTACTACCTGGGCAAGAAGTACAGGCTATAAAGTGCCGAATATGAAAATGCATGATGGTGCATTTTGAAGATAAGGGCATTGTTTTTAAAAAGTGCACTGGAGGATTTTGGAGGATTCAAGAAGGTTCCTAGCCGGAATACCTAGGGGGTTAGGGTTGAAGGTAGGCATACACATATATATATATCTATTTATTTACTATACAAATATAGACGACAAAATATTTACTAGAAAACAAAATACCTTGGAATATCCATGAATATATATTAAATATCTGTGAGGTGATAATGGACAAAAATATATTATAACTCTAGGTAAACACTAATCTGGAAAAAAATAAACCTACTAAACACATAGAATGTATGTGATTTTGTTTACTTTGGATTTAAAGTCTTTCAAATACAAACTTTTTAAAAATTTCAATTGAACAAAGGCAAGAGAGGCATCTGAACCTGTGACCTCTGGGTAAAAGTGCCGGCGCTCTACCAACTGAGCCATTTAGGGAGGAGGGCCAAAGTCCCTGGTACAGCCAAGCCGTTGAGAAGCCCGGCTAGGCCCAGGCTACCTGGCCTCCTAATCTGTAATTTTGTGAGTGGGCTAGGCCCTCCAGAAGCCCAGGTTATGTTGATTGGCAGGTACTGTATAGATACAGGATTAGGACTCAAAAAAAGACAGATTAAGAGGCCAGGTAGCATGGGTCTACCATCTGAGCTATCTAGCCCTATGACGGCAGTCTCCCTATTGTATCAATATCTTTGTCCAGGAGGGCGCTAGTCGGAAGTCATTGAACCAAAGCATGCCGTACAGCCAGGGATCTCGCTCTACCATCTGAGCTATCTAGCCCTATGACGGCAGTCTCCCTATTTTTATCAATATCTTTGTCCAGGAGGGCGCTAGTCGGAAGTCATTGAACCAAAGCATGGCATATAGCCAGGGATCTCGCTCTACCATCTGAGCTATCTAGCCCTATGATGGCAGTCTCCCTATTTTATCAATATCTTTCTCCAGGAGGGCGCTAGTCGGAAGTCATTGAACCAAAGCATGCCGTACAGCCAGGCATCTCACTCTACCATCTGAGCTATCTATCCCTATGACGGCAGTCTCCCTATTTTATCAATATCTTTGTCCAGGAGGGCGCTAGTCGGAAGTCATTGAACCAAAGCATGCCATATAGCCAGGGATCTCGCTCTACCATCTGAGCTATCTAGCCCTATGATGGCAGTCTCCCTATTTTATCAATATCTTTGTCCGGGAAGGCGCTAGTCGGAAGTCATTGAACGAAAGCATGCTGTATATAGCCAGGGATCACGTCCCATGTTACGATACAACCCGGGAAGCGACAGTCTGGGGATCACTCGAAGAGATACAAGCTTTTGATATATCATAACATTTTACAAACCACCATGAAAACAGACTAGGTACACAAATACATTGTCTGTAGCAAATAAAAGAAAACTGGACTTTCTATAACCCCATTGTGACGCTGGACCTGCCAAAAAACTACCAAAATATTTGCACTGTGCATCAACCATATGCCTTATGCATGCATACACACGTCAGTGTAGTGCATAGATTTATAACTACACTAGTCAGCTTTCAAATACTAATTTGCATACAAAGGTCATATGCAAATAAGGTCATTCTTATGACTACACCACCATTCAAATACCAGTTTGTTTGCAAGTGCCTCTATGTAGTATGCTAGGTTCGCATTTTCGCAACCCGAGCCAGAAACTTGTTTTTTTGACGTCATATTCTTGACCAGAAACAAGACGGCATAGCTACGCGAAAACGTGAACGTAACCAGAAATTTTGTTTTCACTCTGCGACGTGTTCAATCATCAACATTTCTCAAAATTTTGGCAAAATGGAACTTACTCGTGAGTGCTAGTAATAAACTTGAAAGATATACTGGTATACGAACAATCATTTCATCATGTTTTAACAAATAATTAACAAAAACATTCGTTGAAACCGAGCGTAACTGATCACAAACTTTTTGGTCAGAACAATGTCATCGCAGCACAACCGAACTCGCGAAAACGCTTAACCAATGACCAAAGTCTAAACATGTTTCTGGTTACGGTCGCGAAAACGCGCCCCTGGTTGGCCTTACCTGCAATTTCTCTACTAATTTGCATATAAAGGTCATATGCAAATAAGGTCATATGCAAATAAGGTCATATGCAAATAAGGTCATATGCAAATAAGGTCATATGCAAATAAGGTCACTCTGCACACTGATCTTGCAAGACGGTGACACATTTACGGTCGCGTTTCATTTCAGCACTTTACCTGGAGTATGAAGTAACAGCTGAACACACCGCACAGACACGAGCAGAAAATGTACGACGTCGTCGTGCCCGTTATCTCCACGGCCATTCCGAACAAAAACGAGGAGAGCACCTCGGAGAGGACGTAGGCGCAGTCAAGAAGCGCGATGATTGAACCGATGCCGTGAAGCCGGTAGTCCTGTAATTCAACATCGCTGTAGTACATCTGTAAGAAAAAAAAAATTAACAAAATTATAATGTAAAAGGGGGTATATCGTCACGATCAGAGCAGGCTTGCGGCTTGACATTGAATCCCGAACTGGTAGTTTTTTGATGAACTCAGATGAACCCAGTGACTGAAAATAACACCCCACAAGCGCGCGATGGCCTATAGATAACAGGGCGCACCAGATCCCATTACCATGTATTAGATGAACTCAGATGAACCCAGTGACTGAAAATAATACCCCACGAGCACGCACTGGCCTAGATAACGGGGTGCACCAGATCCCATTACCATGTATGAGATGAACTCAGATGAACCCAGTGACTGAAAATAATACCCCACGAGCACACGCTGGCCTAGATAACGGGGCGCACCACATCCCATTACCATGTATGAGATGAACTCAGATGAACCCAGTGATTGAAAATAATATCCCACGAGCACGCACTGGCCTAGATAACAGGGCGTGCCAGATCCCATTACTATGTATGAGATGAACTCAGATGAACCCAGTGATTGAAAATAATATCCCACGAGCACGCACTGGCCTAGATAACAGGGCGCACCAGATCCCATTACCATATATTAGATGAACTCGGATGAACCCAGTGACTGAAAATAATACCCCCACGAGCACACGCTGGCCTAGATAACGGGGCGCACCAGATCCCATTACCATATATTAGATGAACTCGGATGAACTCAGTGACTGAAAATAATACCCCCACGAGCACACGCTGGCCTAGATAACGGGGCGTGCTAGGTCCCATTACCATGTATGAGATGAACTCAGATGAACCCAGTGATTGAAAATAATATCCCACGAGCACGCACTGGCCTAGATAACAGGGCGTGCCAGATCCCATTACTATGTATGAGATGAACTCAGATGAACCCAGTGACTGAAAAAAATACCCCACGAGCACGCGCTGGCCTAGATAACAGGGCGCACCAGATCCCATTACCATATATTAGATGAAATCGGATGAACTCAGTGACTGAAAATAATACCCCTACGAGCACACGCTGGCCTAGATAACAGGGCGCACCAGATCCCATTACCATATATGAGATGAACTCGATTGAACTCAGTGACTGAAAATAATACCCCCACGAGCACACGCTGGCCTAGATAACGGGGCGTGCTAGATCCCATTACCATGTATTAGATGAACTCGGATGAACCCAGTGACTGAAAATAATACCCCCACGAGCACGCACTGGCCTAGATAACAGGGCGCGCCAGATCCCATTACCATGACTGCTGCATAAGTAATAAGCCAGTGTCTGCATAATGAGCCCATAAACCTGTAGTTATGATATTGTACACAGTATGTACATAATACATATTTACATTACATATGCAGCAGTCGTGGTAATGGGATCTGGCGCGCCCTTAGGGGTTTACCCCGGTGTTTCTGCTTCCCATAGCAAGCGCCCTTGTCTACAGGTTTTCCTCAGGCTTCCGAGCTACAGTGCTTAAGTGTGCTTTTGTTGGCATCCTTAGTTTCATTACCAGAAATAATAATAATAATAATGTGTGGACTTATATAGCGCACGTATCCACCAACTGAGTGGTGCTCAAGGCGCATTATATTATTACCCCTGCTCATAAGGCTCATAAATCATTCCTGAAACCATCTCAGCTCCATGGGGAGTATACAGCTCAATTGCTGCCATTACAGCGCATATAGGGCTAATCAACCAACTCTGCCCTCACAGGTACCCATTTAACCCCTGGGTGGAGAGAAGCAATTATGGTTAAGTGTCTTGCTCAGGGACACAAGTGTCACGGCCGGGATTCGAACCCACATTCTGCTGCTAACACCAGAACTTGAGTCCGGTAAGCTAGACCGCTCGGCCACGACACTCTGTATAATAATATTTAAAAAGATGAAATTATGGCCCAGTGGGATAAAAAAATGTAAATATAAAGGTTAAAAGTAAGCTTGGGGGATAACACAATAATATCGAATATCGTCATACCTTTTTTTTTTATTCGATTAGGATATCAAAAACCTTTTCATATTATTGAGATATCGGCAAATCGCAATTAAAAAAATATATCACGATTATTAAAAAATAAATCGCCATTGTGAGTCACGTCGGAAATTCCATGGAAACAAAATTAGGAAAGTCTTTTCAGCTTTCGGAAGTGAGAAACAAAAACGAACTACTTCAGAAGTACATACGCGCTTTGCAAAAGAAAGTGAGATTTATTGCGACGCTTGTAGAGGGGTACATACCTGTGGTTATCGGCTCTAAAGCAATCATGCGTGAATGAAACAAAATAATCGCGATACGAAATAATAAATTGCGACATATGTTTGCCGATATACATGTATCGTGGATGAAAAAAATTGATATCGCCCAAGCAATAGTTAGCCACCTTCTCAAATCTATTCCAGGATAACTTGCAGTTGATTTTTCAACCCGCAAAGTATCCCCAAGCATCCCCAAGCAGTCCAAATACATTGCGGATAAGTCTGCGAGGGAAAGTATTGAAACTAGACCAGGCAATTTGTTTCCATGAAAACTAAACAGCAGACATTGAGTTCGTTATCTACTGGAAGCCAGCGGGTGGTACCTGCTGGGTGGATTTACGGTTTGGTCGCTGGCTGAGTGATTGTGCTGTTACTATTGCCGAAGAACATTTCATTCTTAAAATCTTCATGGTATTGAAGAATTTCGTATTACTTTTTATTTAAAAGTAAACATTATGTGTTCTGTTGCTAAAGACCGGACTCTTTCATTGACATCAAGTAAGACTAGATTGTCCTTGATCAATACTCTCACAAAATAAATCAGGCATGTCACATTTCGTAAACATTGCCTGGCTTCTCAAAACCACAAAGGGCGGTGAGATCTTATCAGTTGGCCAAACCGCAGACTGCTCAGTGGAGAGTCTATAAACATATTGCGGGTAAATGTGTGCTTTGTATCGTGGAAAAATCTATCTTGGAAAAGAATCCACCTGCAACGTTTCCGCAAGGGTATACCCTTTGCGGAAAAACATTCCCCCAACTTATCCCAGAAGAGTTTTGAAAAGGTGCCTCAAAAGAGCTAGGATTCAGTGTTTGCAGTTGTGACGAACCCACTGGGTACTACTGAGAGATGGATTTTGACTAGTCTGCCATAGGTTTAATTGGCATTCGGCCAGCAGACTACCGTTAAGGTCCAACCCTAGATCCCCACTGTGAGAAGGCCTTAAAACACAGGGGTGTGATTTGACAATAGTAAAAAATCCTGAAAAATGGGTAGCGGGGCCTGGGTCTCCCTTTGGTCTAGAAGACAAAGCCCCCCTGAACCTCATGTGGGTAGCAGGCCTGGGTCTCCCTTTGGTCTAGAGGACAAAGCCCCCCTGAACCTCATGTGGGTAGCAGGCCTGGGTCTCCCTTTGGTCTAGAAGACAAAGCCCCCTGAACCTCATGTGGGTAGCTGGCCTGGGTCTCCCTTTGGTCTAGAGGACAAAGCCCCCCTGAACCTCATGTGGGTAGCAGGCCTGGGTCTCCCTTTGGTCTAGAAGACAAAGCCCCCCTGAACCTCATGTGGGTAGCGGGCCTGGGTCTCCCTTTGGTCTAGAGGACAAAGCCCCCCTGAACCTCATGTGGGTAGCAGGCCTGGGTCTCCCTTTGGTCTAGAAGACAAAGCCCCCCTGAACCTCATGTGGGTAGCGGGCCTGGGTCTCCCTTTGGTCTAGAAGACAAAGCCCCCCTGAACCTCCTGGATGCTTAATTTTGGAGGATTTACAGACTCTCCGCATCCCCACAAGCAAGAAACTAGAGGTTTTGGACACAATACAGGCTACTTCTTTCTTTCCTTGGTGGCTACTTCTCTTCTTTTCAGAAAATTCTGAGGCAAGGGCAGATTTGTAAAAAAAATCCTGAAATCAGGAAAAAAATCCCGAGAAATCACAGGCCTGTGAAACACCAACCTCCTGTTTCTGATTGTAAATCGACAGCAGTGTGAACGGCAGGGAATTTGTGGTAGCACTGGCAAACCCCGTGAACGCCGTCAGCAGCATCGTCAGGGAGACGTCCTGGACGATCAGCATCAGGCCAGTCATCATGGTGAACGTCAACATGCCGAAGAAATACGTCGCAACGGGTCCGTACGAGAGGATGAGATGGTTCAGGACAAAAGAGAACATGGCCGAAGTAATACTCTGGAAAAGAAGCCCAACACTGGCCATTCTTATACCTGGGAGGTGGAATACAATTGATTGAAACAAACTAAAGGAAAGCAGTAATCAGTCAAGAGGCCCGGGGGGGAGTGAGTACATCAGGTGGGGTTACTCTCTGTAAAACAGGAGCCCGACGCTGGCCATTCTTATACCAGGGGGGTGGAATACAATTGATTGAAACAACTAAAGGAAAGCAGTAATTAGTCAAGAGGCCCGGGGGAGGGAGTACAGCAAGTGGAGTTACTCTCTGTAAAACAGGAGCACGACGCTGGCCATTCTTATACCAGGGGGTAGAATACAATTGATTGAAACAACTAGGAAAGCAGTAATCAGTCAGGAGGGAGTACAGCAGGTGGGGTTACTCTCTGTAAAACAGGAGCCCTACGCTGGCCATTCTTATACCTGGGGGTGGAATACAATTGACTGAAACAACTAGGCAGTAATCAGTCAAGAGACTGGGGGAGGAGGAGGGAGTACAACAGGAGGGATTATTACTCTCTGTAAAACAGTAGTCCAACGCTGGCCATTCTTATACCTGGGGTTGGAATTAATTCAAAAGGGATTTGGGTCATACATGTAGGTCAGTTACGACTTACCATTTTCATACATCAGTCTCGACGATGAGTCCACAGGAGTGTCAGGATTCCCATTGTACAGCGCCTCCCCGACGTAGTCGGTGAAGAACATCCTGAAACCCATGACGGCCATGCACGTCATAAAGTGGACCATGCACAGTTTACGCACTACGGACGGCATGGTCCTCACACTACGGACGGTATCCGAAAAATACAACCGATAGGAGTTAGGCACAAAGTAGTAAAACAAAGCGCAGACACACGTAACCGGTATCTTGATAATCTGATAAACAATCTGAGATGGTAGGCAACTATTAGTTACTGTTATAGGAGTACACAGTGTCCGTGCGGCCGGCATGCTAAGGACAACGGACGGCGGGTTCGATGAAAGCTTTTGCGTGGTCTCTTCACGATGCGGTGGGTGCTTCTGGGGGAGGCCCTCGACGGCGAACGCGGCTAATTTCCCGTTCTGTTTCAGGTGGGGCTGAGCTTGAATGTCGCCGTTTGATTGGTCGGTGGTTATACTTTCTTGAATTTCCTGCCGTGTGATTGGCTGGTCCTTGGCGAACAATAGCGTCGGTACTGACGTAATGAGAAAAAGGAAAAGCAAAATCGCAAACAACATGTGTTCCTGGCCGCCGAGGGCTTCGCTTAAATACGTCTTGTTCCAATTTATGCATAGCACCAAGTATCCAAAACAGGAGCCTAAACTGACCATGAAGTTGAAGACGGAGTACGCCTTGTTGAGTTGATCCTCGCTCTTGCTCTGGTCCGACAGAAGCGTTTCGATGGGCATCAACGCAAGTTGTGAGCCGAAGTCCAGGAGGATCACGGAGAAGGCGACGATTGCGAGGCCAGCATACCTCCCCGGCAGAATCGTGCTCAGTCTCTCCCCGATCGCCATGCCATTCGGGAGTAGAACCAGCGATAGGACGATACCGATCATCACGATGAAGATGATCGGTCTCCGGCGGCCGTACCGACTTGTGCACTGGTCGCTCGCAGT
Organism: Zoroaster sp. YZ-2022; assembly: GCA_029582265.1. Classification (NCBI taxonomy): domain Eukaryota; kingdom Metazoa; phylum Echinodermata; class Asteroidea; order Forcipulatida; family Zoroasteridae; genus Zoroaster; species Zoroaster sp. YZ-2022. The sequence continues at coordinate 24,313,519 of CM055823.1, forward strand.
GCCCACACACGGCAGGACGAAGAGGGCCATCAGCGGGCCGAGAGCCATGATGATGCTCATCCACGTCTCCGAGAAACCTGTCTCCAGGAGCATCGGTGGGAGGTAGCTAAAAGCGGCCGATGCGCAGAGCTCAACCCCGAACGTGAATAGATTAACGACGATGAGGTACCTGTACGTCGAGTGGCCGCCAACGCACCCTTCCATCTTGGTAGAGAGTTGTCCAGCGCACTGGGAGATTGCAGTTTCTTGAGATGTTGGATTCCTGTCCATGAGTCAGTAGATTTAGAGGACAAACCCAGACGGAGGTCAGCATCCCAGCTGCATCTGTAAAGGAAGTGGGCAAAATGTATGGTTAACACCTGCTACTTGCGAACCTGGATGAAAGGGAAGGGTGGCAGCACCTGCTTAATGTATGGCCAACATTTGAGGGCATCAACAAAAACACTGTTCAAACCCGGACATTGTGTATGCCATTGGACAGAGGTCTCTGAAATTGTCATTCTTTTTATAGTTTGTCAAACAAAACAGTTCAATATTGAATTTTGATTTAGTTTCCGATGGAAATCAACTGACACCACATCTTTTAAGTATTTCAAGTTTTTTTTGAGGATACAACCTCCCTAATGGCTTGCCAATCCAAATGGCTTACGACACACCCTCCAATTAAACACAGGGAGATCGCGAGTTCATATGAGCAGCACACACACACACACACACTACCTGAAACACTCTACGCTATGTGTTTGCCGCTGTTCCAAGTTCCATCAGAATAATATGCACACAAATTAAAAGGAAACCGATTACGCTACAGTTTGGTAGAGGAATACATGCAGAAAAAAACTTGAATGATGGCACGATATTGAAAAGAACCCAATATCACACCAGTGCCGTCGTCATCGAATGAAGAATGGTGCATTCATAACACAGCCTATTTGCTAAACTCCAGATGTTGCTAATTATTCAAACTGAAAGTCAATACAGTGCAGTCTGGCTAAAAAAATTTTTTTTTAAATATCAGTCTGGCAATTAAGGCCAAAAAAAAAAGTTTCCGGTTTCTGGTCATCGGTTGGCTTCAAAATCGGTGTGGTGACGCATTTTTTTTTTCCGGCCATCTTTCTTTTTTTTTTTTTGCCAACAGGAAAATTTGTGATACAGGTACACACGGGGACCAAATTTCCCATATACAAAGTATAGTGGCTAAGAGAGGCCTCACAAACCAGTCAAACGTTCATACCCCGAGGCTATGTGAAAAAGCACGGCAGAATTCCAATCGATCCAGCAAAATTGGCTGCAATTGGACATAATGTCATAGCAACAACAACAACAACAAAAAGTCTGAGGCAACGCGCGCGGAGACCAGAAACCGGATTTTTTTTTTTTTTTTTTTTTTTTTTGGCCTAACCAATTAGTAAGCTTCCATTTTGTTGTGTCTCACTTCAGTCTAAAATGCCTGATCAGATTTTTGGCCACAATTGGACATTGTTTCATAGCAAACAAAAAAATAAATAAATAAAAAATACCGAGGCGCGGGCCTGAGGTGCCGTGCGCGGAGACCAGAAACCGGAGACTTTTTTTTTTGGCCTAATGGTGGATCACGTTTGTCGAGTTGTTGCTTCAGGTCAGTTGACTTGACTTGAATCTGACTTGAGTCCCATTTTCTTTTGACTTGTACCAAAATGAGTTGTCAAGTCAGTAAGGGTGTAACAGGTATCCGGCCGAAACTGTCATTACCCGGTTCCATTTTTTTTACTACTACTACCACTACCACTACCACTACCACTACTGTACACTTATATAGTGCACGTATCCACCAAACTGGTGCTGAAGGCGCATTATATTATTACCCCTGCTCATCAGGCTCATAAATCATTCCTTAAACCATCTCAGCTCCCTGGGGAATTATACAGCTCAATTGCTGTAATTACAGCGCATATACAATAATAATAATAATAATGTGTGGACTTACATAGCGCACGTATCCACCAACTAAGTGGTGCTCAAGGCGCATTATATTATTACCCCTGCTCATAAGGCTCATAAATAATTCCTGAAACCATCTCAGCTCCCTGGGGAGTATACAGCTCAATTGCTGCCATTACAGCGCATATAGGGCTAATCAACCAACTCTGCCCTCACAGGTACCCATTTAACCCCTGGGTGGAGAGAAGCAATTATGGTTAAGTGTCTTGCTCAAGGACACAAGTGTCACGGCCAGGATTCGAACCCACATTCTGCTGCTAATACCAGAACTTGAGTCCGGTAAGCTAGACCGCTCGGCCACGACACTCCATATAGGCATATAGGGATAATCAAACACAACAACCAACTCACAGGTGCAGTTCCAATTACCCGTACATTTGACGGTGCCAACAGAAATCTGTGACTCTTGAATAATGTAATGTTTACAATTTGATTTTGTCAAGAAGACATTAAAGAGATTACACTAGATAACGCCTTTGTAGTATTTTACGGACAGTTTCCACACACTTTCCTCCAACTGATTCAGTGTGATACAATGTTTGCCTATTGTTTGCAGTTATTGGATTAGTGCATGCTTTATGTCTGCACTGGGAGTGTGTGCCATGAGCTGTTAATAGAGGAGCTATTATTGTAGGGAACGTCCACATTAATTGTTGCGCTATTGATAAAAATGGGTATCCAGGTATCCAAAGTTTCTTGATTTCGGGTGTCCGGTTCTAAAAATATCCGAAAACGCACAGCCCTATGAGTCAGTGACTTGAAATTCCTCAGTTTAAACAAAATTATTTACTAAAAAAACTGCAACTAAAAACTTTTTTTTTTTTTTTTTTCATTACTCTGATTACAAAGAAGGAATGAGGATGCATATTTGGATACATTTTGTACTTTCCAAAATTATGACGATGAACAATGGGCCAAAATGACATGTTCAGTCAGCAGTGCTGGTTATGGGATGGATAACTGACCAAAACTGCACTAACGGTTTATCAATTTGCTAACAGGTTAACCAAAAACATTTTAAAAAACTTTTTTTGTTTTCTAGACTTTTTTTTTTTTTTGCCACATTGGTTATTAACCCTAATCCTGCAAAATCCTCCAAGGGGCACTTTTAGGGGAAAATTCAGCACTGTTGGAAATGGGTACTTTCACCTCTTCAAATGGGACAAAATTCTGGCAAGAAGTACAGGCCATAAGTGCTGAATATGAAAGATCAACGAAAATGCATGGTGCATTTTGTAAGATAAGGGGCATGTTTCCAAAAGTACACTGATGGATTTTTGGAGGATTCAGGAAGGTTCCTAGCCAGAATACCTAAGGGGGTTAGGGTTAAAGAAGGTTCCTAGGCAGAATCACAATAGGGGGTTAGGGTTCAGGAAGGTTCCTGGCCAGAATACCTAAGGGGGTTAGGGTTAAACAATCATTGCAGGAAGTATATTGATGGGCGGCAAATTCTTCCAAAATTGTTGGTCGTATTTTTTTAAATATTGGTTTCGGTTAGTGCAGTTTTGGTCAGTTAACCAGTTAACTGGTTCAGGCCAAGAAAAAAAGTCTCCGGTTTCTGGTCTCCACGGGCGTCAGCATTTTTAATTTTTATTTATTTTTATTTTTTTGGCTATGAAATGATGTCCAGTTGCAGCTAAAATTCTTGGATCGATTGGAATTCTACCATGCTGTATTTTAAATGACTTTTACACATAGGGGTATGAACGTTTGCCTGATTTGTGAGGCCTCTCTAATAGCCACCATACTTTGTACATGTATGGTCCCTGCATATACATGTACATGTATCACGTATTTCCCTCACGTCGCCGCACAGATTTTGAAGCCAACAGATGACCAGAAACGAGAGACTTTTTTTCTTTTTGGTCTAACCATCCCAGCACAAGAATATGTACTGTATAGTGTGTATGGGTTGGAACTTTTCCAGTTTTTGTTGTAATTATGCATGATTGTAACACAAAGTGAAATTCTACAACAACAACAAAAAACACACAATAAATTATACTAAGGGAATAACAGTTTGTCGCACGGTGTTTACCACAGTTTAACGACCAGTTTTGGGCATGGTCACGGGCGATAAGGACCAGGCCGAAGGTTTTGGGCGTGGTCACGGGCGATAAGGACCGAGCCGTAGGTTTTGGGCGTGGTCACGGGTGATAAGGACTGAGCCGAAGGCGAGGTCCTTATTGCTTGTGACCACGCCCAAAATCGGTCATTAACCTGTGGTAAAGACCGTATCGATTTCGCTTTCAAAATGTAACCCAAAAAAAAAGGGGGGGACTTTTTGTTGAAAAAAGCCAAATAGAAATGGGCAAATTCACATTTTGGGGACACACAAAACACTTCCAAAGTACATCAGTCAAGCGCGTGATGCCAAACTTCGTCACTCTGACTGGTGAACAGCTGGCACATACATGTACGCGCTGCTCCGATCTTGATAAGCCATATCTATACTATCTGTATGACATAAAACACAATAAAGGGGGCCACTTTCCTACCGTCACGTTAGCAGTTTTTCTTATGGTTGTAATTTTTTTTTTTATATCTGAAACCACCCAAAAAGAATTTCAACATTTGAATAGACATGCATGCTTATCCTAAAGATAATTTGAGTTGATTATTACTATTATTTGTTTAATTAGCCTAAAATTTCCATCAACAAATGGACGGAAAAGTGAGGTAACTTTTTCCGTCCAATTTTTATGGAAATTTGAGGGTAAAAAAATAAATAAAAAAATTAAAAAATAAAATAAATCAACTCAAATTAGTTCTAGTATAAGCCTGCATGTTCATTCACATGTTGAAACACTTTTTGGTCGGTTTCAGGTACTGTACTTAAAAATAAATAACAACCATTGGTAAAACTGCTAACGTGACGGATGCAAAGTGGCCCCCTTTATTGTGTTTTATGTCGTATAATACACCCCCACGTAATTACGTTTTGTCCAATCAGATTTACTAAACTGCCTTGGGGCATTTATGAATAAAATATATTCGGAAATTTATAAGAAAACAAATTATTCAAAAAATGCACAAAAGTATTTTTGATGAATACATGTCACATTGTATACTGGGACCTATACAAGAATTGATTTACTTTTCATTTCATTTTCAATTTAATTATTTTTTTTAATTGGAGAACTGCAAATTTGTATTGCACAGCTGTCAAGAAGAACCAGCAAATGTGAAACCGCAAACTACGAATAATGAAACCTAGATGCTCCAATGTACTGTACATTGTAATTTTAAACCACCTACGTATACTGTGCAGTTCAGTTATTCAACTGCTTATTTAACCAGTTCGCACCGGGAATAAAAAAGTTTTTCCGAACCCCGTGGCGGGTTTATTTTTACCGCACAAACACGACCAATGGTGCTCACCAGAGCGTGACCGGGGAGACCGCGTCTTCCACCGTATGCTTATGGCTCGTTGCCACGTCGACCAGGAATCTATACAAATATTCCCGAGAATCCTGTGGCGTGTTTAGACGCTCTCCGATCCGCTGTCCAAAAAAAAATTGCGTGTATACACGGCCTCCGACGCGAACTGGTTAAAGAGGGTCTCTAAGGTCAAATTCATTTTTGTGCTGCACTCATTTTCCAATAGACAGAGTCCTTATATCACAGTCTCTAACCACACGTTAAAATGGTGTAAAATGTCATTTTATTTGATGCACTTTCATTGCGAAATTTGAAACATGACGTCATTGGATGTCAACAATAAATGGGCCTGCACATTCCATACAGGAATTTTTCATTCGTCGAAAAGTCACATTCAACACCGTTTTGATTGAACATCATGGAGATTCAGGAATGAACTGAAAATTCCCTGTACAAAAATGTACAGACCTATATATTTGAAATGTGACGTCATAAGATGTTTTTGGATGTTAACAAAGTTCGCACTCGAAGGGTATCAAATACAAAGGCATTTTACACCGTTTTAATGTGAGGTATAAGAGACGTGTGATATTTTTTTCCACTTTCATAAGGATTCTATTGAAAAATGAGTGCATCACAAAACTGAATTTGACATGTTATTATAAAAGAGGAATGTACAATGAATATTACCAGAATTGTGCCACTCGTGTACTATAAACCTAGTCCACGACATAGTACCAGAAGTCTATTACCTACACGAAGTGTGCCACTCGTGTACTAACCTAGTCCACAGCATAGTACCAGAAGTCTCTTACATGTACCTACACGAAGTGTGCCACTCGTGTACTAACCTAGTCCACGGCACAGCACCAGAAGTCTGTTACCTACATCAAGTGTGCCACTCGTGTGTACTAACCCTAGTCCACAGCATAGTACCAGAAGTCTCTTACCCTGCAGTGTGCCACCGTACTAACCTAGTCCACAGCATAGTACCAGAAGTCTCTTACATGTACCTACACGAAGTGTGCCACTCGTGTACTAACCTAGTCCACGGCACAGCACCAGAAGTCTGTTACCTACATGAAGTGTGCCACTCGTGTACTAACCTAGTCCACAGCATAGTACCAGAAGTCTCTTACCTACACGAAGTGTGCCACTCGTGTACTAACCTGAGTCCACGCATAGTACCAGAAGTCTGTTACCTACATGAAGTGTGCCGCCGGTACTAACCTGGTCCACGGCATAGTACCAGAAGTCTGTTACCTACATGAGTGTGCCGCCTGTACTAACCTAGTCCACGGCATGGTACCAGAAGTCTGTTACCTACATGAAGTGTGCCATTAGGTGTACTAACCTAGTCCACGGCATATAGTACCAGAAGTCTGTTACCACATGAAGTGTGCCACTCGTGTATTACTATAAACCTGGTCCACGGCATAGTACCAGAAGTCTGTTACCTACATGAGTGTGCCGCTCGTGTACTAACCCAGTCCACGGCATAGTACCAGAAGTCTGTTACCTACACGAAGTGTGCCGCTCGTGTACTAACCTAGTCCACGGCATAGTACCAGAAGTCTGTTACCTACATGAAGTGTGCCGCTCGTGTACTAACCTAGTCCATGGCACAGCACCAGAAGTCTGTTACCTACATGAAGTGTGCCAGTCGTGTACTAACCTAGTCCACGGCACAGCACTAGAAGTCTGTTACCTACATGAAGTGTGCCATTCGTGTACTAACCTAGTCCATGGTACAGCACCAGAAGTCTATTACCTACATGAAGTGTGCCACTCGTGTTCTAACCTAGTCCACAGCATAGTACCAGAAGTCTCTTACCTACACAAAGTATGCCACTCGTGTTCTAACCTAGTCCACGGCATAGTACCAGAAGTCTCTTACCTACACAAAGTGTGCCACTCGTGTACTAACCTAGTCCACGGCACAGCACCAGAAGTCTGTTACCTACATGAAGTGTGCCACTCGTGTACTAACCTAGTCCACAGCACAGTACCAGAAGTCTGTTACCTACACGAAGTGTGCCACTCGTGTACTAACCTAGTCCACGGCATAGTACCCCAAGAACAATGGATTTGGCCCATTCGTGACATATTGTTCCACAAACTGACGCGCAAGGTCTCAAAAAGAAGCAGTGCAGTCTGGGAGACTTACCCGGCGTGTGAGAGAACTGTATCTCACGCGCGCACCTTCACGTCTATCGAACGCGCCCATTGTTCACGACACAGAATGGTTCGCCTGCATCTAGTTTAAGATTGCGTCTAGTTTAAGATTGAGTCTAATTCTATTGGGAAACGAGTTTCACGTGGAAGCGCCTATCTCATGATGCGCCACTGCAGGCCGGGCAGGGGGAGCAAAACCCGTAACCAAACTCGTTGTGCATGCGTGCATTTGGAAAACAATGCCGTGGTATGGATTATAGCAGGCTGGCACACTTCATGTACATGTAGATAATAGACTTCTGTTATTATATTACTTATTACCCGGGTCCAATTTCATAGCGCTGCTTACCGGTAAGTAACTTTTTGTGCTAACTATATAGCAGAAAAATTTCCTTAATCATTTTTAAGCGTACATATATTTCACAGGAGAGCAAGAAAATTCAGAGCGATTTGTATTGTTGCATCACTCATTTGCGAGCAATAACGGCCGGCAATTTAGCATGCATTTCTCTATGCTCAACAGTTAGCAGCGCTAAATCGGCTGACTTAGCAGCTCTGGGAAATTGGGCCCTGCTAATATCAAACTCACAAAATATTATCTAAAAGTACCAATCATCCTGAGAAATGATTTCTTTGGAAGTGCTTTCAGAGAAAAAAAAATTATTTTCAATTTCGTACAAGTAACCGTCTAGCAACTTTTTGGTAAAAAAAAAATGTACCACCCCACCCATACCCAACCACCCAATCGTCCTCTGTACCCAATCACCAATTCCCCTCCTGCATCCAACCACCCATTTCTCCCTCCTGCACCCAACCACCCATTCCCCTCCTGCACCCAACCACCCATTCCCCCTCCTGCACCCAACCACCCATTCCCCCTCCTGCACCCAACCACCCATTCCCCTCCTGCACCCAACCACACATTCCCCCTCCTGCACCCAACCACCCATTCCCCTCCTGCACCCAACCACCCATTCCCTGTACCCAACCACCCTTTTCCCCCTCCTGTACCCAACCTCCCCTTCTGTTCCCACCCACACTCCACCCCACCCCACTCCACCCCACCCCACCCCTCCCCCTCCCCCTCCTTCTCCTTCTTGATTGCCACCCATGGATGTTAGGGTCAAGTCCCACAAGTTCTGTCTCTGGGCACGTGTCTTCTTGTACATGATGGGTACAATTATATCCGATTTTGTTTTCCCAGTGGGCGTGACGATAATTCATGTACACGTACTATGTATGTAGGTCAATTTTCTACAAAGCAGCTGAGCTCTATGTGTGCATGGCTCCAGGCAGGCTGTTAACTTGTACAATGTGTATAAAACAAATCAATAATCGTGTTCATTCAAACGACAACAACGTCTCACTGAGTAAACACTGCATATTAAACTATTTGTGTTGCCACACCAGATGGCGTCATTTTTTAAAACTAAACAATCAATGTTAAAACCCTCCCACTCTAGCTGCACTTTAGTGGCAAGCACATCTATAGTGATCAAAGCCAGTCAACTGGCTGTTTTGACTGTTGACCCAAATGTGCACACAGGGGCATTTAATGTCATTTTGACCACCCTCAACAGTACAAGACAATGCTTTTTACCAGTCAAAAACGGTCGACTCATTTTGAACTGTAAATGTATTTACTACATGTAAGCAAGTTGGCAAGTACATATTATCAATATTATTTTTGACTGATTTTGACCCAGTTTGCAGTCATAGGAAGGTTTTAATTTAGGGAGGATGGCCAAAGTAGTGGTACTGCTGAGCCTTTGAGAAGCCTGGCCAGGGCCAGGGCCAGGCCAAGGCCTCCTAATCTGTCTTTTGTGAGTCTTAATCCTGTAACAATACAAATACCTGCCAATCAACATAACCTGGGCTTCTGGAGGGCCTAGCCCAACCAAGCAGAACTCATTATAATGGCTGCATTTGTGAACAAAAGACAGCTGAGGTGTCGGTCAAGTCTATGTTAACAATAAGAGATGTTTCATAGATCTATTCATTAGTAAAGGGTCTTTTGTGCTCAGTTAGGGGATTATATACATGTCGGCTAGGCTTGGGCGGTTCCGGCGGGTACCCGGTTTTACCCGATTCCAAATTGAGAATCGGAACCGCGGTTCCACTTTTTAAAGAACCGGGTACTCGCAAGAGTCGGTTCCGGAACCGAGTCCTTCAAATACCCGGTTCCCAGAGCCGAGTCCCAGAGCCGGCTGGGAGCCGAGTCCCAGTCAGAGCCGGCTCCAGCAAAATACCCGACTCCAATTCCAACCCGGCTCCAATTGAAATACGCAGTTTATAGTTGTCTGAGCTCCAACTCTAGAGCCGAGAACCGGCTCCAGTCAAAATACCCGATTCTCTTTGATGAGTGACCGACAAAATGTAACTCTAGACCGCAGCAAACTTGTGAAGGCACCACGCATACAACTGATGCAAACTGCGATGACTGTGCAATAGTAGTATCATTGTGCGTCACTGAGTTGTTTATAAATTGGCCCCATAACATGGATACTTTGGTTATGGAGATGTTGTTAAAAATGTTGACAGCACGTGTCTTGAGAAGTGGAGTGATCAAGGTGGCCCTGTAATATGGATAAACTTGTGACGAAGTTAACAGTCATGTTGCTAGTGTTCTTTATGTACTTTCAATACGGCTTGGACGGTAGTACGGTACCTTGTAGGGGGTGGTGCAATTGCTTAATTGCTCCAACCCCCGTTTATAAATTGGCCCCATAACATGGATACTTTGGTTATGGAGATGTTGTTAAAAATGTTGACACCACGTGTCTTGAGAAGTGGAATGATCAAGGTGGCCCCGTAATATGGATAATCTTGTGACGAATTAGTCATGTTGCTAGTGTTCTTAATGTACTTTCAATAGGCATGGATGGTATGGTACCTTGTGTACAGGGGGTGGTACATGTACAATGGCTAAATTGCTCCTCTATGATTGCTCCAACCCCTGAAGCATGTGCAAAGCCATAGCATGTACATGTACAGAATGACTTGTAACGTTGTTTGCTAACGGTAGGATAATGGAAACAAATCTCTTACTTAGCTTAACGTTTCTAAAACGTTTCCTTAAAGTTTCTGAAACATATTTTAAATTAAACAAAATTATCATCAAGCTGCATTTGCGGTTGAAAATTGAAACGCCTTCGTATCAGAGACGCAACGAAGTTTGAATAGACCGTATGTTTTATTATTTTCTGTAATCCTAAATGTTTTTGTTTGAATCTCTTGGAACCGGTTCCGACTCGGAACTGGGTTTTTTTTTTTAACCGAACCGGTTCCAGAAATTGTGGAACCGCCCAAGCCTAATGTAGGCCCATAGGCCTGGGCAAAGCCCAGACCTGGCTGGGCTTCTCAAAGGCTTGGCTGTACCACGACTTCGGCCCTCTTCCATTAACCCTCCTGCTGTTTGACCATTTGAAACCATTCAAAATTTCCACTTTCAAAAATGCCCATTGATTTTGTACACACATGGTGATACCATTTGAACAGTGTTGGTAGCAAGCTTTACTACCATTCAAATCCATTCAAATGGTTTTGAATGGTGGATACACTACACCTTGGTGTGTTTCACATAGCCGAATGGTTTCAAATGGTGAATGTACTACACAGTGGCTTATCATTCAAATGGTTTTGAATGGTGGATACACTACACCTTGGTGTGTTTCACATAGCCGAATGGTTTCAAATGGTGAATGTACTACACAGTGGCTTATCATTCAAATGGTTTTGAATGGTGGATACACTACACCTTGGTGTGTTTCACATAGCCGAATGGTTTCAAATGGTGAATGTACTACACAGTGGGTTATCATTCAAATGCACTGGATGCTGGTTAAAAACATGGTTCTGGTTTTAAACAGAAATTTCAACCCCTCCAAAAATGGAACATGCTCAGATCAAAAGATGCTATCCATTTTATTTTGTACACTTGTTTTTAGTATAGTCTAGCCTTATCTTACCCTCACACAGTCTTGGAAAAACAAAACTTGCATTATGTAGATAAAGTGGACCATCCATCCATCATCTCAGTACCCTATGGAGTTTTAACACATTGTGGCCAGTGTACAAGTAATTGATCTACCACTTAAAAATGGCACTAGGGTCTTTAGGGTATAGCAGACCTGTCATTCAAAACCATTCACTCAAGTCACCAGCATAGAGGGTCCATTGATTCACCACTTAGAAGTATCCAAACAAGGTTTTGTATTAGCTGTACTACCATTTGGAAAGATCCAAACAAGGTTTTGTATTAGCTGACCTACCATTCAAAACCATTTGGGGGAATCAATACTGTACACGGTTATTTCACCATTCAAAACCACAAAAGCGAATGGTTTCAAATGGTGGATCAACTTGTATGAAAAAGGTACCAAAAGTAGGAGGGTTAACCCTCCTACTATCTGACCATTTGAAACCATTCAAAATTTCCACTTACCAAAATGCCCATTGGTTTTGTACACACATGGTGATACCATTTGAACAGTGTTGGTAGCAAGCTTTACTACCATTCAAATCCATTCAAATGCATAGAGGGTCCATTGATTCACCACTTAGAAGTATACAAACAAGGTTTTGTATTAGCTGTACTACCATTTGGAAAGATCCAAACAAGGTTTTGTATTCGCTGACCTACCATTCAAAACCATTTGGGGGAATCAATACTGTACACAGTTATTTCACCATTCAAAACCACAAAAGCGAATGGTTTCAAATGGTGGATCAACTTGTATGAAAAAGGTACCAAAAGTAGGAGGGTTAATACTGGGCATGGAATCAGAGTGCTAGTTTTAGATTAACTCAGTGACTGAAAATAATACACCACATGATAAGGTCATATTACCGTTGCTGCTGCATAAATGAGCCAGTAATTGTCAGTCGCTGTGTTCATGTTAACCCTAACCCTGCCAGACGCAGCACAGTGCATCAGGTGGAAAAGTCTGGTGCACTTTGATGCATTCAGCTGTCAACACCAGTGCATAAACAGCCAAGTCTGAGGCTATTGAGAGCTGGTCCCATTGAACAATGCCAGAGTTGTATCCTGCTGCGTTTGGTGACCACAGACTCTGAGGCAGTTCGGCCTTGAGATTTGTGACCTGATGGATTTTGCTGCACTGGGCAGTCAAGTCACTTTGACAAACGATGCAATCTGATGCGTCTGGCAGGGTTTCTAGCCAAAATACCCTGGAGGGTTAGGGTTAAACTAGGGCACCGATTCCATGCCCTGTTGAAAGTCTGGGATAGAATGTCGAACACAACCACCACTTTTCTGTCCAAATATGACAAAATATCACAGATTTCCCTTTAAAAGATGTTAGAAGACAAGCTTAATGAGAGGAAAGTGTAGTCAAGCGGGGACTGGAAATGATATTTTGGGAGATTTTGAGCGATGAATGAGTGTACATCCAGCGAGATGAACTGGCCATTTTGTCGTCTGCTAAAAACACATGCAACAGACATTACAAAAATGGAAAATGTCCCGCAATTTTTTGTAATCAAATAATACAAACATAAAAACATGCAACAGTTTTGGAAAGAATGTCATATCCAACCACCACTTTTTAAGGGTTTTTGGAATTTTTATTCAACCACTAACCAGTTAAAAATGATTTTTACGGGTACAGAAGAAAGAATGTCATATCCGACTGCCACTTTTTAAGGTTTTTTTTATTATTTTTTATTTTTTATTTTGCAACCACTAACCAGTTAAAAAAATGATCCTATCGATTTTTGGGGGTACAGAAGGCAAAAACTATCTTTAAAATCCACTTTTATGATGGTTTTCAAACTTTAGTTCCCTTCTAAAAAATCCTCCCCTTCATAAAATAGATTAATCCTATTATAGTTGCCAATGCACATGTACAATGACCGTGTTGGTCACAACATCATGGCCCATGACATGGGGAGTTGACAAGATCAGACTGACAGTGACATGACCGAGGAAGTCATCGTATACCAAAAATGCCTGATTTTTCTTGAAATAAATTATCATGAAATAAATTTAAGTATATGTCCATCATCATCCATATGTTCTCCACCTTACTAGGTAGGTAAGATTATATTATTGGTTATACTTATAGTGAATGAGAAAAAGTGGCGGTCGGATACAACATTCTACCCATACAGAAAGCAAAAACTATCTTTAAAATCCACTTTTAATTTTATGATAGTTTGTGGACTTTATTTCCCTTCTAAAAAAATCCTCCCCTTCAGAAAATAGAAGGATCCTATTATAGTTGCCAATGCACATGTACAATGACCGTGGATAACTAACACTATCAGGGGAATTAACATAATCAGACAGACATCGTGATCGTCATCGACTGAAGAAGTCATTTTTCCTGAAATAAATATCCTGGAATAATTTGAACTATGTACATCATCATCCATCATATGTTCTCCACCTTACTGCGTAGGTAATAATACATTATTGGTTATATTGAATGAGAAAAAGTGTCGGTTGGAGACGCCATTCTACCCTACCAATGTTGTACTTTCCCTAAGTTTAGTTACATGTACAATACATTACTACTCTGTCAAGGCCTGTAAAAGTGAACATTTTCACACGTTTTAACTTAACGTTTAGGCCTACCTTATTTTGTGGTCTATCATCAAGCCACGAAACATTTTCTTACAAACTCTTAGCACCTTTCATAGCTTATAGAATAATCTCTTACAGAATGGAGGAAGGAAGATTATATTAAGATGTGCGATTCTATCATTTTTAAGGAAATTGTCGTAAGAAAGTGCACCATCTTCCTGCCGAGAGATCGAGACACGTTACACGTTGATAAGGCGGCCGGTGCGGTCGAGACAAGACGACTGATTCATTTGCCCAATTACGAATTCAAGCCTTTTGAGAATTAGGCATACGGACGGGTGTGTTCAAACGATATTATTGAAGTTCTGTATTCGTAAATAGCCTATATTCGTATTCAGAAGTATTAAATGTTGACGACCCGCCTCAGGAATGAACTTGAAACATCCTGTACAGCTAGCGCAGCAGCGCAGCGCAGCGAAGGAGGAGGGAATGAGGAAGGGGTGGGGGAAGGGGGTGGGGGAGGGGGTGGGGAAAGCGGGTGGGGAGGCGGGGTGCGACATCTATATAAAGAAAATAGGATCCAGCCGAGGATCTCGAAAAGGGGAAAACAAAATAAAAAAGGGAACACTACCACAAGGGGTCAGTGGAACACAAACAAACGTACGGTAAATCATGGAGGACCTCCATGGGCATGGATAAAAATCACTCTTGCACGGCAATTGAAAGGGGGCGGGGCGGGGAGGGCACATTATAACTTCTTAGACTTAGAGATTGTTTTGACACATCTCCACCCCAATTTGTTTTTATCAGTGGACATATTTTTTATAGAGCCTTTATTCGGGAAACAAACCTCCAACTTCCATGTCATATTAGAAACTGTAAAAGCCAAACCAGAAACGTTAAATTGCTGAATAACATCGTATTCTCGGCCCAAAATAATCATGAAACCTTGTCGAATTATGAGATTAGCTTATTATTATAATTACTGAGCACGGACCCTGATTTTTTTTAGATGTTCAATTTGCATTTCGGGTAGGCGGGTTTTTAACGCCTATACCCCCCGGCTTGAAATTCCCCCTCAATATTTTCTCAATATCTGGATCGATCCCTTTTCAAAATTTGTACTTTCTTGCTCGGCCCTTAATTAATTGTCATCTCCCCGCCCCAAGCAAGGAGAAAATTAAGTCAATCAATCAATTGGATCGAAAAATCAATCAATCGATCGATCAGTAAATCAAGTACCAATCATGCAATCGATCACCATCACCTCTTCTACCCCTCAAACTCATCCTAAACTTGTCATAATTAACTAAAATAAAACTTCCAATCTGGCTGATGACCGCCATAGCGCGCCAGCGGCCGAGTTGGGCGCGCTATGGCGACATTGTCCAGAAACTCATTTAGTGCGCTTTCGTTTCTGTTCAGGATTTTTGACAGATCTGGAACTGCGGTGGAGAGCGAACCGCTAAAACGTGTCCTGGACTGAATTTGATTTTCCAATAGAGGGCGCTATTATCTATAAACAGACGATTGTGTAGAATTCACAGAGCTCCACACGGTGACGTGTACGGTGTAGCATTTAGAAATCATCACAGTTTCCTGAATTTTCGCCAGATGTTTTCAAATAAGATGTTTTGATTTGAAGAAGTAAGTAATTTTAAGTTCATATAGAATTTTTCTGAACGGTGATTATCACAGGTTTAGCCATGCTTTGCTACAATTAATACGTTGTGTCATTTATGTTGTTTTTTTTTAACAGGAAAAAATAGCCTAGCCCTTTGCCCCACCAGTGTGGCACGGACCTGTATCCTTAGCCACACGTTGGTCTCATTGCCGCTAACGGCGGGGTTTTCTAGGAATTTTCTAAATTCCAGGCGCTGAAATTGACGATATTTACAACTATTTTGACAGGCTAGATATGTTCGTTACATGTTGAACTATCTAGGCGCCCCCCCAAAAATGGTTATTTTACTTACATTTCGTCTCATATAGGCCCGAAAAAATTACAAGACGATCGGCATTGTGTTTCAACGAGGACGGCCATTTTGAATGTATGAAGATGTGTGAATGGGAAAACAACTTTACGGACGGCTGTTTATGTGTGCACATACTTGCTCATATTTTAGCGTCTTGGTATTCCGTTTCGTTTGCGTTGTTGCCGAATTTGCCTGCAACGTATCCTTAGTACTAACAAAGTGAGTATATAGCATGTCCCCCTTTCATAACAAAAAAATCTCATTGAATACCAAAATCCACCCGTGCGTGACACCCCGATTCACCGAGTCAAATCGCCGATAGCGGTGATTTTTTTTAAGTTCAGTCTTCCACGCCATTCTTGACTGGACTAGGCATTTTCAGAAGCCAAATGTACTAATCGGGACACACGCCACATCGTTGCCGATTGTTTAGGTAAAAAAAAACTACGGTGTATCCTTTTTTCGTGGTTTCAAGTTTCGTGAAGACCATCCAATACCTCTAAATTGATGATGAATTTCCGTCATGCACAATGATGAAAAACGGGTTGTAAACACGGCGATATATCTAACGTCCGAGTTCGGATATTTTGCATTGAAACGAAGCAAAATTTATGAATGAATCTAAGATGGCGTCTACTGATACTACAGCATGCAGGACCGAATCACTGTTTAAAAAATAACGATTAATCCGCACAGCGACAACGCCGAAGCTACGGACAGCCAGGGGGAACGTTTTCACGAGAACCCGGATGTGAGTGAGTCGGTCACAATCGCGATGTCTAAAATTAGCTTTTGAAGTGCGCCGCCAGCGGCGGCTTGCGTGAATCTGCCTACCTAGGCTCTAGCTAGTGAAAAGCTAAAACTAAAGGCACTGATAAAACTTACGTCAGCACTCCGATTCCATGCCCAGTTGATAAGGTTTATCGCAAATAGCGGCTGCAAGGAATCATGGGATGTCTGTGGGTGCAACAGCACCACTGCGTGCCTCGCAAACAAACAAAATATTGTTGACGTCACACAAGCCGCTCCAAACAGATGCCCCAAATTGTATCCCAGTATGCTCTGCGGCAGTTGTTTTAGTGCAATTTGCAATAAACCTTATTGTGACGATATTGTCCCTTTAACCCTCCTACTTCTGGTACCTTTTTCATACAAGTTGATCCACCATTTGAAACCATTCGCTTTTGTGGTTTTGAATGGTGAAAATAACTATGTACAGTATTGATTCCCCCAAATGGTTTTGAATGGTACATGTAGGTCAGCTAATACAAAACCTTGTTTGGATCTTTCCATATGGTAGTAGTAGTACAGCTAGGGTTTTCAGGTGAAAAATTATTCCTAAACCAATATGCTCAATATTTATATCAAATTAAAGGTCTTGATGAAAGAAATACAATGGTTTTTAAATCAAGAAAATCGGACGAGTAGTTTTTGAGGAATCCTGTTTTATTTAATCAAGTATACAGCATTCGATGAAGCCCGACTGTCCATACACTGTGTACATCCCTAATGGCAACAAAACCGTTGAATCAACCTACACACACCGTGATAAACACGCACAGCGTTCGTGCTCGTTTCCCTCATAAGAGCTTTGAAAGGGTGTAAAAAATACACTCTCCGCTCAAAACTAAACACAATTACGGCTCAAAACTTTCACATAATGATAGAAAAGAGGTATAAAATTCATTCAGACACCGCTCTTACCTTTCAACTTGAAAATTTCACCTCGAAAAACGGTGTTTACTTTTTTGTCTCTTTGTAACTTCAGTTGTAGAGTAGCTGTGGAGATCGAGCAAGCATGGGTATGTAAAGGAGCCCTTTGACTCAATAGGGAAACCCGTTTTCATGTCAATCACAATGTACTTGGGCGCGGAGACAGCTCCGAAGTGGATGCCCTCAGCAGAGCGCGGCAAATTTTACAGGCCGAATGCGCCCGATCTCGGAACACTTCACGAAAGGCTGGGCGGGACGAGAGTGGTTCATTCATTAAAACCTAGGTTTTCGCACGTACTTCCAATTGCTATTTTATGTACATTGTTGGATAGCTGAGACTATAAGCTTTCCAATGAGCTATTACATGTAAGATTTCGACAGGTAAAAGTAGTAGAATTTTTTGATTTAAAATTTTGATGTTTTTTGTTGCGCGCGATGCGCTGTGCGTGTGGAGGGCTTCGGTCAAGCACGTACAAACTGAAAACCCTAGTACAGCTAATACAAAACCTTGTTTGGATACTTCTAAGTGGTGAATCAATGGACCCTCTATGCATTTGAATGGATTTGAATCGAAGTAACGCTTGCTACCAACACTGTTCAAATGGTATCACCATGTGTGTACAAAACCAATGGGCATTTTTGAAAGTGGAAATTTTAAATGGTTTCAAATGGTCTATCAGTAGGAGGGTTAAAGCATGATGGAATGATTGTTCGTATACCAGTATATCTTTCAAGTTTATAACTAGCACTCACGAGTAAGTTCTATTTTGCCAAAATTTGAATTGCACCGTATATTTTGAGAAACGTTGATAATTGAACACGTCGCAAACTGAAAACAATTTTCTGGTTACGTTCGCGTTTTCGCGTAGCTATGCCGTCTTGTTTCTGGTCAAGAATATGACGTCAGAAACAAGTTTCTGGTCAGGGTCGCGAAAACACTGTTCAAATGGTATCACCATGTGTGTACAAAACCAATGGGCATTTTTGAAAGTGAAAATTTTGAATGGTTTCAAATGGTCTATCAGTAGGAGGGTTAATTATGTGAAACTTATTGTCAATGATTTCATTTTTCCTAAAAAAATAATTACAGCACCTCAGAAAAGGAAAATTTTGGGGGTAAAAAATAAAATGTTCCTTTTCTGAGGTGCTGTAATTCAATTTGGAAAGAATGCCGTATCCGACCGCCACTTTTTTAAGGTTTTTTGGAATTTTTTGCAACTAGGCCTACTAACCAGTTAAAAAATCATTCCATAAATTTTTTGGGGTACAGAAAGCGAAAACTATCTTTAAAATTCACTTTTATGATGGTTTTCGGACTTGATTTCCCTTCTAAAAAAATCCTCCCCTTCAGAAAATAGAAGGATTCTATTATAGTTGCCACTGCGCATGAACAATGACCGTGTTGGTCACATTATTGGTTATATTTAATGAGAAAAAGTGGCGGTCGAATACAACATTCTACCCTTAAATTTTTAGAAAAAGTGAAATTATATTGTTACTAAATAATATTGGAGTGTCATGGCCGAGCGGTCTAGCGCACCGAACTCAAGTTCTGGTGTTGCCAGCAGCAGCGTGTTGGTTCGAGACCCGGTCGTGACACTTGTGTCCTTGAGCAAGGTACTTAACCATAATTGCTTCGTCCTTCGGATGGGACGTAAAGCCGTAGGTCCCGTGTGTTGTGTAATGCACGTAAAAGAATGCGCCTTGAGCACCACTTAGTTGGTGGATACGTGCGCTATATACATGTAAGTCCACACATTATTATTATTATTATTATTATTATTATTATTATTACTTATATCATGACTAACGTTAACATTATCATTCAATTAGATTTTGAAAAAGCCAGAAATTTTACTTAGTTTCTTCCAAGTTGGAAAATGCAAATAACCATGGAAGGAACACAACAGTACCATGTTTTACGGGTAGAATGTCGTATCCGACGGCCACTTTTTCTCATTCAATATAACCAATAAAGTAATCTTTACCTACCCAGTAAGGTGGAGAACATATGGATGATGATGGACATATACTTCAAATTATTCCAGGATATTTATTTCATGAAAAATCAGGCAATTAGTGACCAACACGGTCATTGTACATGCGCAGTGGCAACTGTAATAGGATCCTTCTATTTTCTGAAGGGGAAGATTTTTTAGAAGGGAAATAAAGTCCGAAAACCATCATAAAAGTGGATTTTAAAGATAGTTTTCGCTTTCTGTACCCCCAAAAATCGATGAAAATCGATGAAAGAATGTCGTATCCAACCGCCACTTTTTTATTATTTTTTTATTTTATTTTTTTTTATTTATTTTATTTTTTTAAAACCACTAATCAGTTATAAAATGATTCTATCGTTTTTTGGGGGTACAGAAAGAGAAAAATATGTTTAAAATCAACTTTTACAATGCTTTTCGGACTTTATTTCCCTTCTAAAAAAAAAATCCTCCTTCAGAAAATAGATTAATCCTATTATAGTTGCCACTGCCCATGTACAATGACTGTGTTGGCCACTAACGGGCGGGTTGACCAGATCAGAATGACATGACCTAGGAAGTCATCGTATACCAAAAATACCTGATTTTTCATGAAATAAATATCCTGGAATAATTTGAAGTATATGTCCATCATCATCCATATGTTCTCCACCTTACTGGGTAGGTAAGATTACATTATTGGTTGTAATGAACCAGAAAAAGTGGCAGTTGGATATGACATTCTACTCACTAGCACTCTGATTCCATGCCCTGTTGGTCGTGACGATATTGTCCCTTTAATTTGACGGTTTTTCTAACATGTCTAAAATGTAAAAGCATCATAAAAGTTGCTTTTAAAGATATTTTTCTCTTTCTGTACCCCCAAATTTTTTTTTAAAAACCCCTTAAAAAGTGGCGATTGGATACGACATTCTTTCCGTGCTAGTTTAAGATGAACACATTGACTGAAATTAATACCCCCACATGGTACAGTCATATTACCATTGCTGCTACATAATAATAATAATAATACAGAAGATTTATAATGCACACATATCCACCAAGAAGTGCTCAAGGCGCTTTACAGTAAACAAGAAATCATACAATAGCATAACAATACAATAGCAAATGCAATATAATACTAAACAAAAAGATAAAAAATTCATAAATGAATGTCAGTAGTCCTTATAGGTAACACACATAAGATGAGTTTTTAAGTTTTTCTTGAAGGAGTAAACAGTTTGAGATTCACGAATGTACAGAGGCAAATCATTCCAAAGGCGTGGAGCCACAACTTCAAAAGATCTGTCACCCCAAGAATGTTTAGACTTTTGTTCAGCCAGCAGAAATTTTGCACTGGAACGTAACTTGCGAGAGGGGGCATAACATTTCAACAAGTCAGATATATATAATGGTGCACAATCATTCAAAGATTTGAAAACGATAAGCAATATTTTAGAAATAATACGATATATATGATATTGGCAGCCAATGTTTTATAAGCCAGTAATTTTCAGTCAATGAGTTCATCTTAACCCTTTCCTTACCATAGGCGACTTTAGTCGACTGCACTCATACCCCCTCTTCCTTACCATAGGCGACTTTAGTCGACCAAGCTTTCACACAAAAAGCACTCAAGCCTGAGCACAAAGGCCATTTGTGATAAAGCTGTAGTTTTGTCCATGTTCACCCTCTATACCCAAGCTTACAATGGTTGGAAAGAGAAAGATCGGATCTTTCCATTGATGGTGAAATAAAATAAGGTTGCTATTATGCAATCCCTTCAAATTGTAGTGTAAAGATCCGAAATGCCAAACACCTACGGAGCGCCATGTGTACATGTATGTGTACAAAAAAGTGTTTGAGTTTACAGATCACACTGAGGAAACAAAGACCGATAACTTGGACATTTATTGACCGATCTTAATATTTTTTGGATTTTATGAAAGGGAATTCAATAAGTAAGATATTTTTTATTATTTATTTTGCTGTAAAACGATATCTTCAAGGTGATAATAGAGTTTGTAAAATTGGCCTTTGAACACAAGCTTTCTGTTGTGTAAGAATGTGTGCTTCACGCTTGAGTGGTCAAACAATGCGGTCACCAGCGGTTGTTTATGTCAAAACAATTCGGTACTGAGAGGGTTAATCTAGGACCCTGATTCCATGCCCTGTTGAAAGTCTGCTCTGGCCGTGACGATACCGTCCCTTTTTAACTGATCCATTCCTATTTTTTTACCCTCAGGTACAAATGTGTTAACAAACAAAAGTTTTAGTAAAATGGACAGAGGGACCCGTAAAGATCTCCTTGAGACGATAGAGAAACAGAAAGATCAACTGAGCAGATATGAGATCAGACTAAGAGGTTTGTACTGTTTGGCCGTATTTGTCCGGTTTAGGGCTGTGCGTTTTCGGATATTTTTGGAACCGGATACCCGAAATCAGGAAACTTCGGATACCCGGATACCCGTTTTCATTTTTGTTGAAAACATGCCTCCGGTGTGGTGTACAAATACATGTACTGTAAATGATAACAAATTGACTTTTATAATACAGAAGATATCATACTTAAATCGATCTTTTCTTTATTGGAGTGTAATCTCTTGAATTTAAAGATAATTGTCTGTACAAGTGCATTTTTACAGAGTCTCAGATTTCTGTTTGCACCGCTCAAATGTAAAGTCCGAATTTTAAAAAGTCGTTTACGGGTAATTGGAACCGAAAAATGGAACCGGGTAATGACCGTTTCGGTCGGGTATCCGGATACCCGGATACCCGGCACAGCCCTAGTCCGGTTCCTTGACTGGGTATCGAAGGGCACCGAAACTGTCATTACCCAGTTTCATTTTTCGGTTCCACTTACCCATATTAACCCTCCTACTATAGCTGCACTTTAGCAGCAAGTTACTATAGAGGTCAAAATCAGTCAACTGCCTGTTTTGACAGTTGACACAAATGTGCACACAGGGGCATTTTTGACTGGTTTTTACTGTAATTTTGACCACCCTCAACAATACCAGACAATGCTTTTACCAGTCACGACGGTCGACTCATTTTGACCTGTAAATGTACACATAAGGTTTGACAGTGTTTGACAGCTCTTCCATTCATAAACTCTGGAGACCCAAGTTACTTTGAGGTTCCTCGAGGACCCACAAGGTTTACCTTGTGTTAGAATTCGATGTCCTCCCTAAGGTTTGACCGTGTTTGACTTTTAAGTGCACTAGATATACCTTGGCAAGTATATCAACATTTTGACTGATTTTGTCCCTTGCAGTCACAGAAGGGTTAATTGTTATATAAAGACGAGATGCAATTAAGCTTGGACGATATCGATTTTTTTCATCCACGATATATCGGCAAACATATCGCGATTTTCGATAGTATCGCGATTATTTTTTTACATTCATGCATGATTGCTTTAGAGCCGATAACCACAGGTATGTACCCCTCTACAAGCATCACAATAAATCGCAAATTCATTTGCAGAGTGTATATGTACTTCTGAAGTAGTTTGCTTTTGTTTCTCACTTCCAAAAGCTGAAAAGACAGTTCTAATTTTGTTTCCATGGAATTTCTGACTTGAATCACGATGGGGTTCTTTTTAATTGCGGTATATTTTTTTAATCGTAAATTTGCCGATAACTTGAAAAGGTTCTCGATATCATAATCGAATAAAAAAAAAAGTATCGCGATATTCGATATTATCGTGTTATCGCCCAAGCTTAGATGCAATATCTTTCCATTTTCTTGAAGATGTTGTCCACGCCTACAAAAGCCTCAGCAAAGAGAAGGAGGCCCTTGAAGCCAGCGTTCAAGCCCTGAGCGCCGCACCCGCACAGAGACCAGTCACCGCACCCCAGAGCACAAAGCCCCAGGGTCAGCGGAGTGACAGAGGTGGAGAGGCGGAGAGGAAGGAGATTGAGGAGGGCTCGGTTGCCTCCCAAGGCACAAGAGACGAGGTGAGATGAAGATGTACATATACATGTACAGTATAGGTAAGATACGAAGATCTACATATATATAGATAAGATGTGACACACGGAGTGTCATGGCCAAGCGATCTACTGCATCGGAGTCAAGTTCTTGCGTTGTCAGAATGTGGGTTTGAACCCTGGCATGGCTGGTCACGGCGCTTTTGTCATTGAGCAAGACATTTTTAAACCATACATGTAATAGTCCTTCGGATGGGACGTTAAGCCGTAGGTCCTGTTTCATTGATTAACCCTAACCACCCCAAATCCATCAAGATCCTCCAAGGGGCCCCTTTTTTGGAAAAATTCAGCACTTTCAGAAACTGGTACTTTCACCTCTTCAAATGGGGCAAAATTACTACCTGGCAAGAAGTACAGGCCATAAGTGGTGAATATGAAAGATCAACGAAAATGCACGGTGCATTTTGAAGATAAGGGCATGTTTTCAAAAGTGCACTGATGGATTTTGGAGGATTCAGGAAGGTTTCTAGCCAGAATACCTAGGGGGTTAGGGTTAAGTAATGCACATAAAAGAACCCAGAACACTTATCGTGGAAGAGTAGGAGGTTTACCCCGTTGTTTCTGGTTCACATAGCAAGCGCCGTTGTTTACAGGTTTTCCTCAGGCTTCCGAGCTACAGTGCTTCAGTGTGCTTTTGAGACATCCTTGGTTTCATTACCAGAAATGTATGATAATAATAGTAGCAGACTTGTATTTGAGTCCTCAAACCTCGGGCGCATTTTCGCGACCCTGACCAGAAACTTGTTTCTGACATCATATTCTTGACCAGAAACAAGACGGCATAGCTACGCGAAAACGCGAACGTAACCAGAAAATTGTTTTCAGTTTGCGACGTGTTCAATTATCAACGTTTCTCAAAATATACGGGGCAATTCAAATTTTGGCAAAATAGAACTTACTCGTGAGTGCTAGTTATAAACTTGAAAGATATACTGGTATACGAACAATCATTCCATCATGCTTTAACCCTCCCACTGATAGACCATTTGAAACCATTTAAAATTTCCACTTTCAAAAATGCCCATTGGTTTTGTACACACATGGTGATACCATTTGAACAGTGTTGGTAGCAAGCTTTACTACCATTCAAATCCATTCAAATGCATAGAGGGTCCATTGATTCACCACTTGGAAGTATCCAAACAAGGTTTTGTATTTTAGCTGTACTACCATTTGGAAAGATCCGAACAAGGTTTTGTATTAGCTGACCTACCATTCAAAACCATTTGGGGGAATCAATACTGTACAGTTATTTCACCATTCAAAACCACAAAAGCGAATGGTTTCAAATGGTGCATCAACTTGTATGAAAAAGGTACCAGAAGTAGGAGGGTTAACAAATAATTAACAAAACTTTCGTTACAAAACCTTCGTCCGCGATCTTGAAACCAAGCGTAACCGATCACAAACTTTGGTTCACATTTGGTCAGAACAGTGATGTCAATCGCAGCACAACCGAACTCACGAAAACGCTTAACCAATGACCGAAGCGTAAACATGTTTCTAGTTACAGTCGTGGGAAACGCGCCCCTTGAGTCCGAGTTTGAGACCTCATTGTGGAGTTGGAGTCTCGATTCACAAAATGATGAGTACGAGTACAAGTCACGAGTCACATGACAGTGGAATTTTGCAAGAAATCCAAATATTGGATCCAAACGACCAACATTTCACTTCGGCAATTCTGCTGTTGACAATGTTTCCATTGTTTTCTTTGTGGTGGTACTCGGGTCTCCCAGCGAAAACTGTAAAACCTGCAAAAACCTATATTTCAAAATGGGAAACTTTATTTCCCCCCCCAAAAAAAAAAAAACCTATATTAACCCTCCTATAGGTTTAACAATCAAAGACACTCAAAATTTGTATGTCACTCCCAACCCATTGACTTTGTGCAGTGCACTCAAATAAATGCAAGGACATGTGGCTCTGGTAGGAGGTCAAACCAAAACCACTCAACTGTATATGAGTCTGCAGTACATACACAGCTCTGTGTGACTCTCTGCATATAACTTATGTAGGACATACAATGTACACAAGTGTGTTTGACTTTGCCACTAACTCCAGCACTCTTAGAGAAAAAATACACATGTGTGAACAATTGGCAATGCAACCAAAAATACTCAAGTGACTGTCTGTGGGTGCGGTGCTTACTGGGCCAAATTTCAGCCTGGGCATAGGAGGGTTAATACTCAAGTGACTGTCTGTGGGTGCGGTGCTTACTGGGCATAGGAGGGTTAATACTCAAGTGACTGTCTGTGGGTGCGGTGCTTACTGGGCCAAATTTCAGCCTGGGCATAGGAAGATGAAAACTCAAGTGACTGTCTGTGGGTGCGGTGCTTACTGGGCCATATTTCAGCCTGGGCATAGGAGGGTTAATACTCAAGTGACTGTCTGTGGGTGCGGTGCTTACTGGGCCAAATTTCAGCCTGGGCATAGGAGGGTTAATACTCAAGTGACTGTCTGTGGGTGCGGTGCTTACTGGGCCATATTCCAGCCTGGGCATAGGAGGGTTAATACTCAAGTGACTGTCTGTGGGTGCGGTGCTTACTGGGCCAAATTTCAGCCTGGGCATAGGAGGTTTAATACTCAAGTGACTGTCTGTGGGTGCGGTGCTTACTGGGCCAAATTCCAGCCTGGGCATAGGAGG
The DNA here is from genome assembly GCA_029582265.1 of Zoroaster sp. YZ-2022. Classification (NCBI taxonomy): domain Eukaryota; kingdom Metazoa; phylum Echinodermata; class Asteroidea; order Forcipulatida; family Zoroasteridae; genus Zoroaster; species Zoroaster sp. YZ-2022. The sequence goes on from CM055823.1 coordinate 24,339,906, forward strand.
GTTAATACTCAAGTGACTGTCTGTGGGTGCGGTGCTTACTGGGCCAAATTTCAGCCTGGGCATAGGAGGGTTAATACTCAAGTGACTGTCTGTGGGTGCGGTGCTGTCTGGGCATAGGAGGGTTAATACTCAAGTGACTGTCTGTGGGTGCGGTGCTTACTGGGCCATATTCAGCCTGGGCATAGGAGGTTAATACTCAAGTGACTGTCTGTGGGTGCGGTGCTTACTAGGCCATATTCCAGCCTGGGCATAGGAGGGTTAATACTCAAGTGACTGTCTGTGGGTGCGGTGCTTACTGGGCATAGGAGGGTTAATACTCAAGTGACTGTCTGTGGGTGCGGTGCTTACTGGGCATAGGAGGGTTAATACTCAAGTGACTGTCTGTGGGTGCGGTGCTTACTAGGCCATATTCCAGCCTGGGCATAGGAGGGTTAATACTCAAGTGACTGTCTGTGGGTGCGGTGCTTACTGGGCCAAATTTCAGCCTGGGCATAGGAGGGTTAATACTCAAGTGACTGTCTGTGGGTGCGGTGCTTACTAGGCCATATTCCAGCCTGGGCATAGGAGGGTTAATACTCAAGTGACTGTCTGTGGGTGCGGTGCTTACTGGGCATAGGAGGGTTAATACTCAAGTGACTGTCTGTGGGTGCGGTGCTTACTGGGCCAAATTCCAGCCTGGGCATAGGAGGGTTAATACTCAAGTGACTGTCTGTGGGTGCGGTGCTTACTGGGCCATATTCCAGCCTGGGCATAGGAGGGTTAATACTCAAGTGACTGTCTGTGGGTGCGGTGCTTACTGGGCCAAATTTCAGCCTGGGCATAGGAGGGTTAATACTCAAGTGACTGTCTGTGGGTGCGGTGCTTACTGGGCATAGGAGGGTTAATACTCAAGTGACTGTCTGTGGGTGCGGTGCTTACTGGGCCAAATTCCAGCCTGGGCATAGGAGGGTTAATACTCAAGTGACTGTCTGTGGGTGCGGTGCTTACTGGGCCATATTTCAGCCTGGGCATAGGAGGGTTAATACTCAAGTGACTGTCTGTGGGTGCGGTGCTTACTGGGCCAAATTCCAGCCTGGGCATAGGAGGGTTAATACTCAAGTGACTGTCTGTGGGTGCGGTGCTTACTGGGCCAAATTTCAGCCTGGGCATAGGAGGGTTAATACTCAAGTGACTGTCTGTGGGTGCGGTGCTTACTGGGCCATATTCCAGCCTGGGCATAGGAGGGTTAATACTCAAGTGACTGTCTGTGGGTGCGGTGCTTACTGGGCCAAGTCAGCCTGGGCATAGGAGGGTTAATACTCAAGTGACTGTCTGTGGGTGCGGTGCTTACTGGGCCATATTCCAGCCTGGGCATAGGAGGGTTAATACTCAAGTGACTGTCTGTGGGTGCGGTGCTTACTGGGCATAGGAGGGTTAATACTCAAGTGACTGTCTGTGGGTGCGGTGCTTACTGGGCATAGGAGGGTTAATACTCAAGTGACTGTCTGTGGGTGCGGTGCTTACTGGGCATAGGAGGGTTAATACTCAAGTGACTGTCTGTGGGTGCGGTGCTTACTGGGCCAAATTTCAGCCTGGGCATAGGAGGGTTAATACTCAAGTGACTGTCTGTGGGTGCGGTGCTTACTGGGCATAGGAGGGTTAATACTCAAGTGACTGTCTGTGGGTGCGGTGCTTACTGGGCATAGGAGGGTTAATACTCAAGTGACTGTCTGTGGGTGCGGTGCTTACTGGGCATAGGAGGGTTAATACTCAAGTGACTGTCTGTGGGTGCGGTGCTTACTGGGCCATATTCCAGCCTGGGCATAGGAGGGTTAATACTCAAGTGACTGTCTGTGGGTGCGGTGCTTACTGGGCCAAATTTCAGCCTGGGCATAGGAGGGTTAATACTCAAGTGACTGTCTGTGGGTGCGGTGCTTACTGGGCCAAATTTCAGCCTGGGCATAGGAGGGTTAATACTCAAGTGACTGTCTGTGGGTGCGGTGCTTACTGGGCCATATTCCAGCCTGGGCATAGGAGGGTTAATACTCAAGTGACTGTCTGTGGGTGCGGTGCTTACTGGGCCATATTTCAGCCTGGGCATAGGAGGGTTAATACTCAAGTGACTGTCTGTGGGTGCGGTGCTTACTGGGCCAAATTTCAGCCTGGGCATAGGAGGGTTAATACTCAAGTGACTGTCTGTGGGTGCGGTGCTTACTGGGCCATATTCCAGCCTGGGCATAGGAGGGTTAATACTCAAGTGACTGTCTGTGGGTGCGGTGCTTACTGGGCCAAATTTCAGCCTGGGCATAGGAGGGTTAATACTCAAGTGACTGTCTGTGGGTGCGGTGCTTACTGGGCCAAATTTCAGCCTGGGCATAGGAGGGTTTATTCTCAAGTGACTGTCTGTGGGTGTGGTGCTTACTGGGCCATATTCCAGCCTGGGCATAGGAGGGTTTATACTCAAGTGACTGTCTGTGGGTGCAGTGCTTACTGGGCCAAATTTCAGCCTGGGCATAGGAGGGTTAATACTCAAGTGACTGTCTGTGGGTGCGGTGCTTACTGGGCCATATTCCAGCCTGGGCATAGGAGGGTTAATACTCAAGTGACTGTCTGTGGGTGCGGTGCTTACTGGGCCATATTTCAGCCTGGGCATAGGAGGGTTAATACTCAAGTGACTGTCTGTGGGTGCGGTGCTTACTGGGCCATATTCCAGCCTGGGCATAGGAGGGTTAATACTCAAGTGACTGTCTGTGGGTGCGGTGCTTACTGGGCCATATTTCAGCCTGGGCATAGGAGGGTTAATACTCAAGTGACTGTCTGTGGGTGCGGTGCTTACTGGGCCATATTTCAGCCTGGGCATAGGAGGGTTAATACTCAAGTGACTGTCTGTGGGTGCGGTGCTTACTTGGGCCATATTCCAGCCTGGGCATAGGAGGGTTAATACTCAAGTGACTGTCTGTGGGTGCGGTGCTTACTGGGCCATATTCCAGCCTGGGCATAGGAGGGTTAATACTCAAGTGACTGTCTGTGGGTGCGGTGCTTACTGGGCATAGGAGGGTTAATACTCAAGTGACTGTCTGTGGGTGCGGTGCTTACTAGGCCATATTCCAGCCTGGGCATAGGAGGGTTAATACTCAAGTGACTGTCTGTGGGTGCGGTGCTTACTGGGTATAGGAGGGTTAATACTCAAGTGACTGTCTGTGGGTGCGGTGCTTACTGGGCATAGGAGGGTTAATACTCAAGTGACTGTCTGTGGGTGCGGTGCTTACTGGGCCATATTCCAGCCTGGGCATAGGAGGGTTAATACTCAAGTGACTGTCTGTGGGTGCGGTGCTTACTGGGCCATATTTCAGCCTGGGCATAGGAGGGTTAATACTCAAGTGACTGTCTGTGGGTGCGGTGCTTACTGGGCATAGGAGGGTTAATACTCAAGTGACTGTCTGTGGGTGCGGTGCTTACTGGGCATAGGAGGGTTAATACTCAAGTGACTGTCTGTGGGTGCGGTGCTTACTGGGCATAGGAGGGTTAATACTCAAGTGACTGTCTGTGGGTGCGGTGCTTACTGGGCATAGGAGGGTTAATACTCAAGTGACTGTCTGTGGGTGCGGTGCTTACTGGGCCAAATTTCAGCCTGGGCATAGGAGGGTTAACCTATAAAAACCTATATTTTTAATCTCCTGCAACATATTTTCAACTTCCTCATAAAATCCTCATGGCTTTGAAGAAAAATTACTTCCTAAGTATAAAGAGATGAAGCCAAAACAGTAGCCAAACTGTAACATGTGTAACCGCTTTTAGATTTTCTGCCGGACAGGGTATGGGGGTAATGTACTTTGTTGCAAAAAAATACTCAGAAGGTAGGCAATTTACCAAAAACTTGATATTTAACACTGCATAATCACGGGAAATAAACTATAAAAGCCTATGTTTTGGCATTTGGTAAATCTATAATAACCTATATTTTGCTTTAAAAACCTATTTAAAAAAAAACTATTTTTGGTAGATTAGACACTGGGAGGCCTGTGGTACTTCTAAAAAAAAATTCAAAATTTGTTGTTACTTTTAGAGTAAAGATGGTTCCGACACAGAATCCACCGAGAAGGAGGACTACGGTAACTACCAACAACTCAAGGACCAACTGAGCACGCTCACAACTGCCCTGGCAACCGTCACCGGACAGAAATCCAAGATGGAGGCCAGCTTCCAAGCAGACAAGAAGAAGCTGCGGGTAGGAACTGCTTAGAATACAGGCCTGTGATATCTCAGGATTTTTCCTGATTTCAGGATTTTTTCTTTACAAATCTCCCTTTGCCTCAGAGTTTTCTTGAAAGAAGAGAAGTAGCCACCAAGGAAAGAAAGAAGTAGCCTGTGTTGTGTCCAAACTTTAGTTTCTTGTTTGTGGGGATGTGGAGAGTCTGTAAATCCTCCAAGATTAAACATCCAGGAGTCAGTGGGCTTTGTCCTCTAGACCAAAGGGAGACCCAGGCCCCGCTACCCATTTTTGTAGGATTTTTTACTTCTGTCAAGCCACAACCCTGAAAATATGATCATCAGCAGCTATTGTGAACTTATTCACATTTTAGGCCCCCCCCCCCAAAAAAAAAGTCTCTGGTTTCTGGTCTCCGTGCACATCGCCTCAGACCCACGCGTCGGCATTTTGAATTTTCTTCTTTCTTTTTTTTTGCTATGAAACGATATCCAATTGCAGCCAAAATTGCTGGATCGATTGGAATTCTGCCGTGCTGTGTTTTAAACGCCTTTTTTTCACCTAGGGGTCTGAACGTTTGCCCGATTTGTGAGGCCTCTCTTAGCCACCATACTTTGTATATGGGAAATTTGGCCCCCGCGTATACAATGTATGACGTATTTCTCCATTGGCAAAAAAAAAAACGATGGCTGAAAAAAAATAATAAAATGCGTCACCGCACCGATTTTGAAACTGACTGATCACCAGAAACCAGAGACTTTTTTTTTGGCCTTATACATGCTTAGTTTTAAGCTTGGAATTTTCCGTTTAATTTGCGAAACGTGTGCACGTTTTGACACAGAACGTGTACACGTGCAAATGGATATTGTTATCACGAACCCTCCTACTACTCTTACTAGGGTCAAAATCAGTCAAAATGTTGATATACTTGCCAAGGTATATCTAGTGCACTTAAAAGTCAAACACTGTCAAACCTTATGTGGAGTAAGTACATTAACCCTCCTGCTACTACAAGGGTCAAAATCAGTCAAATTGTTGATATACTTGCCAAGGTATATCTAGTGCACTTAAAAAGTCAAACACTGTCAAACACTGTCAAACCTTACGTGTAGTAAGTACATTTGTGATGTGATCTGAGAAAACCCTTCACATGGTGAAATTTGTCATTTTTGTGTTATATACATCAAATTAACGAGGACACTGTGTTGTTTTCAAAACTTTTATTCATGATTCTAGGTTGTCTATAACTTGAGTTATGCTCTCGGGAAGTTATAGCTGCTACTGTCCTGAAAAAAACAATGGCGGAAACGAAAAACAAAGACGGCTTTTTAATTATCTATCATCATGTGTTTTTACATCTAAAACGATGGAATTTTTATTTAATATTTTCAAGAATGATCATTTGGATATTGTCAGTTAAAAAACTCAAATTGTCAACAACAAAAATTGGGGGGCTATTTTGCCATTATCTTCAAAACAAGTTTGCCGACATTTGACGGGTTTTCCCAGATCGCATCACATTTTACAGGTCAAAACGAGTCAACCGTTTTTGACTGGTAAAAGCATTGTCTGGTATTGTCCAGGGTGGTCAAAATGACAGTCAAAACCAGTCAAAAGTGCCCCCGTGTGCACATTTGGGTCAACAGTCAAAACAGGCAGTTGACTTGTTTTGACCTCTACAGCAACTTTCCACTAAAGTGCAGCAATAGTAGCAGGGCTAATGAATGCCATGATGCAGACAGATTGTCCGTATTTAGTTCAGAAAATAATCCAAAGTACAGCAATATGGATTCAGAAAAAAATAGTACAGATTAAACAAATCCAAGCCTGGCACAAAAACATCCTCCAAAATTTCTGGTTGTATTAAATTAAAAATAAATTATCAGTTGAACTTCCTGGGAATCATGATATAATAACAGCAGGCTCACTGGTCGCACCTGGCTACTCGGCATATATGGTTTGGCCGCTGACCTGGCCCCATAGAGCAATAGATAATTGGCATAAGTGGACCGCCCACCAACATAGGGGCTGGTTAGCTCAGTTGGTAGAGCGCTCGTACGGTAATCGAGAGGTCGCGGGTTCGAGTCCGGCATCAGCCAATATTTCTTTGCTCGCGAACCGTTTATATATATATATATATATATATATATATATATATATATATCATCGAAATGGAAGGTTCCATTCGTTTACACGTTTCATGAATTGTAAAACGTTTAGCGAATTTATTTTCGTGTAAACGTCCCAACCCGTCTTAGTTTATAAAGTTTCCCACAAGAATGTTTGTATATTTAGATATAATTAACCCTCCTGCTGTTTGACCATTTGAAACCATTCAAAATTTCCACTTTCAAAAATGGCCATTGGTTTTGTACACACATGGTGATACCATTTGAAAAGTGCTGGTAGCAAGCTTTACTACCATTCAAATCCATTCAAATGGTTTTTGAATGGTGGATACACTACACCTTGGTGTGTTTCCATAGCCGAATGGTTTCAAATGGTGAATGTACATGTACTACACAGTGGCTTATAAATCATTCAAATAGTTTTGAACGGTGGATACACTACACCTTGGTGTGTTTCACAAAATGAATGGTTTCAAATGGTGCATCAACTTGTCTGAAAAAGGCACCAGAAGTAGGAGGGTTAATAAAAAGTCATATAATTAAAGGGACAATATCATCATTTTTGGAGTGGCCATTGGCCTTGTGTGGGGCAAATTTGCGTTAAAAAAAAAAAAAAAAAAAAAAAATCACAAGGGAATGGTATTGGACTGCTAGATTTAGATTAACTCAGTGACTGAAAATAACAGCCAAGGTCATATAATCGTTGCTGCTACATAAATGAGCCAGTAATGTTCAGTCACTGTGTTCATCTTAAACTACTGTTGTGTGATATGTTGTGATTGGTTTATCACCAGTGCATTGTGTGTTTGTGGGTTGTCTGCTGTGTGTGAGTTGCCTGCTCGTCGAGGCGTGTCAGTAGACTGTGGGATGTGAGTCAGGCCCGTGATTTCTCAGGATTTTATACAAATCTCCCTTGGCCTTAAAATTTTCTTGAAAGAAGAGAAGTAGCTGCCAAGGAAAGAAAGAAGTAGCCCGTGTTGTGTCCAAACCACTAGTTTCTTGTTTGTGAGGGTGTGGAGAGTCTGTAAATCCTCCAAAATTCAACATCCAGGAGGTTCGGGGGGCTTTTGTCCTGTAGACCCTATAAGGGAGACCCAGGCCTGCAAGCCATTTTTCAGGATTTTTTTTTTACTTTTGTCAAATCACACCCCTGTGTGAGTGGTGAGTGATGCTGGATGGTCGGACTGAATCTAACTTGATGTAAGGAAAATGAAGTTTCTCTGTATCATCATACACTTATCTATTTGTTCTCTCTCGCAGCAAGAATATGAGGAATCTGTACGAAAGCATCAGGAAGGCCTAGAGCAGTTTGAAGAGACCAAGAGTCGACTACAGGAACAAATCAACGAAGTAAGATAACCCGTTTGTCAGTCGGGATGTCTGTTGTATTGCCTGTCTGTGTGTGTCCACTGGCACCCTCAACCTATATACTAATCCGTCGATTAGTTCACTGGGTGCTGCCATAACTGCGGCGGTACCTGCATTCTGCGTTCGTTTTCTACGCATCGTCGTTCATTGCTTCTTCGACCAATCTGAGCACCCTATTTGACGAAACGGTGACGTACTGCGTATTTGAGAATGCGCGTGACGTGCGCGTGCAATGTGGTAACCACCGCAGTAATGGCGGAAAACAGTAGTCGCCGGCTTAAGTCTATAGACAATGTGACCAATGACATGGCATGTTTTCAAAAGAGCCCCAAAGGGCAAACTGCACGGTCTATGACAAGAAAACCATCAATTCCGATATTTTGAGATATCGGCAGAAACATTTCTTAATTTGATTTATATTTAACAAGGCACTAACATTACATTTCAAATCTTATTCACCTGAAAAATTCTTGATGTTATGTGGAGAAGTACAAAATGTACAAACTCTGCATACAAATACACACACTTTTGCCCGGCGGGAAATCATCCTGGTACTCTAAAGGTCACGCAAAAAGTGTAAACAACGTCACATGGTCTATACATAGGGTACAGTTACGTCACATAATGCGAAATCGGCCAACTGCACGGGTAATGACAACCTAATTTAAAACATTTATGCATAAATTTATTTAAATGCATAAACATTTTTATAAGAATCAAGAGATATGTATAAAAACCAAACTGTGGAAGTAATCCATCAACTTGTGAACCAATTGAAATTGTTCAGAGATGAGTTATTTAACCCTAACCCCTATACAGTACTGAGTCCATCAAAATACAACACCATGCAGTAACACTACCACCCAACTGTTGGACTTAGCTGGAATTGGGACACCCGGCCCCATGTAAAGTATCCTTGTCTGGGCTATACAGTACTGAGTCCATCAAAATACAACACCATGCAGTAACACTACCACCCAACTGTTGGACTTGGCTGGAATTGGGACACCCGGCCCCATGCAAAGTATCCCTGTCTGGGCTATACAGTACTGAGTCCATCAAAATACAACACCATGCAGTAACACTACCACCCAACTGTTGGACTTGGCTGGAATTGGGACACCCGGCCCCATGCAAAGTATCCCTGTCTGGGCTATACAGTACTGAGTCCATCAAAATACAACACCATGCAGTAACACTACCACCCAACTGTTGGACTTGGCTGGAATTGGGACACCCGGCCCCATGTAAAGTATCCCTGTCTGGGCTATACATCACCGAGTCCATCAAAATCCAACAAACCCTGCTGTTGGAGTTTGAATGGTTTGGGGTGGTTAGGGTTAATAACCTGTCGGTTTGTTTCAATGATTTTATTCGTCAGGTGCGGAGCAAATTGAGATTGCAGCAACAAGAGCGCGAACAGGAACAAGTCGACCATGCGGTGATGATCAGAGAGTTACAGATGGTCTTGTCTCAGGAGAGAGGAGATAAGGAACGATTAGAGAATAAGGTGAGAAAGACAAAACAGGATGATAGATGGATAGACAGATAGGGTGATAGATACGTAGACAGACAAGTAGTCAGACGGAAAGATAGACAAGCTGGCCATGCAGTGATCAGAGAGTTACAGACGCTCTTGTCTCAGGAGAGAGGAGATAAGGAACGTAATAGAGAATAAGGTGAGAAAGACAAAACAGGGTGATGGATGGATAGACAGATAGGGTGATAGATACGTAGACAGACAAGTAGTCAGACGGAAAGATAGACAAGCTGGCCATGCAGTGATCAGAGAGTTACAGATGCCCTTGTCTCAGGAGAGAGGAGATAAGGAACGTAATAGAGAATAAGGTGAGAAAGACAAAACGGTGATGGATGGATAGACAGATAGGGTGATAGATACGTAGACAGACAAGTAGTCAGACGGAAAGATAGACAAGCTGGCCATGCAGTGATCAGAGAGTTACAGACGCTATTGTCTCAGGAGAGAGGAGATAAGGAACGTAATAGAGAATAAGGTGAGAAAGACAAAACAGGGTGATGGATGGATAGACAGATAGGGTGATAGATACGTAGACAGACAAGTAGTCAGACGGAAAGATAGACAAGCTGGCCATGCAGTGATCAGAGAGTTACAGACGCTCTTGTCTCAGGAGAGAGGAGATAAGGAACGTAATAGAGAATAAGGTGAGAAAGACAAAACAGGGTGATGGATGGATCGACAGATAGGGTGATAGATATGTAGTCAGACGGAAAGATAGACAAGCTGGCCATGCAGTGATCAGAGAGTTACAGATGCCCTTGTCTCAGGAGAGAGGAGATAAGGAACGTAATAGAGAATAAGGTGAGAAAGACAAAACAGGATGATGGATGGATAGACAGATAGGGTGATAGATGCGTAGACAGACAAGTAGTCAGACGGAAAGATAGACAAGCTGGCCATGCAGTGATCAGAGAGTTACAGATGCCCTTGTCTCAGGAGAGGAGAGATAAGGAACGCTTAGAGAATAAGGTGAGAAAGACAAAACAGGGTGATGGATGGATAGACAGATAGGGTGATAGATACGTAGACAGACAAGTAGTCAGACGGCAAGATAGCCAAGCTGACCATGCAGTGATGATTAGAGAGTTACAGATGCTGTTGTCTCAGGAGAGAGGAGATAAGGAACGATTGGAGAATAAGTTGAGAAAGAGAAAAACGAACAGGGTGATAGAAAGAGACAGACATGGAGGGATAGTCAGACACAGTCCGGGTGATAGACAGGGTGATAAACCAACTGACGGATAGTCACACAGTCAGACAAGCCAACGGACCGATGGATCTAGAGACGCCTTTATAATCATCCTGGGAATGCTATAAATTATCATTTATTTTTTTGTCTACAGCTGGGTGAGTTGGAGGATGGACTTGCCATTGCTCAGTCACAACCGGACAAGTAAGTAACCTGGAGAAATCAACCTGTGAAAGCAGAGTTGTAGTAATGATACTCGTACTCGTACTCGTACTCGTACTCATTCTCGTACTCCTCGTACTAATCCTTGTACTCGTACTAGTACTCATACTCACCTTGTACTCGTACTCATCCTTGTAATCATACTCATACTTGTACTCATCCTTGTACTTGTACTCCTACTCGTACTCGTACTCATACTCGTACTCATACTAATCCTTGTACTCGTACTCATACTCATCATTGTACTTGTACTACTCGTACTCATACTCATCCTTGTACTTGTACTCCTACTCGTACTCATACTCATCCTTGTACTTGTACTCCTACCCGTACTCGTACTCATACTCGTAGTCATACTCATCCTTGTACTTGTACTCCTACTCATACTCATCCTTGTACTTGTACTCCTACCCGTACTGCAGACTCCCACTGCACTGCACTGCATCTCAGACCCCACCGCATCCAAGACTCATCTGCACTGCACTGCATCCCCACCGTGACCATACTTATCCTTGTACTTGTACTCCCACTGCACTGCATCTCACCCGCACTCACTGCACTGCATCTCACCCGCACTGCATCTCCCACCCGCACTGCACTCATACTCATCCTTGTACTCGTACTCCTACCCGTACTCGTACTCCTACCCGTACTCGTACTCATACTCATCCTTGTACTTGTACTCCTACTCGTACTCATACTCATCCTTGTACTTGTACTCTTACTTGTACTCCTACCCGCACTGCATCTCACCGCACTCGTGCTCCTACTGCACTCCCACCGCACTCGTGCTCCCACCGCATCAGACTCACCCACACTGCACTCATACTCATCCTGGTACTCGTACTCATCCTTGTACTTGTACTTGTACTCCTATCCGCACTGCACTCCACCCGCATCTGCTCCCTACCCGTGCACTCTCTCACCCATCTCCACCCGTGCACTCACTCCCACCCGCACTGCACTCATACTCATCCTTGTACTCGTACTCATACTCATCCTTGTACTTGTACTTGTACTCCTACTCGTACTCATCCTTGTACTTGTACTCTTACTCGTACTCCTACCCGTAGTCGTACTCCTACCCGTACTCGTACTCCTACCCGTACTCATACTCATACTCATACTCATACTCATACTCATACTCATCCTTGTACTTGTACTCCTACTCGTACTCATACTCATCCTTGTACTTGTACTCTTACTCCTACCTGTACTCGTACTCCTACCCGTACTCATTCTCGTACTCCTCGTACTAATCCTTGTATTCGTACTAGTACTCATACTCACCTTGTACTCGTACTCATCCTTGTAATCATACTCATACTTGTACTCATACTTGTACTCATCCTTGTACTTGTACTCCTACTCGTACTCGTACTCATACTCGTACTCATACTAATCCTTGTACTCGTACTCATACTCATCATTGTACTTGTACTACTGCACTCACCTCATCCTTGTACTTGTACTCCCACTGCACTCATACTCATCCTTGTACTTGTACTCCCACCCGCATCACTCATACCGTAGTCACACTCATCCTTGTACTTGTACTCCCACCATACTCATCCTTGTACTTGTACTCCCACCCGCACTGCACTCATACCGCACTGCACACTAACTCGCACTGCATTCCCACCATCATTGCACTTGCACCTACTCACCGCACCACACTATCCTGTACTTGTACTCCCACTGCACTCACTCCATCCTACCCGTGTACTTCACTCCCACCCGCACTGCACTCTCACACCATCCCTTGTACTTTACCCCACCACACCATCCACTCATACTCACCCTGTACTGCAGATCTCCCACCTGCACTGCATCTCACCCGCACTCATCTCATCCTTGTACTGTACTGCATCTCACACTCATCCTTACTGTACCACTTGTACTCCCACCCATCGTGACCCCACCCCCACTGCATCTCACCCGCACTGTACTCCCACCCGCATTCACTCCCACCCGCACTGCACTGCACATCCTTGTACTCTCACCCGCACTGCATCATCATCCTGTACTGCACATACTCATCCTTGTACTTGTACTCCTATCCGCATACTCATCCTTGTACTTGTACCACTTGCACTCCCACCCGCATCAGACTCCCACCCGCACTGCACTCACCCGCACTTGTACTCCCACCCGCACTCATACTCATCCCGCCTTGTACTTGTACTCCTACTCCCACCGCACTCATCCTTGCACTTGTACTGCACTCCACTCATCCTGTACTTGCATTCATCCGCACCAGACCCCACCCGCATCACACCACCCGCACTCAGACTCATACTCATCCTTGTACTCACACTCATCCTGTACTTGTACTTGTACTACACTCATCCTTGTACTTGTACTCCACTCACTCCCACCCGTACTCACCCGCACTCAGACTCCCACCCGCACTGCATCACCACACCACCATCCGCACTGCATCTCACTGCACTGCACTGCACCCGCACTCATCTCCACCCAGACCTTACTCCCACCCGCATCAGACTCCCACCAGCACTGCACTCCCACCCGCACTGCATCCTCACCCGCACTGCAGCACTCTCACCCGCACTGCACTCCCACCGCACTCAGATCTCATTGCATCTGAGACTCAGACTGCATCAGACTGCACCTGTACTGCACTGCACTGCAGACTCATCCTTGTACTTGTACTCCCACCGCACTTGCACTCCCACCCGCACTGCATCTCACCCATACTGCACTCACACTCATCCTTGCACTGCACTCATCCCTCATCCTCATCCTTGTACTCCCACTCCCACTGCACTCACACTCATCCTGTACTCCCACTGCACTGCACTTGCACCTTACTGCACTCCCACCCCACTGCACTGCAGACTCACCCGCACTGCACTCACCCGCACTGCAGACCCACCCGCACTGCACTGCACTGCATCTCACCCGCACTGCACTCATACTCATCCTTGTACTCGTACTCATACTCATCCTTGTACTTGTACTCCTACCCGTACTCGTACTCCTACCCGTACTCGTACTCATACTCATCCTTGTACTCGTACTCATCCTCATCCTTGTACTTGTACTCCTACTCGTACTCATACTCATCCTTGTACTCCTACTCCTACTCGTACTCATACTCATCCTTGTACTCGTACTCATACTCATCCTTGTACTTGTACTCGTACTCATCCTTGCACTCATACTCATCCTCATCCTAGTACTTGTACTCATCCTTGTATTCATCCTTGTACTCATCCTCATACTCGTACTCATCCTCATACTCATCCTCGTACTTGTACTCATCCTTGTACTCATCCTTGTATTCGTACTCATCCTTGTACTCATACTCATCCTTGTACTTGTCCTTGTACTCGTCCTTGTACTCGTACTCGTACTTGTATTCGTACTCATACTCATACTCATACTCATACTCATACTCATACTCATACTCATACTCATCCGTGTACTCATACTCCTACTCGTACACACAGTCATGCACCGTAGTTGTGGGGACATACACTCGCGATTAGACACAGTTGTGGGGACAGGAAAATGTCTCCACAGACACTCGTTCTTGCCTTCCCTTTTGTTATAAGTCCCCACAACCTTGCCAGTGCCTACCCTCATACTCATACTCGTACCCATCCTTGTATTCATACTGCTACTCATACTCATCCTTGTCCTTGTACTCATACTCGTATTCAGTCATATTCATGAAAAAGTACTTGGCTACAACTATAGAGTTGGAGTACTCATACTCGTACTCGTACTCGTACTCGTACTCGTACTCGTACTCGTACTCGTACTCATATTCATATTCATACTCATTCATACTCATACTCGTACTCGTACTCATAGTTGAGTACATTTTTCTGTACTCACAGAAATGAAAAAGTAGCTGACTGCAAGTCTGTGTGAAAGTATAACTCAGAGTCTACACATTTTCAGGGAAAGTTTTAAAAGTTCACTTTTAATAATGCAACATCTCGTACTCATACAAATTTTTCTGTACTCATATTCATAATCAAGAAAAAGTTACTCAGCTACAACTATAGAGTTGGAGTACTCATACTCTTGAAAAAGTACTCGACTACATGTCTGTGTGAAAGTATAGGTCTATTGGTCTACACATTATTTAGAGGTTTTTAAAGTTTTAAAAATTTAAATTAGACCATTTAGGTTCATTTTGAATTTGAACCAGTCCTATACCAGGCAAGATTTTTTCTGGTATATTTGATACCATCAAGTTTAAAGCGTACTAAGTATGCCACGGTCGAGCGGTTTAGTGCATCGGATTTGTATTCTGATGGCCGAGTCGTCAGAATGTGGGTTCGAATCCCGACCGCGGTGCTTGTGTCCTTGAGCAAGACACTTGACCATAATTGGTTCTCTCCACCCATGGGTAAATGGGTACCTGTGAGGGCAGAGTTGGTTGTCGTGTTTGATTAGCCCTATATGCGTCAAAATGGCAATTGAGCTGTATATTCCCCAGGGAGCTGAGGTAATCGTGTAATGGGGTAATCATGTAATGCGCCTTGAGCACCAGTTTGGTGGGTACGTGCGCTATATAAGTCCACATTATTATTATTACTAGTATGCTTTAAAACCCTCTTGGAGGCCACTCCCATCCACTATATGTAAATGTCCAATACGTTTTACACCAACCTTTACTGCATACAAGCCACACTGTCCATTTCTGCCATAAATGGACATCCTACTATTAGGAAACATTTGATTAGTCATAATTTCAAAATTACATACAGTTGTAATAAATGTCAGAAATCCTTTCTGACTTTAGGTAGTGTGGCATGTCACTACCCAAAGTGTAACTCTTTGAGGGTTGCGAGTCCAACTCCTCCAGCTGGTTTCTCCTGTGAGTTGTGCGACCGTTCTTTTGGTTCTTTTTCCGGGGCTGAGGCTCCACGTTAAGAGGTCTCATCCATATCGTTTCGGTTTGCGGTAACACCATGTGTTTATCTCAACTAACGTGAAGCTGAAGTACAGGTTCTGAAAAGAACCGTATCGTACAACTCGTATCTCAACCTTCGTTAAGTGAGAAAGGTTCAAGGGAGAACCAATTTCGGGCAACTCGTTTTTTCTCTACTGTCGCTAAGTAAGAAATATGGTTCAGGGAGAACCATGGGGACTTCACGGGTTAATATGGTTCAGGGAGAACCATGGGGACTTCACGGGTTATTCTCAACGTTTCGATTAGCCTGCTCTAATCTTCTTCAGGAGAATGAAGAGGTTTGCCGATGCAACTCCTTAAGTAGTATTTGCTGGGATTATGTGTAGAATGGGAAGTGCTTTACGGATAATGGGGTTGTTGGTCCCGAGTTTAACGGTACCCGAAGAGACCGATGGAGTGAGGAGGATCTGACGATCCTAGCAAACGTTGATGCAAACTTGCCGATTGATACAAAATTGATTAATATGGCCCTACATAAGTCTTTTAAAAATCGGACGCTCGAGTCCATTAAGGGTCAACGCCGCAAGGCTGGTTATAAGTTGTTAGACGAACAATTCAAGGAAGCGATGAGGGTTTCGGTTGCCAATGACGGGGCTCCTGATGTCTCGGTGAATAATGCGAGATTTTCCGACTTCTTTCTTATGTATCGTAGTCAAGCGGTGGACACCGGTAATATTATTCAATCTGATTGGCTTGTTCTTCTCGATCAGAGGGAAAATTTACAAACTTTGGATTACAACTGTATCCTCCGTCACTTGATTATGAAGTGCGTTAAGAACTCTTTGAGGAAACAGTTTGTAGTTCCTTCTCTGCCGAGTGATTTGTCAAATCGAAGGAGGAAACAAATCCTATACAAAGTACATCAACATTTTTACAATAATGATACAAAGAAACTGGCTTGTCATCTTTTAGACAAGCAGCCTCTCGGGCCGATGGCCCCTGATTGTGGTGCGGCTTTTACGACGTACATGGGTATCTTTGGCAAGGAACCCCAACGGGACAATGTCCCTTTCTTTAGCTAAACCTTTGAGTGAGGATTTAGACATTACCGGTATTTTGCATCCAATTTCGAGAGATGAGGTATCCAAAGCCCTCAAGTGCATGAAGAAGAACGGGGCAGCAGGACCGGATAAAATTCATTTTAAAGATCTCAATAAGGTTAACGCCTTAGACTTGGCCGTCCTGATGAATCTGTGGTTGGAATCGGGTTCGGTCCCCGAACTGCTCAAATCTAATAATACAATCCTTATTCCGAAAGGCGAGGTGGACCCCACCAATATGTCTAAGTGGCGGCCCATTACTATTGGTTCTTATGTGTTGAGACTTTATACAAAAATTATAAACAGTAGACTTACCGATGCTACTGCCCTAAATCCTAGGCAGAAAGCATTCATACCAGTCGATGGGTGTTTGGAAAACATTTCGTTATTGGATCATCTTATTTTGAAGTACAGAGCGAGTAACAAATCTTATTATATTATGTTTTTGGACCTGTCCAAAGCGTTCGATTCGGTCCATCATAGCTCTATTTCGAGGGCCTTGAGAAGACATAATATTCCCGATAACTTTATAAGGTGTGTTGAGGATTTATATACAAATGTCAGTACTTGCATTGTGTCTGGTGACTCTAAATCGGACCTGATTCCGATGAGGTGCGGCGTCAAGCAGGGATGCCCCCTTAGTCCTAGACTCTTTAACCTTGTGTTGGATGAGTTGATTGATACGCTCCCCGAGTATATTGGTTTGGAGATGGGTGGCATTAAAATTAACTCTCTCGCTTTTGCAGACGATTTGGTTCTCATGGCGGAAAGTAAGACCGGGCTGTCTTATTTACTAGAGAGCTGTTGTAAGTTTTTCGGTGACCGTTTTATGAAAGTTAATGCTCTCAAATCGGCGATGCGACAATGGTCCATCGTATTGAGCGCCACCCAAGGTCACTGTATTAACCTTAACTCCCTAGGCCCATTTGCTTACACATAACCTGAATCCTCCAAAATCCTTCAGTAGTAAAGCAAGCACATGACATGTATGCACACATGTGTTTCTAATCTGTGATACATGTACATGGCCAGGGACCCTCCCTGCATGCATGGAGCAATGAACAGTGTCCACTGACCTAAGCACTGACCTTACAATCACTACAACAAACATGGATACACATGAACCATGGAAAGGCAAGTATGCCTAATAACCTCAATCCTCCAAAATCCTTCACTTTAGCAAAGAGCATGTAAGCATGTAACCTCAATCCTTCAAAATCCTTCACTTTGGCAAAGAGGATTTTGGAGGATTTGGGAAGGTTAGGGTTAAAGACAGTCTACTATTACGTACTCAACACACATTGAATGTCCATTACAAACCACAGTCTTGTGCACGATCTCAAAAATGTTGTATTTTCAATTTTTCTTTTTGTGGAGGTCTGCTGCGTACGAGGAGCACGTGAAACATCTCAATAAAGATCTCGAGATGATGAAGAGTCAGCTGAGGGCAGCCGAGGAGAAGGTGTCCAGACCCTCACCTCTCCTCCTCCAACTCCAGAAAGAAATGGCAGAGATGAAGGTAACGAGATGGCATCTCTCCCGCAGAGAGCCATCCGATCATTTTGCTGTTGCACCAGTGTAGATAAACCGGGTCGTATTTATACTGGATATTCAGACCGGATTGCAA
The DNA here is from genome assembly GCA_029582265.1 of Zoroaster sp. YZ-2022. NCBI lineage: Eukaryota > Metazoa > Echinodermata > Asteroidea > Forcipulatida > Zoroasteridae > Zoroaster > Zoroaster sp. YZ-2022. The sequence goes on from CM055823.1 coordinate 24,358,158, forward strand.
ACCTTGATTTTTTGACCAGGACAGTTACTGGTGTGGTGTGGTGTGGTGTGGTGTGGTGTGGTGTGGTAGGGATTGACAGGGGTACCCGTTGCCATGGGGTCCGGTGGGAGGAGGGCCAAAGTCATGGTACAGCCAAGCCTTTGAGAAGCCGGGCCAGGCCCTGGCCTCCTAATCTGTCTTTTGTGAGTCCTGATCCTCTAACAATAAAGTACCTGCCAATCAACATAACCTGGGATTCTGGAGGGCTTAGCCCAGCCAAGTAGAGCTCATTATAATGGCTGCAGTTGTGAACAAAAGACAGCTGAGGTGTGTCAGTCAAGTCTGTGTTAACCCATATCCGATCTACGCGATAACCCGTAGATATGTAAAATGCTACAAACGCCGACCTACATGATTTTCCGTACCGTGTTTTTGTCCAATTCCAATTTACTACGTTTTTCCGATGACTGTATTTCATGATTATAGATATGAAATTAGACAAGTCTGACATCATAATAAAGTGCATGTTCTCCTCTTTCCATCAGTATATAATGTGTCTGTGTCAGTGATTGTAATATTCTCTAAATAAGGAATCTTTCTGATTGTGTGCAAAAACAATGTATCTCTGTGCAGGGGCTTAGGCACATACAGTCTTTTGTGTGTTTACATGGTTAGGCGGATATGGGTTAACAATAAGAGCTATTTGAGATCGATTCATTAGTAAAGGGTCTTTTGTGCTCAGCTAGGGGATTATTTGGGCCAGTAGGCCTGGGCAAAGCCAATCAACATAACCTGGGCTTGAGGAGGGCCTAGCCCACTCACAAAAGACAGATTAGTAGGCCAGGTAGCCTCGTCCTGGCCGGGCTTCTCAAAGGCTTGGCTGTACCATGACTTTGGCCCTCCTCTCTTACTGCCATTAACCACACCCCTCCACTCCCCCACCCCCACTTTAGTTTTCACCAGCATCTTTGGGTGAAGTTTACCCATTGATTTGGGTGTACACAGCTCAGATTTCAAACTGGTTTTTAGCTCTTCACGGTACCGTAACTTCGTCGATATTATTATATATTGACACGAAATTTGGAGACAATTTATCACTCCGGTGATATTTTAACTAAAAAGAGCGATATAAATTTGATATCGGCTATATTTTTGGAATATCGGCGATAATTTTGGAATATCAGCGATATTTTTGGACTATCATCAATATGGCGATATTTCGATATCTTCAAAACCATAACCGATTTAGCCGATAATTTTTTGAATATCGTATCATTACGATATTATCGTGATATCATCCACCCGTACCCCGATCCATCAGTAACTTTGGTTTGACTTTTTTCATCTGATCCGCGTCAGGCACAGCACAGAATACAAGTGGAGGCAGAACAGAAAAAGGCGAAGGAGTCCAGACAGACCTTGAGACAACTCCGCGAGGCCGAGGAGGAGAGAGTTGCCACCTTGGAAACTAAACTCGCCGAGCTTTCTGCCGTCGTTGGAAATTATGACAGGGTAAAACAGCAAGATCAGCAAGCTATACAGTAAGTTATGAGTTCTTCAATCCCATCCAATCAGACAATATGCCAGGATTTGTTAAGACCAACCAAAAAAAGTCGCCTGTTTCTGGTCATAGGTCGGCTTCAAAATCAGTGCGGTAATTTTTTTTTTTTGTATTTTTTATTTTTAAAATTTTTTTTTTTGCCAAGCAGTGAAAGACGTTGATACATGTATACACAGTATTTGGAACAATTATTTTTTTGTCGTAACGCTCAAATGACGAACAGCCATCAAAACTGTAAAAGTGATTCTTTAAACCCCCAAGGTATTCTGGCTAGGAACATTCCTGAATCCTCCAAAATCCATCAGTGCACTTTTTGGAAACATGCCCTTATCTTCAAAATGCACCATGCATTTTCGTTGATCTTTCATATTCGGCACATACGTAACGGCCTGTACTTCGTGCCAGGTAGTAATTTTGCCCCATTTGAAGAGGTGAAAGCTTCCGCGACTTTGGTCATCTTCCCTTTACAATAAGCATCTTTCTTCTTAACCGCTTGAGTTCAAAAGTTTCCAGCAGGGCTGAATTTTTTCAAAAAAGTGCCCCTTGGAGGATTTTGAAGGATTTGGGGTGGTTAGGGTTGACGTTAAATCTTAGGATTACTTCATTAAAAAAACACTAAAGTGAAAATGATATTTTGAAATTCAAACCTCACTGAGATGCATTGTATTTGGTCATGGGATTCTACTGCCTAGTTTCAGCAGCTTCACACAGGTAAAAATTTTAGCAATTTATGAATTTACACAAAATATATTTTTTTCTGTATTAGCAAATTTTTGGTTATATCGTGGACGTCACCGTAGTACACAAAAGTGAAAGTCCAACATCGGCTAATAATAGAGGAATCAGAGAAAAAAATTCAAACTCTTCAGAATGTTTTTTCTTTTTTTCTTAATTTTTTTGGGAAATTACAGAAGGTTAAAAGAGCGCATTGTGCAACTGGATCTGGAGAATACCGCCCTCGCTAAATCCGCGAGTAAATCTCAAACCAAACAATCGGAGGAGATCGTCAACCCAGACTCAACGGTGTCCGAACTCACCGAGAGAATCCGGAATTTGAAAGGGCTGCTGAAACTGGCCAATCAGAGGTCGGAGAAGCCCGTCGATATCGATGGTAAGGATTTCAGAGGCTTTGAAGAAAAAAAAGAAAAAACACAAACAACTTGAGGCAAAAAAAAATAAAAACATCTCCCGTTTTTTGGTCTCCGCACACGGCGCCTCATCAGACCCGTGCGGTGGCACTTTTAGTTTTCTTTTTATTTGCTATGAAACAATGTTCAATTGCAGCCAATTCCAATGATAGTTGCTTTGTTTGTAAGGATGACCCAGACCCCCTTTTGCTCCTGTTTTGGGAAGGTGAAATTGTAAAAAAAAATTGGAGTGGTATTGTGGAATGGTTAAATGACAAAACAAATTCAGAAGAAATCCTATTACTCTTAATAATTTTTCTGATATGACATAAAACACAATAAAGGGGGCCACTTTGCATCCGTCATGTTAGCAGTTTTTCCAATGGTTGTTATTTATTTTTAAGTACCTGAAACCGACCAAAAAGTGTTTCAACATGTGAATGGACATGCAGGCTTATACTAGAACTAATTTGAGTTGATTTATTTTATTTTTTAATTTTTTAATTTATTTTTTTACCCTCAAATTTCCATAAAAATTGGACGGAAAAAGTTACCTCACTTTTCCGTCCATTTGTTGATGGAAATTTTAGGCTAATTAAAAAAATAATAGTAATAATCAACTCAAATTATCTTTAGGATAAGCATGCATGTCTATTCAAATGTTGAAATTCTTTTTGGGTGGTTTCAGATATTAAAAAAAAAATACAACCATAAGAAAAACTGCTAATGTGACGGTAGGAAAGTGGCCCCCTTTATTGTGTTTTATGTCATATATGTTTTGGTTTTACAGATGACCCAAGCAGGCTCGTCACACTTGGCATTATACTGGCTATTCATATTTGACAAGAAATACCAAGAAGACCATTACTTATAAAGCATTGCTGATTTAAAAAATTATGTTCATGGTTATTATATCACGAAAAAAACAGGTTTAATACAATTCCCATTGGCTCTGAAGACTCGGTAAATTCTAAATGGAAGAGTTTATTTGAATAAATTTTTTTTTTTTTTCGGTTAGGGTATAATGATGTTTGTAGGGGTATCCATTTACCTGTGTTCAGTTAACTGTCTTTGTCGTTTTTCTTCATGACGTCTGTGCTATGTCTACATTGTATTGTTTTTTGTAGTTTTGTTCTCTGTACAAAATAGTTTTGTGATGTAAATAATATTTAAAAAATAAATAAATAAAAAAAATAAAATAAAAAATTAAAAAAATTCCAATCGATCTAGCAATTTTGGCTGCAAAAAAAAAAATCAAAATGCTGACGCTTCAGTCGGCGTGATGCAGATATAACGTCAAAGCGCTTCAGTAAGCGTGACACAAATATACCATCTAAGCGCTTGGGTCAGCATGACACAAATGCACTTGAGTCAGCATGACACAAATATAACATCTATAAAGCGCTTGAGTCAGCGTGATGCAAATATAACATCTAAGCGCTTCAGTCAGCGTGACACAAATAGAACATCTATGCGCTTCAGTCAGCGTGATGCAAATATAACATCTAAGCGCTTGAGTCAGCGTGATGCAAATATAACATCTATGCGCTTCAGTCAGCGTGATGCAAATATAACATCTAAGCGCTTCAGTCAGCGTGATGCAAATATAACATCTAAGCGCTTCAGTCAGCGTGATGCAAATATAACATCTAAGCGCTTCAGTCAGCGTGATGCAAATATAACATCTAAGCGCTTCAGTCAGCGTGACGCAAATATAACATCTAAGCGCTTCAGTCAGCGTGATGCAAATATAACATCTAAGCGCTTCAGTCAGCGTGACGCAAATATAACATCTAAGCGCTTCAGTCAGCGTGACGCAAATGTAACATCTAAGCGCTTCAGTCAGCGTGACGCAAATATAACATCTAAGCGCTTCAGTCAGCGTGATGCAAATATAACATCTAAGCGCTTCAGTCAGCGTGATGCAAATATAACATCTAAGCGCTTCAGTCAGCGTGATGCAAATGTAACATCTAAGCGCTTCAGTCAGCGTGATGCAAATATAACATCTAAGCGCTTCAGTCAGCGTGATGCAAATATAACATCTAAGCGCTTCAGTCAGCGTGATGCAAATATAACATCTAAGCGCTTCAGTCAGCGTGACGCAAATATAACATCTAAGTGCTTCAGTCAGCGTGATGCAAATATAACATCTAAGCGCTTCAGTCAGCATGATGCAAATATAACATCTAAGCGCTTCAGTCAGCGTGACGCAAAAGAATCTCGCACTCTGTTTGACTCTATTGCATACTCCGCAGCATGTCTTATTCCCATGCTTCTTTGTGTCTTTCCTCCACAGACCTGTGCAATATGGAAGACCACACCAGTCTAGAGGTTCATCCGGACCACCGGACGTGCCAGCAGGAGTTGAAACAGCTGAAGGACGAGTTTGAGAGGTACAAGCTCCGGGCGCAGGGGGTCCTCAAGAACAAAACGGTCAAGGTGAGACTTGTGTTGGTCATGCTCCCCGCGGCCACAATAACCAACACCATGATATAGGTCACTGTGTCATAGGCACCGGTCCATTTTTTGGACATTAACCTCATTGTGGTGGAGTATCTATATCGTTTTGGTTTGCGGTAACACCATGTGTTTATCTCAATTATCGCTAAGGGAGGAGGGCCATAGTCATAGTGTAGCCAAGCCTTTGAGAAGCCCAGCCAAGCCTTTGAGAAGCCCAGCCAAGCCTTTGAGAAGCCCAGCCAAGCCTTTGAGAAGCCCAGCCAAGCCTTTGAGAAGCCCAGCCAAGCCTTTGAGAAGCCCAGCCAAGCCCAGCCAAACCTAGGCCTATGGGCCTATATAATCCCCTGGCTGAGCACAAAAGACCCTTTACTAATGAATAGATCTCAAGTAGCTCTTATTGTTAACACAGACTTGACTGAGACCTCAGCTGTCTTTTGTTCACAACTGCAGACATTATAATGAGCTCTACTTGGCTGGGCTAGGCCCTCCAGAAGCCCAGGTTATGTTGATTGGCAGGTACTGTATTGTTACAAGATTAGGACTCACAAAGGACAGATTAGGAGGCCAGGTCGGGGTTCTCAAAGGCTTGGCTGTACCATGACTTTGGCCCGCCACCCTTCAATTCCTTCATTTCTATTATTTCCTCTTCCAGGATACATCAACTAACAATGAGATTGAGATGAGAGAATGGATCTCTATGACAACGGCTTTAATTATAAGCTTATTACAAGCAAATCAATGCTTAAAGGGACAACATCGTCACGATCAACAGGGCATGGAATCGGAGTGCTTTTTTTATCTTAAACTCAGTGACTGAAAATAATACCCCCACATGATAAGATCATATTACTATTGCTGCTTCATAAATGAGCCAGGAATTTTCATAAGTCACTGCGTTCATCTTAAACTAGGACACCGATTCCATGCCCTGTTGAAAGACTGCTTTGATTGTGCTGATATGGTCCCTTTAAATTCTTTCATTTCTGTTATGTCCTCTTTCAGGATACATCGAGTAACAAGGAGATTGAGGCGTTACAGAGCCAAGTGACTGAGATGAGAGAGAGGATTTCTATCTTGAGGCAACAGCTTGATGATGAGGAAGCGAACCACAAACAAACAGTAAGAATTCCTTTTTGGCATTGGTCATTATTTAAAAAAAAGAATAGTCAATTAATTAATTGCCAAGATTTTATAGTGGAACCAGTTAATCGACCGAAACTGCACTTAATAATAATAATAATAATAATAATAATAATAATAATAATAATAATAATAATAATAATAATAATAATAATAATAATAATAATAATAATAATAATAATAATAATAATAATAATAATAATAATAATAATAATAATAATAATAATAATAATAATAATAATAATAATAATAATAATAATAATAATAATAATAATAATAATAATAATAATAATAATAATAATAATAATAATAATAATAATAATAATAATAATAATAATAATAATAATAATAATAATAATAATAATAATAATAATAATAATGTAGACTTATATAGCGCACGTATCCACCAAACTGGTGCTCAAGGCGCATTACATTAATTCCCCTGCTCATCAGGCGCATAAATCATTCCTGAAACCAGTTCAGCTCCCTGGGGAGTATACAGCTCAATTGCTGCCATTACAGCGCATGTAGGGATAATCAAACACAACAACCAACTCTGCCCTCACAGGTACCCATTTACCCCTGGGTGGAGAAAAGCAATTATGGTAAAGTGTCTTGCTTAACCCTCTCAGTACCGAATTGTTTTGACATAAACAACCGCTGGTTTGACCACTCAAGCGTGAAGCACACATTCTTACACAACAGAAAGCTTGTGTTCAAAGGCCAATTTTACAAACTCTATTATCACCTTGAAGATGTCGTTTTACAGCAAAATAAATAATAAAAAATATCTTACTTATTGAATTCTCTTTCATAAAATCCAAAAAACATTTAAGATCGGTCAATAAATGTCCAAGTTCTCGGTCTTTGTTTCCTCAGTGTGATCTGTAAACTCAAACACTTTTTTGTACACAAACACATGGCGCTCCGTAGGTGTTTGGCATTTCGGATCTTTCAACTCCAATTTGAAGGGATTGCATAATAGCAACCTTATTTTATTTCACCATCAATGGAAAGATCCGATCTTGCTCTTTCCAACCATTGTAAGCTTGGGTATGGAGGGTGAACATGGACAAAACTACAGCTTTATAACAAATGGACTTTGTGCTCAGGCTTGAGTGCTTTTTTGTGTGAAAGCTTGGTCGACTAAAGTCGCCTATGGTAAGGAAGAGGGGGTATGAGTGCAGTCGACTAAAGTCGCCTATGGTAAGGAAAGGGTTAAGGACACAAGCACCATGGTCGCGGTCGGGATTCGATGCACTAAACCGCTCGACCATGGCTCTCCATAAAAAAAACGTTTATAAATTTGCTAATTGGCTGACTGAAAGTATAAGGGAGGACATCTTCTCCCAACCTCCATTTATCCCCTGTTTTTGCCACATTCCCGCCAGGTTTACACTTTCTGAACGCTGCAATAGAAGAGTCCAGCCGTCCAGGGATAGCTATTGTCAAGGGATTATAGGATTAGTTAAGTAATGAGCTCATTAAAATGATCATGGTAATTAACCATATACGAGTAGGCATCTATGATTACCTATCCATAGTCTTGTACGAACCATGACCTCTGAACTGTCCAACATTAGCGAGGACCCCTTCTCCAACCTCCATTTATCCCCTGTTTTTGCCACATTCCCGCCAGGTTTACACTTTCTGAACGCTGCAATAGAAGAGTCCAGCCGTCCAGGGATAGCTATTGTCAAGGGATTATAGGATTAGTTAAGTTGTGGTTGTTGTTTCTTTGTGTGTATCCACCAGGCCTGAGTGAATTATGGGGCATTAACTCCTGAAGCGATCTCTTTTTGGGTACAAGGATCTGGCAGATAATGAGCTCATTAAAATGATCATGGTAATTAACCATATACGAGTAGGCATCTATGATTACCTATCCATAGTCTTGTACGAGCCATGACCTCTGAACTGTCCAACATTAGCGAGGACCCCTTCTCCAACCTCCATTTATCCCCTGTTTTTGGCATGTTCCCACCAGGTTTACACTTTCTGAACACTACAATAGAAGAGTCCAGCTGTCCAGGGATAGCTATTGTCAAGTGATTATAGGATAAGGTTAAGTTGTGTTGGTTGTTTCTTTGTGTATCCACATGGATTAACCCTAATCACCCCATATCCTCCAAAATCCTCCAAGGGGCACTTTTGGGAAAAATTCAGCTGACTGTTGCAAACTGGTACTTTCACCTCTTCAAATGGGGCAAAATTACTACCTGGCAAGAAGTACAGGCCGTAAGTGCTAAATATGAAAGATCAACGAAAATGCATGGTGTATTTTGAAGATAAGGGCACGTTTCCAAAAAGTGCACTGATGGATTTTGGAAGGTTCCTAGCCAGAATACCTATAGGGGGTTAGGGTTCAGGAAGGTTCCTAGCCAGAATACCTATAGGGGGATAGGGTTCAGGAAGGTCCCCAGCCAGAATACCTTTAGGGAGTTAGGGTTAAAGAAGGTTCCTAGCCAGAATATGTAGGGGTTAGGGTTAAGGGGGATTAACTCCTAAGTGATCTCTTTGTTTGGCTACTAGGATCTGGCAGATAATGATGAGCTCATTATCTGCCAGAACTGGCCAAAATTTTGAGGTTTTTGGGGGTTGGGGAAAGATTTCCTCCCTATAAACATTTGTGAAAAAATTTTCTGGCCATTTTGTTGTGCTAGATTTTCTATATTGCCGCGCTTGTTATTAAACAATCATTGCAGGAAGTTTTATTGATACTTTTTGATTGAAAACTTTAATTCTGTTTAATTTAAAAATTTAGTTTATTATGAAAGTGTAAGCTATTTTGGTGCTCTTTCATTTCTGAAGGTGACAAACTACGAGGGCAAGATATTCAAATTGAAAGAACAACATCGCACAGCCTTGAGCCAAGCAGAATCTGAGTATAAGGTAATTTATTGTTTAATAAATCGATATATCAACACGATATCAAAAGTATTCAAAAGTTCAATTTTTTTTCACTTAATAGGTAGGAGGGCTAAAGTTGTGGTACAGCCAAGCCTTTGAGAAGCCCAGCCAGGCCCAGGTTTTGCCCAGGCCCAGAGGCCTATATAATCCCCTAGCTGAGCACAAAAGACCCTTTACTAATGAATAGATCTCAAATAGCTCTTAGTGTTAACACAGACTTGACTGACACCTCAGCTGTCTTTTGTCCACAACTGCAGCCATTATAATGAGCTCTACTTGGCTGGGCTAGGCCCTCCAGAAGCCCAGGTTATGTTGATTGGCAGGTACTGTATTGTTACAGGATTAGGACTCACAAAAGACAGACTAGGAGGCCAGGTAGCCTGGGGCCTGGCCAGGCTTCTCAAAGGCTTGGCTGTACCAAGACTTTGGCGCTCCTCCCTTAGCTATCTTTGAATCAAGATACACATTCAACAACTAGGTACTGTATTGTTACAAAAGACAGACTAGGAGGCCAGGTAGCCTGGGCCTGGCCGGGCTTCTCAAAGGCTTGGCTGTACCATGACTTTGGCGCTCCCTTAGCTATCTTTGAATCAAGATACACATTCAACAACTAGGTACTGTATTGTTACAAAAGACAGACTAGGAGGCCAGGTAGCCTGGGGCCTGGCCTGGCTTCTCAAAACTTGGCTGTACCATGACTTTGGCCCTCCTCCCTTAGCTATCTTTGAATCAAGATACACATTCAACAACTAGGTACTGTATTGTTACAAAAGACAGACTAGGAGGCCAGGTAGCCTGGGGCCTGGCCGGGCTTCTCAAAGGCTTGGCTGTACCATGACTTTGGCGCTCCTCCCTTAGCTATCTTTGAATCAAGATACACATTCAACAACTAGGTACTGTATTGTTACAAAAGACAGACTAGGAGGCCAGGTAGCCTGGGCCTGGCCGGGCTTCTCAAAGGCTTGGCTGTACCATGACTTTGGCCCTCCTCCCTTAGCTATCTTTGAATCAAGATACACATTCAACAACTAGGTACTGTATTGTTACAGGGTTAGGACTCACAAAAGACAGACTAGGAGGCCAGGTAGCCTGGGGCCTGGCCAGGCTTCTCAAAGGCTTGGCTGTACCATGACTTTGGCCCTCCTCCCTTAGCTATCTTTGAATCAAGATACACATTCAACAACTAGGTACTGTATTGTTACAAAAGACAGACTAGGAGGCCAGGTAGCCTGGGGCCTGGCCGGGCTTCTCAAAGGCTTGGCTGTACCATGACTTTGGCCCTCCTCCCTTGAATTATTGGAGCAGCAACAACAGGAGTTGTTTAACTTGATTAGGTTTCATTACCATGACAACTAAGGACTTTCTTCTCTGACTGCAGCAACGAGCAGCAGACATGGAACAACAGATTCACAGACAGCGAGACAGGACGATGGCGTTGCTCGCCGAGAAAGCACAGGAGATCGACTCGTTGAGACAACAGCTCAATAACAGATACGGCGCAACCACCATGCAAAGGTCAGTCCTTGTACAGCATGGAGGGTTTGTAGTGACACACAGGGTGGGGAGGGGGTGGGGGAGGGGTGGGGTGGGGTAACACAGACAGCGAGACAGGACGATGGCGCTGCTCGCTGAGAAAGCTACAAAGAGATCGACTCGTTAAGATGCCAACTCAATAACGGATATGGCACGACCACCATGCAAAGTTCAGTCCTTGTATAGCATGCAAGCTTGGGCGATAACACGACAATATCGAATATCGCAATACCTTTTTTTATTCGATTACGATATCGAGAACCTTTTAAAGTTATCGAGATATCGGCAAATCACTATTAAAAAAAAATATATCGTGATGAAATAAAATCGCCATTGTGAATCAGTCAGAAATTGCATGGAAACAAAATTAGGATGGTCTTTGCAGCTTTTGGAAGTGAGAAACAAAAGTGAACTACTTCAGAAGTACATACACGCTCTGCAAACGAATTTGTGATTTATTGTGATGCTTGCAGAGAGGTACATACCTGTGGTTATCGGCGCTAAAGCAATCATGCATGAATGAAAAAAATAGTCGCGAAACTATCGGAAAATCGCGATATATGTTTGCCGATATATCGTGGATGAAAGAACGTCCCAAGTTTAATTGTGACACACAGGGTGGGGAGGGGGTGGAGGATGGGGTGGGGGATTGGGTAACACAGACAGCGAGACAAGACAATGGCGTTGCTTGCCGAGAAAGCACAGGAGATCGACTCGTTAAGACGACATCTCAATAACGGATATCGTCGTATGCCCGGAAGAAAGGGCATAACGAAAGTGTGACCGGCAAAGGGTCGAAAGCAATTTATGTGCAAAATTGTGTTTCAAGAAAACCGAGTGTGAAAGCTTGGTCGTTTTTCTGCCATTTATATTAAGTCATTGTAGGAAAGTTAAATTCCGCATGGGAATGGAAAAACATGTCTTGGGAGTAATTTTAGCAACCAATATATTATAATAGTTATGCCCTACTTTTTTTTTTCAAAGGAGCCATTTTATTGCTTACGACCTTCTGCTGGAACAAAAAGTTGTACTTTGTGTGCCCAGAAGAAGGTCGTAGATCCTTATGACCTTCTTCCGGGCACACAACGATATGGTGCGACCACCATGCAAAGGTCAGTCCTTGTATAGGTTTGTAGTGATACACAGGGTGGGGTGGGGTCTGGGATCTCCAAAAATAACCCTCCACAGGCGACTCGGGCAGAAATAGAACCCCCAACCTCTTGCTTACTAGTACTAGATGTCATTCTGTTCTATTTCAGCGACTTCAGTCTTTCCAGACAGTCTTCCAGCGATGTCTTTACCGAGGACAATGACAAGCCACGGTCCGAGGCCGAAGAAGCAGTATCGCAACTCCAAGTTTCCATGGTAATGCAAATTTTCAACAAAAGAAAAATGATATAATAGGGCTCTGTTTCATGTACATACAAACAAACCTAAAACTGACCATGAATAAGTAATGTCAGAAGCCTATTACCTACATGAAGTGTGCCACTCGTGTACTAACCTAGTCCACGGCACAGTACCAGAAGTCTGTTACCTACATGAAGTGTGCCACTCGTGTACTAACCTAGTCCACGGCATAGTACCAGAAGTCTATTACCTACATGAAGTGTGCCACTCGTGTACTAACCTAGTCCACAGCATAGTACCAGAAGTCTGTTACCTACATGAAGTGTGCCACTCGTGTACTAACCTAGTCCACGGTATAGTACCAGAAGTCTGTTACCTACATGAAGTGTGCCAGTCATGTACTAACCTAGTCCACGGCACAGTACCAGAAGTCTGTTACCTACATGAAGTGTGCCGCTTGTGTACTAACCTAGTCCACGGCATAGTACCAGAAGTCTGTTACCTACATGAAGTGTGCCAGTCATGTACTAACCTAGTCCACGGCACAGTACCAGAAGTCTGTTACCTACATGAAGTGTGCCAGTCGTGTACTAACCTAGTCCACGGCATAGTACCAGAAGTCTGTCACCTACATGAAGTGTGCCACTCGTGTACTAACCTAGTCCACGGCATAGTACCAGAAGTCTATTACCTACATGAAGTGTGCCACTCGTGTACTAACCTAGTCCACAGCATAGTACCAGAAGTCTGTTACCTACATGAAGTGTGCCACTAGTGTACATAACCTAGTCCACGGCATAGCACCAGAAGTCTGTTACCTACATGAAGTGTGCCACTCGTGTACTAACCTAGTCCATGGCATAGTACCAGAAGTCTGTTACCTACATGAAGTGTGCCAGTCATGTACTAACCTAGTCCACGGCACAGTACCAGAAGTCTGTTACCTACACGAAGTGTGCCACTCGTGTACATAACCTAGTCCACGGCAAAGTACCAGAAGTCTGTTACCTACATGAAGTGTGCCGCTCGTGTACTAACCTAGTCCACGGCGTAGTACCATAAGTCTATTACCTACATGAAGTGTGCCACTCGTGCACTAACCTAGTCCACGGCACAGCACCAGAAGTCTGTTACCTACATGAAGTGTGCCAGTCATGTACTAACCTAGTCCACGGCACAGTACCAGAAGTCTCTTACCTACATGAAGTGTGCCGCTCGTGTACTAACCTAGTCCACGGCACAGTACCAGAAGTCTATTGCCTACATGAAGTGTGCCACTCGTGTACTAACCTAGCCCACGGCAGAGTACCAGAAGTCTCTTACCGACACAGTGTGCCGCTCGTGTACTAACCTAGTCCACGGCATAGTACCAGAAGTCTTTTACCTACATGAAGTGTGCCACTCGTGTACTAACCTAGTCCACGGCATAGTACCAGAAGTCTATTACCTACATGAAGTGTGTCACTCGTGTACTAACCTAGTCCGCGGCACAGCACTCCAAGAACAATGGATTTGGACCATTCATGATGTATTGTTGTTTTGGTTTTTTTTTGTTCAGGTACAGAGCAGCAACTCGTCCTTGCTCCATTTTGCCGAGGAGCGCGCCCGACTGGAGGTGGAGCTGACCGCGATCAAGAAGAAGAAGCAGCAGCTAGAGGGCGCCCTTCGTCAACTCCAGGAGAAGCACGCGATGGCCCAGCAGCTGCACGAGGAGCAGTTGGAAGAGCTGAGGGACGAGGCGGAGAGATGGAAGAGGAACAGGTTAGAGTTGGGGGAATTCAGCCTTTTGAGACGGGGAATTGAGGATCCAGTTGAAGGGCTTGAGGGGGGGATAAACTATGTCGCATCCGAAAACCTTCTGACTTCTTTAGGCAACTGGTGACCCGTTGTGCTGCTCATGTGTCAGGCGGCTTGGAATAAACCTGCATATCTCATCTGTGCAATTGAAAACATTCCTCATCATAGATTGGTGAAACTCTTGCGTCGGGAGATAAACAATTGATTTGATTTTCGCCCTCAACCCTAACCACCCCAAATCCTACAAAATCCTCCAAGGGGCACTTTTTGGGGAAAATTCAGCACTGTTGGAAAACGGGTACTTTCACCTCTTCAAATGGGGACAAAATTACTACCTGGCAAGAAGTGCAGGCCATAAGTGCTGAATATGAAAAGATCAACGAAAATGCATGGCGCATTTTGAAGATAAGGGCATGTTTCCAAAAGTGCACTGATGGATTTTGGAGGATTCAGAAAGGTTCCTAGCCAGTTAAAACACCGACGTAATGTATGAAGCACTGTGTGCTCGGTGCTTTCCGAGTGTCTGTGAAAAAAAAAGTCACAGGCTACTCGGGCGGGATTTGAACATACGTCCTACTGCTTACTAGTGCAGATAAGACGTTTAAGATGATTAACCCTAACTCCCTAGGCCCATTTGCTTACACATATAACCTGAATCCTTCCTAACTCCCTAGGCCCATTTGCTTACACATATAACCTGAATCCTTCCTAACTCCCTAGGCCCATTTGCTTACACATATAACCAGAATCCTTCCTAACTCCTAGGCCCATTTGCTTACACATATAACCTGAATCCTTCCTAACTCCCTAGGCCCATTTGCTTACACATATAACCTGAATCCTTCCTAACTCCCTAGGCCCATTTGCTTACACATATAACCTGAATCCTTCCTAACTCCCTAGGCCCATTTGCTTACACATATAACCTGAATCCTTCCTAACTCCCTAGGCCCATTTGCTTACACATATAACCTGAATCCTTCCTAACTCCCTGGGCCCATTTGCTTACACATATAACGTGAATCCTTCCTAACTCCTGGGCCCATTTGCTTACATATAACCTGAATCCTTCCTAACTCCCTGGGCCCATTTGCTTACACATATAACCTGAATCCTTCCTAACTCCCTGGGCCCATTTGCTTACACATATAACCTGAATCCTTCCTAACTCCCTGGGCCCATTTGCTTACACATATAACCTGAATCCTTCCTAACTCCCTAGGCCCATTTGCTTACACATATAACCTGAATCCTTCCTAACTCACTAGGCCCATTTGCTTACACATATAACCTGAATCCTTCCTAACTCCCTAGGCCCATTTGTTTACACATAACCTGAATCCTTCCTAACTCCCTAGGCCCATTTGCTTACACATAACCTGAATCCTCCCTAACTCCCTAAGGCCCATTTGCTTACACATAACCTGAATCCTCCCTAAGCCCATTTGCTTACACATAACCTGAATCCTTCCTAACTCCCTAGGCCCATTTGCTTACACATAACCTGAATCCTTCCTAACTCCCTAGGCCCATTTGCTTACACATAACCTGAATCCTCCCTAACTCACTAGGCCCATTTGCTTACACATAACCTGAATCCTCCCTAACTCACTAGGCCCATTTGCTTACACATAACCTGAATCCTTCCTAACTCCCTTTTTGCTTACACATAACCTGAATCCTTCCTAACTCCCTAGGCCCATTTGCTTACACATAACCTGAATCCTTCCTAACTCACTAGGCCCATTTGCTTACACATAACCTGAATCCTTCCTAACTCCCTAGGCCCATTTGCTTACACATAACCTGAATCCTCCCTAACTCCCTAGGCCCATTTGCTTACACATAACCTGAATCCTTCCTAACTCCCTAGGCCCATTTGCTTACACATAACCTGAATCCTCCCTAACTCACTAGGCCCATTTGCTTACACATAACCTGAATCCTTCCTAACTCACTAGGCCCATTTGCTTACACATAACCTGAATCCTCCCTAACTCACTAGGCCCATTTGCTTACACATAACCTGAATCCTTCCTAACTCACTAGGCCCATTTGCTTACACATAACCTGAATCATTCCTAACTCCCTAGGCCCATTTGCTTACACATAACCTGAATCCTCCCTAACTCACTAGGCCCATTTGCTTACACATAACCTGAATCATTCCTAACTCCCTAGGCCCATTTGCTTACACATAACCTGAATCATTCCTAACTCCCTAGGCCCATTTGCTTACACATAACCTGAATCCTCCCTAACTCACTAGGCCCATTTGCTTACACATAACCTGAATCATTCCTAACTCCCTAGGCCTATTTGCTTACACATAACCTGAATCCTCCCTAACTCACTAGGCCCATTTGCTTACACATAACCTGAATCATAATAATAATAATAATGTATAGATTTATATAGCGCACGTATCCACCAACTAAGTGGCGCTCAAGGCGCATTATATTATTATCCCTGCTCATAAGGCTCATAAGGCTCATAAATCATTCCTGAAACCATCTCAGCTCCCTGGGGAGTATACAGCTCAATTGCTGCCATTTCTAGCGCATATAGAGCAAACCATCTCTGCCTTCACAGGTACCCATTTAACCCCTGGGTGGAGAGAAGCAATTATGGTTAAGTGTCTTGCTCAAGGACACAGGTGTCACGGCAGGGCTCGAACCCACACTCTGCTGCTGGCAACACCAGAACTTGAGTTCAGTGCGCTAGACCGTCGACAATCCACTTTACGTGCATTATACAACACACGGGACCTACGGCTTTACGTCCCATCCGAAGGACGAAGCAATTATGGTTAAGTACCTTGCTCAAGGACACAAGTGTCACGTCCGGGGCTCGAACCCACACCCTGCTGCTGGCAACACCAGAACTTGAGTTCGGTGCGCTAGATCGCTCGGCCCCGACACTCCATTCCTAACTCCCTAGGCCCATTTGCTTACACATAACCTGAATCCTCCCTAACTCACTAGGCCCATTTGCTTACATAACCTGAATCCTTCCTAACTCCCTAGGCCCACTTGCTTACACATAACCTGAATCCTTCCTAACTCCCTAGGCCCATTTGCTTACATAACCTGAATCCTTCCTAACTCCCTAGGCCCATTTGCTTACACATAACCTGAATCCTTCCTAACTCCCTAGGCCCACTTGCTTACACATAACCTGAATCCTTCCTAACCCCCAAGGCCCATTTGCTTACACATAACCTGAATCCTCCTTAACTCCCTAGGCCCATTTGCTTACACATAACCTGAATCCTTCCTAACTCCCTAGGCCCATTTGCTTACACATAACCTGAATCCTCCCTAACTCCCTAGGCCCATTTGCTTACACATAACCTGAATCCTCCCTAACTCCCTAGGCCCATTTGCTTACACATAACCTGAATCCTCCTTAACTCCCAAGTCCCATTTGCTTACACATAACCTGAATCCTTCCTAACTCCCTAGGCCCATTTGCTTACACATAACCTGAATCCTTCCTAACTGCCTAGGCCCATTTGCTTACACATAACCTGAATCCTCCCTAACTCCCTAGGCCCATTTGCTTACACATAACCTGAATCCTACCTAATTCCCTAGGCCCATTTGCTTACACATAACCTGAATCCTCCCTAACTCCCTAGGCCCATTTGCTTACACATAACCTGAATCCTTCCTAACTCACTAGGCCCATTTGCTTACACATAACCTGAATCCTTCCTAACTCCCTAGGCCCATTTGCTTACACATAACCTGAATCCTCCCTAACTCACTAGGCCCATTTGCTTACACATAACCTGAATCCTCCCTAACTCACTAGGCCCATTTGCTTACACATAACCTGAATCCTTCCTAACTCCCTAGGCCCATTTGCTTACACATAACCTGAATCCTTCCTAACTCCCTAGGCCCATTTGCTTACACATAACCTGAATCCTCCCTAACTCACTAGGCCCATTTGCTTACACATAACCTGAATCCTTCCTAACTCCCTAGGCCCATTTGCTTACACATAACCTGAATCCTTCCTAACTCCCTAGGCCCATTTGCTTACACATAACCTGAATCCTCCCTAACTCCCTAGGCCCATTTGCTTACACATAACCTGAATCCTTCCTAACTCCCTAGGCCCATTTGCTTACACATAACCTGAATCCTCCCTAACTCACTAGGCCCATTTGCTTACACATAACCTGAATCCTTCCTAACTCACTAGGCCCATTTGCTTACACATAACCTGAATCCTCCCTAACTCACTAGGCCCATTTGCTTACACATAACCTGAATCCTTCCTAACTCACTAGGCCCATTTGCTTACACATAACCTGAATCATTCCTAACTCCCTAGGCCCATTTGCTTACACATAACCTGAATCCTCCCTAACTCACTAGGCCCATTTGCTTACACATAACCTGAATCATTCCTAACTCCCTAGGCCCATTTGCTTACACATAACCTGAATCATTCCTAACTCCCTAGGCCCATTTGCTTACACATAACCTGAATCCTCCCTAACTCACTAGGCCCATTTGCTTACACATAACCTGAATCATTCCTAACTCCCTAGGCCTATTTGCTTACACATAACCTGAATCCTCCCTAACTCACTAGGCCCATTTGCTTACACATAACCTGAATCATAATAATAATAATAATGTATAGATTTATATAGCGCACGTATCCACCAACTAAGTGGCGCTCAAGGCGCATTATATTATTATCCCTGCTCATAAGGCTCATAAGGCTCATAAATCATTCCTGAAACCATCTCAGCTCCCTGGGGAGTATACAGCTCAATTGCTGCCATTTCTAGCGCATATAGAGCAAACCATCTCTGCCTTCACAGGTACCCATTTAACCCCTGGGTGGAGAGAAGCAATTATGGTTAAGTGTCTTGCTCAAGGACACAGGTGTCACGGCCGGGGCTCGAACCCACACTCTGCTGCTGGCAACACCAGAACTTGAGTTCAGTGCGCTGAACCGTCGACAATCCACTTTACGTGCATTATACAACACACGGACCTCGGCTTTACGTCCCATCCGAAGGACGAAGCAATTATGGTTAAGTACCTTGCTCAAGGACACAAGTGTCACGACCGGGGCTCGAACCCACACCCTGCTGCTGGCAACACCAGAACTTGAGTTCGGTGCGCTAGATCGCTCGGCCCCGACACTCCATTCCTAACTCCCTAGGCCCATTTGCTTACACATAACCTGAATCCTCCCTAACTCACTAGGCCCATTTGCTTACACATAACCTGAATCCTTCCTAACTCCCTAGGCCCACTTGCTTACACATAACCTGAATCCTTCCTAACTCCCTAGGCCCATTTGCTTACACATAACCTGAATCCTTCCTAACTCCCTAGGCCCATTTGCTTACACATAACCTGAATCCTTCCTAACTCCCTAGGCCCACTTGCTTACACATAACCTGAATCCTTCCTAACCCCCAAGGCCCATTTGCTTACACATAACCTGAATCCTCCTTAACTCCCTAGGCCCATTTGCTTACACATAACCTGAATCCTTCCTAACTCCCTAGGCCCATTTGCTTACACATAACCTGAATCCTCCCTAACTCCCTAGGCCCATTTGCTTACACATAACCTGAATCCTCCCTAACTCCCTAGGCCCATTTGCTTACACATAACCTGAATCCTCCTTAACTCCCAAGTCCCATTTGCTTACACATAACCTGAATCCTTCCTAACTCCCTAGGCCCATTTGCTTACACATAACCTGAATCCTTCCTAACTGCCTAGGCCCATTTGCTTACACATAACCTGAATCCTCCCTAACTCCCTAGGCCCATTTGCTTACACATAACCTGAATCCTACCTAATTCCCTAGGCCCATTTGCTTACACATAACCTGAATCCTCCCTAACTCCCTTGGCCCATTTGCTTACACATAACCTGAATCCTTCCTAACTCCCTAGGCCCATTTGCTTACACATAATCTGAATCCTCTCTAACTCCCTAGGCCCATTTGCTTACACATAACCTGAATCCTTCCTAACTC
Organism: Zoroaster sp. YZ-2022; assembly: GCA_029582265.1. Lineage (NCBI taxonomy): Eukaryota > Metazoa > Echinodermata > Asteroidea > Forcipulatida > Zoroasteridae > Zoroaster > Zoroaster sp. YZ-2022. The sequence continues at coordinate 24,378,039 of CM055823.1, forward strand.
CCTAGGCCCATTTGCTTACACATAACCAGAATCCTTCCTAATTCCCTAGGCCCATTTGCTTACACATAACCTGAATCCTCTCTAACTCCCTAGGCCCATTTGCTTACACATAACCTGAATCCTTCCTAACTCCCTAGGCCCATTTGCTTACACATAACCTGAATCCTCCAAAATCCTTCAGTAGTTAAAGCAAGCACATGACATGTATGCACACATGTGTTTCTAATCTGTGATACATGTACATGGCCAGGGACCCTCCCTGCATGCATGGAGCAATAAACAGTGTCCACTGACCCAAGCACCGACCTTGCAATCACTACAACAAACATGGATGTACATGTACCATGGAAAGGCAAGTATGCCCAATAACCTCAATCCTCCAAAATCCTTCATTTTAGCGAAGAGCATGTAGCATGTAACCACAATCCTCCAAAATCCTTCACTTTAGCAAAGAGCATGTAGCATGTAACCTCAATCCTTCAAAATCCTTCACTTTGGCAAAGAGCATGTAGCATGTAACCTCAATCCTTCACTTTAGCAAAGAGCATGTAGCATGTAACCGCAATCCTTCAAAATCCTTCACTTTAGAAAAGAGGATTTTGGAAGATTTGGGAGGGTTAGGGTTAAAGACAATCTGCTGTTATGTACTCAACACACATTGAAGGCCATTACAAACCATGTAACCTCAATCCTTCAAATCCTTCAATTTAATAGCAAAGAGGATTTTGGAGGATTTGGGAAGGTAATAGGGTTAATACCCTCTCGACCACTGAGCTTGCCCGATGACGATCGGCCGGCTAGAATCCTAAAAAGCAGCAGCTACCATGATATGTATAAATTGATGAAATTCATGCATCAAATTGATTTGATTTTTTGCCCATACTTTCCCAACATGTGTTTGAACCACTGCGTACTTAGTGCTTTGCGAGTGTCTGTGGAACAAAATCAGGATTAGCTAAAGATTTTTTGTGACGAATGGAGTGCCACGGTCGAGCGGTTTAGTGCATCGGATTTGTGTTCTGATGGCCGAGTCAACAGGAATGTGGGTTCGAATCCCAACTGCGACCGTGGTGCTTGCTGTCCTTGAGCAAGACACTTTACCATAATTGCTTCTCTCCACCCAGGGGGTAAATGGGTACCTGTGAGAGTAGAGTTGGTTGTTGTGTTTGATTAGCCCCTATATGCGCCGAAATGGCAGCAATTGAGCTGTATACTCCCTAGGGAGCTGAGATGGTTTCAGGAATGATTTATGCGCCTGATGAGCACTGGGGTAATAATGTACAGCGCTGTGATACCTCGTGTAAGAGCGCTTTAAAAATGCCTCAGTTATTATTATTTAACAGTGTACGTTTTCCATATTCGTATTCTTAGGTCGCGGGAAGGAACCAACTTGGAATATTTGAAGAATGTCGTACTATGTTATCTTCAGACAGACAGTCACTCGAGTAGACAACAGATGTTCAATGCCATAGCAACCATCTTGCAATTCACTCGAAGAGAGGTACGTCTTTGATTAGGCTCACTTTCTCTTTTTTTTTTTTTTTACACGCTGACATGTGAGGGCGCCATTTAGGGAGGAGGGCCAAAGTCGTGGTTAAGCCAAGCCTTTAAGAAGCCCGGCCAGGACCAAGCTACCTGGCCTCCTGTCTTTTGTGAGTCCTAATCCTGTAACAATGTAGTACCTGCCAATTAACCTAACCCAGGCTTCTGGAGGGCCTAGCCCAGCCAAGTAGAGCTCATTATAATGGCTGCAGTTGTGAACAAAAGACAGCTGAGGTGTCAGTCAAGTCTGTGTTAACAATAAGAGCTATTTGAGATCTATATTCATTAGTCAAGGGCCTTTTGTGCTCAGCTAGGGGATTATAAAGGCCAGTAGGCCTGGGGCAAAGCATGTGCCTGTCCCGACGTCTCAAAGGCTTGGCTGTACCACGACTTTGGCCCTCCTCCCTTACTTGTGTACAAAAATACGAACAACAAAATGGCACCACGAAATGCCCTGAAACTCGTAGCCTAGGTGCATTTCTACTGCTAGAGGGCTGCACCGTCGCAAGGAGCAGGTGTCAACTTGAAATGTCGGTCCAACAAATGATTAAAATGTCTTGTTTTTTTTTCTCTTCATTTTACAGAAAGAGGGTGTGTTGAAGAAGCAAGGAGCAACGTGGTGGGGAATGACATAACGCCAGTTTTTTTTGTTTTCCTTTTAATATATATTTTTATATCTGAAAATAGAATAGGTTAAATTGCATGAAGTACTTGGACTAATTTAATTCTTGTAATGAAGTCTATTAGGCCAACAAACAAAAGTCTCTGGTTTCTGGTCTTTGGTTGGCTTCAAAATTGGTGTGGTGGGTAATCTTTTTCTTTTTTTTTTTTTTTTTTTGGCCAACTAGTGAAATACCTGACACATGTATACGCGTTTATTGGAACCAGACCAAATTTCTCATACATAAAGTATGGTGGCTAAGAGAGGCCTCACAAATCGGGCAAAATCGGGGGCCTGGGGCCTGGGGGGTGCATGTTTCCAGTGGCCCCCAGATCCCACCACGAAAAATCCTGATAGTGCCCCAAAAAAAGAAAAGAAAAAGAAAAGGGAAAAAAACCCATACCCCATGGGCCCCCACTGAAAAGCAGTGCCCCCCCCCCCATGCCCCCCCCCCAAAAAAATGTCCTGGCTACGCCGCTGCCCCTATGTGAAAAAAAGTCCTTTAACATACAGCACAGCAGAATTCCAGTCAATCCAGCAATCATGGCTGCAATTGGACATTTGCAGTTGGTCATCTTGACCATCATTTTAGTTTGAATACAAATTGTTATGTCTTGGTCGGTTTCATTACGAATTGAAATTTTGAAATGTTGGCAGCTATGTTAATATATCTAGTGCTGACCGCATTGGTGGATCCGGGGGGTGTCATATATACTGAGACGCAATAGAAACTTACCACTTGTTTTGGAATAGCATAAAATTGAAATGGTTCAAAATAAGACAACACAACAATTTGGATTAGAAATGTTGGCATTTTATTGAGGAAATGTCCACGTTTTGTCCACTGTACTCGATCCCATCTGTATCCACTTCACCGCGAGTGCACATATTACATTTGTGCATTGTGATTACTGATAATTTAAGGTCGAAAAAGTGCTAAGTTTCTATTGCGTCTCAGTATATTTTTTAGAATTTTTTTTTTAAATTTTATTCAATGCATGACTTCTTATAAAAACAAATTTGCTTTACCAGAAATATTTGCTTAGCATTATCTTCTTGGTTACCTGCCAAACTTGCAACATGATCGTACGCCTGTTTTAAAATGCTTAGCGAAACAAAATTGCTTTACAGCAAAATGATCTGGGTAGCAGCTCTGTGAACAAGTTAGAAAACCACAGAAGGAAAAAAACCTCTAAATACTCCTCAAAGGGACAATATTGTCAGGGCATGGAATCGGAGTGCTAGTTTGAGATTAACACTCCTACAATCAGTGCAATTTTTGAAACAATCCCTTCAGGCCACTCCAAGCTGTTGCAGTTGTTGCCAGTGGCCTCCTATGGTTACCCTTCTGTGCACTGTCACACCACTGAGATTGCAGGGTAAAGTAGTCTCCCATTGATACATTGCATATACTAATATGTTCAAACAACCAGCTTACAACCAGCTGTAAACCTGACCATGTATTTTGACTGTAAACACACCTATACAAAAACCACTAAAGACTGTGGTTTGTAATGGCCTTCAGTGTGTGTGAGTATGTAATCATCAGAGATGGTCTTATTTACAGTGGCCTTGGGTGGCACTGGGTTGATTTTGTAAGATTACTTGGAAAGGACAGCAGTGGCTTGTATGCTTTAAAGGTTGGTGAAGAACATATGTGATCCGCTCTGTGAAAATGAGTCACAAGTCGCAAATTTGAAAAATTGAGATTTCTATGTGGCTTTAATATTTGATTGATTGAAATTGACGTCAATTTCAATCAATCAAATATGAAAATCGATGATTTTTTTTGTGAGTAGGTTGTTTCATTTCTGTCATTTGTTTTCCTTTAGAATGTTTGTTTTCCCTAAGAATTCAATTGTGTTAATTATGCAAATTATTGATGATTAAAAATGGCATATCTCCATAATGCAATACGTCACACACCTCTAACACATACCAAATTAAAACTGATGATGTACTCTTTCCATCCACATAGAAATCTCAATTTTTCATATTTACGACTTGTGACTCATTTTCACAGAACGGGTCACATATTGGAAATTTAGTGGATCAGAGTGGCCTCCATGTGAAGTAAAGTTAATTCAGTGACTGAAAGTAATACCCGCACATGATAAGGTCATATTACCGTTGCTGCTGCATAAATGAGCCAGTAATTTTTCAGTTACCGTGTTCATCTTAAGCTATAGGACAACGATTCCATGCCCTGTTGAAAGTCTGCTCTGATCGTGACGATAGTGTCCTTTTAAATGGGATTTGAACCTTCATCCTCATATAATATCAATAACAATATCGTATTGTGCCCCCAGAACAAAGATACTGGCAAATTGGGAGGCCACTTCCCACATAGCTAGATTTAGCTGAGTTGGTTGAACACTTGTAAAATAATACCCTCACATGATGAGGTCATATTACCTTTGCTGCTGCATAAAATAAATGAGCTAGTAATTTTCAGTTACTGTATTCACAAAGCTAGGACAACGATTCCATGCCCTGTTGAAAGTCTGCTCTGATCGTGACGATACTGCCCCTTTCATATCTTGCTGAAGTTTTTGTTTTTAACATCACCAAAAAAAAACATTTAGTAATTTGCATGTGGGTGGGGGAGGGGTGGTTGGGGTTTATTTATTTGGTGCGTTCGAGTAGCTTCTCCGAGGTAACCCGAGTACGAGCTAATCGAACTAGCATCCCGTCAAACGTTCGCCCTCTTGTGGTCGTTAAAGCGATGTGAAGAATGTCAAAGGTCACATGGACGTTGTAAACAAAATATTTACAATGAAACGATCGCAAAATAATTCTTTCCCGGGTAAAAAAGGAACTGATGATCTTATTACTTCTCAGGTTCGTACAAAACAACACGTCTTTTAGTACAAGAACAGTCTCTACTCACAAATTAATTGTTTATTGAGAGATGAAAATGTATGTCAAACTTCACGAAATAGACCTTATGCATATGATGTCACAGACTGAATATCGCCCTCTATCAGAGGCTAGAGAAGGTCACTCATTGGTTCATGTATGCGCGCTGTGCGCAAACGCACGCACAGTGCGCAAACGCACGCACAGTGCGCAAACGCACGCACAGTGCGCATACATGAACCAATGAGTGACCTTCTCTAGCCTCTGATAGAGGGCGACCTTACGTTTGCGACATCATATGCATAAGGTCTATTGTCGCACGCTGAAAACAAAAATGGCGGCCATTAATATCGTCTTCCCAGTATTAACTGCACATTTTAATTTGTTTAATTTCTAGAAGTCAGTTACCAACACGAGATGTGCCAGCTTGCTATATAACCCAGCCCACGACTCCTATCCACGACATTGTATTCCCAGCCTGTGGATTTCCCAGGATTCTCTCCCGATCTCAGGATTTTAAGAAGTAGCCACCAATTAAAGAAGTAGCCTGTATTGTGTCCAGAACCTCTAGTTTCTTGTTTGTGTGGGGATGTGGAGAGTCTGTAAATCCTCCAAAATTAAACATCCAGGAGGTTCAGTGGGGCTTTGTTCTCCAAACCAAAAGGGAGACCCAGGCCAGCCAACTATTTAAAAATAAAAAAATAAATTTCCAATCACACCCCGGATTCCAGGCATAGAAATGAGTTTGGCTACCCTGCTTGATCGAGAGCATCAAGAGATACGTACTCTACGTCGATTGCTAGTTCCAGAACTAAATATGATTGGAACGAGATGTGATGGCAGGGCAACAGTAGAAACTGTGTGGTTCTACTGTGTGATTCAACACTCACTTTATCAGGGTTGTAATTTGACAGAAGTAAGAAATCCTGAAAAAAATGGGTGTGGGTCTGGGTCTCCCTTTTGGTCTGGAGGACAAAGCCCCCCTGAACCTCCTGGATGTTTGATTTTGGAGGATTTACAGACTTCTCCACACCCCCCACAAACAAGAAACTAGAGGTTTTGGACACAATACAGGCTACTTCTTTCTTTCCTTGGTGGCTACTTCTCTTCATTCAAGAAAATTTTTAATACGGCGAAGGAAGATTTGTAAACTAATCCTGAAATCAGGGAAAAATCCTGAGAAATCACAGACCTGCCTTAATGAAGCATTTAGCAGTATGCATTATACGCATGTGTAAAGTACAGTTGGGGTGTGATGTGACCCAAAAAAAAACAACCTGGGTCTCTCTTTGGTCTAGAGGATCTTGGTGGCTACTTCTCCTTTCAAGACAATTTTGAGGCAAAGGGAGATTTGTAAAAAAAAAAAAAAAATCAGGAAATCAGGAAAAAAAATCTTGAAAAAACACAGACCTGGTACAGTTCTCGTGCATACCTGCAAGTCGCCTCAGATGTGACTGCTTTTGTTAGACTGTTTTTTTTTTAAATTTTTTAAATTTATTTATTTATTTATTTATTTAATTTATTTATGCAAATCGCTCCACACAAGGCCAATGGCCACTCCAAGGTGGGGGCTACTAAGTCATTGAGTTACAACGACTCCACACTGAAGAAACCAGCCCCTCGCACCGAAACAAGACAAGTTAATAACCAGCCTCTTCACTGTGCGAATAGGACTGGGAGGGGTAACTAGTCCAGAACAAGGCAGTTGTTAAACTGCCTCTGCCCCTATAAGCAATTATGGTTAAGTGTCTTGCTCAAGGACACAAGTGTCACGACCGGGATTCGAACCCACATTCTGCTGCTAACACCAGAACTTGAGTCCGGTTAAAGCTAGACCACTCGGCCACAACATGCCACACTGTGCGTGTCAGTCTGTGGAATCCACTGTCATGAATGGGCCAAATCCACCGTTCTTGGAGTACTATATGTGATCTACTCTGGCAAAACCTGAAACTTCTCGGCATTTTACCACAATGCGTAAGAACAGCCATGAAAAGATCAAAAACTGACACCAGGGACCAGTTTGAGGAACCAGTTTTCATGTCACCGTATAGAGCATTTTCTCTAGATTTTGATGGAAAAAGAAAAATCCTGAAGCGTACTGTTGGGAACATTGTTAATTTTCACAATAAATTTGGGAGGTCACTTTTGGAAATTGGGTCTAAGTTTAGAGTTTTGCCAGAGCCAATCACAAATATTCCAGGATCTTGAAGGGGGGGGGGGACCACTTCAAAATACTATTTTAAATGCAAATGAAATTATTACTAGAACTAAAGCATGCTTACATTGTAGTGTATTATACAAATATTGACTGCTACGAGCGGTACAGTAAAACTAGCCTCCAGGGATCACCGAGGGAGACTAGTTTTACTTGTACCACGAGTGAAAACAGTCAACATTTGTTTTATAACACCTCATACATAGATTCTGCACAATTTATTAAGAGACCTGCTACAATAGATCAAACCAATACATGACTTCATTAACTTGACAACACTCAAAATGAATTGAACTTATGTAAAACGTATTTATTCGTATTTATTGTTGTAACAACAGCATTGACGTGTTTAGACCAATTTCACCGGATGCCATGGGCTAGTCTTTCCTTGTTTGCTTGGCATTACAGTAAAACTAGCGAACATCATGTGACACGCTCTCAACCAATTACAAGACAGAATCTATGTACGAAGTGTTATCAAAACAAATTCCGGCTCAGTATTTTATATATTGCAATTTTATGAAAAATAAAATTGCCATCAAACAGATGGTAGTCGGTGATGATATTATGCCACAAAAGATCTTTTTTTAATATTGGCAACATTCATTTTGAGAGTAGATTGTACCAAATCTGTAGCTTTGTATCTGATGTCAAATAGTTGATCTGGGTTAAATGTCATAGAGGTGCTTAGCGGATTTCTTGGGTTACCAGCCAAACTGTCATAAAAAAAAATGTATGCATTTTGGCTGGTAGTCTGTTTTGAATTGCTTAGCAAGGGTGTCCGGATACTCAGCAGAAACCTTATAGGAGTAGTCAATGTCCAAGTTTTAATTAAGACACCACCTACAAAGTTGAAGAATGCAATTACTCACTTTACCCCTCGGCAATTTCAGTGAACTGTGTCCAACATCCTCTGTCAGTAACCTTTGCATCAGTCACCCTTGCCATTAAATTAGCCCCCCCCCCCCCCCCCCCAGAAATAAGTTCAGAGAGTTTTTAAATCCTTCGATCCTTCTGGCTACAGTCGTGTCTGGGCTGATAAACTTTTTTAATCTGAATTTATTGCATTAACCCTCCTACTATTGCTGCACTTTAGTGGCAAGTTGCTACAGAGGTCAAAACCAATCAACTGCCTGTTTTGACTGTTGACCCAAATGTGCACACGGGGGCATTTGTGACTGGTTTTTACGTTCATTTTGACCACCCTGAACAATACCAGACAATGCTTTTGACCAGTCAAAAAACGGTCGACTCATTTTGACCTGTAAATGTACTTTATTACACGTAAGGGAAGACATCAAATTCTAACCTGCGGTAAACCTTGGGGTACCTCGAGGTACATGCCTGCTGAAAAGTTAGGAGCTCATTATCTACGGCTCACTACACATTCTTGGTTTCATTATGGGCATCTTCATGGCCATCTTCATGGCCGATCCAGCCAGCAGCATAAAGGACCATGATTTATCTCACCATAATCCCCGACTAATCCGTTGTAAATTGTCAAAAGGTTGACTAATTCCTTTGTGTTTGGATTTTGGGAGGGTAGTGCCTTTAATCCAATAATCAACAGTTTGACCTCTTCCATTATTGATTATTCATGGCTCCAGCTCTTCCATTCATAAACTCTGGAGACCCAAGTTACTTTGAGGTTCCTCGAGGACCCACAAGGTTTACCTTGTTAGAATTCGATGTCCTCCATAAGGTTTGAGAGTGTTTGACTTTTTAAGTGCACTAGATATACCTTTGCAAGTATATCAACATTTTGACTGATTTTGATCCTTGAAGTAGTAGGAGGGTTTAATATAACCACATGTAACTCATTTCTTTATCATAGGAGGACAATATACAGAATAAAGAATCTATTATTTACAACAAATGTGTTGAGTCACGACTTTTTTTTTTTTTTTTTTTTTAAATTTAAACCCTGCCCAAGAGAACAAGAAGCATGAGGGATGTGCAGGCTAAAGTTCGTTTACTCTGAGCAGGTGAATCAGATGATGATGAACAGACCAGATGGAACACAAAATGAATGATCAAAGTGCTTTAAGTTCATTAACCCTCCTATGCCCAGGCTGAAGTTTGGCCCAGTCAGCACTGCACTCACAGACAGTCACTTGAGTATTTTTGGTTGCATTGCCAATTGGTAGGTCAAACCACAAAGTCAATGGGTTGGGAGTTACATACAAATTTTGAGTGTCTTTGGGTTTGACCTCCTATCACACAGCCACATGTGTTTGCATGTATTTGAGTGCACTGCACAAAGTCAATGGGTTAAGAGAGACATACAAATTTTGAGTGTTAAACCTATAGGAGGGTTAAAGGGGCAATATCGTCATGATCAGATAATAATAATAATGTGTGGATTTATATAGCGCAGGTATCCACCAACTAAGTGGTGCTCAAGGCGCATTATATTATTATCCCTGCTCATAAGGCTCATAAATCATTCCTGAAACCATCTCAGCTCCCTGGGGAGTATACAGCTCAATTGCTGCCATTTCTAGCGCATATAGAGCAAACCAACTCTGCCTTCACAGGTACCCATTTAACACCTGGGTGGAGAGAAGCAATTATGATTAAGTGTCTTGCTCAAGGACACAAGTGTCATGGCCGTGATTCGAACCCACATTCTGTTGCTAACACCAGAACTTGAATCCGGTAAGCCAGACCGCTCGGCCACGACACCCCAGAGCAGACTTTCAATAGGGCATGGAATCGGTGTCCTAGTTTGAGATGAACATAGTGACTGGAAATTACCGGCTCATAATTTTGTTTATTTATTTAAAAAGAATTTTTTTTTTTTTTTTAATTTTATTTTAAACACTTCCCAAGAGCACAAGAAGCACGAGGGATACCCAAGCTAAAGTTCATTTATTCTGAGCAAGAGGCAGATTAATCAGATGATGATGAACATTAGATTTGAAGGACTGACCAGATGGAACATCCACAACGGAGGCAGGTAAAAAAGAGTTCCAGAGCCTGGCGTAAGAAGCTATAAAAAAGGACCTCTGATGCCGTGAGGTACGAGATTTTGGAATAACAACTGTAATGTTGATGGGATGCAGATGACTGCCTGGTAGAACGGTATGCTTTAAGCTGAAGGTAGTTTAAGACTGTCCAGTGGATGAGGCAGCAGAGAACACTGCATTTTACGGAAAGACTGTGAGACCAGCAACTTGTATACGATGCCTCCGAGATCAAATACCAAATGCATCGTGAATATTCAGTGGAAGAGAGGAGATGGCTTTATCTGGGGTGTGATTTGACAAAAAGTAAAAAAATCCTGAAAAATGGGTAGCAGGCCTGGGTCTCCCTTTGATCTAGAGGACAAAGCCCCCTGAACCTCCTGGATGTTTAATTTTGGAGGATTTACAGACTCTCCACATCCCCACAAACAAGAAAACTAAAGGTTTGGACCACAATACAGGCTACTTCTTTCTTTCTTTGGTGGCTACTTCTCTTCTTTCAAGAAAATTTTGAGGCAAAGGGAAATATGTTAAAAAAATTTAAAAAAATCCTGATATATCACAGGCCTTCTCTTAAATTTGTAAATTGTGAAAAAAAAAAAATCTAAATTCTTTTGTTCCAACTCATGTTATTGTCACCCATGCATCCTCCCTTGTTGTGCATAAGAAATAATAGACAAAGTAAATGAATATGGATCTTGGTATATATATATATATATGTCATTAATGTACATTGTATGAATTAAAATGAAAAATTATCTCTAACCCCAATTCCCAAACTCTACTTTTTAAAAGTAGAGTTTTTTTAGGGAGTTTTTTAGGGAGTTATTTAGGGAGGAGGGCCAAAGTCGCGGTACAACCAAGCCTTTGAGAAGCCCATCAGCTAGGCCCAGGCTACCTGGCCTCCTAATCTTGGTACAACCAAGCCTTTGAGAAGCCCATCAGCTAGGCCCAGGCTACCTGGCCTCCTAATCTTGGTACAACCAAGCCTTTGAGAAACCCATCAGCTAGGCCCAGGCTACCTGGCCTCCTAATCTTGGTACAACCAAGCCTTTGAGAAGCCCATCAGCTAGGCCCAGGCTACCTGGCCTCCTAATCTTGGTACAACCAAGCCTTTGAGAAACCCATCAGCTAGGCCCAGGCTACCTGGCCTCCTAATCGTGGTACAACCAAGCCTTTGAGAAGCCCATCAGCTAGGCCCAGGCTACCTGGCCTCCTAATCTGTCTTTTGTGAGTCCTAATCCTGTAACAATACAGTACCTGCCAATCAACATAACCTAGGCTTCTGGAGGGCCTTAGCCCAGCCAAGTAGAGATCATTATAATGACTGCAGTTGTGAACAAAAGACGCCTGAGGTGTCAGTCAAGTCTGTGTTAACAATAAGAGCTATTTGAGATCAAGTCAATGGTCTTTTGTGTTCAGATAGGGGGATTAGATAGGCCTCTGGGCCTGGGCAAACCCTGGGCCTGGCTGGGCTTCTCAAAGGCTTGGCTGTACCATGACTTTGGCCCTCCTCCCTTCCTCATATATAAATGAACACAAGCTTTGGTAAAAGATTTTAAAAGCGAAAAAAAAAAGTCTCTGGTTTCTGGTCTCCGCGCGCGTCGCCTCAGACCCGTGCATCGGCATTTTTAATTTACTTTTTTTTTTTTGCTATGAAATGATGTCCAATTGCAGCCACAATTGCTGGATTGATTGCAATTCTGCCGTGCTGTGTTTTAAACGACTTTTTCACATAGGGGTATGAATGTTTGCCCGATTTGTGAGTACTCTCTTAGCCACCATACTCTGTGTACGGCAAATTTGGTTCCGGCGTATACAATGCATTACGTATTTCACTGTTGGCCAAAAAGAAAAAAGATGGCAGAAAAAAAAAAACGTGTCACCGCACCGATTTTTAAGCTGACCGATGACCAGAAACCGGAGACTTTTTTTTTTGGACATAAACCGCGGCTAGAACTTGCAATTCCAAAGAGTGAGATTTTCAGACTTCAATGTTTCTGAAAACACTGCAAATATTTTAGATTTGGTTCTTTTGAAGCCCAAGTCACAGATACACGGATATTCTTCCAAAAAGTGGAATCATGTTTTTTTTTATTACCCCATGCTCATCAGGCTCATAAATCATTCCTGAAAACCATCTTATCAGCTCCCTGGGGAGTATTGCTGCCATTCTGCGCATATACAGGGCTGATAAATCAAACACAACGACCAACTCTGTCCTCACATGTACCCATTTATTCCTGGGTAGAATCGATTACAACCTTAAAAAAAAAAAAAAAAAAAATTAAAAAAAAATAAATAAATTTAAAAAAAATCGACCATGCGTACATCACCTCGTTATCTTAAAATTCCTTTTACCAAGTGTTCATTTTATGTACAAATATTTACAGTTTGTAAAAAAAAAAAAAATTATATAAAAAAATCTGGTTGGGTAATAAAATACTATTATGCAGTCAAAGGGTACTGATGTGGGAAGGGACATGGTTTTTCACCCCTCTGGTCTCAGAAAAACTTATCAAGATAGGGCAGTCCAATTTGTTAAATTTTTTTTGTTAAATATCAGACAGACAAGAAAATTGCGCCCTCTATTGTCCACAGGTGATAGTTATAGCCTCCGTTCCAGACGTCAGAGTGCCTTGGCGTTGGGATGCAGCGGTTTTATCCTGACATTTCTGGAGAGGCCGAGTCGTATGGGCTGGCCGGGCGAGACTAACTTGACGCCGCCCAACGGGTTGGAATCATTGGAACCTGTGATTGAAGAGAGCATAAGAAAAAAAAAAACATTTAAATAACATTTATTTAACTATTTGTGAGGCCTCTTAGCCACCGTACTTTGTGGATGGGAAATTTGGTCATGGCGTATACATGTATCACATATTTCCATGTTGGCAAAAAAAAAAAAAAAAGATTACCCCCCTAAAAAAAGCACGTTATCATACCGATTTTGAAGCCGACCGATGACCATAAACCGATGACCAGTGGCATAGCAGTTTTTAGCACTGTCCAGTCGTTGCTTTTTATATAGTCGCTGTAAAGTAAAACCCATCAGCAACTCAGCCGGGACTCGAACCCAAGACCTACCCAAAATTGACTAAAACTTGTTCACTTTTACTTGTTGTTTTGATATTTGGTTTACAGAAGAGAACTATTTTTTTCTATAAAAACAATTTCAGCCAAGAAAAAATCCCCCAACAAATAGCTTCCTTGATACTCACTTGATGGTGACGACCATCCGGGCCGTTTGACGGCTAGCGGTGACTGCACAGCTGTCCAGTGGTGTGTTTGTGGGGATTTCTTAACATCACTGACTGCTGGTGGTGTGAAGCCTCGTACCGGACCCGTCGGTTGTGGGCTTCTGGCCAGGGGCGTGACGGGGGCAGATGGTTTATATGTAGAAGCTGAAATGAATACAAGGTCAAAACCAAAATGTGAGAGAATTAAGGGAGGAGGGCTAAAATCATGGTACAGCCAAGCCTTTGAGAAGCCCGGCCAGGCCCAGGCTTTGCCCAGGCCTACGGGCCTATATAATCCCCTAGCTGAGCACAAAAGACCCTTTACTAATGAATAGATCTCAAATAGAAAATGCAGACTTGACTGACACCTCAGCTGTCTTTTGTCCACAACTGCGGCCATTATAATGAGCTCTACTTGGCTGGGCTAGGCCCTCCAGAAGCCCAGGTTCTGTTGATTGGCAAGTTACTGTATTGTTACAGGATTAGGACTCACAAAAGACAGATTAGGAGGCCAGGTAGCCTGGCTTCTCAAAGGCTTGGCTGTACCGCGACTTTGGCCGTCCTCCCTAACTTGAAAATCTCATCATTAGATTTCCCTATCTGACTCCTTTCTCGGAATTGACCTGCCGGCATTCATGAAAACAATGGCCAATCACAGTACCTATTAAAACATCACATGACCACCGCGATCAAAGACACACAAAGGAAAATTGTCAATATCTTTGAGGTAGAACAAAGAGAGTCAGAGATTATTGTTCATGGCCAAGTGAAAATAAATCAAGTAAATATAAAATAAAAACAACTAGGATTCAGTGCAGTCTTTGTAATTTTGACTAGCCGGACTGCCAGGAGAGGGGTTTCGACTAGTCCGCCGGCATTTGGCCAGTGGACAACTGCCAAATTCGAACCCTGATTCTACGGACTCAGCCATCAGGAGACAAGTCCAATGCTCCAAACCGGTTTTAACCATAACCCAATGTTTGAAACCCAATGTTTGAAACCTACTTGTTATGTTGGTTCTCTCTGCTGTTGGATTAGGATTCCCATTTCTGATCGCTTTCTTCCCTCGTCCTCTCGGCTCAGTCTTTTTCCTCCTCTCCGCGGATTGGGGGCTCTTTCCTTTCCCCATGGGCGTTGCTTTCGTCTTCTTCCTTGACGAGGTGAATTCTCCATAATCGCTGTCTGCATCGCCGCCGTCATCAGAACTGCTATCATCACTGTCTGTTATGCAAATATTAATGAATACTAATGATTTTCATGAATATTTATAACCAAATCTGCCATTGTCCTAGTCACCAGGACTACAATCATCAGTCTTCTGTGCAAAAATGTTATGAATATTAATGAGATTCATGGAGTGTCGTGGCCGAGCGGTCTAGCGCACCGAACTCAAGTTCTGGTGTTTGAGCAGCAGGGTGTGGGTTCGAGCCCCGGTCGTGACACTTGTATCCTTGAGCAAGGTACTTAACCATAATTGCTTCATCCTTCGGATGGGACGTAAAGCCGTAGGTCCCGTGTGTTGTGTAATGCACGTAAAAAAGAATGCGCCTTGAGCACCACTTAGTTGGTGGATACGTGCGCTATATAAGTCCACACATTATTATTATTATTATTATTATTATATTTATAACCAAGTCTGCCATTGTCATTTCCTATAAGACTACAATTGTCAGTCTTCTGTGCAAATATTAACCCTAATCTTCCCAAATCCTCCAAAATCCTTCACAGGATTTTGGAGGATTGAGGTTATTATGCATACTTGCCTTTCCATGGTACATGTACATCCATGTTTGTTGTAGTGATTACAAGGTCAGTGCTTGGGTTAGTGAACACTGTTTATTGCTCCATGCATGCAGGGAGGGTCCCTGGCCATGTACGTGTATCACAGATTAGAAACACATGTGTGCATATATGTCATGTGCTTGCTTTACTACTGAAGGATTTTGGAGGATTCAGGTTTTGTGTAAGCAAGTGGGCCTAGGGAGTTAGGGTTAATGAATATTTAAAAGATTAATGAATGCATATTTATAACCAAATTTTGCATTTTGCATTTTTCCAAAAAGGAATCCTTTCCCAAAATAATTCCACACCTTTATTTTAATAACAAAACTTGTTTGCATTGAAGAATTTCCTCACCAGCTTTGAATTCTGCCTCCTCTTCTCCTCCGCTTTCTTCACTGGCCATCTCCTGTTGCTTAGCAACAGCAGCCTTAGCCGCCTTCCTCTTTCTCCGTCCTCCAACGACCTCATCCCCATCAAGAGTTTCTACAAGTACGATTTGATCATCAGGCTCTGAGATGGAGGGTGCTGCTTTTATGGTTGTCTTGACGACAATGTTTTCCTTGTCGTCCGAGATGCTCATATTGCAAGAATCATTTGCGCGTGGGTTTTCCGGCGTCTGCCCTGTGGTAGGTAAGAAATGGGTGATTATTTTTACCGAGGTAATTTACCCGTAGGGCAATTCCATGATAACACACTCAATAGAGAATTTCACTAATTTTCACTTATCAATCAAGACCGCAAACAGTCTTCACTTATCCTTTTCCCCATGCAAAGCTACAAATCTTACTACATGGTGTCACCGCAAACAGTCTTCACTTATCCTTTTCACCGTGCAAAGCTACAAATCTAACTTAAAACCCTCCTACTGTAGCTGCACTTCAGTGGCAAGTAGCTATAGTGGTCAGAATCAGTCAACTGCCTGTTTTTGACTGTTGACACGCCAACTGTGCACACAGGGGCATTGTTGACTGGTTTTGACTCATTTTAACCACCCTCAACAATACGAGACGATGCTTTTGCCAGTCAAAAACGGTCGACTCATTTTGACCTGTACGCGTACTCACTACATGTAAGGTTTGATAGTGTTTGACTTTATAGTGCACTACATGTAGATGTACCATGGCAAGTATATTGACGTTTTGACTGATTTTGATCGACCCTTGCAGTCACAGGATAGGAGGGTTAGTCACCATTCCCTGTGTACAAAGTTTCTATAATACCTGCCGAGTGTATCTGAGCTTCGACATCTTTCTTCTTGCCAGACGCCTGTTGGATTGTGGCTGGTTCGTCTGTCTGTGATCCCTCGGATTCCTGCACGGATAACTCCAGCGCAAGCTGCATCTCGCGATCGAACTGTTTCTCATCGGGAGAAATCCTGGAGTGGGAGATAAATGTGTAAAAAAAAAAAAGACACATTATCATCGGTAAACTTGATGTCAAGTTAGGGAGAAGGGCCAAAGTCATGGTACAGCTAAGCCTTTGAGAAGCCTGGCCAGGCCCAGGCTACCTGGCCTCCTAATCTGTCTTTTGTGAGTCCTAATCCTGTAACAATACAGTACCTGCCAATCAACATATCCTGGGCTTCTGGAGGGCCTAGCCCAGCCAAGCAGAGCTCATTATATAGGCCAGTAGGCAGGGGAAAAGCCTAGGCCTGGCCGGGCTTCTCAAAGGCTTGGCTGTACCATGACTTTGGCCCTTGTCCCTCAGTAAAAATGGTACTAATCATGCTGAACACAACATGTATTCAGTCTAAACTGCTCTTATAACAGAGAAAACATCTCAAAATATCCACATTTTCAAAACTCTGTTTTCTTAACCCTCCTACAATCAGTGCAATTTTTTGAAACAACCCATTCAGGCCACTCCAAGCTGTTGCAGTTGTTGCCAGTGGCCTCCTATGGTTACCCTTCTGTGCACTGTCACACCACTGAGATTGCATGGTCAAGTGGTCTCCCATTGATACATTGCAGGCCATACTAATATGTTCAAACAACCAGCTGTAAACCTGACCATGTATTTTCACTGTAAACACATCTATACAAAACCACTAAAGACTGTGGTTTGTAATGGCCTTCAGTGTGTGTTGAGTATGTAATCGGAGATGGTCTTATTTACAGTGGCCTTGGGTGGCACTGGGTTGATTTTGTAAGATTACTTGGAAAGGACAGCAGTGACTTGTATGCTTTAAAGGTTGGTGAAGAACATATTGGAAATTTAGTGGATCGGAGCGGCCTCCATGTGAAGTAGGGTTAAAAAAGTGGAGAACTTGTTTACACTTTTATCATGATTTAAGACTCCACATTGAGCTGAAACTTTCACAAGATGCTTGTTTAATGTATATCTTGATTCAAAGAGAGTAAGCATACTCATAGAAGCAGTTTGGCCAACACTACCAATGCTGTACCTTCCCTTCAATGTATATCTTGATTCAAAGAGAGTAAGCATACTCATAGAAGCAGTTTGGCCAACACTACCAATGCTGTACCTTCCCTTCAATGTATATCTTGATTCAAAGAGAGTAAGCATACTCATAGAAGCAGTTTGGCCAACATTACCAATGCTGTACCTTCCCTTCAATGTATATCTTGATTCAAAGAGAGTAAGCATACTCATAGAAGCAGTTTGGCCAACATTACCAATGCTGTACCTTCCTTCAATGTATATCTTGATTCAAAGAGAGTAAGCATACTCATAGAAGCAGTTTGGCCAACACTACCAATGCTGTACCTTCCCTTCAATGTATATCTTGATTCAAAGAGAGTAAGCGTACTCATAGAAGCAGTTTGGCCAACACTACCAATGCTGTACCTTCCCTTCAATGTATATCTTGATTCAAAGAGTAAGCATACTCATAGAAGCAGTTTGGCCAACACTACCAATGCTGTACCTTCCCTTCAATGTATATCTTGATTCAAAGAGAGTAAGCATACTCATAGAAGCAGTTTGGCCAACATTACCAATGCTGTACCTTCCCTTCAATGTATATCTTGATTCAAAGAGAGTAAGCATACTCATAGAAGCAGTTTGGCCAACATTACCAATGCTGTACCTTCCCTTCAATGTATATCTTGATTCAAAGAGAGTAAGCATACTCATAGAAGCAGTTTGGCCAACACTACCAATGCTGTACCTTCCCTTCAATGTATATCTTGATTCAAAGAGAGTAAGCGTACTCATAGAAGCAGTTTGGCCAACACTACCAATGCTGTACCTTCCCTTCAATGTATATCTTGATTCAAAGAGAGTAAGCGTACTCATAGAAGCAGTTTGGCCAACATTACCAATGCTGTACCTTCCCTTCAATGTATATCTTGATTCAAAGAGAGTAAGCATACTCATAGAAGCAGTTTGGCCAACATTACCAATGCTGTACCTTCCCTTCAATGTATATCTTGATTCAAAGAGAGTAAGCATACTCATAGAAGCAGTTTGGCCAACACTACCAATGCTGTACCTTCCCTTCAATGTATATCTTGATTCAAAGAGAGTAAGCATACTCATAGAAGCAGTTTGGCCAACATTACCAATGCTGTACCTTCCCTTCAATGTATATCTTGATTCAAAGAGAGTAAGCATACTCATAGAAGCAGTTTGGCCAACATTACCAATGCTGTACCTTCCCTTCAATGTATATCTTGATTCAAAGAGAGTAAGCATACTCATAGAAGCAGTTTGGCCAACATTACCAATGCTGTACCTTCCCTTCAATGTATATCTTGATTCAAAGAGAGTAAGCATACTCATAGAAGCAGTTTGGCCAACACTACCAATGCTGTACCTTCCCTTCAATGTATATCTTGATTCAAAGAGAGTAAGCATACTCATAGAAGCAGTTTGGCCAACACTACCAATGCTGTACCTTCCCATCAATGTATATCTTGATTCAAAGAGAGTAAGCATACTCATAGAAGCAGTTTGGCCAACATTACCAATGCTGTACCTTCCCTTCAATGTATATCTTGATTCAAAGAGAGTAAGCGTACTCGTAGAAGCAGTTTGGCCAACATTACCAATGCTGTACCTTCCCTTCAATGTATATCTTGATTCAAAGAGAGTAAGCATACTCATAGAAGCAGTTTGGCCAACATTACCAATGCTGTACCTTCCTTCAATGTATATCTTGATTCAAAGAGAGTAAGCGTGCATAGAAGCAGTTTGGCCAACATTACCAATGCTGTACCTTCCCTTCAATGTATATCTTGATTCAAAGAGAGTAAGCATACTCATAGAAGCAGTTTGGCCAACATTACCAATGCTGTACCTTCCCTTCAATGTATATCTTGATTCAAAGAGAGTAAGCATAAGCAGTTTGGCCAACATTACTAATGCTGTACCTTCCCTTCAATGTATATCTTGATTCAAAGAGAGTAAGCATACTCGTAGAAGCAGTTTGGCCAACATTACCAATGATGTACCTTCCCTTCAATGTATATCTTGATTCAAAGAGAGTAAGCATACTCGTAGAAGCAGTTTGGCCAACACTACCAATGCTGTACCTTCCCTTCAATGTATATCTTGATTCAAAGAGAGTAAGCGTACTCGTAGAAGCAGTTTGGCCAACACTACCAATGCTGTACCTTCCCTTCAGTGTATATCTTGATTCAAAGAGAGTAAGCATACTCATAGAAGCAGTTTGGCCAACATTACCAATGCTGTACCTTCCCTTCAGTGTATATCTTGATTCAAAGAGAGTAAGCCTAATCATAGAAGCAGTTTTGTCAACATTACCAATGCTGTACCTTCCCTTCAATGTATATCTTGATTCAAAGAGAGTAAGCCTAATCATAGAAGCAGTTTTGTCAACATTACCAATGCTGTACCTTCCCTTCAATGTATATCTTGTTTCAAAGAGAGTAAGCCTAATCATAGAAGCAGTTTTGTCAACATTACCAATGCTGTACCTTCCCTTCAATGTATATCTTGTTTCAAAGAGAGTAAGCCTAATCATAGAAGCAGTTTTGTCAACATTACCAATGCTGTACCTTCCCTTCAATGTATATCTTGATTCAAAGAGAGTAAGCATACTCGTAGAAGCAGTTTTGCCAACATTACCAATGCTGTACCTTCCCTTCAATGTATATCTTGATTCAAAGAGAGTAAGCATACTCGTAGAAGCAGTTTTGCCAACATTACCAATGCTGTACCTTCCCTTCAATGTATATCTTGATTCAAAGAGAGTAAGCATACTCGTAGAATCAGTTTTGCCAACATTACCAATGCTGTACCTTCCCTTCAATGTATATCTTGATTCAAAGAGAGTAAGCATACTCGTAGAAGCAGTTTTGTCAACATTACCAATGCTGTACCTTCCCTTCAATGTATATCTTGATTCAAAGAGAGTAAGCATACTCGTAGAAGCAGTTTTGTCAACATTACCAATGCTGTACCTTCCCTTCAATGTATATCTTGATTCAAAGAGAGTAAAGCGTGCTCAGTGAAGCAGTTTTGTCAACATTACCAATGCTGTACCTTCCCTTCAATGTATATCTTGATTCAAAGAGAGTAAGCATACTCGTAGAAGCAGTTTGGCCAACACTACCAATGCTGTACCTTCCCTTCAGTGTATATCTTGATTCAAAGAGAGTAAGCATACTCATAGAAGCAGTTTGGCCAACATTACCAATGCTGTACCTTCCCTTCAGTGTATATCTTGATTCAAAGAGAGTAAGCCTAATCATAGAAGCAGTTTTGTCAACATTACCAATGCTGTACCTTCCCTTCAATGTATATCTTGATTCAAAGAGAGTAAGCATACTCGTAGAAGCAGTTTTGCCAACATTACCAATGCTGTACCTTCCCTTCAATGTATATCTTGATTCAAAGAGAGTAAGCATACTCGTAGAAGCAGTTTTGCCAACATTACCAATGCTGTACCTTCCCTTCAATGTATATCTTGATTCAAAGAGAGTAAGCATACTCGTAGAATCAGTTTTGCCAACATTACCAATGCTGTACCTTCCCTTCAATGTATATCTTGATTCAAAGAGAGTAAGCATACTCGTAGAAGCAGTTTTGTCAACATTACCAATGCTGTACCTTCCCTTCAATGTATATCTTGATTCAAAGAGAGTAAGCATACTCGTAGAAGCAGTTTTGTCAACATTACCAATGCTGTACCTTCCCTTCAATGTATATCTTGATTCAAAGAGAGTAAGCGTACTCGTAGAAGCAGTTTTGTCAACATTACCAATGCTGTACCTTCCCTTCAATGTATATCTTGATTCAAAGAGAGTAAGCATACTCGTAGAAGCAGTTTGGCCAACACTACCAATGCTGTACCTTCCCTTCAGTGTATATCTTGATTCAAAGAGAGTAAGCATACTCGTAGAAGCAGTTTGGCCAACATTACCAATGCTGTACCTTCCCTTCAGTGTATATCTTGATTCAAAGAGAGTAAGCCTAATCATAGAAGCAGTTTTGTCAACATTACCAATGCTGTACCTTCCCTTCAGTGTATATCTTGATTCAAAGAGAGTAAGCCTAATCATAGAAGCAGTTTTGTCAACATTACCAATGCTGTACCTTCCCTTCAATGTATATCTTGTTTCAAAGAGAGTAAGCCTAATCATAGAAGCAGTTTTGTCAACATTACCAATGCTGTACCTTCCCTTCAATGTATATCTTGTTTCAAAGAGAGTAAGCCTAATCATAGAAGCAGTTTTGTCAACATTACCAATGCTGTACCTTCCCTTCAATGTATATCTTGATTCAAAGAGAGTAAGCATACTCGTAGAAGCAGTTTTGTCAACATTACCAATGCTGTACCTTCCCTTCAATGTATATCTTGATTCAAAGAGAGTAAGCATACTCGTAGAATCAGTTTTGCCAACATTACCAATGCTGTACCTTCCCTTCAATGTATATCTTGATTCAAAGAGAGTAAGCATACTCGTAGAATCAGTTTTGCCAACATTACCAATGCTGTACCTTCCCTTCAATGTATATCTTGATTCAAAGAGAGTAAGCATACTCGTAGAAGCAGTTTTGTCAACATTACCAATGCTGTACCTTCCCTTCAATGTATATCTTGATTCAAAGAGAGTAAGCATACTCGTAGAAGCAGTTTTGCCAACATTACCAATGCTGTACCTTCCCTTCAATGTATATCTTGATTCAAAGAGAGTAAGCATACTCGTGGAAGCAGTTTTGCCAACATTACCAATGCTGTACCTTCCCTTCAATGTATATCTTGATTCATAGAGAGTAAGCATACTCGTGGAAGCAGTTTTGCCAACATTACCAATGCTGTACCTTCCCTTCAATGTATATCTTGATTCAAAGAGAGTAAGCATACTCGTGGAAGCAGTTTTGCCAACATTACCAATGCTGTACCTTCCCTTCAATGTATATCTTGATTCAAAGAGAGTAAGCATACTCGTGGAAGCAGTTTTGCCAACATTACCAATGCTGTACCTTCCCTTCAATGTATATCTTGATTCAAAGAGAGTAAGCATACTCGTGGAAGCAGTTTTGCCAACATTACCAATGCTGTACCTTCCCTTCAATGTATATCTTGATTCAAAGAGAGTAAGCATACTCGTGGAAGCAGTTTTGCCAACATTACCAATGCTGTACCTTCCCTTCAATGTATATCTTGATTCAAAGAGAGTAAGCATAATCTTGGAAGCAGTTTTGCCAACATTACCAATGCTGTACCTTCCCTTCAATGTATATCTTGATTCAAAGAGAGTAAGCATACTCGTGGAAGCAGTTTGGCCAACATTACCAATGCTGTACCTTCCCTTCAATGTATATCTTGATTCAAAGAGAGTAAGCATACTCGTGGAAGCAGTTTGGCCAACATTACCAATGCTGTACCTTCCCTTCAATGTATATCTTGATTCAAAGAGAGTAAGCATACTCGTGGAAGCAGTTTGGCCAACATTACCAATGCTGTACCTTCCTTCAATGTATATCTTGATTCAAAGAGAGTAAGCATACTGTGGAAGCAGTTTGGCCAACATTACCAATGCTGTACCTTCCTTCAATGTATATCTTGATTCAAAGAGAGTAAGCATACTCGTGGAAGCAGTTTGGCCAACATTACCAATGCTGTACCTTCCCTTCAATGTATATCTTGATTCAAAGAGAGTAAGCATACTCGTGGAAGCAGTTTGGCCAACATTACCAATGCTGTACCTTCCCTTCAATGTATATCTTGATTCAAAGAGAGTAAGCATACTCGTGGAAGCAGTTTGGCCAACATTACCAATGCTGTACCTTCCCTTTAATGTATATCTTGATTCAAAGAGAGTAAGCATACTCGTGGAAGCAGTATTGCCAACATTACCAATGTTGTATCTTCCCTTCAATGTATATCTTGATTCAAAGAGAGTAAGCCTAATCATAGAAGCAGTTTTGTCAACATTACCAATGCTGTACCTTCCCTTCAATGTATATCTTGATTCAAAGAGAGTAAGCATACTCATAGAAGCAGTTTTGCCAACATTACCAATGTTGTACCTTCCCTTCAATGTATATCTTGATTCAAAGAGAGTAAGCATACTCGTAGAAGCAGTTTGGCCAACACTACCAATGCCGTACCTTCCCTTCAATGTATATCTTGATTCAAAGAGAGTAAGCATACTCGTAGAAGCAGTTTTATTGTACTTTCTTTGTTTATAAAGGAATAAAGCAAACTGTACCTTTCTTTCCTTTTTAAAACATTTTCTTCACATTTCTCATTATCCTCTCTTGTAGTTGCAATCTTCTTCTCTTTCGATTCCGTTTTGCTTGTCTTGGTTTTGCTCCTGTCCGTCTTAGATAGTTTATTATTTTTGTCCAGCTTCGTCCTTTTTGACGGAGGCGCCGTTGCTCGAGCAAAGTCATCTGAAAGTGAAAATGAATAAGAGATGTTCGCAAGTTCCTGACAGTGTAAATCTCTCTTTCTTATTAAGGGGGGAAAAAATATTTACTATGATTCAAATGGGATGCCATGTCTGAACAGTTTCAGACTGGTGGGTGAGTCATCTGAATGTGCGAGTTCGAATCCTGGCTGTGACCGTGGCTTTAATTTTAATCCTACTTCACATGGAGGCCACTCCGATCCACTAAATTTCCAATATGTTCTTCACCAACCTTTAAAGCATACAAGCCACTGCTGTCCTTTCCAAGTAATCTTACAAAATCAATCCAGTGCCACCCAAGGCCACTGTAAATACGACCATCTCCGATTACATACTCAACACACACTGAAGGCCATTACAAACCACAGTCTTTAGTGGTTTTGTATGGGTGTGTTTAAAAATATATGGTCAGCTGGGAGACCACTTTACCCTGCAATCTCAGTGGTGTGACAGTGCACAGAAGGGTAACCATAGGAGGCCACTGGCAACAACTGCAACAGCTTGGAGTGGCCTGAATGGATTGTTTCAAAAATTGCACTGATTGTAGGAGGGTTAAGGTCAAAGGTTCACCAGTCAGTTCCGTTTGCTCAATGAACTTATAGTTTTTATTAAAAAAATTAAAAAATAGTAGATTTTTATTGAAGGATCATTCTCACCATCACTATCTTCATCCTTGCCAAATTTTGAGTAACATACTGTCTTCTTCGCCCTGAAAATAAAAATATGGATGAAACTTTTAATTGACAAATAATAATAATGATGAAAATGCTATTTTGGGTGTCAAAAAAAGAAAAGAAAAGATACTCTGTGCATTTTACACAATTTTACAGGTAAGAGATGGGAAAGAATGTCGTATCCAACAACCACTTTTTAAGTGTTTTTTGGGGGAATTGTTTTTGCAACCACTAACCAGTTAAAAAATGATTCTATCAATTTTTGGGGGGTACAGAAAGCGAAAACTATCTTTAAAATCCACTTTTATGATGGTTTTCGGACTTTATTTCCCTTCTAAAAAAATCCCCCCCTTCAGAAAATAGAAGGATCCTAGGAAAGAATGTCATATCCGACCGCCACTTTTTAAGGGTTTTTTAAAAATATTTTTGCAATCACTAACCAGTTAAAAAATGATTCCATCGATTTTTGGGGGTACAGAAAGCGAAAACTATCTTTAAATCCACTTTTATGATGGTTTTGATTTACCTTCTAAAAAAATATTATAGTTGCCACTGCGCAATTTTTCATGAAATAAATATCCTGGAATAATTTGAAGAATGTGCCCATCATCATCCATATGACGTTCTTCACCTTACTTGGTATTTAAAGGGGGACTGACATCCTTTATTGTGTGTGTACTTAAGGCGTTTTGTAATAAAATATTGTTTTTGAGACCCACCTGTGTCTATTTAATCATTGATTTATGAGTACAAGTATTTTAAAACAATGTTTGAAGTGTTTGGTGGAAGCTTCATTTGCATAAGATATGTGACGTCAGGTCGGGAAGATCCGATGTGTACATGATGTACATATACATACAAACGTTTCACACACGTAGCGTCGATTTAATTTCTTCCGTGATTTTTGTTTCCGGAACTAATAAAATGCCGGGAAGATGTGTTTCTGCAGGATGCAGCAACACCACCAAAGACGGTGTTAGCCTTCATCTGTTCCCAAGTGACCCAAAAATCGCCGTATTTGGACGAGCAAAGTTCGACTGACAAGAGTAAAGTGGTCAGGTCCATCGGCTCACATAGTTTTGTGCAGCGATCATTTTGAGCCGAGTTTTGAGCCGAATTTCTCTTCCCGACATGACGTCACGAACAGCTCCTCTGTGCAGGGCGTAAAAGTGGGGGGAATTTTTACAATGGAAAATAACACTCTCAAAAAAAATAAAAACACAAAACAAAAATTGTATTGATCTTTTACTGATATAAAAGAATAAAACGATCACATATTTAACTGTTTGATTTAAATCCATGTCAGTCCCCCTTTAAGATTACTTTATTGGTTATCATGAATGAGAAAAAGTGGCAGTTGGATATGACATTCTACCCAAGAGATGAATACACTTTTAGATGGAACATTCTCAGGATGATTCAATTAAATGTGTTACAACTTTCCACCAGTAAGCTTTGAGATAATAATTTGTTAAGCCATCCGAGACAAATGATGCATTACTGACATTGTAAATCTGGTATTAGTGTGACATAATTCCAACATTCCACTTCACACGTGCTAGCTCCATCGATCATCAGAAGCCCACTGGAAATGCACATGACCACCCTTTTCTTTGAGGATTTACGCAATAAATTAGAAAGCTTGGGACTTGCCTTTAAAATGATGTGTTGTCAAAACTCAAAATCTTATTAACAAAGTCAATTTCTGAATCGATTTTTGAATTGCTTTTAAATGTTAAAATCAAGGAATTTAGGTTAAAGGAAAGAATGTCAAACCCAACCGCCATGTGTGCACAATGTCTAACGTTATTAAAACATCTCACTGACACGAACGTTATGCATACATTCACTGCTCAAAATCTCACAAAATATCGTCACTTGGCTACACTCTCCTTTCCTCGAGTGTGTCAGCTATCATCTTTTAAAGGAAAATATGTGACATTTGTTATATTTGGATAGAAAAGAATGACATATTATAACATGTAACCAACCACTAAGTTGGTTTGTCATTGTCTGATTGTAAAACGTTAATTTGTATTTTGTAAACAGTAAACGTTAACGTAAAGTCGTAAGAAGATTAACATGAGTCATGAGTCATGATTAAGATTAAGAAACTTGTTTTAGGCCATGAGAATGAAAGTCATAGATTTGCGTCCACCGCCCGCATGTCCCGAAAGCTACCGCCTAAATTTTTCATTATTTGCACAAAAAAGGTATTTCCACCAAACAAATTTAGTTCCAAATCATCCACATCAGTAAAACGAAGTTTTTACCAAATTTCCACCAGTATGTGCGCTATAATCATTAGCACATGTTCTCTTACAGTTACAGTCTTAGTCCCGCGTACGTCGTTCACAAAAAAGATCACATTGCGCTAAAACTGTATGGTAAACTCCGTCCGATCCGCACCTACATGTACCTGCAACTGTACCGCCTTCACATGCACAACACGTTCGCTGTTGAGCCTTTGTATCTTATTAGGCAGATTCATGAAAATTTTAAGTTGTTTTGATCACACTGATGTTATTTTTATCTGAAAATACTTTCAATATGCTTTAAAATGAGGGGTCAACCACTTCTATAGGGTGAGCCTAAGTGAGGTTACACGACTTTTAGTGTTCGGAAAATCTGTGCCATTTCATATGCAAAATGGGCCAAAAAGTTGTGACCAGATGAGCTATATATAGTTACTGTACCGGTACATAGGAATATACTAACAAATTTTACATGTGTTTTTACATGTATTAAGATTTTATGCCATGGACATTACATGTATGTTGGCATTTATTTTAGTTATGTTTTCTGGTAAACCAATCGCATCATTGTCAGTGCGCACTGGAAGATGAATACCTAATTATATATTCAAAATGGCCGCCACATTTTAGAATAAAAATTGACGCTTATATATATAACCTATAATAAAATTAACAAGAACAAAAAACATGAAAAATAGCATAGACTACATCAAATTAAAAAAATAATTTAAAGCATGTTGAAAGCACTTTCAGATAAAAATAACATCAGTGTGATCAAAACAACTTGAAATTTTAATGAATCTGCCTACCATAGCATAAATAATATTAATAATCTATAATAGGCCTACTATATCAAAATAATCAACAATGACTTTTTTTTTTTTTAAATTATCCAATTGGAAGGTCGGTTTTTATTTTAATTTCATCCTAAATTGTACAAATTACATTCACAAATTGCACAAATCTGCTAACATTTGCATAATTTAGGTGAACCCCCCTATTTTGGAAAATGGAATGACCCACTTCATAACATCTTTCGGCATGCCTGGGGCAGAGTCCATTTTTCATATGGGTTATACCATTTCAATACCTAAAAACGATGTGGCATATATTTATCTAAATTACAACATTTTATTATAAATTTCACGATAAAAATTCACAAAATGACCCATTACTAGACATCATTTATGTGGTATTTCCCCCTTAACAATCACGCAGCATGATTAAAATATGCAGCAAAATTATGCAATTTTTCCCACGGGGATCTTCGATTCGCACATCGCATACAACTTTTGCACATCGCATAAAAGTTTAGCGCGAACGACTTTCATGAAAAGTATTGCTGGTTTTAAATGATTAAATAACGTAGATTGCATTTTCTTCATTTTTTAATTAAACTGAGGTACCCCTATTATGCCTAAATATGATCAAAGTTGGAGGGGGAAAAATAACGTTCAACTTACCTCGAAAACGGCGATCTATTTGGACGACAGCAAAAGCTTTTGACGAGATTTTCGCGGCATGCGATGCATGACTTTGCATGAAAACAAAATGGCTTCCCTATAGATCCGGCCCCCATCACATCAACACTAAAAACGATCAATCCGCCGATGAGGGTGTAATGCGGTTCGCACTGGTTTGCCACGAGCAGCGTCAGCACGGTCACAGGTCGTGACCCCAAGATACATGACATGAAGTGCGCCGCCAGCGTTGGCTTCCGTGAATCTGCCTAATCTTATGCCTGTGTGTGCGGCCCGCACGTATTAATGGATGCACGTACGTACACAAGTCACAGGCGACTATACGTACGGCGACACGTCAAATTAGAAGAAACATCTTGTGATTGCGTTATATTAATGAATAATGAATAATGAATAATGAAAAAAAGCCTCATGTGTTTTCAAAATTTCCCGGATGCAAATCTATGACTTTCATTCTCTTGGCCTTATATTACTCTATTATAATGTTAACCCTCCTATAGGTTTAACACTCAAAGACACTCAAAATTTGTATGTCTCTCTTTACCCATTGACTTTGTGCAGTGCACTCAAATACATGCAAGCATACATGTATGTGGATGTGATAGGCCAAAGACACTCAAAATTTGTATGTAACTCCCAACCCATTGACTTTGTGCAGTACACTCAAGGAGGTCAAACCAAAACCAAGTACATGCTCTGTGTGACTCTGTGGTTTGACCTATTGGCAATGCAACCAAAAATACTCAAGTGAGTGTCTGTGGGTGCCGTGCTGACTGGGCCAAATTTCAGCCTGGGCATCAGAAGGTTAGAGACTAGTGTTGTTGTAAAATTGTTATACTACTACTAGGCCCTAATAATGTAATAATATATAATAACCAGGATAATTTTAAGCTTACCTTGATGATTTGCGACTATCTGACATTTTCTTTAATTTGAAAAACAGTTTAACTTCAATTTAATTCAATAAAACATCGCCTTTTCTGTAGAAATAACCAACTTCACAGTGCCAGACCTGCTGTTTGTTTGGAACCACTGCACTGATCTGTACTGTTTGCAATTTGGAACTTGGCGCTACACAAAAGTGATTTAGTCAGTTCCATGGACAAATAACTATTCGCATAGTAAGGATTGGTGCTAGGAACTAGACTAAATCTTAATTTGGGTCAAGGGTCATATGTATCAATCGATTTATTGAATATTTTTATAATTATATTAAACAAACTGAAAAGAAATTTCTAATTTAATTCAAAATAAAATAATTGTTTTATTTTAAATATATTTTTATCATTTTAAAATGTTATGTAAAATAAAGTGTAACAAGTAAAATAAAACAATAATATTATAGATCAGTGACTATTCCTGTCTTTGACCTTATTTTCTAAGGTCATGACTCATGACACATACATAGAGCAAGGACCACTATTCCCATATAACTCCTTCAATTTCTTCCAATGTTTTCACTCATTGTGGTTACTAAAATCTTACTAAAATGCCTAAAGGAGTAGAAAAGGAGTTTTACTTTCAGTTCAAGACAAAGGAATTATTTTCCAAGCTTCGAGTCCCCGTTCCAATCCCGCTTGATATCAGCACACGGGAGTTCGTTGGCAGACTGGTGAACGCCCACAATCTACCGTGCTTTGTAGAGGAGGGTGGGTAAATTGTTATTTCTCGTTCATACCACAGAACGTATATATTTGTCTACCTAGTCAGATTCTCTTGTCAGTTAGTGGTTTATTTAATGGAATAATTATTTATTAAGCACAATATATAGGTATGTGCGTATCCCACGCATTGTCGCAAATCTGTTCGGCCGCGGCCTCAATCTCGGGTTGAATCGCCGTGGCGAAGACACCGTGGAGATAGCGCTTTGTAACGTTTCGCTGAGGCTGTTCTTTTTGACGTAACCAGGAGATTTTTTTTCGAAGACGTAGATCAAATATTCTACTTCAACCTCGTTCTCAAATTTTCTGAATGCGGCATCTAGAAGTTTCCAAAAAATATTCTCGAAATTTGGGTTCGCTCTTGCTCATCAAAACCATCGACGATTTACCAAAAGTTTAGTAAAATCACTTATCAAACCACAAAAATCATTTTCTATACTTGTTTTCTACCTCTTGGCCAATTTTGACGGCGATTGATCGCCTCCCAGTTATGTTTTTGGACTCCCAAACATCGATGTCAACCAAAGATTGTATTGCGCCGCGTTCAGCGCGCTTATAGACCTACTAATTTTCAGTCCGATAAATCGTCTGCTTAAACCTACATCGCTAACACAATATTAAATATTAGTTTTCATGAACTTATTTCATTTTTTTTTCTTCATATTTCCAGTCCAATATCATTTATTGTTTTTTATAATGTTTAATTAAATCAGGGATAAGAATTTCTCGCGGATTTCAGTATAAATATTAAAAATTCTCAGATTTGAGTGATTTTTTTTCTCTATTTTTTAAAATCTATTTTCATTATTTTGTTTTATATTTCCAGTCCAATATAATTTATAAATTGTTTTAATATTACATTAAATCAGGGATGAGAGGCTTTCGAAGATTTTAGTGTAAAAATATGAAAACAATCCTCAGATTTGAGTAATTTTTTTTTTTTCATAATTTTTTTAATAATTTTTTTTTTTTTTTTAACACATTTTTTGTATTTCTTATTTGTAAATCAGCACTACAAAACAAACTAATCATTGAATTAGCCTGGAAATAGGTTATTATTCTTCCTCTTTTCCCAAGCATTCCAGTGATACCAACCTTTTGAAAATCGGACAAGAATTAAGAAAGTTATGATATGGAATCCGAGAAAATCTAGGAAACGGGTCACAACTCAAATGTATATTTCTTATGTTTTTCCTTATAAAATAATTGCCATTTACGGGCCTAAAATTGCCGGATTCAACATGTCATAACTTCCTTATTTTTGGTCACAGGAAGATGATCCTTATATCATTGTAATCGTCTATTCAAGACCTTGACAATGATACCAGTTGTATTGGAATCTGTTGATTTTGAAAATGTTTGTCACATAGCTACAATATAAATAATTGAGCTAAAAAAATATGCTAGATAATTAATTTACAAAAATACTTTTTGCCACAGTTTTTTCCAATACCTCAATAAACCCTTTCATGGGTAATAAAAATATGCGCCATGTTTTTGACTGGGCAAAATTGTTTATTTCGAACACTCGTTGCCGTCTGCGACCCAGCGCTCAAACTTCATGCATACTCCACCCAGACGCGTGCCTGAAGCTCGAGCACCGGGTCACAGACAGCAATGAGTGTTCGAAATAAACAATATGGCCCACCAAAAACATGGCGCATATTACCGTGAAAGGGTTTATTCCGATTTGGTTCTTGTTTATAAGCCTTATCGGAGTTGCCGTGTGCATACATGTGGGAAAGAATGTCATATCCGACTGCCACTTTTTAAAGGGTTTTTAGAATTTTGTTGCAACCACTAACCAGTTAAAAAATGATTCTATCGATTTTTGGAGATACAGAAAGTGAAAACTATCTTTAAACTCCCTAAGCATTGTTACTGAACAATAAAAATCCATCAAAATCCTCCAACTGCCTTTGTTGTCTAGGGAGTTAGGGTTAAAATCCATGATGGTTTTCGGACTTTATTTCCCTTCTAAAAAAATCTGCCCCTTCAGAAAATAGAAGAATCCTATTATAGTTGTCACTGCGCATGTACAATGACCATGTTGGTCACTAACAGGGGAGTTGACAAGATCAGACTGACGTGACTGAGGAAGTCATCGTATACCAAAAATGCCTGATTTTTCATGAAATAAATATCCTGGTATAATTTGAAGTATATGTCCATCATCATCAATATGTTCTCCACCTTACTGGATAGGTAAGATTACATTATTGGTTCTATTGAATGAGAAAAAGTGGCAGTCGGATACAACATTCTACCCGTTATATTGAATGAGAAAAAGTGGCAGTCAGATACGACATTCTACCCGTTATATTGAATGAGAAACAGTGGCAGTCGGATACGACATTCTACCCGTTATATTGAATGAGAAAAAGTGGCAGTCGGATACGACATTCTACCCGTTATATTGAATGAGAAACAGTGGCAGTCGGATACGACATTCTACCCGTTATATTGAATGAGAAACAGTGGCAGTCGGATACGACATTCTACCCGTTATATTGAATGAGAAACAGTGGCAGTCGGATACGACATTCTACCCGTTATATTGAATGAGAAACAGTGGCAGTCGGATACGACATTCTACCCGTTATATTGAATGAGAAACAGTGGCAGTCGGATACGACATTCTACCCGTTATATTGAATGAGAAACAGTGGCAGTCAGATACGACATTCTACCCGTTATATTGAATGAGAAAAAGTGGCGGTCGGATACGACATTCTACCCGTTATATTGAATGAGAAAAAGTGGCAGTCGGATACGACATTCTACCCTTTATATTGAATGAGAAACAGTGGCAGTCAGATACGACATTCTAACCGTTATAATGAATGAGAAACAGTGGCAGTCGGATACGACATTCTACCCGTTATATTGAATGAGAAAAAGTGGCAGTCGGATACGACATTCTACCCTTTATATAGAATGAGAAAAAGTGGCAGTCGGATACGACATTCTACCCGTTATATTGAATGAGAAAAAGTGGCAGTCGGATACGACATTCTACCCTTTATATTGAATGAGAAACAGTGGCAGTCAGATACGACATTCTAACCGTTATAATGAATGAGAAACAGTGGCAGTCGGATACGACATTCTACCCGTTATATTGAATGAGAAAAAGTGGCAGTCGGATACGACATTCTACCCTTTATATAGAATGAGAAAAAGTGGCAGTCGGATACGACATTCTACCCGTTATATTGAATGAGAAAAAGTGGCAGTCGGATACGACATTCTACCCTTTATATTGAATGAGAAACAGTGGCAGTCGGATACGACATTCTACCCGTTATATTGAATGAGAAACAGTGGCAGTCGGATACGACATTCTACCCGTTATATTGAATGAGAAAAAGTGGCAGTCGGATACGACATTCTAACCGTTATAATGAATGAGAAACAGTGGCAGTCGGATACGACATTCTACCCAGGCAATGGTGAATGGTGGAACCATAATCATTGGAATATGCCTTATTGAGTTTCAATAGGGCATGGAATCAAGAGTATAAGTCAGGAATTGGGAATAGGGCATCCAAAATTGATTATTCTTTGAAAAACAGGGTGTCCAATAGTTTAACTTCAATACTTTTGCATGTGTTTTACAAATAAAACAGGGTGTCCATTTAGCAAACAGAGCATCCAAAAGACATCCAAAGGTATTGCTGGCTAATACTATGCATGGAAGCAGTATCCTAGTTTAACCCTCCTATGCCCAGGCTGAAATTTGGCCCAGTAAGCACTGCACCCACAGACAGTCACTTGAGTATTTTTGGTTGCATTGCCAATTGTTCACACATGTGTATAAGAGTGCTGGAGATAGTGGCAAAGTCAAACACACTTGTGTATGTCTTACAAGTTATAATTATGCAGAGTCCCACAGAGCTGTGTATGTACTGCATAAGTTACAGTCGAGTGGTTTTGGTTTGACCTCTTACCATAGCCACATGTCCTTGCATTTATTTGAGTGCACTGCACAAAGTCAATGGGTTGGGAGTTACATACACATTTTGAGTGTCTTTGATTGTTAAACCTATAGGAGGGTTAACCCTCCTGATAGACCATTTGAAACCATTCAAAATTTCCACTTTCAAAAATGCCCATTGGTTTTGTACACACATGGTGATACCATTTGAACAGTGTTGGTAGCAAGCTTTACTACCATTCAAATCCATTCAAATGCATAGAGGGGCCATTGATTCACCACTTAGAAGTATCCAAACAAGGTTTTGTATTAGCTGTACTACCATTTGGAAAGATCCAAGCAAGGTTTTGTATTAGCTGACCTACCATTCAAAACCATTTGGGGAAATCAATACTGTACACAGTTATTTCACCATTCAAAACCACAAAAGCGAATGGTTTCAAATGGTGCATCAACTTGTATGAAAAAAGTACCAAAAGTAGCAGGGTTATAGCACAATATAATTGAGCTAAAAAAAATATGCTAGATAATTAATTTACAAAAATACTTTTTGCCACTGTTTTTTCCAAAACCTCAATAAAACCCTTTCATTGAGTAGTACACGTAATTAGTTCTGAAAAGAATTGGTAGAGCTGAAACCATTAGTGTCACCGCAAACAGTCTTAACTTTATTCTTTTTATGGTTAATGATTTTTTGTTGATTTATTTTTCCCGTTTACAGATATCACATCAAACCTTGACAAATTTGTTGCCAAGGAAACTACAGACTTTCACGATAACAATGCCCAGGGAGCGATAGAGTCTCTGCAGAAAGCCGGCGATGACGACATCGGGAATATTGCTGATAAGTGGGCAAGAGCATACTCACAGGTATAATATTAACCCTAACCCTAACCCTAACGCATCAGATTGCATCGTTTGTCAAAGTGACTTGGCTGCCCAGTGCAGCAAGATCCATCAGGTCACAAATCTCAAGGCCGAACTGCCTCAGAGTCTGTGGTCACCAAACGCAGCAGGATACAACTCTGGCATTGTTCAATGGGACCAGCTCTCAATAGCCTCAGACTTGGCTGCTTATGCACTGGTGTTGACAGCTGAATGCATCAAAGTGCATCAGACTTTTCCACCTGATGCACTGTGCTGCGTCTGGCAGGGTTAGGGTTAACCCAGAACCACCCCTACAT
Source organism: Zoroaster sp. YZ-2022 (assembly GCA_029582265.1). Taxonomy (NCBI): domain Eukaryota; kingdom Metazoa; phylum Echinodermata; class Asteroidea; order Forcipulatida; family Zoroasteridae; genus Zoroaster; species Zoroaster sp. YZ-2022. The sequence continues at coordinate 24,413,341 of CM055823.1, forward strand.
ATGCATTTCACTAACATTCTGCTGAATGCGACGCAATGTTTACAGCCTGTTAAATGCAACAAGATCCACCAGTTAGAACAATGGTGCTTTTGTTCTCTCCTGAGGGCGACAAGATACAACAACCTTTTACATTTGTTTTTGCATTGAGCATTGAGCATGGTTAGGCCCCTACCCCCCCTTAGGGCTCTGCCGGGTACCCGGATACCCAACCGAAACTGTCATACCCCCCCGGTTCCATTTTTCGGTTCCAATTACCCGTAAACGACTTTTTTAAATTCCGACATTTGAGCGGAGTGAACAGAAATCTGTCACTCTTGAACAATGTAATGTTTACACTTTTACAGACAATTATCTTTAAATTCAAGAGATTACACTCCAATAAAGCCTTTGTAGTATTTTAAGGACATTTTCCATACACTTTTCTCCAACTGTTTGTGGAGTGTCGGGGCCGAGCGGTATAGCTTACCGGACTCAAGTTCTGGTGTTAGCAGCAGAATGTGGGTTCGAATCCCAGCCGTGACTCTTGTGTCCTTGAGCAAGACACTTAACCATAATTGCTTTTCTCCACCCAGGGGTTAAATGGGTACCTGTGAGGGCAGAGTTGGTTGATTAGCCCTATATGCGCTGTAATGGCAGCAATTGAGCTGTATACTCCCCAGGGAGCTGAGATGGTTTCAGGAATGATTTATGAGCCTTATGAGCAGGGGTAATAATATAATGTGCCTTGAGCACCACTCAGTTGGTGTATACGTGCGCTATATAAGTCCACACATTATTATTATTATTATTATTATTACATTATATTGAATCGTTAAGACTGCAAAGGGCCTGGCAGCGGCTAGGCCCTCTGGAAGTTTTGGTTGCGTTGATTGGCAGGTACTGTATTGTTACAGGATTAGGACTCACAAAAGACAGATTAGGAGGCCAGGTAGTCTAGTCCTGGCCAGGCTTCTCAAAGGCTTGGCTGTACCGCGACCTTGGCCCTCCTCCCTAACCCAACGTACATGTATTTATCATCTTTTATTTAAAGGAGTGTGTGGCGTATGCCCCGGACAGCAAGCCCAAACCAGAAGTCGGATTTGCAGAACTCTACCACAAACTGATCCATTCACCGGCGCTGGAGATTCTGTTTCGTTTGGAACACACTTACGCTGTGGCCGTGGAGGATGTACTTATACAGAGGGACCAGGCTTTGGCCAAACTGCAAGAAAGGTACTTTTTTTTGTATTTACTTTGCGTTTTCGGTTGTTTCGGGAACCGGATACCCGAAATTGGAATTCTTCGGATACCCGGGTACCCGTAAGCAATTTTGTAAAAAACACTTAAATACTCCCGAATGTTATAAAATAACCCAATACGAACACAAGTGTCATTTGAGTCACTTGTAAGAAATGTGGACTTTACTGTAATAATTTCCCGCCTCTATATTAAAAACGACTCATAGCATCCCCATCCCCATCCCCCACGTGTCCCATACTAATCCAAAAACTGTGAACAACAGGCGCAAATACCAGCTCACGATACCGGCACGACGGCAGTCAACTCAAAACCAACCTGGACACGTCAGACAAAAAGCCGGCAAAAAGTCCGTGAAATTCTGTCGGCAAATGGTTACTTCTAAAAGCCTTCATGCAAGTCGGTTGACTGATTTTGACCACTGTAGCTACTTGCCACTATTAAAGTCCAGCTATGTGTGTTGCTTTGATTTTGAAGGCAAGCATTCCAGTTGCAACAAGCTGTACAGAATCTGGACTTCACACACAGCGACCAACAGGTTAACAGGCTGGCGGCGCAACACTTTGAAAATATACAAGTAAGTCACGTAGAATCCTGTAAAGATTTATTTATTTTTTGTTTTTTAATTAATTTTTTTTTCTGCACTCAGATATGACATAAAACACAATAAAGGGGGCCACTTTGCATCCGTCACGTTAGCAGTTTTTCTAATGGTTGTTATTTATTTTTAAGTACCTGAAACCGACCAAAAAGTGTTTCAACATGTGAATGGACATGCAGGCATATACTAGAACTAATTTGAGTTGATTTATTTTTATTTTTTTATTTATTTTTTCACCCTCAAATTTCCATAAAAATTGGACGGAAAAAGTTACCTCACTTTTCCGTCCAATAATAGTAATAATCAACTCAAATTATCTTTAGGATAAGCATGCATGTCTATTCAAATGTTGAAAGTCTTTTTGGGTGGTTTCAGATATTAAACAAAAAATTGCAACCATTAGAAAAACTGCTAACATGACGGTAGGAAAGTGGCACCCTTTATTGTGTTTTATGTCGTATCAAAGGAAAAATGTAAAATAACATAACATTTGATTATAAACATACATTTAAATAAGGGTTAACGACCAGTTTTGGGCATGGTCACGGGCGATAAGGACCGGCGGTAAAGACCAAGCGTCAAACTCTTATTCCCATTCATAAATGCCCGTATCAATAAAATAAAATAAAATTTAATGTAATTTTTGTTGAATAAAGCCAAATAGAAATGGGCAAATTCACATTTTGGGGACACATGAAACACTTCCAAAGTACATGAGTCAGGCACGTGATGTCAAACTTCATCACACTGATGATTGGTTGAAATCCGCGTCGTACATCGCACAAAACAGCTGGCGAAAAGCTGGCACATACGCGCTGCTCTGATTTTGATAAGCCAGTCTATACCATCCATTGGAGTGCCATGGTCGAGCGGTTTAGTGCATCGGATTTGTGTTCTGATGGCCGAGTCGTCAGAATGTGAGTTCGAATCTCAACCGCGACCATGGTGCTTGTGTCCTTGAGCAAGACACTTTACCATAATTGCTTCTCTCCACCCAGGGGTAAATGGGTACCTGTGAGGGCAGAGTTGGTTGTTGTGTTTGATTAGCCCTGTATGCGCTGTAATGGCAGCAATTGAGCTGTATACTCCCCAGGGAGCTGAGATGGTTTCAGGAATGATTTATGAGCCTGATGAGCAGGGGTAATAATGTAATGCGCCTTGAGCACCAGTTTGGTGGATATGTGTGCCATATAAGTCCACATTATTATTGTTATATTATTATTATTATTGTTATTATTATTATTGTTATTGTTAATACACCCCCACATGATTACGTTTTGTCCAATCAGATTGTATAAACTGTTTTGGGCATTTATGAATTACAATTAAGACTTTTGAACGTGTTTAAAAACATTCAAAAGAATGTTCCATTTGAATTCAAATTTGTACATGTTTTTGAACATATTAGAATGCCCTGCAGTGTATCAATGGGAAACCATCTTACACTGCAGTGTTATGTTGCTTTACACAGTAGGATCGACATGTATGAGGCCACTGGCATCAACTACAATAGCTTGGAGTGGCCTCATCAGAGGATTATTTTTTTTAAAATGGTACTGATGGATGGAGGTTTAAAACCTCAAATGTAAAATATGTTTTTTTATGAACATTGGATTGGCACTGGATTTAACTCTTGCATAGTTTTATCTTTCAAAACCCTTGGAGTGGTTTTCAAATGTAAAAAGTACGGGCCAGCAATGTGTAGCGGTTTTGTGTGGGAATGCATCTGCACTGTACATGGTAATACGTTCTGAACAGTAATTCCACCTTTCAAAAACAAAGGGTCTTGGGCTGCCACTGGCAAAATGGGCTGAGGAGTAAGAGGAATTTAAGGCCATGCAAGTGTTCTATTTCAAAGCATTTCTTGCTCCGTTGTTTCTCGATACCCCCATTTATAGCGTGAAGAAGCGAAGTGGGACAGTGAGCTCAAGAACCTACAAGACACCCAAAGATTAGAATTCAGGAACTGGATCCAGCAGATCCGCGATGACATGGAGAATGGAACGGAAGGACCGGTCAGCCGGCGGATCCGGGCGATGTCAAACCTGCTGCCGGCCACGAGGAAACAGGTGGTCGTCGAGGAACCCAAACTGGAGGAGAGCTTCACCATCCATCTTGGTAACTTATCCTTCCTTCTGCCATTATGCTTCCTTAACCCTCCCCCTCCCCTCCGCCCCACTCCCGCCCCTTCCCCAACCCCTTCCCCACCCCACCCCTTCCCCACCCTACCCCTTCCCCACCCCTTCCCACCCCTCCCCACCCCTTCCCATCCCCTCCACCCCCCTCCTCGTCCCCCTGACCCCTCCCCTACCCCCTCCCCTACCCCCACCCCCTCCCCTACCCCCACCCCCTCACCCTACCCCCTCACCCTACCATCCCCCGCCCCTACCATCCCCTTTCCCTCCTCCCCCTTCCCCTCCTTCCCCTTCCCCTCCTTCCCCTTCCCCTCCTCCCTCTTCCCCTCTGCCCCTTCCCCTCCTCCCCCTTGCCCTCTTGCCCTCTTCCCCTCTTCCCCTCCTCCCCTCTTCCCCTCTTCCTTCCTCTTCCTTCTTCTTCCTTCCTCTTCCTTCCTCTTCCCTCCTCTTCCCTCTTCCCTCCTCTTCCCTCCTCTTCCCTCCTCTTCCTCCTCTTCCTCTTCCTCTTCTTCCTCTTCCTCTTCTTCCTCTTCCTCTTCCTCTTCCTCCTCTTCTTCCTCCTCTTCCTCCTCTTCCTCTTCCTCCTATTCCTCCTCTCCTCCTATTCCTCCTCTCCTCCTCCTCCACTCCTCCTCTTCCTCCACTCCTCTTCCCTCCTCTTCTTCCTCCTCTTCCTCCTCTTCCTCTTCCTCCTATTCCTCCTCTCCTCCTATTCCTCCTCTCCTCTTCCTCCACTCCTCCTCTTCCTCCACTCCTCTTCCTCCACTCCTCTTCCTCCACTCCTCTTCCTCCACTCCTCTTCCTCCTCTCCTCTCCTCTCTCCTCTCCTCTCCTCCTTTCCTCTCCTCTCCTCCTTTCCTCTCCTCTCCTCCTCTCCTCTCCTCTCCTCCTCTCCTCTCCTCTCCTCTCCTCTCCTCTCCTCCTCTCCTCCTCTCCTCCTCTCCTCCTCTTCCCCCGCCCCTTCTTCTATACAAACTCTGCATACAACCACACACACATATATATGGTATTCGAGAGGTCGCGGGTTCGAGTCCGGCATCAGCCAATTTTTCTTTGCTCGCGAACCGTTTATATAATATTTCCGGTCAGTTTCTCTATATAAATCTACTTTGTGTACAACCACATAAAAGGCTTGTGTCCCGTTTGTGTGATCCCCGCTACTGCCGTTACCCGGGTTGTTTGCATCTGACCGGGGCTTGATCCCTGGCTACTCGGCAGATATGGTTTGGCCTCTGACCTGGTCCCATAGAGCAATAGATAATTGGCATAAGTGGACCGCCCACCAACATAGGGGCTGGTTAGCTCAGTTGGTAGAGCGCTCGTCTGGTATTCGAGAGGTCGCAGGTTCGAGTCCGGCATCAGCCAATTTTTCTTTGCTTGCGAACCATTTATATATATATACCTATTGTGCGGCTCAATAATCCCTCTTTTACCCTAGCTTCACCATAAGCTGCCACATCTGCTTATTGTGTGGCTCAATAATCCCCCTTTTGTTCACTTCTGATACTCCTATTGGCCTTCTCTAGACTGATGCTTATCTTTAATTGGTCACTACTTTCCCGCCTTTTTTGGATCCCGCCCCATGAGCCTTTTTATGTTGTACTTTGTCAAAGCCTCTGATGAAGGTCCGGATTGGATCGAAAGCTAAGGCCACTCTCCCGATTTAATTTATATATATATATATATATATATATATATAATCCCAACGGTTTCATATTATTTGTATCCAGGTGCACAGATGAAGACGATGCATAACATTCGTCTGATGTCTGTAGATGTCTTAGATCTCTGTAAACACAAACCAAACAGAGAAGGGTAAGTGATGAGCTTCTTGTGGATGGTCAACTCTTCTCTGTTGATCACTTTGGCAAGCTGCCTCTTAGAAGTATCGTTACTTTTTTTTAATATATTCCTTGTGAAAGTGTCAGCTTTATAGTACATTGTACCAATTTTTTTTTTGGATCATATCTGGCTTTGAATTATTGATAAAAACGATTAACTTTAATACTCACATGTTTAAAGCAACAAAGTATATTACTAACAACAATCCAATGTAAAGTGAATGAAACAATAATTTCAACAATAATAACATGAATCCTGTAGGCCCTACTCCATTTTATATTTTAAAATGGGTTTGATATTAGTTGAGAAAAATGTGACACAATTACATGCATCATGCAACATGTAAACATGTTCAAACCTACCACTTGAAAAGTAAGAAATATTTTTATGGCTAAAAAAATATGGTTTTGTGTGACATTATATTATACAATATGCCCCTTAACCCTAACCCTGCCAGACGCAGCACAGTGCATCAGGTGGAAAAGTCTGGTGCACTTTGATGCATTCAGCTGTCAACACCAGTGCGTAAGCAGCCAAGTCTGTTTCTATTGAGAGCTGGTCCCATTGAACAATGCCCAGAGTTGTATCCTGCTGTGTTTGGTGACCACAGACTCTGAGGCAGTTCGGCCTTGAGATTTGTGACCTGATGGATTTTGCTGCACTGGGCAGTCAAGTCACTTTGACAAACGATGCAATCTGATGCGTCTGGCAGGGTTTCTAGCCAAAATACCCTGGAGGGTTAGGGTTAATAGCCTCAGATTGCACCAGAGAGCTACGCGCTCACAGATTCGTCTCGTACATATGCCCCTTCTGTATAATTTCATCCTAGAAATAATGTTCATGGCTAGAACACTGCTTGAGGTACAGGTCTTGAGGTCCTTGAGTTCTGATCCGAACCTTAAAAATGCTGTCTAACAATTTGACCTTTGACCTTTTGCGACAGAGGAACCCTTCAACCTCAGCCCCAGAGGTTACAGACGGCCATGTCATTGTTCTCCTATTCCCTGTCGGGTCTGATCCTCATGGTTGACGACAGGATAAACTCCTACACAGGAATCAAGCGAGGTTAGCCATGTTTGAAAGTATTTTACAGATTTCTTGACATTCAATTTTATTTATTTATTTACGCGTATTTATAAACCATCTTTATAGAGGATAATCCATCCAGCACAGTTGATATTTTGGGGCCCTGTTTATTGCTCCATGCATGCAGGGAGGGGGTCCCTGGCCATGTACATGTATCACAGATTAGAAACACATGTGTGCATACATGTCATGTGCTTGCTTTACTACTGAAGGATTTTGGAGGACTGAGGTTATTAGGCATACTTGCCTTTCCATGGTACATGTACATCCATGTTTGTTGTAGTGATTGCAAGGTCAGTGTTTGGGTCAGTGGACACTGTTTATTGCTCCATGCATGCAGGGAGGGTCCCTGGCCATGTACATGTATCACAGATTAGAAACACATGTGTGCATACATTGTCATGTGCCTAGGGAGTTAGGGTTAAGTCAGATCTTCCAACATGTACATTGGTTAGTGATTTGTATTACTGTTTTCAGATTTTGCCGCAGTGTGTCAGCAGTCTACCGATTTCCACTTTGCTGATTTGGACACGCAACTCCGTGTGATCCAGCAACATGCGGTGCAGGCGAATACATTACGAAGAACAAGAAAAGCCGAAAAAATCAGCCAAGATGGTAAGGACATCAACCCCCCCTCCCCCCAGCCTACCTCCCCCCCTGGTCATCACAGAAAATTAACGCTCTGTTTTTATAGGGCAGAAAAGTCTGAAACAGGAGTGTCGTGGCCGAGCGGTCTAGTGCATTGTACTCAAGTTCTGGTGGCCTTAGAATGTGGGTTTGAATCCCAGTCTGGCTGGTCAAGGTACTTGTCTCCTTGAGCAAGACACTTAATCATAATTGCTTCATCCTTTGGATGGGACGTGAAGCCGTAGGTCCCGTGTACTAGATTATTAGCCCTAACGTCCCCATATCCTGCAAAATCCTCCAAGGGCCACTTTTTGGGAAAAAATTCAGCACTGTTGGAAACTGGTACTTTCACCTCTTCAAATGGGGCAAAATTACTACCTGTGTGAAGCTGCTGAAACTAGGCAGTAGAATCCCATGACCAAATACAATGCATCTCAGTGAGGTTTGAATTTCAAAATATCAATTTTCACTTAAAGTGTTTTTTAATGAAGTAATCCTAAGATTTAACGTTAATCCTGACCACCCCAAATCCTTCAAAATCCTCCAAGGGACACTTTTTTGAAAAAAAATTCAGCCCTGCTGGAAACTTTCACCTCTTCAACTGGGGCAAAATTACTACCTGGCAAGAATTACCAGGCCATACGTGCTGAATGTGAAAGATCAACGAAAATGCACGGTGCATTATGAAGATAAGGGCATGTTTCCAAAAAGTGCACTGATGGATTTTGGAGGATTCAGGAAGGTTCCTAGCCAGAATACCTAGAGGGTTACAGTTAAAGTAATGCACGTAAAAAGAACCCAGAACACTTATCGTGGGAGAGTAGGGGTTTACCCCGATGTTTCTGGTTCACATAGCAAGCGCCCTTGTTTACAGGTTTCCTCGGGCTTCCGAGCTACAGTGCTTAAGTGTGCTTTTGAGGCACCATTGGTTTCATTACCAGAAATGTGTATGTGACCCGCTCTATCGTAATGAGGAATGTCCCCCAAATATGAAAATTGGAGATATGCATACTATCTAACGAACATTTAATGGGCTTTCCAATGAAGCCAAACATAAATGTGTCCCTTTTTCCGTTCCGAAGTTATTAAACAAAGAAGTTGAGATACTGCTGCGATTGTTACAGAAACGTTTTACGAGAAAAACGGCTTTGAAAAAAAGTACGCGCTGCGAACACAAAAAAAATGTTTGAACTTCGCGCGCTGTGTGTACTACGTGTGGGGGCGCGCTGTACATAGTATCTGAACTTGAACGAAATAACTTAACGTGGCAACGGAAATCTTCCGGAAAGGCTAGAATCACAAAATTTATTAGGCGTATTGGCCATGTCTTTAAGAATACTCTGTGAAAGTTTAACGTCAATGCTCAAATTACTTTAGAAGTTCTGTGTCTCTGAATGTTTGATAAACAAACACTGTCAAACAACGATCATGCGCCTACTCGTGTACGTGAAGAACGTGACCTATACTACTATACAATGCATGACCTCGTCGCTCCCGGTGCCCAGTGCTGCGCCGTGCACATGTACATGTACGACTGTACGTCTGCTGCATTATTCAGTATTCAGACAGTGATGTCATTGATAAAATTACAGAGGTCACATCATGACCTTTCTAACAGTACCAAACATGCATGCTAAATGATAATGGCGCGGCTCAAAACGGCGCTTACAAAAGGAGTTCAAACTCGTCTTTTTGGAGCTAACGAGGACGATTTGCAACAAAAATGGACACGGACACGCTTGAGAAAATGTCTGTATTTTCTACTTTATTGATATTTTTCTCAAAAAGTAAAATAACACACACAAACTTTGATATTTAAGGTACCTAAATACACAAAAACCTCAAAATCGATTTCAATGCGATTTTTTTTTATTTTTTTATTTTTTTTTTTTTTTTTACGTTATGTGAACTTCAGAGCTTGTTTACGCGAAACGATCCCTTGGGGACAATCTTCATTACGATAGAGCGGGTCACATGTTATATTTGTCCATTCGTGCTTTTGCTCGATTTGTTCATTTGTGAATATTCATTTATTTTGAAGGGTCTAGTAATGGTGGCAGTGACAGGCGATCTGTGGCATCCAGTGAGTCGAGGCAGTCATCGGAAGACGGAGAAATAACGTCCAATCTCAAAGCAGGTACTGATAGAAAATTCATCCGCTAATTTCCTTGTCTATTTTTGTGATCAAGATGATTTTTTTCAGGATGATTTCTCAGGATTTCTCAAGATTTTTCATGATTTCAGGATTTTTTTTTTACAAATCTCCCTTTGCCTCAAAATGTTCTTGAAAGAAGAGAAGTAGCCACCAAGGAAAGAAAGAAGTGGGGATGTGGAGAGTCTGTAAATCTCAAAAATTAAACATCCAGGAGGTTCAGGGGGGCTTTGTCCTCTAGACCAAAGGGAGACCCAGGCCCGCTACCCATTTTTCAGGATTTTTTTACTTTTGTCAAATCAGACCCCCGTTTATTTTTTAAATTTTTTTATGTCATTGACTGGTTAGTTTTGGTAAAATGATTCTATAAAAAACATCCATACTTATTACTTAGGGAGGAGGGCCAAAGTTATGGGTACAGCCAAGCCTTCGAGAAGCTGGCTCAGGCCCAGGCTGCCTGGCCTCCTAATCTGTCTCTTGTGAGTCCTAATCCTGTAACAGTACAGTACCTGCCAATCAACATAACCTGGGCTTCTGGAGGGCCTATAGCCTAGCCAAGTAGAGCTCATTATAATGGCTGCAGTTGTGAACAAAAGACAGCTGAGGCGTCAGTCAAGTCTGCGTTAACAATAAGAGCTATTTGAGATCTATTCATTAGTAAAGGGTCTTTTGAGCTCAGCTAGGGGATTATATAGGCCTGGCCAGGCCCAGGGCTTTGCCCAGGGCTGGCCAGGCTTCTCAAAGGCTTGGCTGTACCACGACTTTGGCCCTCCTCCTCAAGAATACAAGTAGTGTAAGGGGGGCTTTTATTTCATGATAATGTCAAATCTTGAGGTGATTTCTACATCATTTATTGTGACTCTAATCAAAGAAAAGAAACTTGTGTTCATATTGGTTATTTCATACATTAAGGAGTACTTGTGGAGTGTCGTGGCCGAGCGGTCTAGCTTACCGGACTCAAGTTCTGGTGTTAGCAGCAGAATGTGGGTTCGAATCCCGGCCGTGACACTTGTGTCCTTGAGCAAGACACTTAACCATAATTGCTTCTCTCCACCCAGGGGTTAAATGGGTACCTGTGAGGGCAGAGTTGGTTGATTAGCCCTATATGCGCTGTAATGGCAGCAATTGAGCTGTATACTCCCCAGGGAGCTGAGATGGTTTCAGGAATGATTTATGAGCCTTGTGAGCCTTATGAGCAGGGGTAATAATATAATGCGCCTTGAGCACCACTCAGTTGGTGGATACGTGCGCTATAGAAGTCCACACATTATTATTATTATTATTATTATTATTATTACTTACGTGTTAAAAAAAAAGTTACCGAAAAATGCAGTCTTGTTATGATTATGATTTCTTGTGTTCCTCTTCCTCAGGTGATTTCTACATCACCAAGCATTCCAACTTGGCCGAGGTCCACATCCTGTTTCATCTCGTCAGCGACGACAACCTCCGCAATGGTGACATCAACTCACGCCATCCCTGCATCCTCGCCCTCAGGAACATCCTCAAGAGCTGTGTTCAGTTTGATATCCTCTCCATAACCCTGCCATTGTTCTTGCTGTATGAGATGTACGAGGTACGTCGCAATAACATACAACCCTTGCATAGCTTGATCCCTCAAAACCCTTCGAAAGGTTTCTGAAAGGTAAAACAAGTACTTGCCGGCGATGTGTAGTGGTTTAGGTAAAGACTGTTTGCAGTGACACTCCATAAACCCTGCCGTTGTTCTTGCTGTATGAAATGTACGAGGTACGTCGCAAAAACATTCACCCCTTGTACAGCTTGATCCCTCAAAACCCTTCGAAAGGTTCTGATAGGTAAAAAAGGTCGATGTGTAGTGGTTTAGGTAAAGACTGTTTGCGGTGACACTATCCATAAACCCTGCCGTTATTCTTGCTGTATGAGATGTACGAGGTACGTCGCAAAAACTTACAACCCTTATATACATGTAGCTTGATCCCTCAAAACCCTTCGAAAGGTTTCTGAAAGGTAAAACAAGTACTTGCCGGCGATGTGTAGTGGTTTTAGGTAAAGACTGTGTGCGGTGACACTCTCCATAAACCCTGCCTTTGTTCTTGCTGTATGAGATGTACGAGGTACGTCGCAAAAACATACAACCCTTATATAGCTTGATCCCTCAAAACCCTTCGAAAGGTTTTTGAAAGGCAAAAAGTACTTGCCAGCGCTGTGTATAGTGGTTACATATGGGAATGCAACTAGACTGTACATGGTAATATGCTATACACAGTTATTCCACCTTTACACCTTGCATGATGGAGATGGCCCAGTGTGCAGTTATTATTTAATTGATGTAAATTTATTCATTTATTCAGGAGATAACGATTACATGGTGTGTAAAGAGGGCGGAGCTTGTCCTGAAGTGTGTCAAAGGGTTGCATGATATGGAGATGGCCCAGTGGGCAATTATTATATAATTGGTGTAAATTTATTCATTTATTCAGGAGATGATGATCACATGGTGTGTAAAGAGGGCAGAGCTTGTCCTGAAATGTGTCCAAGGGTTGCATGATGGAGATGGCCCAGCGTGCAATTATTTAATTAATGTAAATTTATTCATTTATTCAGGAGATGACGATCACATGGTGTGTAAAGAGGGCGGAGCTTGTCCTGAAGTGTGTCAAAGGTTTTATGATGGAGATGGCCCAGTGGGGAGGCAGTGAGAGCCGTACCATCCAGTTTGTTGTTCCCAAGGTAACAGTCATTTCCTGCTTACCTAGGTTCAGTTTATAATGGACACAGTTGGAGCTAGGCTCGGCATTTTTCAGTTATTATTTGCGAAACGTGTATACGTTTTGACACAGACTGTGTTGTATACGTGTAAGCGATTATTGTTAACACCAATAAAATGGCATGATACAGATGGATTGTCCGTATCTAGTACGGAAAATAATCCAAAATACAGCAACACGAATTTCGAAAAAAATAGTACCGATTAAAAAAAAAAAATTAATACAGACCTACGATTTTTCTGGACTCATAGCTGAATAATTTGGAATTACCCACGGCGGTGCCAATGACATTTAGGCCCATATCCAGTTGAAACCTGGCACAAAAAACATCCTCGGAAATTACTGATTGTATTAACATTAAGGGTACACGATTTTCTTCCAAAAAGTGGAATTGTGGCTTTATTATCAGACCCAGTAATCATTCCTGAAACCGTCTCAGCTCCATGGGGAGTATACAGCTCAATCGCAGTCATTTTGGTGCATATAGGGCTAATCAAACGCAACAACTATAGGGGTGAGGGCCAAAGTCATGGTATAGCCAAGCCTTTGAGAAGCCCAGCCAGGCCCAGGCTTTGCCCAGGCCCAGAGGCCTATATGTATAATCCCCTAGCTGAGCACAAAAGACCCTTTACTAATGAATATAGATCTCAAATAGCTCTTATTGTTAACACAGACTTGACTGACACCTCAGCTGTCTTTTGTTCACAACTGCAGCTATTATAATGAGCTCAACTTGGCCTGGCTAGGCCCTCCAGAAGCCCAGGTTATGTTGATTGGCAGGTACTGTATTGTTACAGGATTAGGACTCACAAAAGACAGACTAGGAGGCCAGGTAGCCTGGGCCTGGCCCTGGCCAGGCTTCTCGAAACCTTGGCTGTACCACAACTTTGGCCCTCCCTTCCTTAGGCCTATATCCAATCAAAGCCTGGCACAAAACATCCTCTGAAATTTCCGATTGTGTTAACATTAAAAAAAAAGAAATTAAACTTCCTGGGAATCCTGATATAAAAATAGCACGCTCACTGGTATAGCGTACCCACTGACATAAAAAAAAAAGACCTAAGTATGAGTCATTAACCCTAACCACCCTCGTATCATGCAAAATCCTCCAAGGGGCACTTTTCGGGAAAAGTTCAGCACTGTTGGAAACTGGTACTTTCACTTCTTCATATGGGGCAAAATTACTACCTGGCAAAAAGTACAGGCCATAAATGCTGAATATGAAAGATCAACGAAAATGCATGGTGCATTTTGAAGATAAGGGCATGTTTCCAAAAAGTGCACTGATGGATTTTGGAGGATTCAGGAAGGGATCCTAGCCAGAATACCTAGGGGGTTATAGGGTTAAAAAAAAAAGTGACTTGAGTAAGATTCAAAACTGAATCCGAGTCACGAGACACACAAGTCTGGCATTTAATAATAATAATAATAATAATGTAGACTTATATAGCGCACGTATCCACCAAACTGGTCCTCAAGGCGCATTATATTATTACCCCTGCTCATCAGGCTCATAAATCATTCCTGAAACCATCTCAGCTCCCTGGGAAGTATACAGCTCAGTTGCTGCCATTGCAGCGCATATAGTGCTAATCAAACAACCAACTCTGCCCTCACAGGTACCCATTTACCCCCTGGGTGGAGAGAAGCAATTATGGTAAAGTGTCTTGCTCAAGGACACAAGTAGAGTGTCGTGGCCGAGCGGTCTAGCTTACCGGACTCAAGTTCTGGTGTTAGCAGCAGAATGTGGATTCGAATCTTGGCCGTGACACTTGTGTCCTTGAGCAAGACACTTAACCATAATTGCTTCTCTCCACCCAGGGGTTAAATGGGTACCTGTGAGGGCAGAGTTGGTTGATTAGCCCTATATGCGCTGTAATGGCAGCAATTGAGCTGTATACTCCACAGGGAGCTGAGATGGTTTCAGGAATGATTTATGAGCCTGATGAGCAGGGGTAATAATATAATGCGCCTTGAGCACCACTCAGTTGGTGGATACGTGTGCTATATAAGTCCACATATTATTATTATTATTAAGTACCCCGGTCGCGGTGGGGATTCGAACCCACATTCTGATGACTCAGCCATCAGAACACAAATCCAATGCACTAAGCTGCTCGACTATGTCACTCCACTAGCTCAACACTTGATTTATGTTTTTTCAACGTGACCTATAAAATGTTGATCTGAACCGAATTGAATTGTTTCGTTGAAAGTTGAGGTGAAATTATAGAACTTTGGTGTTTGTTTTGTGTTCATTTCAGGGCATATCGGAGGATTTGTTCTCTCAGCTGAGTTCCATGCTACCACAGATCTTCAGGCTGTCCAGAACATTGGATCTTTCACAACACAAGTAGATTCCTTGAACAGACGTCCCAAGAGGACCACAAAAGGGCATGTTTGAACCAATCAGAATGGACAATGAGAATGACAGACCAATAAACCGCACAGGGCGACTGATTGTTAGGTCAGGTTCACAGACGATCAATGGACGGATAGCAATGAGAATGGAGCACACTAGAACTGACTAACCCCCCCTCCACCCCACCGCTGGTTTGTGGTCTTCAGGCGCGTCGCTTCAGACCCACGCATGTGTATTTTTAGTTTTGTGGGGGGTTTTGGGGTTGTTTTTTTTCTATGAAACGATGTCCAGTTGCAGCCAAAATTGCTAGATCGATTGGAATTCTGCCGTGCTGTGTTTTAAACAATTTTTTTCACATAGAGGTATGAACGTTTGCCCGATTTGCGCGGCCTATCTTAGCCACTATACTTTGTGTATGGGAAATTTGGTCTGGTTCCAATAACCGTGTTAACATGTATCACTTAAAAAAGAGATTTAAAAAAATAAATAAATAAAAAATGTGTCAACGCACCAGAAACCAGAGACCTTTTTTTTGGCCAAATCATCAGCACAAGCTATTAAGTAGCAAGCACTCCGCTCCGGGCACACCGCTCTGGGCACACCGCTCCGGGCACACCGCTCCGGGCACACCGCTCCGGGCACACCGCTCCGGGCACACCGCTCCGGGCACACCGCTCCGGGCACACCGCTCCGGGCACACCGCTCCGGGCACACCGCTCCGGGCACACCGCTCCGGGCACACCGCTCCGGGCACACCGCTCTGGGCATACCGCTCCGGGCACACCGCTCCGGGCACACCGCTCTGGGCACACCGCTCCGGGCACACCGCTCTGGGCACACCGCTCCGGGCACACCGCTCCGGGCACACCGCTCCGGGCACACCGCTCCGGGCAAAAATTCACCGAGTGCCATGATGAAAGGGCACTTTGACGTCAAGTGAGCTGCTCTCTTTTGGCAACAATCCCACACAGCTTGCCACCAGTTCCGTTGATCTTTTTCCCAGTTCATGACAGATGGATAGATACTGTCATTTATATAGTGCCTTTTTGTCCCAAAGATTTCAAAATATTTTAGCGCATTTTGCTGCCATTCTATAAAAAAAAATAGCGAGGCAAGCCACCTAAAGTGTCCTGGGATCTTTTACATGCATTACCTAATACAAGGGGCCTACAGATTTATGTCCGATCTGAAGGACGCAGACCCTGATGATGATTATATGACCCTACCACACCCCCTTACACTAGCCACACGACCGTGAACAATTCATGGAATGGTCTTCCATCCAAGTACTTACAGACCACGGTCAACATTGCTTAACTTTGGCAGTCATGCCACTGGGCTTTTCCATTGAGCTACCTGTCTGGGACAGTGGACAAACACCTGTTCTCCGGATCACCAATTATTACATCTCAAGAGATTAATTACATGGTATTACTGCAAATATAATAAAAAATAATAATAATAAGACGATTCTTATATAGCGCAGATCACCGTGAGGCCCCTATGCGCTTGAGAAAAAGAGAAAGAAAGACAAGAAAGGAGAAAACAAGTTTGCATTTCAAGTCTTCTCCACACAGTCAAAAGTTCACAAAGGACACTGAAAAAATGAGAGAATGAAAGAAGCTGAGAAGGCAGAAAATTAAATTAAATTAACTGTGATAACATTGATTGAACAGGTGTGTTTTAACCCGGGTTTTAAATTGATCAATAGTTTTGCAAACCTAGTCTTGGTTCAAGACTGTTTTTGATACACGATCCATCACCGCGCGCCACAAGAGGGTGCTATCTCTACACAAACCAATGTCACACACAAGCAAGCTATCAAACATATAGTCTTGGGGAAACTCCCTGAATCTCTCTCTGAAAATGCTAGCGCGGCCCACATTTTTTTGGGGAAACAAAATAAATGGTTGTTTGTGAGTGTGCGCACCAAAAATGTGGGCCACTACGTACGTGATGCGGATTTCAGTGACGAAGATCGGCATCACGCGTCTGACTCATGTACTTTGGAATTGTTTCGTGTGTCCCCAAAATGTGAATTTGCCCATTTCTATGTGGCTTTATTCAACAAAAAAATTTTTTTTTTTACATTTGAAAATGAAATTGATACGGACATTTATGAATGGGAGTAACAATTTGACCCTTGGTCTTTACCGCAGGTTAACGACCGGTTTTGTGCGTGGTCACGGGGCGATATTAGGACCTTGCCTGTGGTTCGGTCTTTATCGCCCAAAACCATTCATTAACCCTAACTCCCTAGGCCCATTTGCTTACACATAACCTGAATCCTTCCTAACTCCCTAGGCCCATTTGCTTACACATAACCTGAATCCTTCCTAACTCCCTAGGCCCATTTGCTTACACATAACCTGAATCCTTCCTAACTCCCTAGGCCCATTTGCTTACACATAACCTGAATCCTTCCTAACTCCCTAGGCCCATTTGCTTACACATAACCTGAATCCTCCCTAACTCCCTAGGCCCATTTGCTTACACATAACCTGAATCCTTCCTAACTCCCTAGGCCCATTTGCTTACACATAACCTGAATCCTTCCTAACTCCCTAAGCCCATTTGCTTACACATAACCTGAATCCTTCCTAACTCCCTGGGCCCATTTGCTTACACATAACCTGAATCCTTCCTAACTCCCTAGGCCCATTTGCTTACACATAACCTGAATCCTTCCTAACTCCCTAAGCCCATTTGCTTACACATAACCTGAATCCTTCCTAACTCCCTAAGCCCATTTGCTTACACATAACCTGAATCCTTCCTAACTCCCTAGGCCCATTTGCTTACACATAACCTGAATCCTCCCTAACTCCCTAGGCCCATTTGCTTACACATAACCTGAATCCTTCCTAACTCCCTAGGCCCATTTGCTTACACATAACCTGAATCCTTCCTAACTCCCTAGGCCCATTTGCTTACACATAACCTGAATCCTTCCTAACTCCCTAGGTCCATTTGCTTACACATAACCTGAATCCTCCAAAATCCTTCATTAGTAAAGCAAGCACATGACATGTATGCACACATGTGTTTCTAATCTGTGATACATGTACATGGCCAGGGACACTCCCTGCATGGATAGAGCAATAAACAGTGTCCACTGACCCAAGCACTGACCTTGCAATCACTACAACAAACATGGAAGTACATGTACCATGGAAAGGCAAGTATGCCTAATAACCTCAAACCTCCAAAATCATTCATTTTGGCAAAGAGGATTTTGGAAGGTGAGGGTTAATCTGAGGTAAAGACCACAGGCCACCTGTTATTCTCTTAATAATAGGTTTTTTTTATAAAGAGCACATATCCTAAACAAAACTAGATCAAGGCGCTTTACAATAAAGAAGAAACAAAACAATTTAATGAGCTCTAAAAAAATGATAGTTCTGTCTTCAAAAGTTTCTTGTTGTATAATGCACGTAAAGTGGATTGTCGTGCGGTCTAGCGCACTGAACTCAAGTTCTGGTGTTGCCAGCAGCAGAGTGTGGGTTCGAGCCCCGGCCGTGACACTTGTGTCCTTGAGCAAGACACTTAACCATAATTGCTTCTCTCCACCCAGGGGTTAAATGGGTACCTGTGAAGGCAGAGATGGTTTGCTCTATATGCGCTAGAAATGGCAGCAATTGAGCTGTATACTCCCCAGGGAGCTGAGATGGTTTCAGGAATGATTTATGAGCCTTATGAGCCTTATGAGCAGGGATAATAATATAATGCGCCTTGAGCGCCACTTAGTTGGTGGATACGTGCGCTATATAAATCTATACATTATTATTATTATTAACCCTAACTCCCTAAGCATTGTTACTGGACAATAAAAATCCTTCAAAATCCTCCAACTGCTTTCGTTGTCTAGGGAGTTAGGGTTAATAATAATAATTTAGATTTATATAGCACACGTATCCACCAAACTGGTGCTCAAGGCGCATTACATTATTACCCCTGCTCATCAGGCTCATAAATCATTCCTGAAACCATCTCAGCTCCCTTGGGGGAGTATACAGCTCAATTGCTGCCATTTCGGCGCATATAGGGCTAATCAAACACAACAACCGACTCTGCCCTCACAGGTTACCCATTTATCCCTGGGTGGAGAGAAGCAATTACGGTAAAGTGTCTTGCTCAAGGACACAAGCACCCCGGTCGCGGTCGGGATTCGAACCCATATTCTGACAACTCAGCCATCAGAACACAAATCCGATGCACTAAACCGCTCGACCGTGGGTACTTCTTGAATTTGATCGGTGACTCGGACTGACAGATTTCCAGGGGGAAGCTTTCATGTAGATGGGGACCATTGTAACCAAAGGCACCCTGACCGACCAATTTGTTACAAAGACAATTATGTTCAGATGTGATTTTTATGGCAGAAAATGTATTTTAGTGAAGATGTTTTTCAAAAAGTGGAAAGAAGTCATTCTTTCAGTGAAATATTTTGCGCACAATTTCATATACTACATGTAGATGTAATAAAATGAGGCTAAACGGTATTTTTAAAATTTTAATCAGTACTTCTTATTTATATAAAAATATGTGTGTAAACAATAAAAATGCTTTTAATGTGAACAATGTATCCATTTCGTGGCGAGTAGAGTCGAGTATGGAAATGTGACATCACGTCCCCATGGCAACAGAGCCCGACTGCATGCCTCAAACTCAAATCAGTTTCCATGTGTCTTGATGGGCAAAATTCAAATCAGTAAGGTTTCAAATGAAATTATCTGCATATTGTCTGCAGGAAGGCCAAAGTCATGGTACAGCCAAGCCTTTGAGAACCCTGGCCAGGGCTACCTGGCCTCCTAATCTGTCTTTTGTGAGTCCTCATCCTGTAACAATACAGTACCTGCCAATCAACATAACCTGGCCTTCTGGAGGGCCTAGCCCAGCCAAGTAGAGCTCATTATAATGGCTGCAGTTGTGAACCCGAGGTGTCAGTCAAGTCTGTGTTAACAATAAGAGCTATTTGAGATCTATATTCATTAGTAAAGGGTCTTTTGTGATAAGCTAGGGGATTATATAGGCCTCTGGGCCTGGGCAAAGCCTGGGCTGTACGATGACCTCCTCCCTTATACTCCTGGTTGAAGAGAAGCAATTCATGGTGAAGTGTCTTGCTCATTTGATTTGAACAATGAGGACACATTTCAAGAATAAGAGCAATGTTTGGGAAACATTTGTGGTATATTTTATTTATTATTCACCTCCATCAATAAAATTACAATATATACACAGTACAAAAGATTCATCATACACACTGAGCAACATAGAATGACATTTTGAAAATCACTCATTCCAAATTGGAAATTAAGTTATTTCTTTGTATCAGTTCATCATACAATATATGGTAATTTAATTATTTTTCAAAAATTTGCTCATCGCAATAAAAGTCAGTGATCATAATGCCAGAAGTCTATTACCTACACTAATTGTGACTCGGTTCAGTATAAAAAAAAACCTCGTCCATGGCAAAGTACTCCAAGAACAATGGATTTGGGCCATTCATGATGTTGTATTCCACAGATTCATGCACAAGGTCTCAAAAAGGAAGCAGTGCATTCCGGATGACTTGCAGGCATGCGCGAGAACTACATGCATTTAATGCAAATTATGCGCTGTGTTCAGGCCAATATATTCAGTGTGGTGTGCATCTTTTGCTAGCCCAGATACATGTAGGGAGGAGGGCCAAAGTCTTGGTACAGCCCAGGGCTATCTGGCCTCCTAATCCTGTAACAATACAGTACCTGCCAATCAACATAACCTGGGCTTCTGGAGGGCCTAGCCCAGCCAAGTAGAGCTCATTATAATAGCTGCAGTGAACAAAAGACAGCTGAAGGTGTCAGTCAAGTCTTTGTTAACAATAAAAGGTACTTTGATGAGTTTTTTGTGCTCAGCTACAGGATCATATAGCAGGGATGATATTGTGAGAAAATGAGAAGGTAGGAAAAATGTTTTTCATTATCATTGGGCATGTACTAGCCTATAGCGGTTTACCTCTATTGCCATGTATAGCAAGGAAACTGTTTTTTATCTTGGTATTTACAATAAAATGATACACAAGGAAAGTTTCCAGGGTCTGAAGTTAGTCAGAACCCGGTTTCATGGTAGGATTTTCAAAATCAAAAAGGTAGGAAGAATATCATGCCTGTATAGGCTGGTAAACCTGGGCCTGGCTGGGCTTCTCAAAGGCTTGGCTGTAACCAAGACTTTGGCCCTCCTCCCTTAGTTTGTGTCTCGTTTAGTTCTGGAACTAGCAAGCGACGTTGAGCGCTTATCCCATGATGCTTCCAAAAAGAAGAACAATTTTAATTGTGTTTCTCAACTTCTCTTTCAATCTGTTCCTTTGGTTAATGTGGTACCTGATATGTTACATTTGTTCATCCGTTTTGCAGACCAGATGGTGTACCATGTAATCAAACATCATCTGCAAGACCTTGACAACCATGTAAAACTTACCTCTAACACTCTTGCCAAATTTAAACATTTGCAGCGGTTTCAGGACTTCATTGCCGGTATTGGTATTTCAGATTGGCATTTTTTTGTGGCTGATGGAAAACTTATATGATTCCTTCACCAGTCCTGAGCACCGCATGCTAATGTCAAAAATTAATCTTGTAGGTCTTGTTCCAGAGCACCCCAAACTGAGTATACAGTGCTATACACACGTCGGTGCAGGGCAAAATTAAATCAATTGTTTATCTCCCGACGCAAGGATTTCACCAACATATATATAGGCCTATTTGGTTTTTACGCCGGTATAATTCGGAAATTGGGATTCCCAAGATCTAGGGCTTTGGTTACTCCCATGGCGCGTTCTTCTATCGAATTTCCGAAACATTTCTGGATTTCTTCCCAGTGTTGATATCTGCGCATCCCTTGCGCATAAAGTTGATTGGGGACTCCTTCGATAGTAACTGAGATTTTATCAATCTTTGGATTATAAAATTTTAAAGAAGACTTTTCAGTAGGCTCTTTGAATAGCATTAATATTCCCTTCATGCTTTTTGCCGGAGTATTGAGATTTATATTCCACGTCTGATATTTCTTGTTTAGCGGTATTATTATATGTCTCAAGACTCTGTCGTACAACACCGCCAACTTTGCACTATATTGATTTTTAATCATTCTGGCGAGTTCTGGATTGGTGACAATCTCGTATTCTAGAAAAATTCCGCTTATGATATATTATTTGCTATCGGCGTCTGAGCTTACGAAGACTTTGGAATATTTATTAAACGTGAGTTCATAACTCAACCGATCCGCCAGCCCGGCTTGATGATACGGGTGATGATCGGTCAATAGTTCAAAGTCAAGTGGAACGTAAAATCTATTTTTATAGCTGTCGCCTTGTCTTTCCCTCCATTGGCTGTAACATCGCCATCGCTGGCACCTAATCTTAATTTAGTTATATTATCCGATTCGATTCCTTGATACGCTAAAATTTCGAGTTGGTGTTTTGTCAACCACGTATCTTTGAAACAATTGTACACATCCGCATTGTCTAAAGAATACACTTCATTTCCTTCAATTTTAATGGAAATCTTTTTAACGATGGCTCTGCCTATATTATGTACGATGGTTCGGTCGTCATCTTCGGTGGATTCTAGAGTAACGTTAAAAGCCAATCTGGCCGAATCGGGAACGATTACGTCGTCTTTCCCCAAATTTGGGAAACGAACCGTCAACAGTTGGTTTTCATCGATGGTGCTCGGATTGTTTGTGATGACGACTTTTTGCCGTATTCCTTTTATACCTTTTGAATTTCTCAATCGCCGGTACGGATTTAGTTTGTGCCCAAATGCTTCGCTCATATTTAACATGTACTATTATTTTATTAAATTAGTAAAATGTTTATAATAAAATGGTGTCTATACCTATGATGATTGGAGGCGCCGTAGTAAACGCCCTCGCTTTTTCCGGGTCAATTTTCCAGTTTACGTTCCAACGAAGCCAAAAATGAACGAAAGAGAAACGACCTAGCTCTAGAAAAACTTGCTAAAGCTAGAGACGAATGGTCCAAAGAGCGCTCGAAATATCTAGATTACATGAACGACCGACTCAAGAAAGAATCGCACGCTCAAAAAACTTTTACTGATATAAACGAAGCGATGAATAAATATTATATCGTCACCGGCAGCCAATTTGATTTACCGTCAAATTTATACGACGAGCCTAAACTAACCGATTTTTACGCTCCTAGCGAAGTTTAAAAAAACAGAATTCTTGTTCATCATCTTGGGTATGGGAGTAGTATGCTACATGAGTTATAAATTATTCAAAGAAGATAAAAATAAAAATAAAATTAATAGTAAATAGTATTGCAGAAGGAGGATACGATGATTTTGATCCGACGGCGATTATGAAGAAAGCATCCAGATGGAAGATTTACCGCAGCTGCGTATGAAGGAGACGTGTTATCCGCCGGCGATCTCGGTACATTGAGCAAAGAACTCGTTAAAATGGCTGTAGATGATTTTTACAAACAAGTTGGACACGAGCCACTTGTAAAAGAATACGGTAAATTTGAGTACAAAACTCAATCCTTTATTTTATAAATAAAGACGGGACAAGAATCTCATTAATTCGTCGCAGTTTTCACGAAGTGACGGATTGTTTAAAAAATCATAGTTTTTTGGAAAATGAGTTTAGTCAATATTTGGAATTCAAATACTGTTGTCTTTCATTTCACCAAGTTTTAATCCTCAAAACTATCTAGTTTTTTAATTGAAGTAATGAAGTTTTTGTAAAATTTAAGTCAACTGTGGTTTTAAGTTTTCACGAAGTGACCGATTGCAGCCTTGTGCATGTATTACTGCATGTATTTTATGTGAACGGCATGTTTTTAAGTTTTCACGAAGTGACACAATTCGATCACGCCACACGTGTGTTCCACGAAGTTGACGCGTGTCCCTATACTAATGCACGGGAAACGTCAGTTCGTGAAAACTTGACAACAGCGTGTGCAGTTTTCACGAAGTGCCCATTTGGTTTATTAGTTTGTTACTCGTTTATAGTTATTTTCTTCTACAAAACGAATACAGTTTCGTATCATTTGAGATTTCAGCTTTCTAACAAAGTAAAAATTAATGATCTTCGAGATTAAAATGACATCGAAACCACGGTTTTAAAACTTGACCAACTTCAATCGCTTATATCTCGCAACGCGATTTTACCACGACGTGGACAAATAATGTCACTTCGTGAAAACTGCGACGAATTAACTTGAAAGAAAAGGGAAAACTTTTAGCCTTTAATATCTACTCTCAAACAAAGGTACGGCGTGGATTTCATCCAACGTGATCTAGGTCTAGCGGATTATGATCCCAAGATCTCGAAAAAAGCTCGTGCAGCGTTATACAGACACCCGCCAATAATCTCGATGAAATAAATGTTGAAAGCATTCCGATGCAAGATTTACCGCAAGTCGCGACGAATGTAGAACAAGACACCCATGAAACAATTTCTATTCTTCGAGACGAAGAATCGGGAGCGGGTAGACTTCCATTGCGAGAACTGTTGGGTCTTGATAAAGCCTTGCAAATGAGTCGAGGTCACCTCGTAAATAATTTAGCCCAATTGAGCAAACTCGATAAAGAAATCTCGGTTCTTCAAAAATTACTCGTTGACGCGAGAGAGCATAGAAAAGACGAGTTGGCCGTAGAGCTCCGCAAACAGCTGCGAGAAAAACAAGACCTAAGATTAGCGAGACTAGAAGCTGCGAGTATAAATCAACGCGTTCTTTGTAGTCAAATCAATAGAATCAAAGAAACGATTAATAAAATGTTGGAAAAAGACGTCGGGTTTGGTGAAAAAATTTAAACTTTATTTAGAGAACAAGGCGTAACGATAGTCAGTATATTAGCGGCAATTAGGCTTACCATCGTCGCTTCGATCGTAGCAAGCGTAAAACCGATTACAACGCCACCTCCACCACCTACGCCTACACCAAGTGGCGGTACCGTAAAAAAGGCTGGATACAAAAAACTCTCAAAAATCTGTCGAATCTACTAAAGAAACTTGGATTAAAAGCCTTGGATTCTCTACCAGGTATCATCGGTGGAGTATTGAGTTGGTTATTGACGAAACTTTCAGGAGCGGTAGGATGGTTGGCGGAACATGTGTTGCTGTTCGTGAATGGAGTCGGAGCCATGGTTTTATTTTATCTACAGGGTCATCGTTAACCTTGAGTAAACTCGTAAATAGCTACGCCTAGCCCAAAAGCAATCGTGAGACCAAATATTAGAGAATTTCTTTTCTCTTTGTGAGCATCATCAATCGCGAGGTCGAGTTGAGTATCGACGGATGGATCGATGGATGGTGGTGGTTGCTGAGTATCGATGGATGGTGGTGGTTGCTGAGTATCGATGGATGGTGGTAGATCGATAGGGGGAACGGGCATTGAATTCGTGTCTTGATTCGATCTGAGCAACAGATCCGGCGTTGCGATCAAAATATTGTTGTTGTACCCCACGTACGTACCTATACGCAAATTCATGTCGGATGGAATAAGGTATAAATCTTCTCCGATGACAAAGTTTAACTGCGATCGAGCGTATTGCAAAGAATCTTGGTACCTCTGAATGGAGGATTGCAAATCTACCGGAGAATCGATCGAAGCCTCGAGTATGTTTAAGAATTCACTTTTTGCATCTAAGCCGGTACCCGGTACGAGAATTCCCGTTTGCATAATGTCCCCAAGTGCCATTACGTTCGCGAACCGATTTGGGCCCATTATGTCCTACCCATTACGTTCGCGGGCCCATTATGTCCGGCCCATTACGTCCGTAAGCCCATTATGTCCGACCCATTACGTCCGACCAATTACAGTTAAATCTCACTGACTGTAACCATTGTGCTGTTACTATATTGCCGAAGAACATTCCATTCTTAAAATCTTCATGGTATTGAATAATTTCGGATCTGAATAACTTTTCATTTAAAAGTAAACCTATGTGTTCTGTTGCTAAAGATGTGGCTCTTTCATTGATATCAAGTAAGCCTAGATTGTCCTTGATCAATACTCTCACAAAATAAATCAGGCATGTCACATTTCGTAAACATTACCTGGATTCTCCAAACCGCAAAGGGATTTGAGATCTTATCAGTTGGCCAAACCGCAGACTGCTCGGTGAAGAGTCTATAGGATAATACAGTCCTATAGTGCATACGCTTAAAACAGAAATTGCACGAAATATTACCTATTATTAGGGAAACAATTTTGCAAATTGGAAATTGTTGTAATTATCATTTAAAACGGTATTTTAGTGACGATGTACACCCATGGATGAGGGAAGACAAGTCATCAGCAGTGGAACAAGCCGTCTGTAGACCTGTCACACGCGATGCATATACCACCAGCATGAGCTATGATGATATCCCTTCTCAACCACCCTTGGAAAACCAGTAACCCCGTCATCCGCAGTACCATTAAACACAAGAAGAAGCCAACGTACCATCATAATTATGGTACCACGCACACACCAGCGTGGTTTCTTACTTACCATTCTTAGACCCCTTGCTGCTTGAACATTTGACCTCTTTAAGGTCAAGGAACACGTAGTAAATAAACAGAGCAAAGCAGTGACGACATTCATTCATAAATACTTGCAGCCCAGACTGTACACGCGCAAGAACATGAGCGGTTGTAATCTGATACGACCGTGTAGGAGATGCCACGCGAACGTCCTTGTACGGTAGTTCAGTGGCCTGACAATTAGTTCTACTGTTTCTTCTTCTTGTTCTCAACATTTGTTGTAGATTTTAATTTTGTGCGCAGGTTGTATGTGAGATGGAGTATCAGGATCACTACATCAGGGTGAACTAATGTGCGCAGGTTGTATGTGAGATGGAGTATCAGGACCACTACATCGGGGTGAACTAATGTGCGCAGGTTGTATGTGAGATGGAGTATCAGGGCCACTACATCGGGGTGAACTAATGTGCGCAGGTTGTATGTGAGATGGAGTATCAGGGCCACTACATCGGGGTGAACTAATGTGCGCAGGTTGTATGTGAGATGGAGTATCAGGACCACTACATCGGGGTGAACTAATGTGCGCAGGTTGTATGTGAGATGGAGTATCAGGACCACTACATCGGGGTGAACTAATGTGCGCAGGTTGTATGTGAGATGGAGTATCAGGACCACTACATCGGGGTGAACTAATGTGCGCAGGTTGTATGTGAGATGCAGTATCAGGACCACTACATCGGGGTGAATTAATGTGCGCAGGTTGTATGTGAGATGGAGTATCAGGACCACTACATCGGGGTGAACTAATGTGCGCAGGTTGTATGTGAGATGGAGTATCAGGACCACTACATCGGGGTGAACTAATGTGCGCAGGTTGTATGTGAGATGGAGTATCAGGACCACTACATCGGGGTGAACTAATGTGCGCAGGTTGTATGTGAGATGGAGTATCAGGACCACTACATCGGGGTGAACTAATGTGCGCAGGTTGTATGTGAGATGGAGTATCAGGACCACTACACCCCGGTGAACTAATGTGCGCAGGTTGTATGTTAGATGGAGTATCAGGATCACTACATCGGGGTGAACTAATGTGCGCAGGTTGTATGAGAGATGGAGTAACAGGGCCACTACATCGGGGTGAACTAATGTGCGCAGGTTGTATGTGAGATGGAGTATCAGGGCCACTGCATCCGGGTGAACTAATGTGCGCAGGTTGTATGTGAGATGGAGTATCAGGATCACTGCATCAGGGTGAACTAATGTGCGCAGGTTGTATGTGAGATGGAGTATCAGGACCACTGCATCAGGGTGAACTAATGTGCGCAGGTTGTATGTGAGATGGAGTATCAGGACCACTGCATCCGGGTGAACTAATGTGCGCAGGTTGTATGTGAGATGGAGTATCAGGATCACTGCATCAGGGTGAACTAATGTGCGCAGGTTGTATGTGAGATGGAGTATCAGGACCACTACATCAGGGTGAACTAATGTCCGCAGGTTGTATGTGAGATGGAGTATCAGGATCACTACATCGGGGTGAACTAATGGGCGCAGGTTGTATGTGAGATGGAGTAACAGGGCCACTACATCGGGGTGAACTAATGTGCGCAGGTTGTATGTGAGATGGAGTATCAGGGCCACTGCATCCGGGTGAACTAATGTGCGCAGGTTGTATGTGAGATGGAGTATCAGGATCACTGCATCAGGGTGAACTAATGTGCGCAGGTTGTATGTGAGATGGAGTATCAGGACCACTGCATCAGGGTGAACTAATGTGCGCAGGTTGTATGTGAGATGGAGTATCAGGACCACTACATCAGGGTGAACTAATGTCCGCAGGTTGTATGTGAGATGGAGTATCAGGACCACTACATCGGGGTGAACTAATGTGCGCAGGTTGTATGTGAGATGGAGTATCAGGACCACTACATCGGGGTGAACTAATGTGCGCAGGTTGTATGTGAGATGGAGTATCAGGACCACTACATCGGGGTGAACTAATGTGCGCAGGTTGTATGTGAGATGGAGTATCAGGACCAGTACATCGGGGTGAACTAATGTGCGCAGGTTGTATGTGAGATGGAGTATCAGGACCACTACATCGGGGTGAACTAATGTCCGCAGGTTGTATGTGAGATGGAGTATCAGGATCACTACATCGGGGTGAACTTATGTGCGCAGGTTGTATGTGAGATGGAGTATCAGGACCACTACATAGGGGTGAACTAATGTGCGCAGGTTGTATGTGAGATGGAGTATCAGGACCACTACATCGGGGTGAACTAATGTGCGCAGGTTGTATGTGAGATGGAGTATCAGGACCACTACATCGGGGTGAACTAATGTGCGCAGGTTGTATGTGAGATGGAGTATCAGGACCACTACATCGGGGTGAACTAATGTGCGCAGGTTGTATGTGAGATGGAGTATCAGGATCACTACATCGGGGTGAACTAATGTGCGCAGGTTGTATGTGAGATGGAGTATCAGGACCACTACATCAGGTGAACTAATGTGCGCAGGTTGTATGTGAGATGGAGTATCAGGCCACTACATCAGGGTGAACTAATGTGCGCAGGTTGTATGTGAGATGGAGTATCAGGATCACTACATCGGGGTGAACTAATGTGCGCAGGTTGTATGTGAGATGGAGTATCAGGACCACTACATCGGGTGAACTAATGTGCGCAGGTTGTATGTGAGATGGAGTATCAGGATCACTACATCGGGGTGAACTAATGTGTGCAGGTTGTATGTGAGATGGAGTATCAGGACCACTACATCGGGTGAACTAATGTGCACAGGTTGTATGTGAGATGGAGTATCAGGGCCACTACATCGGGGTGAACTAATGTGCACAGGTTGTATGTGAGATGGAGTATCAGGGCCACTACATCGGGGTGAACTAATGTGCGCAGGTTGTATGTGAGATGGAGTATCAGGACCACTACATCGGGGTGAACTAATGTGCGCAGGTTGTATGTGAGATGGAGTATCAGGACCACTACATCGGGGTGAACTAATGTGCGCAGGTTGTATGTGAGATGGAGTATCAGGATCACTACATCGGGGTGAACTAATGTGCGCAGGTTGTATGTGAGATGGAGTATCAGGACCACTACATCGGGTGAACTAATGTGCGCAGGTTGTATGTGAGATGGAGTATCAGGGCCACTACATCAGGGTGAACTAATGTGCGCAGGTTGTATGTGAGATGGAGTATCAGGATCACTACATCGGGGTGAACTAATGTGCGCAGGTTGTATGTGAGATGGAGTATCAGGACCACTACATCGGGTGAACTAATGTGCGCAGGTTGTATGTGAGATGGAGTATCAGGATCACTACATCGGGGTGAACTAATGTGTGCAGGTTGTATGTGAGATGGAGTATCAGGACCACTACATCGGGTGAACTAATGTGCACAGGTTGTATGTGAGATGGAGTATCAGGGCCACTACATCGGGGTGAACTAATGTGCACAGGTTGTATGTGAGATGGAGTATCAGGGCCACTACATCGGGGTGAACTAATGTGCGCAGGTTGTATGTGAGATGGAGTATCAGGGCCACTACATCGGGTGAACTAATGTGCACAGGTTGTATGTGAGATGGAGTATCAGGGCCACTACATCGGGTGAACTAATGTGCACAGGTTGTATGTGAGATGGAGTATCAGGGCCACTACATCGGGGTGAACTAATGTGCACAGGTTGTATGTGAGATGGAGTATCAGGGCCACTACATCGGGGTGAACTAATGTGCGCAGGTTGTATGTGAGATGGAGTATCAGGACCACTACATCGGGTGAACTAATGTGCACAGGTTGTATGTGAGATGGAGTATCAGGGCCACTACATCGGGTGAACTAATGTGCGCAGGTTGTATGTGAGATGGAGTATCAGGACCACTACATCGGGTGAACTAATGTGCGCAGGTTGTATGTGAGATGGAGTATCAGGGCCACTACATCAGGGTGAACTAATGTGCGCAGGTTGTATGTGAGATGGAGTATCAGGGCCACTACATCAGGGTGAACTAAAACAAATAGTTAAGGGATAATATAGGTGCAGACCAACAGTTTGACTTGATTTCATGTTAGTTTGTTTTATGATGAAAGGGGCGAGGTATAAGCCTCTTTAGATTGTTTAATGACTACTGACTATTGAAATTATGCCGTCATCCATTGAATAGAAATACATATCTCTATAATGTTAATGCCATATTGTAAACTATTTTGTTTATTGTAACTCGTCAAAGCCTTCTTAGTGAAAACCCAATCAAAATGTCGACCTAATTGTTGTGATTTTAAATCACTCAAAAGGAGAATGACTATGATGTACATTCCTTTCTCTGTGTTTTTAATCAGCCCAACATATAGTGTGCATGTATATGTGGCTGTACTGAAGACTTACATGGATGAGGTTCAGCAGTCTGAGGACGGAAGGGCCAGCGTGTCGGTCGAGTTGACACTGCCGTGAGACACGGCCGAAGAGAGGGCCGAGAGACTCGGTCGCAATCAGGTCTAGACGCGAATGGAATCGGATCGATAATCTATCTACTTGAGCACATAAGTTAAAACGGGTCAATCCTGATAACCTTATAACGCAACCTACTTGTCCTACAAGCTATCAAAAACTCGATCTTGATCGGGTAACTTAGGCTAAGCAAGAACAAACCTTCAAGTTACAGGGCTTCATCTCATCAAACCCTACTTCTCTTATGGACAGTTTTATGTTGCAGAAAATTTACCCAAAATGTGCTCACATAAACCCAAACAAACTAACAAGAAAAAGGTTAAGTCCTTATAACCATATAACACTCTTGCTTATTTAATTTCCCTAGACATAAACTACTGCATACTTTTACAAAATGCAATCATCAGATCGGGTAACTTAGCTTGTAATAACATACATGCCGTGTAGCCAGGGATCACGCAACACATGTTACATATGCTAAAGCCATTATGCATTATTGGTAATGTTGACAACAATGCTTCAAAAACTGAGTCTTATTTTCTTTGAATCAAGATTATTATACATTAAACAACCAACATGTACAAGTTTCAGCTGTGTATGTCATTATTTATTGTTTATTTTTGAATGCATCCAGAATTGTAATTATTATTCTGATTCTAACGTTGAATTGTTCCCCATAAGAATAACATATAAACATAATAACAGACAGCCACATTGTCTTCAAATAATTTAGTTCATATATTATTTTGCTTTGTATATTTTGTGAACTATGTATTTCAATAGGAAAATACAGTTGTTGATAATAACGTTTTAAGAGCCCTTATCGAAACAAATCTGTGTAGTTTGATATTCTTTGTTGTGTATATCAATTACGTAATTGTACGACATATGGTGAGCGTTTAACATAGAACGACACAAATCAAATCAATCTCGTATTTTGTTAATTGTATGTTTACTTCAGGACAGTGCATTTCCTGTGCATACGAAATTGTTTTCTTTGTTATCTGATTATTTTGAATGGAAATTAAGAGAGGCTTTTCCAATGTGACACTGTTCCAGTTTTGTTTGTTTGTTTGTTTGTTTGTTTGTTTGTGTGTTCCCTCTACTACACAGGTTGTTGTGTGAATTGCTGACATGAGACATGCAAAACAGACGTAATGATCTGAGAATGTTCATTATTCACGATTTATAATGCAAAACGTAAAACTGATTGGGTTTTCTTACCTTGCGTTTACACTAGAGGGATGTTTGCCTATTGTAGAGACAGGGCCAGATTGATGAAAGGGTGGGGCATTGGCTCAGTACCATTAAGTTTGCCGGGGTGAAGCTGTCACAAGCGGTTAGAAAATTACCCTTAAGCATTATATGGTATGTTGTTCCAGGTACTTGATCAAAGTATAAACCAAAACCTGGCGTAGATCTTTAATTGATTCGTATATAACTTAATGGGTTTCTTGTCCGGGGGTCTAACCGTCGTGTGATTAGACATGGACAAAGGCTGAATGCTAAGACGAACCCTTGCGTTGCGTCACTTCGGCAATTTGTAAAGGAAACTAGGTCGTCAAATGTCAGCCTCAATTTGGGCTGGGAGTATAAAACCAAAGGAACGCTGTTTGTGGGAGTTTTTACGTTGTGGGTGCTGGAGGGAGTATCTCACCGGGTGGGTGTATGCCAGTGGACAGGGCCGTCAGCGCTGAGGCTGTCGCGTCGTGCCTAATCCGCCGAGCTTTGAGAGGTGTCGGCGACTCCAGTTGTACTGGGTAGGGGTCCGTCAGGGTGTTTGAGACCCATTCAGAGTAGCTCCCAAGGCAACGTAAAATCTCCCGGGAACACCGGGGAAGAGGATAGACTTTGGCAAAGCCAAAGGTACTGTGAGTTGAGAATCTAATTATTTAACTTTGTAGTGTCTAAATGTTTAGGCTAAATGTTTGAATACTCTCCAGTGATATATATTTTGAATTTGGTAATGCAAGATTAAGTGATATTCTCGTAAATGAACTTGTATTAATTGTGTGTAAAATTTATGTCCGGTAAGGGGTATTAAAAGTAAAATATATGTGCATTTCCAGGGGTTCCCGTAAGACTACCCTAACCGTGGTGAAGTGTCATTGGGTGTGGTCCTTAGATCAGTGACACCACGCGGGGCTGCCGATTGTGACGGGGAATGCAGGTCTACTTTTCCTGACGGGTTGTTAACACGAGATGTAGGACAGCGGGTCAACACTTCATTGGGCTTAGATATTAATTTTCATTGTATTAAAATAAGTAATGTAAAATTAGATTAACTTGGAATTTAAACTCCCAAAGAGAGTGGTAAATGGGCAGCCATTACACAAGTTCGCCAATCAATTAAATAAGTTTTATAATTTGTAATAATTCCAATCTGTTTTCACTGTGTTCATTCGTCTGTGTTGTGTGGTCTGTTGATATTGGTCTGAGTGGAGTGGTGCAAGGGTCCGCTCTGCGACAGAAGCGTCTCCCCTCCTCCTGAAAACATGGACCCGCCCCTGAAACAGGTAAAACACAACATATATAATTGCAGAAAGATCGATCTTCATCTGAACATGTATTATCTAAATAAAAATTGTTTTCTATGCCCACCACGCCCAACAATCTAGCGCCGCTCCAATATAGTTGAGCCAACCGCTGGGCCCAAAGTTTGATTATGGCTCCTTATGGCCCCTTTGTGAAATGTTCGATAATTGTTCCAAGAAAATCACAATTTGTTCCCATAGGGTCTTACTATAGCTGGATTAGAAAAAAACACGTATTACGGCACGTATATGTACATTGAGGTTTAAATGTAGATACCAAATGAGCCCTAAATGTAGATCCAACCTAAATCTAGATCAAAACTGAGTCCTAAATGTAGATCTGTCTTGAATGTAGCTCCAAACTGAGCCCTAAATGTAGATCCGATCAAAATGTAGATCCAAACTTAGCGCTAAATATAGATCGGATCTCAATGTAGATGCAAGCTGAGCCCTAAATGTAGATTGGATCTAAATTTAGATCCAAACTCAATGTAGTTCCAAACTGAGCCCTCAATGTAGATCCAAACTCGATGTAGTTCCAAACTGAGCGCTAAATGTAGATCGGATCTCAATGTAGATGCAAGCTGAGCCCTAAATGTAGATTGGATCTAAATTTAGATCCAAACTCAATGTACGATGCAAACTAAGCCCTAAATGTAGATCCGATCTAAGTGTAGATGCAAACTGAGCCCTAAATGTAGATCCGATCTAATTGTAGATCCAAACTAGAATGAAACAAATATTTTGCAAAATCCTCTCAGTCGCAAAATAATTGAGTCATGTTATTATGGTCAATCTTTATTTTCAAATAGGGCGTTAAATGCATCCACTGGACAACAATAGTCAACAGAGGGCGCAATTGAAAATAATGATTTCTTAAAAATATTTGCATTTTTTAACGATGAAGTACATTGTTATAGTCCAGTCAGGCTGTAAGTGAATGCCAAGTGGTTTTTGTTAAAGTTTGTACCGTTATTTTAATGAACTTTGCTGATGTCTGGGTCACATATGGTTTTAAACAACTGTGAAATGTAGATTGGATGTCAATGTATATCCAAACTGAGCCCAAATGTAGATCCAAACTGTTGTGATAAAACGTATGACTGGTACAAGTCTATTATGTTTATTCATCAGGGCCCAACTTACCTTGGATACCTATGCAACGTACACAATTGTTAGTGCATGTTTAGGCTTCTAGCAAACGATCTCATGATGCTAATAAATCAATGTGTTTAAGCCTATATTTTTATCTCTCCAGCATTGTCACTATTACCACACAAACTAAATGTAGATCCAAATTGAGCCCTAAATGTAGATCGGATCTCAATGTAGATGTAAATTGAGCAATAAATGTAGATCGGATCTCAATGCAGATGCAAATTGAACCCTAAATTAATGTAGATCCGATCTCATCGTAGATCCAAACTGAGCCCTAAATGTAGATTGGATCTTAATGTACATCCAAAATGAGCCCTAAATGTAGATCGGACCTCAATGTAGATCCAAACTGAGCCCTAAATGTAGATTGGATCTCAATGTACATCCAAACTGATCCCTAAATGTAGATTGGATCTCAATGTAGATGCAAACTGAGCCCTAAATGTAGTTCCGATCTCAATGTAGATCAAAACTCAATGTAGTTCCAAATTGAGCCACAAATGTAGATCAGATCTCAATGTACATGCAAACTGAGCCCTAAATGTAGAATCGAATACCTGTAAATGTACACCCAAAGTTAGCCCTAGATCCGATCTAAATGTAGCTCCAAACTGAGCCCTTAATGTACGTCCAAACTAAATGCAGATGCGACCTCATTGTAGATCCAAGTTGAGTGCTAAATGTAGCTCAGACGGGGTCATGCCTATGTTCCCTCAGCCCTATGTTCCCTCAGCCCTATGTTCCCTCAATGCCTAACATTTTTTTAAAATCCAAATTAGGCCCTATGTTCCCTCAACCCTTTGTTCCCTCAGCCCTATGTTCCCTCATGGAGTGTTAAGACTGGATGAGGGAACATAGGGCTGAGGGAACATAGGGTCTATTTAGGGCTGAGGGAACATAGGGCTGAGGGAACATAGGGCTGAGGGAACATAAGGCTGAGGGAACTTGAGTACGGTCCCGCTCAGACAACCGGCTAATCAGGACCTCCCCATGAAATTTTTGCTGATAACGTTTTAACACATTTATTTATTAATTTGTTTTATAAGGGATCATTGAGGACTAGTCAAAAGCCATCACCAGTCTCCATTGCCCTTGGAATTATGTGGGGCTGGTGCATCGTGCCTTAATTCTCGTGAAACTGGCGGTACATTAGTTTAGTCAACACAGTATGTGTGTGCAAAGGGGCATAGCAAAGGCATTCTCTTTTGGGGAGGTTTGGAAGCCAAAACTTGCCGACCGACATTACCAAATTAAAATCGCTACGCTACAAAGACAAAAATTAATGACAAACCTGCTGCAGGAGCGGACCTACAGTTTAAATGGGCGAGTCTGACGAAATAACCCCTAAAAGAAAGGCCTGCCTAAGTGCCATTGTTGGAGGTCTTTGGGTGGGGGAAGCATGTAGTGGGAAATGGGGCAAATCCCCGACGCTCTACGATTTTCAGTGATGTAAGGGTTGAATATGGTCCCCAGATGCGTAGAATAAAAATGAAAACTTTGAATACTATTGTTTATGGACCAGTGATCGAACTGTTGCAGTCTAGGGGGAGGGAATTTTTAGTGGGGTCCAGGGGTGAAGCCCCGGACGAGCTACGTGTTTTATGGCTTAGGAAAGGCCTTCGAGAGAAGCGATGTTAAAAAAATATACACCTACTTGTTGGCCCCGGGGATGGTCCATAGGATCATCCCCCAGAATTGCTCATGCATTAAAACAAATAATACTAAGCAGATAATGCGTGCAAAAAGGGGAACTTTGGTTGATTGAAATATTTATTGTTTGTTTGGGAGTTATCTTGAAGAAGAAGGGAAATGGTTCCATGTGAACAAAAACTTATATGAAGACCATCTCCTGCCCCCTCCCCCTTTCCATTGTGTATGTTAATGTTCAATTACGGCGTTGATTTATCGCGCCTACACCCCCCACCCCCACCCCCCCCCCCCGCTCGTTGAACGATATTCAAGGTGTTCAAATAATATGGAAAAGACATTTCAGCCCCTCTCTCACGTTTGGTTGATATGAAGATGTCAGAGTTGACAGAATCGTACTACTCGTAAACCTGTTATACCGTGTCCACGGCTGTTCGATGCGGCCGATCGCGTCACATAAAATAAAATGCGGCATAATGTACAATGACGTGTACACGGCTGTTCTATGTCTTAGATCAAGACACGCATGTTCAAATAACGTAAAGGCGCGGGCGACGGGCAGACCTGAAAAATTTCTCACCTGATTTTGACACGGACACTGCATGGGTCGATGTTCCCGTCGTCAGTCCCAGAGACCACTGAGCAGATTCATAACAAACACACAGGAAACGGGATCTGTAACTATATGTTGGCAATGTCATCAAGTCAAATTTACTCAAGTCAAGTTATCAAGTAATTGTGTCCAAGTCAAGTCGATTCACAAGTATTCATGTCCGAATCACCAACTCTAGTCAACAACACCGATTTATTTTGTATTATTGTTTTGATGAGACCTAATTGTCAAGTCGATTCTCAAGTAATTTTTGTGTAAGTCAAGTCGCAAGTGACAATAATTGGCGAGTGGAGTCGGACTCAAGTCCGAGTCACCGACGGGGTCCCTGGGGGAACGTGTCTCCCCACAAATTTCTAGTGCTACGAAAAAATCCCGATAGTGCCCCTTCAAAAAAAAGCATGACCCCACCACTGAAAACCCATACCCCTGCCCCCCCCCCACTGAAAAGCAATTTCCCCCTGTTCCCCCTGAAAAGTCCTGGCTACGCCGCTAAACAACACCGAATTATTTTGTATTATTGTTTGAGACCTAATTGGTCTGTTGTTGTGTATACAATGCCCTACATTACTGTAAGAACATAGTGCCTCATTGTAGAACAATGAGGTTTGAGTCAATATAAAAATACTATAGCCCCACTTGCAGATTAAAGATAGGTTTCATTCATGAAGTGATCGGTGTTACACAGATGTACGTATTAACGAATGATTATAGGATTGGAATCGGCATGAACAGGGGCGGATCAATGGTCTCGATACAGGGGGGACGGCAAAAAGGAGGAAGATTGCCAAAAAAGAGAGATATACTCAAAAACGTATGCTAAACGTACGCGCACTATAATAAAAGGGAGGAAGATTGCCAAACAAGAGAGATACTCAAAAACGTATGGTAAACGTACACACACCGCAATAAAAGGGAGGAAGATTGCCAAACAAGAGAGATATACTCAAAAACGTATGGTAAACGTACACACACCGCAATAAAAGGGAGGAAGATTGCCAAACAAGAGAGATATACTCAAAAACGTATGGTAAACGTACACACACCGCAATAAAAGGGAGGAAGATTGCCAAACAAGAGAGATATACTCAAAAACGTATGGTAAACGTACACACACCGCAATAAAAGGGAGGAAGATTGCCAAACAAGAGAGATATACTCAAAAACGTATGGTAAACGTACACACACCGCAATAAAAGGGAGGAAGATTGCCAAACAAGAGAGATATACTCAAAAACGTATGGTAAATGTACACACACCGCAATAAAAGGGAGGACTCAAGATTGCCAAACAAGAGAGATATACTCAAAAACGTATGGTAAATGTACACACACCGCAATAAAAGGGAGGAAGATTGCCAAACAGAGATATACTCAAAAACGTATGGTAAATGTACACACACCGCAATAAAAGGGAGGAAGATTGCCAAACAAGAGAGATATACTCAAAAACGTATGGTAAATGTACACACACCGCAATAAAAGGGAGGAAGATTGCCAAACGAGAGATATACTCAAAAACGTATGGTAAATGTACACACACCGCAATAAAAGGGAGGAAGATTGCCAAACGAGAGATATACTCAAAAACGTATGGTAAATGTACACACCGCAATAAATGGGTGGGAGTGCATGCAGGGCCGTAGCGAGCTGGGTGTGGGGGTGTGACACGCCGTCAATAATTATTCTCAGTCGTCGGCATTTAGAGCCTCAGTTGGCAAATGAAGCATCATATGTACTAGAACAAGGGTTGGTCCAGAATAAATTTTCAGTCGGCAAACCAAGATCTACGAATATTATTGTGTTTCTAAGTCGTTTTCTAAGCAAATGTATTGTGTTTCTAAGCACTGAAGATTTGCTGAATTTTTTTTTTTTGTAATCAGTTGTTTTTACTTTGTAATACATAGTATTGTACTCACAGAAAGAGCAGCGGTATCAGGAGGCAGTCTCCCTCCCCACCCCCACCCCGACCCCCACCCCCACCACCTTCCCCACCCCCACCCCCACCACCTTCCCCACGTTGAGCGACTTTAGAGATTGTCCATTTGGGGGGAAACAAAATAAATTTGTTTGGTCATATTAGTGTTGTGTTGGTAAATTTACCCACAAAAATGTTCGCTACACCACTGATGTCAGTCAGCAAATTGGCTTCCACACTCCCAAAGAAAATGCTTTCGCTACGCCCACGGATGCATGGGCATGCCCCCCTCCCAGATCCGCCATTCAATGTGAGCTCTCTTGACAAAGGCTCTATGTATAATAGGAAATGTATTCATAATTGGTGTTCCTTTATATCCATAATATCATAAAGTAACACAATTTACATCAATTATTCATACACAAATTATATAAGATGATCTCTGTAGGTGCCTGGTTTGTTTACTATGAGACAACGAACTTGAATATATATTGCAATGGTTCAGAGTTTTCAAAACTTACCATCGTTACATTATATTCACATTCATTGTCAATTCGTAAAAGGCAGTACAAATTAAATATTACGAAACGAGTTACCAGATCATCAAATCAACAAAAAACGTTTTTCCAGAAAAGCTACGTACGTGCAGGTTATCATTGCAGGGAGCAACCATGCATCTTATCATCACATCCATCGTGGAATCAATTACATGTGCGTATCAATATTAACCTTATTAATCTGTCATATTGATATACATAATGTTACAATATGATCAGGTCTTCGTCTCATATCTCGCTGTGTCATTCAGTGTAATCAGTTTATGGTTCTCCATACACTGTATGAGCAAAGTCATATTAGTTGTCCTTTGTGACACTTATTTCAAACAGATCCGTATCCTTTATAAGAGTTTTATAATTATAATAATTTGTCCAATTGTTTTCCTCTGAAAAAGAAGTTGCTCTTGATTATTCCCAGAACCCTGTTGGTTCGCCTCCGCACAGTGTCTACTGATTATAAGGGATTTATAATTTTCTTCAGTTTCATGTTGCTGTTTTCCCGTCCAGTGTATATTAGAGGATGTGTGTTATTAACCCTAGCCGAAGGCGCACGTGACAACCGGGAACAACACACCGGGCTTAAATCTCAGAGGATGGGGAATATATACACCCACTTGTTGGCCCGGGGGATGGTCCATAGGATCATCCCCAGAATTGTTCATGTGGTAATAAATAAAAATAAGAAAATAATTTGTGCAAAAAAGGGGAACTTTGGTTGATTTAAATGTATTGTCTGTTTGGGTGTCATCTTTAAGAAGAAGAGAAATGGTACATAATGTGATGCTTCAAGCAGTGTCTGGGGGGGGGGAGGTATCCCCAGGGTGAGCGATGTTCCAGATGCAGTTCTTCGTTGTACATTATGCAAACTTTCAATATCATCCTCCACACACTTTCCCACACGGAATTACGCCACTGTTGTTATTTCTCTACCGACTTGGTCGAGAAATACTAATGCATACTGCATTAGGTACATACATTGTTATGATATCACCTATATGCAAATATAGACAAGCCAAACTTTGATTAAAATAAATTTGCATGCCTATTCATGTCGCTGGAGGTGTACAAATAATTCAGTAGTTTACGTCCACACAACGGACAGGTAAAGGCGCTCGCTCATTGCTTTGCCACTCGTATGCGTAGTCTTTTTCAAGTGTGGTGCACCGAGTTGGCGCGTGCCCTTGACTAAAGGCTAGTGTGTTATTGCCATACATACAGTACCATTGCGTTTATACTGCATTCAAGTGGGATCACGATTCTCCACACGAGATCAATCTTGCTGGATCGCCAAATCCAAGTCACGTTTAAACTTCAGTGTGATCCCGCATTGATTCGTCGTGTACACCGGAAGTTGCGTCAGTGTAGTGTGACAAATGATAGTTTCTTGTCGCTATGTTGTAACTTATTTAATTATTAATTAATTAATTATTGAATTTATGTTAAACTAGAAACACACCGTTTCAGTATTTAAGTTAACTATACGGAAACTGTTTATTGCATAGCCAGGTCGACCGGTGTAAATGTCAATGCCATTTGTTAGTGTATTTTGTGTTTGGCCCCAATTAGCGCCACTCGCCCCTTCATAATGACACAACCAGGATATAATACGCCTGTCAAAAAAGACTAATCTCTCTGAGTCACACACCTATACCTAACCATGGAGTCTCTTCCTTCCTCCATGACCTAACACACCATTCATAATGACACAACCAGGATATAATACGCCTGTCAAAAAAGGCTAATCTCTCTGAGTCACACACCTATACCTAACACACCATTCATAATGACACAACCAGGATATAATATGCCTGTCAAAAAAGACTAATCTCTCTGAGTCACACACCTATACCTAACACACCATTCATAATGACACAACCAGGATATAATACGCCTGTCAAAAAAGACTAATCTCTCCAATATGCCTCCCGATATTACAAAGTAAAATCAATTGATAACTAACAACTTGGCAAATCTTCAGTGTTTAGAAACACAATATATTTGCAGTCTGCAAACCCATAATAACACTAGGTTTGCCAACTGAAAATGTATTCTGTACCAATCCTTGTTCTAGTACATTCTTCATTCTGACAACTGAGGCTCTAAATGCCGACCGAGAACAATTATTGGGGTTGTCACGCCCCCTTAACCCCCGCTCTCTACGGCCCTGTATGCACCCAAACGCATTTATTGCCGTGTGTGTACATACGTTTTTGAGTATATCTCTCTTGTTTGGCAATCTTCCTCCCTTTTATTGCGGTGTGTGTACATTTACCATACGTTTTTGAGTATATCTCTCTTGTTTGGCAGTCTTCCTCCCTTTTATTGCGGTGTGTGTACATTTACCATACGTTTTTGAGTATATATCTCTTGTTTGGCAGTCTTCCTCCCTTTTATTGCGGTGTGTGTACATTTACCATACGTTTTTGAGTATATCTCTCTTGTTTGGCAATCTTCCTCCCTTTTATTGCGGTGTGTGTACATTTACCATACGTTTTTGAGTATATCTCTCTTGTTTGGCAGTCTTCCTCCTTTTATTGCGGTGTGTGTACATTTACCATACGTTTTTGAGTATATCTCTCTTGTTTGGCAGTCTTCCTCCCTTTTATTGCGGTGTGTGTACATTTACCATACGTTTTTGAGTATATCTCTCTTGTTTGGCAGTCTTCCTCCCTTTTATTGCGGTGTGTGTACATTTACCATACGTTTTTGAGTATATCTCTCTTGTTTGGCAGTCTTCCTCCCTTTTATTGCGGTGTGTGTACATTTACCATACGTTTTTGAGTATATATCTCTTGTTTGGCAGTCTTCCTCCCTTTTATTGCGGTGTGTGTACATTTACCATACGTTTTTGAGTATATCTCTCTTGTTTGGCAGTCTTCCTCCCTTTTATTGCGGTGTGTGTACATTTACCATACGTTTTTGAGTATACCTCTCTTGTTTGGCAATCTTCTTCCCTTTTTGCCGTCCCCCATTTATCGAGACCATTGATCCGCCCCTGTTCACATTACAGTATTCTTTGAAACAGAAAGACGATACATGGTTTCATGCCGATTGTTGCATGACTCCTGTAATATGACTGTTTTTTTGTTTACGTACATCTGTGAAACGCCGCGCACTTCATGAATGAAACCTATCTTTTATCAGCAAGTGGCCCTGTAGTATTTTGATATTGACTCAAACCTCATTGTTCTACAGGGCAATATGTTCTTACAGTAATGTAGGTCATTGTATATACAACAGAACAATTATATCTCATCAAAACAATAATATAAAATAAATCGGTGTTGTTGACTAGAGTTGGTGACTCGGACATGGGTTCGACTCCTGTCCAGTTGACTTTTTTTACACAAAAATAACTTGTGAATCGACTTGACTTGGACAAAATTACTTGATGACTTGACTTGAGTAAATTCGACTTGATGACGTTGTCAACATATAGTTACAGATCCTGTGTCCGTGTCAAAATCAGGTGAAAAATTTACAGGTCTGCCCGTCGCCCGCGCGTTTACGTTATTTGAACTTGCGTTTCTTGACCTAAGTCATAGAACAGTCGTGTACACACCATTGTACATTATGCCGAATGTTATTTTATGTGACGCATCGAATAGCCGTGCACACGATATAACAGTTTTACAAGTACGAGTAGTACGATTCTGTTAATTCTGATACCTTAATATCAACGAAAAATGAGAGAGGGGCTGAAATGTCTTTCCCATATTATTTGAACACCTTGAATATCGTTCAACGAACGAGCGGGGGGGGGGGGCGAGGGTGTAGACGCGATCAGCGGCGTAGCCAGGAATTTTTCAGTGGGGGCACAGGGGGAGGGCATTGCTTTTCAGTGGGGGACCCAGGGGTATGGGTTTTTCCCTTTTCTTTTTCCCTTTTCTTTTTCTCTTTTCTTTTTCTTTTCTGTTTTGGGGGGCACTGGAGGCACTGGGGAACAGGAAATTTGTGGGGGCACGTGCCCCCAGGCTTCCCCCAGGCTTCCCCCCCCCCCAGGCTGCCATAAATCAACGCCGTAATTGAACATATCATATACAATTTAAAGGGGGTGGCAGGAGATGGTCTTCGTTTTTGGTTCACAAATTCCGACGGGTTTGGACTAAAATACCAACCAATTCGTCAATTTACCATACCATTTCCGTTCAGATGTCCCAAAGCACAGTTAAGCTAGACCTATGCATCGCAATGACCGTCAACAAGGCGCAGCCAGGACAAACCGTTACCCTTGAAGTTACAGGACTCCATGTCATCAAACCTACAATCCCGGCCAAAATAGTTGGGACGCGTGACAATAAACATACTCTTCCCTGTCCCCCCCCCCCCCTCCCGCATCAAGGTATTGTCACTGAGACAAAGACAAAGACTGCGGTTTGTCCGCGTCTGGTTACGGCTTTATAGATAAACTAAGAGAAAATTCAGACAATCCCGGCCAAAATAGTTGGGACACGTGACAATAAACATACCATTCCCTACCCCCGCTCCACCATCCCCGCTCCACCACCCCCGCTCCCCCGCTTCCCCAACCAATGTTGTTTTCTCAAACCGGAGCACAGACCGCGCAATGAGAGCCAACATTGTATGGGGGCCAGGGGCCCAGGGGCCCAGGGGCCCCAGCGAGATTTGACCAGGATTGTAGCTACTTCTCACATGGACAATTAACATAATGTTTTAGCACAGAAAAGGTCAGTCCTGATAACCATATAACACTCTTATATATTTCATTTCCCTAATCATGACTGGCCTTCTACGTTTAGATGCTATGAAAATCCAATCATCAGATCGGGTAACTTAGCTTTATAGTAATAATATATATGCCGTGTAGCCAGGGGTCACGCAACACATGTTATCGTAGTATTTGTTTTAGAGCAAATCTTTATTTGGTTTCAAAATATTTAATTATGTAATTTATAAACTTGCACAACAAAATAATATGAAACTATATTTTATAGGTATTCTTATTTCTATTTATTTATTGTTTACAAAATGTGATTAATATCAACATTAACGAGACTCATTAATACTATGTGAAATTTTATTTGTTTAAATAAACAATGCCTAGTTCATGTTATAAATGTAAGTTACGTAAGTCTAATATGTAAGTCTAATATCGTAGTGCTATATAGTTAGGCTAACATTAAACATATACATGGCAACATGACATCATTGCATGACATATGGTAAGCGTTTATTCTCAAACATGCTAATTGTATGTTTTCAGAACAGAACGTTCCCTGTGCCTGCGAAGTTATTTTCCCTTTTAGCTGATTATTTTGATTGAAATGTTTCATCATTTTATCCTGTAGAGGCTTTTCCAATGTTACACTGTTTTTGTTTGTGTTTTCCCCACTACTACACGGGTTGTTTGTGTGAATTGCTGACATGAGACACGTAAATCAGACATAATGATCTGACAATGTTCATTATTCACGATATATAATACAAAACGTAAAACTGA
The DNA here is from genome assembly GCA_029582265.1 of Zoroaster sp. YZ-2022. NCBI lineage: Eukaryota > Metazoa > Echinodermata > Asteroidea > Forcipulatida > Zoroasteridae > Zoroaster > Zoroaster sp. YZ-2022. Next base: position 24,457,975 of record CM055823.1, read on the forward strand.
TTGGGTTTTCTTACCCGAAAGTTTACACTACAGGGATGTTTGCCTATTGTAGAGGCAGGGCCAGATTAATGAAAGGTACCATCAAATTTGTTGGGGTGAAGTGTCCCCCATCTTTCTGAAAACCCTAAAATAGGTAAAATAGGTAAAACACAAGATGGATCTACATCTACACAACACTTACCTAGGCCTATATAATTGTAAATATCAGATACAAACTTACACAAAATAAATGTTGGGTTGCTTGGGTCAGATTGGCCATTGATCTAGTGTACCCTCACTTTTTCAAAAATAACACCCACCCATAGAAAAGATTCAAAGATCAATTTGCATCTGAACATTTATGCCATTATCTAAAAGATAATAAAAATCCTGACGTTATAATGCTCATTTTTGGACTTCTACACCCACTTAACAAAAATTAAGCTCCGCCCCAATATAGGTCATCCAACAGATTGGTCTAAAGCTTATATTTGGCTTATTCTGAACTCCCATGTGAAATGTAGTATGATTGTACCCAGAAAATCACAATGTGTCCCCTATTACTACTACTAATAATAATGTGGACTTATATAGTGCACTTATCCACTAAACTGGTGCTCAAGGAGCATTGTATTATTACCCCTAATCATCAGGCTCATAAATCATTCCTGAAAACCATCTCAGCTCCCTGGGGAGTATATACAGCTCAATTGCTGCCATTTCGGCGCATAGGACAACAACCAACTCTGCCCTCACAGGTACCCATTTACCCCTGGGTGGAGAGAAGCAATTATGGTAAAGTGTCTTGCTCAAGGACACAAGCACCGTGGTCGCGGTTGGGATTCGAACCCACATTCTGACGACTCAGCCATCAGAACACAAATCCGATGCACTAAACCGCTCGACCATGGCACTCCATTATAGGTGGACTAGAAAGAAAAGGCGACGTCAGTGTAACAGTAACTTACTAAATAATAAGAATATAATTAGTGTAACAGAACTGTTTAACAAGCTAAATATGTTTGCGACCATTCAGTTGGACCGAAAGAAACGACCTTATTTAGAATAAGGCTGACTAGAGTTTTCGATCGTGTAGTTCATTCGGTGATCGTTACACTTCGTTTACACTTTCACAAGGAGTATCAGATCCCAGTGCGATCAACTGCTAAAGTGTAAACGGAAGAACCATCAGGATCTGATCCTCCAATTTGATCTCCCTCTCCTCAAAGCAGAATTAGATGATGCAAGGAGGATCCAAACACAAGAGTTAATTAACGTATACTAGGATAATATCCAGCAATTTGTTAATATCAACCAAGCGTGGTATCGACCAAGACGTAGTTAGAGCCAAAATTTATGAAAAGGAAGAGAGACCAGTCAGGAAAAGCGTTAGGATTCAATTGTGAATTTACATCACTTATTTCAAATACAATAACCCAAAGTGATCGATCAGTAAGGACGGGGAAATGATAACACCAAATCATAGTTGCATCAAGTCATCTCAAGTCATTATTCAGGTAAAACAACTGAATACTGGATAATCGAGAATGGTATGTTAGATATATGTGTGTGAATGGTGTGCCTTAGGATTAAAACTCAGAGAGATTAGTCTTTTTGACAGACTTATTATGTCCTGCTTGTGTCATTCTGAAGGAGCGAGTGGCGCTAATTGGGGTCAAACACAAAATACACTAACAAATGGCATTGACTTTTACACCGGTCGACTTGGCTATGCAATAAACAGCTTCTGTATAGTTGATTTAAATCCATAAAAGGTGCGTTTCTAGTTTAACATACATTCAATATTGAATTAACCCAACCAATTAAATAAGTTATAACATAGCGACAAGAAACGATGACCGTTCAGACTACACTAGCGTAACTTCCGGTGTACACGATAAATCAATGCGGGATAATACTCAAGTTTAAAATTTGCTTGGATCCTGCGATCCAGCAAGATTGATCTCACGTGCAAAATCGTGATCCCGCTTGAATGCAGTATACACGCAATGGTACTGTATGAATGGCAACTAGCCTTAGTCAAGGCGCATGCAGCAACCTGGTGCACCACGCTTGAGCGCCTTTACCTGATCAGTTGCGTGGACGTATACTACTGAATTATTTGCGCACCAACAATATGAATATGTATACAAGTTTATTTTAATTAACCAATGTTTGGCTGTCTATATTTGCATATAGGTGATATCATAACAAAGTATCTACCTAATGCAGTATGCAGTATGCATTAGCATTTCTCGACCAAGTCGGTAGAGAAACAACAGTGGCGTAATTTCGTGTTGAAAAGTGTGTGGGGGATGATATTGAAAGTTGTTTGCATAATGTACAACGAAGAACTGCATCTGGAACATCGCTCAACGTGGAGATATTATTTGTTACCACATGAACGATTCTTGGGGACGATCCTAAGGACCATCTCCGGGCCAACAAGTGGGGGTATATATAGATTTAAGCCCGGTGTGTTGTTCCCGGTTGTCACGTGCGCCTTGGGCTAGGGTTAATAACACACATCCTCAAATATACACTGGACGGGAAAACAGCAACATGAAACTGAAGAAAACTATAAATCCCTTATAATCAGTAGACACTGTGCGGAGGCGAACCAACAGGGTTCTGGGAATAATCAAGAGGAACTTTCACTTCAGGAAAAAAAAAACAAGTGTCACAAAGGACATCTAATATGAGTTTGCTTATACAGTGTATGGAGAACCACAAACTGATTACACTGAATGACACAGCGAGATATGAGACGAAGACCTGATCATATTGTAACATTATGTATATCAATATGACAGAGATTAATAAGGTTAATATTGATACGCACATGTAATGGATTCCATGATGGATGTGATGATAAGATGCATGGTTGCTCCCCGCAATGATAACCTGCACGTAGGCTTTCTGGAAAAACGTTTTTCGTTGATTTGATGACCAAAATAACTCGTTTCGTAATATTTGATATTTACAACATTTTACTAAATGACAATGAGTGTGTATATAATGTAATGATAGTAGGTTTGACAACTCTGAACCTTTGCAATATATATTCAAGTTCCTTGTCTCATAATACATGGAGTGTCGACATGGAGTGTCGTGGCCGAGCGGTCTAGCGCACCGAACTCAAGTTCTGGTGTTGCCAGCAGCAGGGTGTGGGTTCGAGCCCCGGTCGTGACACTTGTGTCCTTGAGCAACCATAATTGCTTCGTCCTTCGGATGGGACGTAAAGCCGTAGGTCCCGTGTGTTGTATAATGCACGTAAAGTGGATTGTCGTGCGGTCTAGCGCACTGAACTCAAGTTCTGGTGTTGCCAGCAGCAGAGTGTGGGTTCGAGCCCCGGCCGTGACACCTGTGTCCTTGAGCAAGACACTTAACCATAATTGCTTCTCTCCACCCAGGGGTTAAATGGGTACCTGTGAAGGCAGAGATGGTTTGCTCTATATGCGCTAGAAATGGCAGCAATTGAGCTGTATACTCCCCAGGGAGCTGAGATGGTTTCAGGAATGATTTATGAGCCTTATGAGCCTTATGAGCAGGGATAATAATATAATGCGCCTTGAGCGCCACTTAGTTGGTGGATACGTGCGCTATATAAATCTATACATTATTATTATTATTATTATTAATAAACCAACCAGGAACCTACGAGATCATCTTATATAAGTTGTGTATGCATAATTGATGTAAATTGTGTTACTTTATGATATTATGGATATAAAGGAACACCAATTATGAATACATTTCCTATTATACATAGAGCCTTTGTCAAGACGTGACACAATACCACCATTGCCTGTTATTATTAAAGAAAGGGAGGTCGAACGTGTTTTTTCATACAAATACTTAGGTGTGGTGTTGAATGATAAATTGACTTGGGGGATCATGTTGATGTCCTATTTAAAAAGTTGAACTCTAGGCTCTACTGTCTTCGGAAAATGGCACTTTTTGATGTTTTATAACGCTATTTGTGGAGTTTGGAGATACTGTTTAATTTGTTGGGGGTGGCAATGTCAGTAAATCGGAAAGGGTTCGTATCGACAATTATCATTTTAAAAAAACCGAAAACGTAGTGGGGGTGTCTCAATCTGCTGTTGACACGGTCTACCAGTGTCTTCTTTAGTCCAAGCTTGATACAGTGTGGAGTGACTGTGGTCATCCTTTCCATCTCCATCTTCACGACAGTTTAATTGAGAGAGGTATTGGCAGACTGAGACTCCCACAGCTGAAGACTAACCGTTATAGGAATTCTTTCATACCCAGTGCAATAAAACTTTACAATAATAATTTGTGTCGGTAAATCAGTTTGTTGGCCTTTAACCGTAGAATAAATATGTTGGCTGTTTATCCATTTAATCTGTTCTTACACTTTTTAACTCTAAATTGTGAATATGTATAGTTCTATGTATTTTTGTACTTTTGATATGTGCGAGTATCGTAATTTCCTTTTATGGAGCAATAAAGTTTTACTTACTTACTGAGAGCTCACATTGAATGGCGGATCTGGGGGAGGGGGCGGGTATGCCCATGCAGGGGCGTAGCGAAAGCATTTTCTTGGGAGGGGTGGAAGCCAATTTACTGACTGACATCAGTGGCGTAGAAACACTAATGTGATTTAATTTGTTTTTCCCCCAAATAGACAATCTCTACTCGCTCAAGGGGGGGGGGGGGATTGCCTCCCGTTACCGCAGCTCTTTCCGTGAGAACAATACAATGTAATACATCTGATAACTAACAACTCGGCAAATACTCAATGCTTAGAAACACAATAATATATTTGCTGTGGGTTTGCCGACTGAAAATTTATTCTGGACCAACCCTTGTTCTAGTACATTCGATGCTTCATTTGCCAACTGAGGCTCTAAATGCCGACGACTGAGAACAATTATTGGGGGTTGTCACACCCCCTTAACCCCCGCTCGCTACGGCCCTGCATGCACCCAAACCCATTTATTGCGGTGTGTGTACATTTACCATACGTTTTTGAGTATATCTCTCTTGTTTGGCAATCTTCCTCCCTTTTATTGCGGTGTGTGTACATTTACCATACGTTTTTGAGTATATCTCTCTTGTTTGGCAATCTTCCTCCCTTTTATTGCGGTGTGTGTACATTTACCATACGTTTTTGAGTATACCTCTCTTGTTTGGAATTCTTCCTCCCTTTTTGCCGTCCCCCCTTTATCGAGACCCTTGATCCGCATCTGTTCACATTACAGTGTTCTTTGACAGAAATACGATACAAGGTTTCATGCCGATTGTTGAACGAATCATATAGGCCCTAATGACTGGTTTTTTGTTTTTGTTTGTTTACGTACATCTGTGAAACACCGCCGCACTTCATGAATGAAACCTATCTGTAACTCTGCAAGTGGGCCTACAGTATTTTTATATTGACTCAAACCTCATTGTTCTACAATGAGGCACTATGTTCTTACAGTAATGTAGGGCATTATATACACAACAACAGAACAATTATGTCTCATCAAAACAATAATACAAAATAACTTGGTGTTGTTGACTAGAGTTGGTGACTCGGACTTGAGTCCGACTCCAGTCGCCAATTATCAGTGTGACTTGCGACTTGACTTACACAAAAAATTACTTGTGAATCGACTTGACTTTACTGGGTTTACGTACATCTGTGAACTTGAATTAACTTGAGTAAATTTGACTTGATGACATTGCCAACATATAGTTAAAGATCTAGTCATAGATGATCACTTTCGGTTGGAATCACGGCACTAAAAATGTTGTCGTGGCGAACTGTGTATTACTATTATTAGCCTGTAATACATGTAGACTACATACCCTGTATGTGTACTGTAAAATGTACGCATACATGTCTATTCTTCCATATAATCCGCCGTAATGGAAGCTGATGAGGTATTATGGATAAATGCTACATTGACATTCAAAGTAATCTATAGAAACGGCTGGAAAAGAGGTTATAGTGACACTGTTAAGCCGTATTAAGAATTTGTAATGTATTAAACAAAATTAATTGACCATAATAAGTTGACCATAACAAGTTCATCGACACTAGATAACTATCTGAGTTAAAATGTTTTTTCTGTATTAATGTATTAAGGGTACATTTTTTAAGTGCAGATATTGCATAATAAGGTAATTTTAACCTGCTTCATTATCAAATTCTCCTTACATCACCAAGGCAAGCGTTGGGCACTTTTGTTTAGCTCAACGCGCTTGCTTGCGGGGGTAGGGGCTGTATACGTGACAAATTTTTGAAGTGGAGGGGGTAGGCGTAAGAAATGTTGGCGTAGGAGTAAGAAATGTTTTCCCGTAAAAACGCTGAATGCGAGGGGCGTTACAAATTCCTTCCTGAAATGTCATAAACTCAGGATGTACATGATACGGGAGAAAATATATAATACATAAGAGAAAATATAAATAAAAAATGACTTGTGACGTCAGCCTATTATAATAAAAATGAATTAATAGCCTATTAGCATAATGTGTTGGTCGGGCGAGACATTTAAGGCATCGACGTCGAGTTTTAGCTTCATTGTGTTCATTTTCCTTAAACAGTTTGCACCAACAATAAACTAGATCTAATGTTTATGTGGGATACTCTGTAACACGGAAATATAGGACAAACATCCCACATCTTAACTTTTGGTCATTATCGAAGCAGAACATCAACAGTTTCAAGGTAAGTGGGCATTATTAGTATTATTTACAAGACATACAACCTGGACAACGGTGCATAGCATTGTGGAAATAATTTGTGTTTATTTAAGTATCTTTAGCAAGCAAAAACTGGTGTTAAATTAACACCAGTGGTTACTTGATTCTTCCATGGTGTTCATATTGGAAAATATTATTGATCAATATTAATATCACTCTTGTAGTTTCTAATACTCCAGTGTTTGTGGTGTGTAATGGGCTTACACCATTGTCATTAATCTAAAACGAAATTTTGTGAATTATTGTGAATTATGTACGCATAAGTTTATTTGGATTTAAGATGGTATGAAACACCTGGAAATGTACAAGATTGGTAATTACCAGAATATAAAATAAACAAATACTTATGTAAAAATAGACTTGGTGTAAGTTTCGTACAAGATTCATCCTGATTTTTTTCCCTGTGCATCTTAGAGAAAAAAATTCTCATGTCGACTTTATAAAACGTTGCTGTCAGTCAACTTATTTGTCAAAACATAAAAAATAAAAAAAACTAGATATTGACAAACACTAGGTGTTTGGGAGGAGTAAAGGTCAAATTGGGGTTAACTTTGTTTAAATGCTTTTTGACAATTAACGATCTGTACAATGGTGCAAAGATTGTGAATTTACCTCTTGTGGATAATTTTTTTTTAATATTAAATTTTGACTTCCGGTTTGGACAGGAAGTAAAGGTCAAATTGGGGTCACCTTTTTGTAAAATTGTTTTGGCAATTAACGATCTGTACAATGGTGCAAAGATTGTGAATTTACCTCTTGTGGATGATTTTTTTAATATTAAATTTTGACTTCTGGTTTGGACAGGAAGTAAAGGTCAAATTGGGTCACTTTTTTGTAACTATTTTTTGACAATGAACGATCTGTACAATGGTGCAAAAATTTTGAAATTACCTCTTGTGGTTGTTGAGATATGATTTTTTTTAAATATTAAACTTTGACTTCCGGTTTGGATTGGAAGTAAAGGTCAAATTGGGGTTACCTTTTTGTAAATATTTTTCGACAATTAACAATCTATACAATGGTGCCAAAAATGTCAATTTACCTCTTGTGGTTGTTGAGATATGATTTTTTTTAAATATTAACCTTTGACTTCCAGTTTGGACAGGAAGTAAGGTCAAATGGGGTCACCTTTTTGTAAATGTTTTTTGACAATTAACGATCAGTACAATGGTACAAAAATTGTGAATTTACCTCTTGTGGTTGTTGAGATATGATTTTTTTTAAATATTAAACTTTGATTTGTCGTAATTCGATATCTGATGATCTCATCATGACGTCATAACTCATGTTTCATCTACGTGTTAAGTTCTAAGTATATGCCAAGTTTCAAGTTCATGTGAAGTTTGCAAGTATGTGTTTTTTGTAGACAATCGATCCGGAGAAGGAGAAGAAACTAGACTTAAGTGTTTGTTATATTACAAACACATAGGTGTTCGAGTTTTGTCAGGGCAATGATGATGACGTCAGAATGTTTTTTTAAAGAAACTTTGCATTATTATTTTTTTTCATATTAAAGAGTACCCTGTAAAATATGATGTGGTTACCAACGATGATTTGTTTGAAGTCCATTTCAATAATTTGAACTTAATCACATTAGGCCCTACACCAAATTCAAACTTCATTTCAAATGCAATGGTATAATAAAAGAATGATAATGATCGAATAAAACTTCTCTTCAGACTACACCTAGAAGATCCTCAACAAGGTTACAAGGGAATTTCAAGACCAACATATGTTAATTACCCTGAAATTTCAAAAAATGTCTGATTTTTTTTTTAAACTGGCCACGGAATCTTTATTGTTCACCGGATGGTTTTACATACATCAATCATAAATATTAAACTTTGACTTTCGGTTTGGACAGGAAGTAAAGGTCAAATTGGGTCACTTTTTTGTAAATATTTTTGACAATTAACAATCTGTACAATGGTGCAAAAACTGTGAATTTACCTCTTGTGGTTGTTGAGATATGATTGTTTTAAATATTAAACTTTGACTTCCTGTTTGGATAGGAAGTAAGGTCAAATTGGGGCCACCTTTGTGTAAATATTTTTCGACAATTAACAATCTATACAATAGTGCAAAAAATGTCAATTTACCTCTTGTGGTTGTTGAGATATGATTTTTTTAAATATTAAACTTTGACTTCCGGTTTGGACAGGAAGTAAGGTCAAATTGGGGTCACCTCTGTGTAAATATTTTTTGACAATTAACAATCTGTACAATGGTGCAAAAACTGTGAATTTACCTGTTGTGGTTGTTAAAATATAATTTTTTTAAATATTAAACTTTGACTTCCGGTTTGGACAGGAAGTAAGGTCAAATTGGGGTCACTTTTGTGTAAATATTTTTCGACAATTAACAATCTATACAATGGTACACAAAATGTCAATTTACCTCTTGTGGTTGTTGGGATATGATTTTTTTAAATATTAAACTTTGACTTCCGGTTTGGACTAGAAGTAAGGCCAAATTGGGGTCACCTTTTGTGTAAATATTTTTCGACAATTAACAATCTATACAATGGTACACAAAATGTCAATTTACCTCTTGTGGTTGTTGAGATATGATTTTAAAAAAAATTAAACTTTGACTTCCGGTTTGGACAGGAAGTAAGGTCAAATTGGGGTCACCTTTGTGTAAATATTTTTGGACAATTAACGATCTGTACAATGGTGCAGAAAATGTCAATTTACCTCTTGTGGTTGTTGAGATATGATTTTATAAAATATTAAACTTTGACTTCCGGTTTGGACAGGAAGTAAGGTCAAATTGGGGTCACCTTTGTGTAAATATTTTTGGACAATTAACGATCTGTACAATGGTGCAGAAAATGTCAATTTACCTCTTGTGGTTGTTGAGATATGATTTTATAAAATATTAAAGTTTGACTTCCGGTTTGGACAGGAAGTAAGGTCAAATTGGGGTCACCTTTTTGTAAATATTTTTGGACAATTAACGATCTGTACAATGGTACAAAAATTGTGAATTTACCTCTTGTGGTTGTTGAGATGATTTTTTTTAAATATTAAACTTTGATTTCCGGTTTGGACAGGAAGTAAGGTCAAATTGGGGTCACCTTTGTGTAATATTTTTGGACAATTAATGATCTGCACAATGGTGCAGAAAATGTCAATTTACCTCTTGTGGTTGTTGAGATATGATTTTATAAAATATTAAACTTTGACTTCCGGTTTGGACAGGAAGTAAGGTCAAATTGGGGTCACCTTTGTGTAAATATTTTTGGACAATTAACGATCTGTACAATGGTGCAGAAAATTTCAATTTACCTCTTGTGGTTGTTGAGATATGATTTTATAAAATATTAAAGTTTGACTTCCGGTTTGGACAGGAAGTAAGGTCAAATTGGGGTCACTTTTTTGTAAATATTTTTGGACAATTAACGATCTGTACAATGGTACAAAAATTGTGAATTTACCTCTTGTGGTTGTTGAGATGATTTTTTTTAAATATTAAACTTTGACTTCCGGTTTGGACAGGAAGTAAGGTCAAATTGGGGTCACCTTTGTGTAATATTTTTGGACAATTAATGATCTGTACAATGCTGCAGAAAATGTCAATTTACCTCTTGTGGTTGTTGAGATATGATTTTATAAAATATTAAACTTTGACTTCCGGTTTGGACAGGAAGTAAGGTCAAATTGGGGTCACCTTTGTGTAAATATTTTTGGACAATTAACGATCTGTACAATGGTGCAGAAAATTTCAATTTACCTCTTGTGGTTGTTGAGATATGATTTTATAAAATATTAAAGTTTGACTTCCGGTTTGGACAGGAAGTAAGGTCAAATTGGGGTCACCTTTTTGTAAATATTTTTGGACAATTAACGATCTGTACAATGGTACAAAAATTGTGAATTTACCTCTTGTGGTTGTTGAGATGATTTTTTTTAAATATTAAACTTTGACTTCCGGTTTGGACAGGAAGTAAGGTCAAATTGGGGTCACCTTTGTGTAATATTTTTGGACAATTAATGATCTGTACAATGGTGCAGAAAATGTCAATTTACCTCTTGTGGTTGTTGAGATATGATTTTATAAAATATTAAACTTTGACTTCCGGTTTGGACAGGAAGTAAGGTCAAATTGGGGTCATCTTTTTGTAAATATTTTTTGACAATTAACGATCTGTACAATGGTACAAAAATTGTGAATTTACCCCTTGTGGTTGTTGAGATATGATTTTTTTAAATATTAAACTTTGATTTATCGTAATTCGATATCTGATGACCTCATCATGACGTCACAAATTCTTGTCACAAATTCTGTTTCATCTACGTGTTAAGTTCTAAGTATATGCCAAGTTTCAAGTTCATGTGAAGTTTGCAAGTATGTGTTTTTTTGTAGACAATCTATGGGGAGAAGGAGAAGAAAAAAAAACGTACAACTAGACGGCAGTGTTTGTGATAATACAAACACATACATGTAGGTGTTCGAGTTTTGTCAGGGCAGTGATGACGACGTCAGAATGTTTTTAAAAGAAACTTTGCATTATTATTTGTTTTAATATTAAACTTTGACTTCCGGTTTAGACAGTAAGTAAAGGTCAAATTGGGTCATGTTTTTGTAAACATTTTTGACAATTAACAATCTGTACAATAGTGGAAAGATTGTGAATTTACCCTTGTGGTTGTTGAGATATGAATTTTAAAATATTAAACTTTGACTTCCGGTTTGGACAGGAAGTAAGGTCAAATTGGGGTCACCTTTGTGTAGATATTTTTCGACAATTAACAGTCTATACAATGGTACACAAAATGTCAATTTACCTCTTGTGGTTGTTGAGATATGATTTTTTAATATTAAACTTTGACTTCCGGTTTGGACAGGAAGTAAGTTCAAATTGGGATCACCTTTGTGTAAATATTTTTCGACAATTAACAATCTATACAATGATACAAAAAATGTCAATTTACCTCTTGTGGTTGTGGAGATATGATTTTTTTAAACATTAAACTTTGACTTCCGGTTTGGACAGCAAGTAAGGTCAAATTGGGGTCACCTTTGTGTAAATATTTTTTGACAATTAACAATCTGTACAATGATGCAAAAACTGTCAATTTACCTGTTGTGGTTGTTGAGATATGATTTTTACATGCATACATAATGAGCACGACCAGAGCTGATTTACATTCACCAACAGAGGGCGCACTTTTTTAGCGTTGAAAAAGCCGTGTAGATCTTTAATTTGCAACGTAATCAAAACGTTTTAACTAATAAAGAATGATTGATCGAAATTCGATATCTGATGACCTAATAATGACGTCACAAATTATGTTTCATCTACGTGTTATGTTCTAAGTATGTGCCAAGTTTCAAGTTCATATGAAGTTTGCAAGTATGTTTTTTTTTGTAGACAATCGATCCGGAGAAGGAGAAGAAAAAAAACGAACAAAAAACGAACAAAAACAATTTCGGGCACATACCCGAACACCTAAAAAAAACCGAACAAAAACAATAGGTGTTTCGGGCACATACCCGAACAACTAAAGAGCAACAATATTCTCCAAAAGGAGAGCACCTAATGTGGTGAAATGTTTACATGTGTGGGGAATCGGCCTTTAAGGTATACAGTTGAACATACAGCGCCCCTTTAATACTACTTTTCGCGGGCTGAGTGCTGTATCACTCACTTCACAGGATGTCTCCCTCCGCCATAAAAACAAAGTGCATGTCATATTTTCATATAAATTGTTCTGTGATGGAATTCACCCGAATTTGTGTATTTTTGTATACTATATGAAATTCCATTTAGGTTTTGGTGACGATGGAAAGTAGCTTGGTTTTATTATAAGTTGGCTTTTTGAGGTCTTCTTAGTGCGTAGTGTTTACGTTGAAGTAAAGCGGCCTTTGGTAGAGAGCCGGGCGAGCCTCTTACTTTGCGCTGTGAAGTCTAAAGATTCTTATACGTTTTGTCCAACATTATGAGGCATTTTCGTCGTCACCAGGACAAAGTGATATGTAATAACCTTTCTAGAGTATTCACCAGATAACACTGATATTTGTGGATCTGGCTGGTGCTTGGGGTTTTGTCTTGTTTTTGTTTTTCCGTTTTCTAATCTTGCTAAGAACTGGAGACGAATTAAACTCAAATTGAACTGAACTCTGAACACTGAAGTTAGTGTATCCTGTGCATCCTTATTTTGAGTAATAAGTGGACCAGGCCTACGATGCAACACCTATCCCCCACCATCCACTACACATTTTTATGATATTTCTTGAAAACTAGAGGGTTGAACTAAACGTACGTTGCCAAATACCAATGCTGTGCCTTCCATTAGACACAACAAAATAAACTAGAGGGTTGAACTAAACGTACGTTGCCAAATACCAATGCTGTACCTTCCATCAGACACAACAAAATAAACCTAGAGGGTTGAACTAAACGTACGTTGCCAAATACCAATGATGTGCCTTCCATTAGACACAACAAAATAAACTGGAGGGTTGAACTAAACGTACGTTGCCAAATACCAATGCTGTACCTTCCATTAGACACAACAAAATAAACCTAGAGGGTTGAAATAAACGTACGTTGCCAAATACCAATGCTGTGCATTCCATCAGACACAACAAAATAAACTAGAGGGTTAAAATAAACTAGAGGGTTGAACTAAACGTACGTTGCCAAATACCAATGCTGTGCCTTCCATCAGACACAACAAAATAAACTAGAGGGTTGAACTAAACGTACGTTGCCAAAATACCAATGCTGTGCCTCCATCAGACACAACAAAATAAACCTAGAGGGTTGAACTAAACGTACGTTGCCAAATACCAATGCTGTACCTTCCATTAGACACAACAAAATAAACCAGAGGGTTGAACTAAACGTACGTTGCCAAATACCAATGCTGTACCTTCCATTAGACACAACAAAATAAACCAAAGGGTTGAATTAAACGTACGTTGCCAAATACCAATGCTGTACCTTCCATTAGACATAACAAAATAAACTGAAACCTTAATAACATGTTGATTTGTGTATAAACCTCAATGATTCTAATCAATAATTGATAATTTACTCACATGTTATGGCCCTGTCACACTGTTGCGTATGAGAGAAACGTAAGAGTTGCGTATGAAAATTCATAATATAATTTTCATACGCACAAAAAGCCCTTGAAAATACAGAATTGTGCGTATACTTACCGTATTGAACCTATGAGTAGCGTATGGACAGCGTACTCTGCGTATGGCTAGCGTATGAGTAGCGTATGAACTGCGCATGCCCAGCGTACCGCCTATCACATGACAAAGTGCCTATATAATCGGCGGCCTTTCAATGCGCTATCAATACGCTAGCTGTACGGTACACCTTCATGCCAACGTATGGCAACTTATGTCCAGCGTACTCGACCTATGAGTAACGTACCTATATCGTACCTCTAGCGTATTCAGCGTATGCTTAGCGTATTAACCATACGTCCGCATACGCACAAAATTTTTAAGCATGCTTAACAATTTATTTCTGCCTCAGCGTATGCCAGCGTATGCCACCGTGCTTGAAACGTATACAACCTATGCCTAACGTACCCCTAGCGTATGTCACCGTATACCAGCGTATGAGTGATCATTTTCATACGCTGGCATACGCTAGTACGATACGCAACAGTGTGACAGGGCCATTAATACAGCGTAAGCTTGTTTTGATAGCAACCAATCCATATTGATGAAGGATACTAAACCTAATATTACCTACACTGTGGGTATACAAACTATAACAATGCTGTCTATTGATTCCATCCATGGTATTTATATTCACGATTTACGCAATATCAACAAAAATGATGCAGTTTAATTTTAACAGCGTAGGCTTATGGGATTTGTTTATTTCTTTGTTTTCCCCTCTGGTTTCTTTTTTGGCTTCATACACGCTTCTTCTTTTGTATGAGTCTCAGAAACTGAGATTGCTGGAGTTTCTCTGATTGCTCAAGACCATCTTTGTTGTGTTTGTGGTAAGTGTACGCCGGTGCCTGGGGGTTCACCGGCTCTTTGCCGCCCTTCGAAATCCCCGGACGTCGTCGTTTCCGTATTTGTCACGATCGTTTCTGCCATGCGGTGGCCGTCGCCTGCTACCGGTGTGCCCCGGCTTGGATCCTCTCTGCTTGTAGCCTCCAGGCTACGAGTGCCTTTACGGATCAGAAACTAACCCCTAGTTCCTGCCTTGGTTTCACACCGTGGTCCCACTCCCTACTTTATTTCTACTTTATGTCCCACGCTCGATTCGAGGTAGCACACATTTACTGTAGTTTTCTGTACTCTGGAGCAAGCACTTGCACGTTCGTCCCAGACAAGATCCAACCAGCAACTGACGTTCGCTCGCCGTGCGGACACTGCATGCCCACGGCACAAAAAATGCTGTACCGCACTCCTTAGTATGAAAAGTGGGTAGTGAATGCACCCGCTCGCGCTCGCCTTGCGCAAGCCAAAGTATCCATTTGCGTTACAGTACAGTTCAGTTTTAACTAGTGTAGACTTCTGAGATTTGTTTATTTCTTCTTTTTATTTCGAAACATTTCAAAGGTTGAGTAAGGTTGAGTAAGGTTAAGTAAATATATTTGTGCATTATTACTGTTTACATATGCTAGGCCTAAGACATAAGTCATTCAAGGCTAATTTGCTTCTAAAGTTGGAAAACCACTAAAATTATTGTCATTTTTTTAATTTGATTTGTAAAAATATACTTTCGGCAAAGACTGGGTTGTTAAAATAACACCAATGGTTTCAACTTTCTTGCCAAATATGAACACCACTAATGTAGTTTTTTAAGTTCATAAAGAGCAGCGTTGGATTTATGCCCTTTTAGCTAATGTTTGATTGTATAAAAAAAAATTACTAATAGAGATTGCTCGACTTTCTCTGATTGCTTGAGACCACCTTTGTTGTGTTTGTAGTAAGTGTACGCCAGTGCCTCGGGGTTCACCGGCTCTTCGCCGCCCTTCGAAATCCCCGGACGTCGTCGTTTCCGCATTTGTCCCGATCGTTTCTGCCATGCGGTGGCCGTCGTCCGCGCCGTTACACTACCCGAACCTGCGCCTGTTGCCTGTGCGTGTTACTTCACAGGGCAGCGTCTCACGCATGTTTCATTCGAGTGAGCTTGTTTTTGATGGCAATCAATCCCTATTGATGCAGGATACTAGGTTTTCCCGGCGAATTTCAAAACTTTTTTTTTTTTAATTTTCGTTAAAGAACGTTCAAATTGACTACGTTTTTACTGATCCGATCAAATCAGTGTTTTTATATTGTTGCGTTCAATTTAATTTACATGTAGACATTATATCTTTCCTGTCATTCACAACTGCGTTTAGTTAGTTCTATTTAATTTTTCGGCATTCATGACTTCAGTTTCTTCATCCTGAAATTGCATGTTTCGCACCTTTTCGCGATTGATATTTGTTCGCCTTCATTTATGGGCAATCAATTTCATCTTCAGGGTAATCAATTAAATGCGTCATTGGAAAATTTCAGTGATTTGTCCGATGATTTTTGTTGTTATGAAACTCAGTAAGGCCTAATTTTCGAAACTTTTTCTTTTGTGTCGGTATCCAATTTCTTAATTTTTATTCCAATGTCAAACAACTGAAAGTACCAAACAAGAAGGAAATTTGAGTTTCCCTACGACGTCATCTTGCGTAAAAAAATGTTCCTCTACAGTCTTTGCAATAATTATTTCCACTTCTTTACTTTTTTTTCATTTCCCTTAAAAAGGTCCTAGGAAGAGTCAAATTGTGCTTATTTATTTTCTTTTGTTATTTTATCAATTGATATGAATAAAAAACGATTTTACGTTTAATTTATGTCTGGATTGGGCTAATTATTTTTAATTTGATTTTTACAAAAATTGCCTCATCTAATTTCAAATGCTGCCCAACGCGCGGTGGCGCTGTTCGTGACGTAGACCTAGGAGCAATAAACCATGAATAAACTAAGCTCCAATGTTAGGCACCAATGTTGCCATTGTGTTTAGTTGCTCCATGGTTAAACCGTGGGATTATAAAAAAGGGTCATAAACTGTGCGCAACGTACACATGTACAGTGTATGTGCACACGACTTGCAAGTTGCATAGTAAACATGACCGTATAGAACCGATAAATCTGTACTGTAGGCTCTACCGTAAAACGAAGCGCAAGGCCCCGTCGAATCAATGGCATGGATACACATGGCCAGGAGTCATTGGTGAATTGTGTAAGCCGTCGTTATGACCGTTTCAAAACATAATTCTGCACTCGATGATTTTGAAACAAGATCCAAAAATCACACATAATTAACATTGTCAAAGAATTGTACAATGACATCTTCAGTGACTTCACAATGAAACGACATTTTTAGCGTTAATGTGGTGTGCGAAGTGTAACAATCGACCTCTAACGTTAGTAATAAGCCTATTGCTTGTGGGTGCACATACACATGTAAGTTACACGGAAAACAAAGCAACTTACCCTGAGACTTTCTCGCTTCAAAGCTACTCTTTTCTTTTCTGGACGTTTCTTGGCCTTCTGACTTAAGGAAATATTGTTGGTACTGCATCAGGGCGCAGCATGGCTTTAAATCTCATGCCAAACTGGCTCTGGAGCCCCCGGTCAAAGTATGTTGGCTCAAAGTGAGCGCTACATATCATAGAGTGCTCCGTTGGTCCTGACCATTTCGCCCTGGTCAGCTTCACACTCGCCGTCCAAATTCGCCTGTATTTAGGGTCTGGTGGAAATCGGTGAAGGCTGACACCTTCCTTTGTGGTGTTGCTACACCCAGCAACAACACACCTACAAGGCATTTCCCAAAAATGTGGGATATCTACTAAATTTAGCTGAAAAGAAGATCTAATATGACACATCAACTTCAGTGGTTTTGAGTACGACTTGACTGAAACTTCATCGCAGGCAGTGCTGGACCTTCCTAGGTCTACGTCACGGATTTGCGGATTATAATATGATAATGAGGAGGTAGGGGAGGAGCGTGGCGCCCCCCTAATTTCAGAATTAATTTTTTTAATGGTGCAAAGGGGCGGGGATAAAATAGACAAATGACAAATATATGTTCCAATAGGTATACTTTATTGTTTTAACTGTTAAAAATTTCTATTTCCTCTTGCTTTGTTTCCTTTTTCAATGGCTTGATATTTTTTTGTTGGGTTGTTTGTTTTAGGGGATGCTTTATTTAGACAGCTAGGTCCTATGAAAGGAATCTGTGTTAACTTTCATGCCCTCGTCTGAGAATTGAAAGTAAAATGAGACAAATTAACGCCAATTCTAGGTGAACATAGTTTTGCGTATGCTGCTCCCATACTGTGGAACAACATCACTGATGTAATTAAGAGTTCAACACTATCAATAAATTTAAGTCACAGGTTAAAACATACTTGTGGGTTTATTGTCGTCAGTTATTGTAAAATCTTGTAATGTGATTTTGATAGTCAGTTGGGATGTGTAATTTTAAGCGCATAGACTTATATTTGAAGGTATATAAAAACTGTTCATTATTATTTTTATTACGATTATTATTAATTTATCAAAAATTAATTCATGATCAACAGTTTGCAACTGGTTCTGATGTAATTTAATGAACACAGTGATATTAGAATGACTATAGAATGCGCAACTTATGAATTTGAATGTATCTTTTTGCTGATTGAATGATGATGTAAAGGAACATTCATTTTCAAATCAAATAAAATGAGTCGGGTAATAAATTGAATGAAAAAGGTTTGAAATTCGCAGAGAAAACCTATAATACCTACACTGGCCCGGGGTATACAAACAAAACTGTGATGTCAATATCGATTCTTCCAGGGTATTGTGACGGATTTACCAAATACCCCGTACTAATTATTCCCTGGTGGTCACCCAATTGAGTGCGGTACTCCTTTCAGAAGAACCAAGACTGGTGATGCAGGCTCGTTGGGCAGAAATGTACCGTTAAATGCACACGACTCTCTCACCTCCGTGGTGGACATCAGCGGCGTAGCCAGGACTTTTTCAGTGGGGGGCCCAGGGGTATGGGTTTTTTCCCTTTTCTTTTTCTTTTCTGTTTTTGGGGCACTATGAGGATTTTTCGTGGGGGGCACCTGGGGGGGCACTGGAAATTTGTGGGGGGCACGTGCTCCCACAGGCCACCCGTGGCTACGCCACTGGTGGACATACAGAACAGACCTTAGACATGAGAAAAGTGTATAAGAAATTATGATGTAGCCTGTGTTATTAGTAAATGAATCACTACTTGAGAACCTAGCTTCTCACGTAATGATTCATTTTGTGTGTATGCCTATCGCCTGTGTATTTTTTTTTCACAGACGCTCGGAAAACATTGAGTATACAGTGCTATACACACGTCGGTGTGTATAACAATTACATAAATTGTTTATCTCCCTATGCCTATCAGTTCATTAACCCAGTACCCTCATTCCCCAGCCTCTCGCGCCCTTGCCCCAACTAGTCTGACAGCTACTGGTGTGCCCCCGGCTTGGATCCTCCTGATTGTAGCCTCCAGGCAACGAGTGCCTTTACGGATCAGAAACTAAATCCCTTGTTCCTCCCTTGGTTTCATACCGTGGTCCCACTCCGTACTTTATTCCCGGATATTCCCTTCATTTCAATGTCCCACGCTCGATTCGAGGTAGCACACACTTACTGTAGTCTCCTGTACTCTGGAGCAAGCACTTGCACGTCCGTCCCAGACAAGATCCAACCAGCAACTGACGTTCGCTCGCCGTGCGCACACTGCATGCCCACGGCACGAAATGCTTTACCGCACTCTTCAGTATGAATAGTGGTAGTGAATGCGCCCGCTCGCGCTCGCCTTGCGCAAGCCACATAGTTCCATTGGCGTTACAGTACAGTTCAGTTTTAATAGCGTAGATTTCTGAGATTTGTTTATTTCTTCTTTTTATTTCGAAACATTTCAAAGGTTGAGTGAGGTTAAAATAACACCAATGGTTTCAACTTTCTTGCCCAATATGAACACCACTAATGTAGTTTTTTTTTAAGTTCATGAAGAGCGTTGGAATGATGCCTTTCAGGTAATGTTTGATTGTATAAATAAATGTTAATTTTATTAATCTCAGAGATTACCAAACGTTTATGGGTGTACCGAAATAAATAGTGACCAAATTCATGTGCCAAGCTCATTATCATAATTTGTATGCCCTAAATAAAACAAATCTTAAAACAGGTGACAGGGTTACATCTGGACATCACAACCGGTCAGTCTAGTGGTTGTGTCATGAAGAAATTGAAAGTGGTGTTAGTAGTCAAAGTTATTGTACTGAGTGTGTCTGGCCACAAACCAGGGGTCTGTTCCTGCTGGAGTTTTCTCCAGGAATAATAACCGATTAGCTAGCTGGCTCAGCCTGCCTTTTATAGGTTTTTTTGGGGGCTGAACATTTATGGGAATGTCAGATTCCCATAGTGATGATTGTGCATTCGTGTGCTATTCTTATGGCTTGGGATTTAGGTGTAAATAACTCAGTCTGAATGTCCAAGGCTGTTGTCTTACGAGATCGTAGCTGGGATCGCAGCTCAGCTATGGAGTTGAATATAGTGAGATCACTTTGTGATCACAGTGATTATAGCTGTGTGTAGTCATGTTATAGTTCATAGGTGTTTGGACTTGAAACACAGAGATCTGGGGAGATTGCTATGTGCAAAGATACATATATATTGTGTATAATCATAATGGTATAATGTATGCCTATTACACAGTCGACACAAATTCACACAATGGATCATTGTGCTGAGTAATTTACATGCTGTATACACTGATAGTGTTTAAAAGGGAGGTAACTTGGTGTGTAAAGTGATAGCTGTGTACAGTGCATAATAGTGTTTGGACAGTGTGAAACACGAAGATGTGGAGAGATTGTGCTGTGTCTATGCCTAATGCATAGCAGCTAGGGTCATGTACACAGTGGATCCGTGTACTGGGTAATGTACGTGCTGTATACGCTGATACATTGCTTAACACGGGTATGGGTTGCTGTTCTTTGCAATGACATTACAACCCTTTGCTTGTAACTTACTTGGCTACATTTACTTGGAATCAAAAGGGGTTACTTATAGAAAAAGTATCCGGTTTCTGGTCTCTGTGCACGTCACATTGGACCTGCGCGTCGGCATTTTTATGTGTTCGGGCACGGTTACGGTGTCTGAACACCTATTTAAATTATTCGAATTAATATTATTTGTTTATTATTTTCCCTAGAACTCACCTCCAGTATAACCTTTTGCAAAGCTCAGATCCGATTGATACTATACACTGTAAAAAAAAAAATTAAAAAAATTAAAAAGAAATTGCAGGAAACTCTATTTCAACCAATTTGCTGTGTTACAATATTACATAACAAGTGTGTTAAACTGTAAACGCTTAATAATGAAACTGCAGTACGTTTCCATATTTGTTTGTTTTACCCATTTTGGTTCTCTTTTTCAGCCTACAACTGAAAACCCTGGCTATATTTACCCGAACCAAAAATGGAAAAAAAAATCCACAATCGTTAAGCACTTGAATAATTTTTCTCACAGACGTGTACTTAACGTGACCTTTGCTTCCGATCGAAAAAATAAAAAAATAAAAAAATCTAATGCACATATGGTAGGGTATACGTGGTGAGTGTTCCATTCAAACCATGTCAATGCAATCACAATGTCTGCATTTACTGTTTATTTTAATGTCTTGCATAAATACTTAGTATTGCATAAACATTCATATTCATTTGTATTAAATAAGTGGACTATTACACATCGGCGTTGTCGTCCAGTTGACATTACACACGTGACATTTCAAATATTATGGAAGATGAGCCGGCGACTGAACGCAGACAACGGTGATTGCAGTGTTATATCAGTCTACAATAATCCTAGCACCAACCCATGATGAAATTGTAGAAGTGTTAGTATTATTGATCAACCTGCTTGGCTAAATCGATCTAATCCTAATTGCGAACATATTACAAAATTTGAATTATATCACTCTGATCATCAGTGTATAATTATTTTTAATTAATCTTTTTCTGCCTTTAGATTTTTATTTAATCAATATGTTATTAGACTTCTAATTCATAGCACATCAGACCACAATATTTCAATGAGCAGCAATCGTTGTACACAAACGTACTGTATAAAAGATGAACATCTTATATTATTGCAATGATTTACCGAAAAGTTTGATATCTAAAAGCTAAATCTTTCACTGGTCAGATTTATTTTGTTTTTGTTGTAATTTATTTTGTTTTATTCAGTATGGATGCACATAATGACGTTTTATAACCAATCTTTGATGTTGTTACTTATTCGTTGTACCAATAAGAAAGGTACACATATAAATGTTACTTTCCTTTGTATGTACTGTGGATTCCCAACAAAATATTGGGTAGTTTTAGGAAATTAAAGTTCCACACTACAGTCAAACCCCCATGTTAAATCAGTGGCGGATTTAGGGCAGGGGGGAACACCGGGCGCGCCCCCTATTTTTCGTAGATCAGCGCTTTTTCGGGCGTCTTTTTTTAGGGCGCCTTCCCAAGAAAAAAATATTTGCACGGCTAATGGAGATGCCAGGAAAACGCCGGGATGACCCCCAAACCACCCGTTAAGGGCTTCGCGCCTTCGGCGCTCGCCCACTACGAGGAGCTGCGCAATGCCCATGCTGAAATAACGCATAAGCATAATAACGTGAGAGAAACTCTAAGAGTTGGGGAAATTAATAATGTTTTTACTTACTCGTTGTATTGCAAGGGAAGGCACAACATAATGTTCTAGTTTTACTTTGTATGCATTTCAGATAGACGTTCATCTTTTAAACTATCTCTGACATCAAGGAAGGAAAAGTGTAACGAGAGCCCATAAACCATGGGTTACTGGTGTCTCATCTTTGGAGTTCTCATAGCACAAGGATTCTTTGTCATCATGTCACAACAAGGTAAGTTATGAATAAACAATATCTTGTCTATATCATTCACACGTATATTATGTGTACGTGTGTTACGGACCATTATGCCCTGCCCATAACGTCTGTGGGCCCATTATGTCCGGCACATTACGTCCGCGGGCCCATTACGTCTGCGGACCCATTAAGTCCGGCCCATTATGTCCACGTGCCTACAATGTTCAGCCCATCACGTCAGCGGGCCCATTATATCCGGTCCATTACGTCAGCGGGCCCATTATATCCGGCCCATAACGTCTGCGGGCCAATTATGTCCGGCCCATTACGTCTGCGGGCCCATTGAGTCCGGCCCATTACGTCCGCGGGCAATTATGTCCGGCCCATTACAAATAAACCTATTTGTATTCCTTTATACTAGGCGGAAATTATCAATGTTCCCATGAAAACAAATGGAAAATAGCATAACAGACAAGTTAATTTGAAATAATAATGAAGTGAATTTGATTTAACGAACATTTGGAAAGCTAAGTTTTTGTCGTTCATTGTTTCCCTCTCGCTACCAGGGTGTAACCCAAGATAGATGCATGGATCCATATGCACACATGTACAAGTACACTGTGTGTATATGTGTACGTGTACATACAGTGGCCATCGTCGCCTTGATCGCCCTTCTGTACTTGCCAAAATTAAAATCGTACCTCGTCGTGCTAATATAATTTTAAAAAACAAAATTAACAAAAAGACGTATTCTCATTAGTTGAAGTGGATTGCTACAGCGTATGGATTTCTTGTTTTCACAGAGGAGACATGGTTGGCAAAGCGGAGATATAATTTTGTCTTTGTCTTTGTCTTTGTTGTATACCACATCTTTTACATGAGATTACATATAAAATTGGGCGTGTCACACTGGGATTTTGTTCTGATTATGTAGGTGAGGCCACTACTGTGGCTTTTCACATTCTGAGCAGGTTTGAGATACAAACAGGTTTTGCATCTCGAGCGGGTACAATTAGAGCACCCCTGTGGTTAAGGTCACTGTTGGTGCTAGTAATTATGAATTCTGACGAGGGTGTCAGAAATTTTCTTTGCGAAGGAGTGGGTAGGGTCATTATCACATTCTATATAGCGACCAGTGTTACTAAGTTGTCTAAGGGCCTAGGATATAGGAGATCCCTCAGTCTGGGGTGGGTTGTGGACTTTGGAAGATCCTTCGGTCCGTAGTAGTGGTCGCCAAATATCGCTGATGTAGAAACCGATGTCCTGTGGAACAGTATCGTGTTTAACGATCTCTCGATGGCCTCGTAGGGAGATTCCGTCCTGTTTCGCCGCTTGTTTAAAAAAATTTTTTATGAAAGGTTGCCAAGGCCAAGGCTCATTAAATGCCACTCAAAGTGCAGGCTAGAACTGTTGCTTGCTTTTCTATCAATAAAGATTTACTAAACTTAGCATCCGGTGAACCACTATCTTCTTTACCCAAATCTTTGAAGAAAGTCTCAGCCAGCCAAACCCCAGTATCAACCTCCAACGCCATACACTCTGCATCGTCTTGCTCTTATCTTGTTTTCTGGGATCTTGTCACAACATACGCCGGGAAAATTCCAGGATATTCCTCCTCTAGGCTTTGAGTTCCTTGCTCATCAACAGGTTCATCATAAATAATGGGAGATACTGATACATTACCTACCGCAACATCATTCCTAGCAGAAAACTAACACCTTTCATCGGCAAACTAGGAACAATTCCTACCGTTACAGGCCCGGTGACCAAGTCACTCTTTAAATTTACCTTGTGGAGTGGGACAGCATATACCCACCCGCAATACGTTGAATCAAATCAGTGACTATGTCGCCCCAGTATCCCGCAGGATGACAACTGGCTTGTCAGCTCCACCATATGAACACGACGACACCTCACCCTCATTATATGAAGTCACGATAAGCTACTAGCATCTTACTAGCATCTCGACCAACAGGGGCATATGATGTCTTTTGAAGGAGATTGTGTACAAAGGCAACAGATTTGCTGAGTTTGGTCTTGATTTAGTGTGACCCGTCCTTTGACAGAGGTCACACACCGGGTCACTCTTGGTGACGACTTCTTGAATGCAGGTTTTCCACCCTCACCAGATTTATCAGTGCTAGGCTTTGCCTCATTACCTGATTTACTATTATTCCATTTTCTGTTGAAACCACTAGCCTGGAAGTGTGGTTTTGTGTATAGGTTTTCCTGGCCAAGTTCCAATTTAGCATTCAAATTCGTTTTCTAATTTTGCTAATCCGGTTGCCCAACCACAGTTTGAATTAAGAATTTAGACATTCAATTTTGTTTCAGATGTAAAATTTTGGATTTGGGTAATTAATTTTAGTGGTGCACATCCGTCATTCAATTTCGCCACATTGTCTTGAATGAGGATTTGTACTCGAGTTTCATTTTCAATTTCGTTTTATATAGGCAATCAATTTCGCAAAATGGGAATTATAGATTTTCGCGGTCAATTTCGGCAAATAAGCAGCCAATTTCACTTTCAAACATTCATATTAAAGCAATTTTGCGCCTCTCCAATGGCTACTGTGTCTCGAATTGAGAATTCAAGCATTCAGTTTTATTTTCAGGCATGTGAATTTATTTAGCATTATATTTAGCATATCTTTTTTAGTAATGCACATATTTCATATTTTTACTTTTATTCAAACTTAATTTTGTTTTCTTTATTCATGTGTGTTGCTCGTACATATAGTGCCTATCGGTCCTTTTTTTTATCATACTTTGTTTTGTTTATTCTCTGATTAGAATCTATTGTTTTTCTGACCTGGACCTAATTCTGTATTTTGGAAACATTATGTTTTATTTGACTGTTTCATTAACCTGTTTTATTGTTTTGAGTGTGTATGTATGATTGTTTATCCTAGTTTATTATTTTTCCATTAAAAATCTATGGGAAACTAAAGTTGAATGAATTTTAACAAAGCGTGGATTTCTGTTTTCGGTTCGCCAGCGACCATCACAACGGATCGAGGACGACAGTTTGAATCTGCTCTTTTTGAATCATTGACAAGACTACTCGGAAGCACCCGCATTCGTACGACGTCTTATCACCCACAGTCCAATGGACTCGTCGAACGTTTTCATCGACAACTAACTCAAGGCAGCACTGAAGTCACACAATGACCCTACACGATGGTGGGAATATCTTCCCATAACACTGCTTGGCATGCGTTCAACTACTAAGCCAGACATTGGTTGCTCTCCAGCTGAATTGGTTTATGGTACTACCCTACGTCTGCCGGGTCAGTTTGTGGAGCCCATCGATAATGCCAGCACTATCGATCCCAGCAATTACGTTGACCGACTCAAACAACACATGCCGCAACTGTCACCGGAATGTCATCAAGAACTGTCATACACCTACCAAAAGATTTAAAAACATGCACCCATGTTTACGTTCGGTGTGACGCAGTTCGCAAACCCCTGCAGCCACCCTACAATGGACCCTACCGCGTCCTTAGTAGTCGTGACAAGTTCTATACTGTGTTAATCCATGGCAAGAAGGAGAATGTGAGCATCGATAAATTGAAGGTGGCATATCAGGATGATCTGTCTGATACGACTATTGTTACCACTGACATTTATCGCTCTCCTACCACAGTGACACTCACCAGCCGCGACACAACATCCACTTCGACACCTACATGTAGCACACGACCATTCTGTCCTGAAGTGTTGATAACTCCAACACCGTGCTCAGAACAAGGTTCGGCTCCTACCGCCTCAGCCACAAGCACAAAGACAAGGTGTGGTCGTCATGTCCACTGGCCTAAGCGTTATGTACAGATCATCAAGACTGGTTGAACATTATTTTTTTTCCATCGCTGGTTCACTATTTGTTTTAACAACATTCACCATCTGGAAGGGGGTTGATATGTGGCGATTTTTATTGCGCCTGTACAATGACTCGTTTTTTATTAACACTTGAGGGCGCTGTTTTCTTGAAAACACTCTCTGCTGTCCTCCATGTTTTTTTGGTCGAGCCACATGCTTTTGTGAGTGAGAATACTATCTACGAACATCAGCGAATTAGTCATCATATCAAGCTTCCCGTTCGTTTATATCTGTCGTGGATACTACAAACTTTATTATTGTGATATTTTGTGTTATTTACTGCGACTACAAACCGCTTATTTGGACACTGAATCAACTTAAGAGGAAAACACGTTGTTTATCCAACCCATGCGGATTGCATATCATAACGGCTTGGTTTGTTGTGACCATCACCGTCATAAATCCAAAGTGCAGTGGTGTGTGAACATGCAGTAGTAGGTGAGTTGATAACTTTTACACCATCGAACGAATGCTTCGACGCATGTGGAGTGAACGTCCAAAAAATTGGAACAGATGCTTACCTGCGTTACTATTTGCCTACCTCAAGAAAGCACAGGCTTTTCACAATTTGAGCATATTTATGGTGGCGGGAAGACCTTCTGTGGACCGTTGGTAATACTTAGGGACTTATTTACAACACAACCAAATGAGGATGAAGAAGTGAAGATAACCTACCAATACGTAGTTGATCTGTGCGGACGCATGGAAGCCACATGTAACATGTCTCAAAAGAACTGAGTAAAGCTTCAAAGTCGTGACCGGAAGTTTCAAGTTATAGTTGGTGATGAGAGCCTGATTTTACTTCCGGCAAAACACAGTATTAGCTTCTCATGCAATGGCAGGGACCCTTTAAACTAGTAAAGAAAATTACCAAGAACGCCTTTACCGGTTGAATGTCCACGACAAGGATAAAACCTTCCATACTAATCTGAAGAAGTATGTGGGACATGAGGGACATGAAACAGCGACGATGTTGGTTGTCAACCACCTGTCTTTGGTATGTGCCAATATTGTAGAACTTGCTGGCGATGAGATAGACGATGGTAAGCCAGCACATGAACTTCCGCCACTGAAGCAGAACGAATATATCACTTATGTCCATATTGGGGAAAGACGAATTGGTGAGGCCGAAGTATACAGGGTGTCCCAGAAAAAAGGTAATTCTGACAATAAGGGTTAATTTTGACAAAGATATGCTTTTTATGGCTATTAATCATGTTTTACCATAAAGTAGGAGCAAAATGCTTTCCAGTGGTATCTTGATTGCATTCCTCTGGTCATGCATCACTGAGCACTATTGTTTGGAAAATGCTATGTGAAAACCCTTTTGGGACAGTTCATGGTCAGACACGAGCAGCACATTCAGATATGGCTCGAGGGAAATCTAACCGTTTGAAAGCATGTGATACGTACAAGATGTTTATCAATTGGTGATATTTATTCAGTACTGAATTATGCACCAACACCTTCCACGTGCCCACCTCCTCTTTCGATGCAAAGTCCACAACGGCGGCGCATGTCAGCCACAGCTCGTCTCACCATTGCAGGATCATCACGTAAGATTTCGACCTCATGTTGAATGCGGGCTTGCAAATCCTGAAGGTTACGTGGTGGACTGGTGAACACTTTCTTTTTCAAATACCCCCACAAGAAAAAGTCACAAGGAGTGAAATCCGGTGACCTGGCCAGCCATTCCACAGCATGTCTGACCGTGAACTGTCCCAAAAGGGTTTTCACATAGCATTTTCCAAACAATGGTGCTCAGTGATGCATGACCAGAGGAATGCAACCATGATACCACTGGAAAGCATTTTGCTCCTACTTTATGGTAAAACATGATTAATAGCCATAAAAAGCATATCTTTGTCAAAATTAACCCGTATTGTCAGAATTACCTTTTTTCTGGGACACCCTGTATAGTCAGCTCATTATCTGTTAGATACCTTCAATGATGTGTTTACCGATATGTCAGGCAAAACGTACCTGGTAGAATATACCATCAAACAGACACACCCATCAGATCAAAATCCTATCCAGTACCGTATGTTGTACAAGATGTCATTCGAAAAGCGGTTGAGACGATGCAGAGGTTTAACGTGATTGAGGCCAGTACATCACTGTATGCTGATTGCATCGTCTTCATCAGATGGAACAAATTGCTTTTGTATTGACTTTCGTAAATTAAAGGTACACACCGCCCTAAAAGTGCAAAAAATGGGATTGATAGAATGATAGATAATCATTTTTGGAAGGTTTTCTTCAAAAAACAAAATCCGGGTATCGGGTAATTACCAAGAAATGTCCAATAAACAACAATACGGTCAAAGGTCACGTATACGCATATCCAGTAGTCTACACGACCGTGAAACCTGTACGGAGGAACAAGGTTCCAGTCTGTACATTTTGTATCCGTTGTAAACACACGAACGATCACAGAATTCCTGGATTCGATTGCAACCAGGTGCACGTCGACGTCCAAGATCATCCAAAAAATTAGGAAAATGCCTAGTAGGCTCGATAGACATTAGATCAACCATTGAGAAAGGCATAGACTGAACAAACCGGTGCTTAGCAGCATCTATCTGGACATGGGTGACTCGTGAGCATCTCAATCATGATCAATATTAGTTTGCATTGCCATTGGTAGACAGGACATGATGTCCAGGACTGTATATGATGAACACAATTATGACAATGTCCCCTGGCAATTATGTGAAGTTGAAAGGGAAGCTTCAATTTTGGTTTAGATTCTCATATTCTCAAAATATTATCAAACATTTTTATTTGGTCGGGACACAGGCCTTATGACCAAATTAATTTGTCCGAAGTGCTTTCATCTTAGAGAGAAAAAAAAAATTATGTAAAAAATACAATAAGTTACCAGATATAACTTTGTGAAACACCAGGGGGAGCGCCTATTTTTAATAAATTTTCATAGGTTAGTTTTTATGCTATTTTTCGTGAGATCTAATGTTAACGTGATACAGGGTTGAAGTTAATGTTCATTATCAAATACCAATGATGAACATGACATCAAATTATTTTTTCTCTGCAGATGGCGCTGTTCGGTTAGCAGATGGAGGGACACCTTCTCAAGGTCGTGTTGAGATATACTTCCAGGGAGAATGGGGCACTGTGTGTGACGACCTTTGGGACTTACAAGATGCAACTGTCGTCTGTCGTCAACTTGGTTTCCCAGCTGCAGTGAGAGCTGTTTCTGCTGCTGCGGAATTCTCCATTGGAGTTGGACCGATACTTCTGGATAACCTGGAATGTTTAGGAGATGAAAGTCAATTGTCAGATTGCTCACATGAAGGCTGGACTGTTAATAATTGTGGTCACTCTGAAGACGCTGGTGTCATCTGTGCCACGTCAATAACTGCTGCTCCAGGTGTGTCACAGATACCAGGTGACAAAGATTTTGTTAAATTTCACTCAATAGTCTTTCTGAATTCCATGTCCACTTTGTACAGCATTGGTTCCTCATACTTTACCAATTCCTTGTTCTTTTCCCTCAGATGGCAGCGTTCGTTTGGTTGCTGGCACTAACTCACATGAAGGTCGTGTTGAAGTATACTACCAAGGCCAATGGGGAACTGTGTGTGATGACTTATGGGACTTACAAGATGCTACTGTCGTCTGTCGTCAACTTGGTTTCTCAAATGCATTGAGAGCTGTTTCTGCCGCTTCAGAATTCTCTACTGGTGATGGTCCGATATTTCTTGATGACCTCTCTTGTATTGGAGATGAGTATACCTTGAGAGATTGTCCTCATGCAGGATGGGGTGATAATAATTGTGGCCATTCAGAAGATGCTGGTGTTGTTTGTGCTATGTCTACAGTCAGTCCAGATTTGACTCATGTGCCAGGTAGATATTTCCACTATAAAAGTTAATTCTTCCTTGAGAATATTTCAATGATTTATTTGTTACTTTAGGAAACAACCATACAAATATTAAAAATGAATATTAGTTTAATTCATTTCTCATGTGACATCAAATAATTTTTTTCTCTACAGATGGCGCTGTTCGGTTAGCAGATGGAGGGACACCTTCTCAAGGTCGTGTTGAGATATACTTCCAGGGAGAATGGGGAACTGTGTGTGACGACTTTTGGGACTTACAAGATGCAACTGTCGTCTGTCGTCAACTTGGTTTCCCAGCTGCATTGAGAGCTGTTTCTGCCGCTTCAGAATTCTCAACTGGTGATGGTCCGATATTTCTTGATGACCTCTCTTGTATTGGAGATGAGGATACCTTGAGAGATTGTCCTCATGCAGGATGGGGTGATAATAATTGTGGCCATTCAGAAGATGCTGGTGTTGTTTGTGCTATGTCAGATTTGACTCATGTGCCAGGTAGATATTTCCACTATAAAAGTTAATTCTTCCTTGAGAATATTTCAATGATTTATTTGTTACTTTAGGAAACAACCATACAAATATTAAAAATGAATATTAGTTTAATTCATTTCTCATGTGACATCAAATTATTTTTTCTCTACAGATGGCACTGTTCGGTTAGCAGATGGAGGGACACCTTCTCAAGGTCGTGTTGAGATATACTTCCAGGGAGAATGGGGCACTGTGTGTGATGACCTTTGGGACTTACAAGATGCAACTGTCGTCTGTCGTCAACTTGGTTTCCCAGCTGCAGTGAGAGCTGTTTCTGCTGCTGCGGAATTCTCCATTGGAGTTGGACGGATACTTCTGGATAACCTGGAATGTTTAGGAAATGAAAGTCAATTGTCAGATTGCTCACATGAAGGCTGGACTGTTAATAATTGTGGTCACTCTGAAGACGCTGGTGTCATCTGTGCCACGTCAATAACTGCTGCTCCAGGTGTGTCACAGATACCAGGTGACAAAGATTTTGTTAAATTTCACTCAATAGTCTTTCTGAATTCCAGTGTCCACTTTGTACAGCATTGGTTCCTCATACTTTACCAGTTCCTTGTTCTTTTCCCTCAGATGGCAGCGTTCGTTTGGTTGCTGGCACTAACTCACATGAAGGTCGTGTTGAAGTATACTACCAAGGCCAATGGGGAACTGTGTGTGATGACTTATGGGACTTACAAGATGCTACTGTCGTCTGTCGTCAACTTGGTTTCTCAAATGCATTGAGAGCTGTTTCTGCCGCTTCAGAATTCTCTACTGGTGATGGTCCGATATTTCTTGATGACCTCTCTTGTATTGGAGATGAGAGAAGTCTAGGAGAATGTTCTCACCGAGGATGGGGTCATAATAATTGTGGCCATTCAGAAGATGCTGGTGTTGTTTGTGCCACGTCTACAGTCAGTCCAGATTTGACTCATGTGCCAGGTAGATATTTCCACTATAAAAGTTAATTCTTCCTTGAGAATATTTCAATGATTTATTTGTTACTTTAGGAAACAACCATACAAATATTAAAAATGAATATTAGTTTAATTCATTTCTCATGTGACATCAAATAATTTTTTTCTCAACAGATGGCGCTGTTCGGTTAGCAGATGGAGGGACACCTTCTCAAGGTCGTGTTGAGATATACTTCCAGGGAGAATGGGGCACTGTGTGTGACGACCTTTGGGACTTACAAGATGCAACTGTCGTCTGTCGTCAACTTGGTTTCCCAGCTGCAGTGAGAGCTGTTTCTGCTGCTGCGGAATTCTCCATTGGAGTTGGACCGATACTTCTGGATAACCTGGAATGTTTAGGAGATGAAAGTCAATTGTCAGATTGCTCCCATGAAGGCTGGAATGTTAATAATTGTGGTCACTCTGAAGACGCTGGTGTCATCTGTGCCACGTCAATAACTGCTGCTCCAGGTGTGTCACAGATACCAGGTGACAAAGATTTTGTTAAATTTCACTCAATAGTCTTTCTGAATTCCAGTGCCAATTTGTACAGCATTGGTTCCTCATACTTTACCAATTCCTTGTTCTTTTCCCTCAGATGGCAGCGTTCGTTTGGTTGCTGGCACTAACTCACATGAAGGTCGTGTTGAAGTATACTACCAAGGTCAATGGGGAACTGTGTGTGATGACTTATGGGACTTACAAGATGCTACTGTCGTCTGTCGTCAACTTGGTTTCTCAGATGCATTGATAGCTGTTTCTGCCGCTTCAGAATTCTCTACTGGTGATGGTCCGATATTTCTTGATGACCTCTCTTGTGTTGGAGATGAGGATACCTTGAGAGATTGTCCTCATGCAGGATGGGGTGATAATAATTGTGGCCATTCAGAAGATGCTGGTGTTGTTTGTGCTATGTCTACAGTCAGTCCAGATTTGACTCATGTGCCAGGTAGATATTTCCACTATAAAAGTTAATTCTTCCTTGAGAATATTTCAATGATTTATTTGTTACTTTAGGAAACAACCATACAAATATTAAAAATGAATATTAGTTTAATTCATTTCTCATGTGACATCAAATAATTTTTTTCTCTACAGATGGCGCTGTTCGGTTAGCAGATGGAGGGACACCTTCTCAAGGTCGTGTTGAGATATACTTCCAGGGAGAATGGGGAACTGTGTGTGACGACTTTTGGGACTTACAAGATGCAACTGTCGTCTGTCGTCAACTTGGTTTCCCAGCTGCATTGAGAGCTGTTTCTGCCGCTTCAGAATTCTCAACTGGTGATGGTCCGATATTTCTTGATGACCTCTCTTGTGTTGGAGATGAGGATACCTTGAGAGATTGTCCTCATGCAGGATGGGGTGATAATAATTGTGGCCATTCAGAAGATGCTGGTGTTGTTTGTGCTATGTCGGATTTGACTCATGTGCCAGGTAGATATTTCCACTATAAAAGTTAATTCTTCCTTGAGAATATTTCAATGATTTATTTGTTACTTTAGGAAACAACCATACAAATATTAAAAATGAATATTAGTTTAATTCATTTCTCATGTGACATCAAATTATTTTTTCCTCTACAGATGGCACTGTTCGGTTAGCAGATGGAGGGACACCTTCTCAAGGTCGTGTTGAGATATACTTCCAGGGAGAATGGGGCACTGTGTGTGATGACCTTTGGGACTTACAAGATGCAACTGTCGTCTGTCGTCAACTTGGTTTCCCAGCTGCAGTGAGAGCTGTTTCTGCTGCTGCGGAATTCTCCATTGGAGTTGGACCGATACTTCTGGATAACCTGGAATGTTTAGGAGATGAAAGTCAATTGTCAGATTGCTCACATGAAGGCTGGACTGTTAATAATTGTGGTCACTCTGAAGACGCTGGTGTCATCTGTGCCACGTCAATAACTGCTGCTCCAGGTGTGTCACAGATACCAGGTGACAAAGATTTTGTTAAATTTCACTCAATAGTCTTTCTGAATTCCAGTGTCCACTTTGTACAGCATTGGTTCCTCATACTTTACCAGTTCCTAGGTCTTTTTCTGTCGCGGCTCCGAGACACTGGAATCATCTTCCAATTAAACTCAAATCTTGTCATAGTATAACTAGATTTAAGTCGCTGCTTATTAAACTCATCTTATGTCACAATTCTTCAAAGATGATGTATATTTGTAATTGCATTGTAGGTACATGTATCTCGGTGTATAATTTTTTGTCTATGCTATCATTGTATATTGTTTGTATTTATGTTTTTTCTTTGTTTCCGCGCCTTGAGCGCCCAGCAGGGTGGATATGTGCGCGCTACAAATCTTGACGATGACGATGACGATGATGATGATGATTTCTTTCCTTTTTCAGATGGCAGTGTTCGTTTAGCTGATGCCATGACTTCTGCCACTACCCCTACTAATACCCCCGCCACTACACCTACAACTACCCTACCCACTACTGCCACTGCTTCTGCCACTGCTTCTGCCAATACCCCTGCCACTGCTCCTGCCACTACTCCTGCCACTGCTCCTGCCACTGCTCCTGCCACTGCTCCTGCCAATACCCCTGCCACTACCCCTGCCATTACTCCTGCCACTACTCTAGCCACTACTCTAGCCACTACTCTAGCCACTACTCTAGCCACTACTCTAGCCACTACTCTTGCCACTACTGCCACTGCTCCTGCCACTGCTCCTGCCAATACCCCTGCCACTTCTGCCACTACTTCTGTTCCAGGTATTTTAAAGTAATCCCTGTCAGTCCATTATTTCTTTTCTTTTATGGAGGCACTGTGACAAACCTTATTAGGTGTTCGGGTATGTACCCGAAACACCTATTGTTTTTGTTCGTTTTTTTTTACTTCTTCTTCTTCTTCTTCTTCTCCCCCGTGACTGTCCGCAAAAAAACACATACTTGCAAACTTCACACGAACTTGAAACTTGGCATGTACTTAGAACTTAACAAGTAGATGAAACTCGAGTTGTGAGTGACCCCGATTTGACCTTACTTCCTGTCCAAACCGGAAGTCAAAGTTTAATATTTAAAAAAATCATATCTCAACAACCACAACAGGTAAATGGAAATTTTTTGCACTATTGTATAGATTGTTAATTGTCGAAAAATATTTACAAAAACATGACCCCAATTTGACCTTACTTCCTGTCCAAACCGGAAGTCAAAGTTTAACATTTTAAAAAATCATATCTCAACAACCACAAGAGATAAATTCACAATTATTTCACCATTGTACAGATCGTTAATTGTCAAAAAATATTTTCATAAAGGTGACCCCAATTTGACCTTTACTTCCTGTCCAAACCGGAAGTCAAAGTTTAATATTTAACAAAAATCATATCTCAACAACCACAAGAGATAAATTCACAATTCTTTCACCATTGTACAGATCGTTAATTGTCAAAAAATATTTTCAAAAAGGTGACCCCAATTTGACCTTTACTTCCTGTCCAAACCGGAAGTCAAAGTTAAATATTTAAAAAAATCATATCTCAACAACCACAAGAGGTAAATTCACAATGTTTGTAACATTGTACAGATCGTTAATTGTCAAAAAATATTTACAAAAAGGTGACCCCAATTTGACCTTACTTCCTGTCCAAACCGGAAGTCAAAGTTTAATAATTTAAAAAAATTATATATCAACAACCAGAAGAGGTAAATTCACAATTTTTGTACTATTGTACAGATCGTTAATTGTCAAAAAATATTTACAAAACGGTGACCCCAGTTTGACCTTACTTCCTGTCCAAACCGGAGGTCAAATTTTACTATTTAAAAAAATCATATCTCAACAACCAGAAGAGGTAAATTCACAATTTTTGTACCATTGTACAGATCGTTAATTGTCAAAAAATATTTACAAAACGGTGACCCCAATTTGACCTTACTTCCTGTCCAAACCGGAAGTCAAAGTTTAATATTTAAAAACAATCATATCTCAACAACCACAAGAGGTAAATGCACTATTGTACAGTTCGTTATTTGTCAAAACAATTTTACACAAAGATGACCCCAATTTGACCTTACTTCCTGTGCAAACCGGAAGTCAAAGTTTAATATTTAAAAACAATCGTATCTCAACAACCACAAGAGGTAAATTCACAATCTTTGCACTATTGTACAGATCGTTATTTGTCAAAACCATTTTACAAAAAGATGACCCCAATTTGACCTTACTTCCTGTCCACACCGGAAGTCAAAGTTTAATATAAAAAAAATCATATCTCAACAACCACAAGAGGTAAATTGACAATTTTTGTACCATTGTACTTAATTGTCAAAAAATATTTATACCCCAATTTGACCTTACTTCCTGTCCAAACCGGAAGTGAAAGTTTAATATTTAAAAAAAAATCATATCTCAACAACCACAGGAGGTAAATTGACATTTGTTGCACCATTGTATAGATTGTTAATTGTTGAAAAATATTTACAAAAAGGTGACCCAATTTGACCTTACTTCCTGTCAAAACCGGAAGTCAAAGTTTAATATTTAAAAAATCATATCTCAACAACCACAAGAGGTAAATGCACAATCTTTGCACTATTGTACAGTTCGTTATTTGTCAAAACAATTTTACACAAAGATGACCCCAATTTGACCTTACTTCCTGTGCAAACCGGAAGTCAAAGTTTAATATTTAAAAACAATCGTATCTCAACAACCACAAGAGGTAAATTCACAATCTTTGCACTATTGTACAGATCGTTATTTGTCAAAACAATTTTACACAAAGATGACCCCAATTTGACCTTACTTCCTGTGCAAACCGGAAGTCAAAGTTTAATATTTAAAAACAATCGTATCTCAACAACCACAAGAGGTAAATTCACAATCTTTGCACTATTGTACAGATCGTTATTTGTCAAAAACAATTTTACAAAAAGATGACCCCAATTTGACCTTACTTCCTGTCCACACCGGAAGTCAAAGTTTAATATAAAAAAAATCATATCTCAACAACCACAAGAGGTAAATTGAAAATTTTTGTACCATTGTACGTAATTGTCAAAAAATATTTATACCCCAATTTGACCTTACTTCCTGTCCAAACCGGAAGTGAAAGTTTAATATTTAAAAAAAATCATATCTCAACAACCACAGGAGGTAAATTGACATTTCTTGCACCATTGTATAGATTGTTAATTGTCGAAAAATATTTACAAAAACATGACCCCAATTTGACCTTACTTCCTGTCCAAACCGGAAGTCAAAGTTTAATAATTTAAAAAAATTATATATCAACAACCAGAAGAGGTAAATTCACAATTTGTGTACTATTGTACAGATCGTTAATTGTCAAAAAATATTTACAAAAAGGTGACCCCAATTTGACCTTACTTCCTGTCCAAACCGGAAGTCAAAGTTTAATAATTTAAAAAAATTATATATCAACAACCAGAAGAGGTAAATTCACAATTTGTGTACTATTGTACAGATCGTTAATTGTCAAAAAATATTTACAAAACGGTGACCCCAATTTGACCTTACTTCCAGTCCAAACCGGAAGTCAAATTTAAATTTTTTTTTAAATCATATCTCAACAACCACAGGAGGTAAATTGACATTTGTTGCACCATTGTATAGATTGTTAATTGTTGAAAAATATTTACAAAAAGGTGACCCCAATTTGACCTTACTTCCTGTGCAAACCGGAAGTCAAAGTTTAATATTTAAAAACAATCGTATCTCAACAACCACAAGAGGTAAATTCACAATCTTTGCACTATTGTACAGATCGTTATTTGTCAAAACAATTTTACAAAAAGATGACCCCAATTTGACCTTACTTCCTGTCCACACCGGAAGTCAAAGTTTAATATAAAAAAAATCATATCTCAACAACCACAAGAGGTAAATTGACAATTTTTGTACCATTGTACTTAATTGTCAAAAAATATTTATACCCCAATTTGACCTTACTTCCTGTCCAAACCGGAAGTGAAAGTTTAATATTTAAAAAAAAATCATATCTCAACAACCACAGGAGGTAAATTGACATTTGTTGCACCATTGTATAGATTGTTAATTGTTGAAAAATATTTACAAAAAGGTGACCCCAATTTGACCTTACTTCCTGTCCAAACCGGAAGTCAAAGTTTAATATTTAAAAACAATCATGTCTCAACAACCACAAGAGGTAAATGCACAATCTTTGCACTATTGTACAGTTCGTTATGTGTCAAAACAATTTTACACAAAGATGACCCCAATTTGACCTTACTTCCTGTGCAAACCGGAAGTCAAAGTTTAATATTTAAAAAAATCATATCTCAACAACCACAACAGGTAAATGGAAATTTTTTGCACTAATGTATAGATTGTTAATTGTCGAAAAATATTTACATAAACATGACCCCAATTTGACCTTACTTCCTGTGCAAACCGGAAGTCAAAGTTTAATATTTAAAAACAATCGTATCTCAACAACCACAAGAGGTAAATTCACAATCTTTGCACTATTGTACAGATCGTTATTTGTCAAAACAATTTTACAAAAAGATGACCCCAATTTGACCTTACTTCCTGTCCACACCGGAAGTCAAAGTTTAATATAAAAAAAATCATATCTCAACAACCACAAGAGGTAAATTGACAATTTTTGTACCATTGTACTTAATTGTCAAAAAATATTTATACCCCAATTTGACCTTACTTCCTGTCCAAACCGGAAGTGAAAGTTTAATATTTAAAAAAAATCATATCTCAACAACCACAGGAGGTAAATTGACATTTCTTGCACCATTGTATAGATTGTTAATTGTCAAAAGTATTTACACAAAGGTGACCCCAATTTGACCTTACTTCCTGTCCAAACCGGAAGTCAAAGTTTAATATTTAAAAACAATCATATCTCAACAACCACAAGAGGTAAATGCACAATCTTTGCACTATTGTACAGTTCGTTATGTGTCAAAACAATTTTACACAAAGATGACCCCAATTTGACCTTACTTCCTGTGCAAACCAAAGTTTAATATTTAAAAAAATCATATCTCAACAACCACAACAGGTAAATGGAAATTTTTTCCACTATTGTATAGATTGTTAATTGTCGAAAAATATTTACAAAAACATGACCCCAATTTGACCTTACTTCCTGTCCAAACCGGAAGTCAAAGTTTAATATTTTAAAAATTCATATCTCAACAACCACAACAGGTAAATGGAAATTTTTTGCACTATTGTATAGATTGTTAATTGTCGAAAAATATTTACAAAAACATGACCCCAATTTGACCTTACTTCCTGTCCAAACCGGAAGTCAGAGTTTAACATTTAAAAAAATCATATCTCAACAACCACAAGAGATAAATTCACAATTCTTTCACCATTGTACAGATCGTTAATTGTCAAAAAATATTTTCAAAAAGGTGACCCAATTTGACCTTTACTTCCTGTCCAAACCGGAAGTCAAAATTTAATATTTAACAAAAATCATATCTCAACAACCACAAGAGATAAATTCACAATTCTTTCACCATTGTACAGATCGTTAATTGTCAAAAAATATTTTCAAAAAGGTGACCCCAATTTGACCTTTACTTCCTGTCCAAACCGGAAGTCAAAGTTAAATATTTAAAAAAATCATATCTCAACAACCACAAGAGGTAAATTCACAATGTTTGTAACATTGTACAGATCGTTAATTGTCAAAAAATATTTACAAAAAGGTGACCCCAATTTGACCTTACTTCCTGTCCAAACCGGAAGTCAAAGTTTAATAATTTAAAAAAATTATATATCAACAACCAGAAGAGGTAAATTCACAATTTTTGTACTATTGTACAGATCGTTAATTGTCAAAAAATATTTACAAAACGGTGACTCCAATTTGACCTTACTTCCTGTCCAAACCGGAGGTCAAATTTTACTATTTAAAAAAATCATATCTCAACAACCAGAAGAGGTAAATTCACAATTTTTGTACCATTGTACAGATCGTTAATTGTCAAAAAATATTTACAAAACGGTGACCCCAATTTGACCTTACTTCCTGTCCAAACCGGAAGTCAAAGTTTAATATTTAAAAACAATCATATCTCAACAACCACAAGAGGTAAATGCACAATCTTTGCACTATTGTACAGTTCGTTATTTGTCAAAACAATTTTACACAAAGATGACCCCAATTTGACCTTACTTCCTGTGCAAACCGGAAGTCAAAGTTTAATATTTAAAAACAATCGTATCAACAACCACAAGAGGTAAATTCACAATCTTTGCACTATTGTACAGATCGTTATTTGTCAAAACAATTTTACAAAAAGATGACCCCAATTTGACCTTACTTCCTGTCCACACCGGAAGTCAAAGTTTAATATAAATAAAAACATATCTCAACAACCACAAGAGGTAAATTGACAATTTTTGTACCATTGTACTTAATTGTCAACAAATATTTACGGTGACCCCTAATTTGACCTTACTTCCTGTCCAAACCGGAAGTGAAAGTTTAATATTTAAAAAATCATATCTCAACAACCACAGGAGGTAAATTGACATTTGTTGCACCATTGTATAGATTGTTAATTGTTGAAAAATATTTACAAAAAGGTGACCCCAATTTGACCTTACTTCCTGTCCAAACCGGAAGTCAAAGTTTAATATTTAAAAACAATCATATCTCAACAATCACAAGAGGTAAATGCACAATCTTTGCACTATTGTACAGTTCGTTATTTGTCAAAACAATTTTACACAAAGATGACCCCAATTTGACCTTACTTCCTGTGCAAACCGGAAGTCAAAGTTTAATATTTAAAAACAATCGTATCTCAACAACCACAAGAGGTAAATTCACAATCTTACAAAAAGATGACCCCAATTTGACCTTACTTCCTGTCCACACCGGAAGTCAAAAGTTTAATATTTAAAAAAATCATATCTCAACAACCACAAGAGGTAAATTGACAATTTTTGTACCATTGTACTTAATTTTCAAAAAATATGTATACCCCAATTTGACCTTACTTCCTGTCCAAACTGGAAGTGAAAGTTTAATATTTAAAAAAAATCATATCTCAACAACCACAGGAGGTAAATTGACATTTTTGTACCATTGTACAGATTGTTAATTGTCAAAAGTATTTACACAAAGGTGACCCCAATTTGACCTTACTTCCTGTCCAAACCGGAAGTCAAAGTTTAATATTAAAATAATTTCTAAATTCAGTATTGTATTGTATTCACATAAACTTCTCGCGAGAACTTCAACAGACGTTAACATTTGACTTCTCCAACACTTCGAATTGATGACGTAACCATTTTAACTTCAACCGAACACCTTGTTTTTGTTGTGACAAAAACTTATATCTAGTTAGGATTATTTTCTTTAATAAATTGAAAAAGGACCACACTGTCTTGCTGCCAGGGTTAATGTTACCCCTATATTTTGGGGCTGTGTTCCCCTTGCCCCGTTTTATAATCACCCTTAGATCTACTGACCTTGTACAGTTTCTTTACCTGACAACGGTCTTTCAATGGTCAATGATTAAATGGAAATTTACCATTTGCCGGAGGGACGCCTTCAAGTGACATCCAGAGGTCATTGTGGTAATGTCTGTAATGATGGATGGTCCAACGACAACACAGACGTTGTATGTCGACAGCTTGGTTTCGCTTCCTTTTCGACATTCATTATGTCTAATTTTAAGAGCGGTAGTGGACGAATATTTTTTGACGATGTGGTCTGTTCAGAGAAAACCCTGTTTGAGTGTTCTAATGGGGTATGGTGATATAATAATTGCAATCATTCAGAAGACGTCAGCATTATATGTGTTTTGATCATTTAAATGATCCTGTATCATTACCTGCAACTACCACTTCTGCTAAGTAAATAAAAATAAGATGTGTCCATAACTGAACCCAGTGTTCATCACATGCTCCCAAAAACTACCCATTAATTCAATGTTGTTTCCTTTGAAAGACCATTGCTAATAGGGCAACTAAAATTCACCATAACATGACATTACATGACTAATTTATTTTAACCAGTACATTAGGAAAATAATGGTTATTTGTCTCTATTAGTAATGGTTCTGACAGCTAGCCCATGGCAAACCAAATATAACCTGCCAAAATCTTACTTTGAACATAGGTGTATTACACGAAGATGGCACGTTACGTCTTGCTGATGGCGATCAACCCTCAAATGGGCGTCTTGAAGTGTACTACGAAGGCCAGTGGGGCACAGTCTGTGAGGACAAGTGGGATCTTAAAGACGCTCAAGTCGTTTGTCGTCAGCTTGGCTTTGGCTCAGCTGACCCTTCATTTTTTAAAGGCTTCTTTGGAAAAGGGAACGGTCCCATTTTAATGAATGATGTCAAATGCAATGGTACCGAGTCGTCTCTCGTGAATTGCTCGATGAACAGGAGACATATCAACTGTGATCATGATGATGACATCGGTGTTGTATGCCAGAGACCTGGTAAGGATGAAATCAAATGTAGACTTTGGGGAGAGAGGGGTAGGGTCGTTATGTGTTTAGATTGGCGCAATATTACTTCCACTGATACTTAAAAGGTTTTTTATTTGCAAAATGCTATAAGGTTGCATATGTATCTTGACAGCTTCAAGTTTCACAAGTATCAACGTTGTTCCATGAATATTTTGCATGCCATTCAAGTATTCCCAGTTCCATCAAACCACACGTTTAGTGCGTGATGGAGGGCGGAAAAAGGGTTTGTTACGAAGCCCGGGAAGGGACAGTGGTAAGAAAAACAAATTACTCCATTGGATTAGTAATCCGTTCCCACGGATTCCTAATCCGTGCGAACGGATTCCTAATCCGTGCGAACGGATTACTAATCAGTGCGAACGGATTACTAATCAGTGCGAACGGATTACTAATCAGTGCGAACGGATTACTAATATAATCCGTGCGCACGGATTACTCCATTGAATTTTTTTTCTTACCACTGTCCCTTCCTGGGCTTCGTAGTTTGTTGTCAATTGCCTACAGTTATTGTAAAGACTCCACCCTGACCTGACTTGTTAACGTATTGTTGTGTTTTAGGTTCTGTAAGGTTGAGTGGCAGCCCAACATCACTTGACACCCAAGGTAGGCTTGAGGTGTTTCTAAATGGAGACTGGCACCCAGTTTGCAACACTGGGTGGGATCTATCTACGGCCCATATGGTGTGTCGGCAACTTGGCTTCAGTTCCGCAATAAACACTAATGGCAGAGATGGATATGGATTGGGACATGACAATGGTGTTGTTGAAAGGGTATTGTTTTCATGAGGGAATGTATCTTTAGATCAATTCTAGGGCTGTGTAATTTGTTACAGCTTATTCACAGAGAAATGCCGAAGCAAACAGAACATGTTTTAATGGGACTTTCCCAAATGCGTTTTTCTTTTGAGAACGAGAGCGAGAGCGAGAGCGAGAGCGAGAACGAGAACGTGAACGTTGTATTTAGAAATGCCCAGGAACTAGCAAGTATTCGCGATAGGCGTGCGACACGAAATTGGCCAATCACAGTGTACGTTTGTATTCGCTTCACGCAGACGTGTTGGTTTCCAACTGGATCTTTTTCAATATAAATAAATGACTGAACATGGTTGCAAAATTGAGATGGGCGTTTATGAATGGGAAAACAAGTTTCACTAGTGGTCATTTACACAGAATAAACACGGGCTATAAAGGACATAGCCGAATACTGTACCACGCGACAAACTTTGATTTCCCTTACTATAAAACCATCAAAATGAGGAAGAAATAAGCAATCCTATGTACTTGAAGAAGGTATTTTGTTTTACTCATTTGATATGAACAATCGAAAGTACTTTCTGTATGGTCCAATCGTTTGCAGTACCAGACAGAAACAAAGTTTGGACAAACCTGTCCTTCTATTTCAGGTCACTTGTGTTGGTACTAATGTGACACTAGCAGATTGCAAGGTGGACATTGTGGAGGGACGTCAACATTGTCAAGATGATGGCTCTCGTGATGTTATCGTTGAATGCCTGAGATTTGATTCAGGTAGGAGGACTAAGGGGAAATATTTACGAAATAAATTTTAAACATGTGGAAAACATGTTTTAAAAAAGACCATTTATAACTCCATTATTATCGTAATACGTTTATTGATAGACCCTTGCTTTCCCCCTCCCCCTTCGTTGTCCAGATGGAAAAGTAAAGCTTTCTGGCACTGAACCAGCATTTAAGGGAATGGTACAGATTCTCGTTGAAGGAGTATGGGGCGCCATCTGTGATGATAATTGGAACATCGATGATGGCAGCGTTGTTTGTACACAGCTTGGCTATGGGGGAGCTAAATCCGTCTATCGGAGTCAGAACTATAAAGGTATGTAAAGGCAGATTACAAAGGTGATTACCTGAAGTTAAATTGATCAAATTATTACCAAGAAGTTGCATTGGTGATATCAGACATCGCATTCGCGAATATTTTTGCGAATATTTGCGATGTCGTGAATTTTTTCGCGAATATTTGCACGAATATTTGCGATGTCGTGAATTTTTTCGCAAATATTTGCAATGTCGTGAAAATTTTTCGCGAATATTTGCGATGTCGTGAATTTTTTCGTGAATATTTGCGCAAATATTTGCGATGCGTGAATTTTATTGCATACCTTGTCGCATACCTTTGCAGTGAGTCATATCTGTACGCGGACAATATTCTTTAACAATCTAGGGAGTAGGGAGGATAGTCCCCTTTAGGCTAGTGGTGACTTTTTGTAAGTTATAAGCTATGGTAAAAGAACGTTACCCCTGTAAATAAAGTTTCCCAATTTTCACAGCAGTGCAAACCATTAATATCGTACACTGCATCAACAAAATAAACAAATGTTGTGTTTAATTAGTATTGCTAATCATTGTCATTTGTTTTATATGGTTGCAGAGGTTGATGATATACCCATTTTCAGACATCCAGTCTGCTCTGGGAAGGAGGAAAACATCACATCGTGCAAGAATAATGTGTGGAGTCACACAGACAAATGTCCAAAATGGCGGGTCGGAGTTGAATGTCACCAAAGCAACTTTGAAACATACCAACAGCAAGGTATGTGTGGGGGCAGAAATAGCAAGGTCATAATTATGAGCTTGCCGTTTTAAATAATATTTTCAATTTGTTTAATCGGATGCA
Source organism: Zoroaster sp. YZ-2022 (assembly GCA_029582265.1). Classification (NCBI taxonomy): domain Eukaryota; kingdom Metazoa; phylum Echinodermata; class Asteroidea; order Forcipulatida; family Zoroasteridae; genus Zoroaster; species Zoroaster sp. YZ-2022. The sequence continues at coordinate 24,502,905 of CM055823.1, forward strand.
ATTGATATATCCATTTTACATGGGCTCAACAGCTACTTTAATTGTTGTGATATCAGATGCAAATAATCCATTCTACATTCTCTACAGGCTTATCAACCACTTCCGTTGCCGTGATTGCCGCCATCGCCGCCATCTCAGCTGTTGCATTTCTTATCTTCCTGATAATTATCATCTCCATCATTATCAAAAAAGTGATGTCAAAGAAGGATCGGTATGAAATAGACATCCCTTTGTCCCCACCATCATCTTCCCCTTATCCCCAAGCCACACCCTTTGGTGATAAATTTGAGCCTAAATATACATCCTGTCAGGAGTCGTCTGAGCCTGTTGCATCGGCGGGATGGTGTAATCCAGTTTCTGAGACATCCCCGCCACTGAAGCCAGTTTCAATTCAGATCTTTCCACCAGAAGACACTCGTCATAAAAATTCCAAGTGTTAGGCCAAAAAGGAAAATTCTTATGTGGTGCTGGAATCCCATTTTAGATACCCTGGATCTACCTAGGATCATATAGGCAAACAAAAACTCCATGCTCAACTTTGAAACATGGTTTAAAAACAAAATGGTTGCAAATGAAAATAAAATAATAAATAAATAAAAATACTTTATTTTCTTTAAAATGTCATTAAAATGTCATTTATACTATACATGTTCCAGTTAGTTATTGTAGATGAGTATTTTATGATGATTTTGAATCAACTAAAAACCATTTGAACTATTCCATAAATTTACGTTATTGAATGTTTATGTCTGTTGCGTCAGGTATATGTTCATAACTTAAGTGATGCTGCAAAATTAGCAATTAAAACAGTAAATTCATATGAACACAAAGTATACATCAGCTATCAAGGCAATATTAATAATAGGCTATAATAATAATAATAATAATGAAGATTTATAACGCGCACGTATCCACCTAAAAAGGCGCTCAAGGCGCCGTACAAGAGAACATAAGAAAATACATAATATTAAATACAACAACCATACAATCAAGCACAAACATAATGCATCACAGGTACTGTATGACATAATTATTCAAAAAGCACTTGACATAAGGTGTGTTTTAAGACATTTCTTGCAATAGTCCGGCAGGATTTTACATGATGTGGGAGTGCATTCCATAAACGTGGTGCAGCGACTGAAAATGATCTATCATCACCCCAAGTATGTTTAGATTTTGGTTCAATAAGAAATGATTTTGTACTTGAGCATACGTTCCTTGAAGTTGTGTATGTGTTCAACAGTTCGGAGATGTAAGTAGGTGCATGCCCATAAAGAGATTTGAAGACAATCAGCATTAGTTTGTAAGTGATTCTGTGAGCCAGTGCAGTTCGTTTAAAATGGGGGTGATACGGCATAATTTCTTTGATATTGAATACAGTATCACCCCAAGTATGTTTAGATTTTGGTTCAATAAGAAATGATTTTGTACTTGAGCATACGTTCCTTGAAGTTGTGTATGTGTTCAACAGTTCGGAGATGTAAGTAGGTGCATGCCCATAAAGAGATTTGAAGACAATCAGCATTTAGTTTGTAAATGATTCTGTGAGCCAGTGCAGTTCGTTTAAAATGGGGGTGATACGGCATGATTTCTTTGATATTGAATACCGGTAATTGTCACCAATGATTTATCTTCCCTTAGGCAAACAATAACTAACTTTTAACAGTGTAACTTTATAGTTAGCACAACTGTACAAAATAAGATTGATATATAATTGGCAACATAAAATATGACTTTTTTTCTAGAGTTGACACGAAACCTTTAAACTTATTTTTTCTCTAAAATAAATTGCAAAAGAAAGGTTATAACGCTTTCGAGAAAAGTTGTATGGGATTATTATTTAAAAATATTTGCACAGCATCGATGCAAGTACTCGGAGAGTCATCTTTTAGGAAGAAGGCTAATAACAATAAACTGTCGTGTATTTCTGTTAGATGTCTTATTGAGAGTTCATGACATTAGTATCAAAGTAATGAATGAATTAAACGTTTCAGTATTTACATATATAACGCCTTGTTTTTACTTCAGTATTCTAATGAGACTGGTATACCGTATACATGTACTTTTAATTTTTTATAAACTTTATTAAAATACTGTACTAAACAGAATTAAACAACATGTACGCAATCCTTTCCTATTAAGTAAGATGCCTTTATTGTTCTTCATTGTTATATTATCTTGTACTGCAGTAGTAGGACTATTTCTTTAAAAGTTTATTTGTTTTGATTATTACATTCCAGAAGTATATAATGGAAATAAAATTTAATTAATAGAAATTAAATTGAATTGAATTGACAATAATAACTTGTATAAACAGCTGTACCTTTAATAACCGAATTCTTACGTAAGGACTACTTTAATTAATGCTGAATTGTTTTAGTTTTGGGAGTATAATAAAATATAAAAACAAATAAAACCACATTGTTTATCCTAGAACTATTGGGAACTTGTTTGCGGAGACATAATTTCTTCCTTTTTTCAATAGAAGTGCGTGCATTGGCTCTAAAAAACATATTGTTGATTTTGGATTCTCGTGATGTCCTAGGCATCTATCAGGACTTGTAATGACATGGGTGCCAATACTTACGAATATAATACGAGTACTTATTCATCTGAGTACGAGTAGCGAGCTGAGGCATGCACAGTGTACATGCATGGACAACATTTGCTGTGGGTACGGCCGGGTTGTAGCGAGCGGGGGATGACACCCCAATAATTGTTCTCATTAGGTGTTCGAGCCACAGCGCGAACACCTCTTGATATTGTTCGGGTTTTTTTTTTAGGTGTTCGAGCCACAGCGCGAACACCTCTTGATATTGTTCGGGTTTATTTTTTTTTACTTTTTCTTCTCCTCGTTGAATATCCAGAGCAAAAATCATAGTTGCAGAGTTCACAGAACATTAAAACTTCACACATACTTAGACCTTAACATGTAGTTGTATCTTAAGTTGTGACGTCATAGTGAGGTCATCAGATATCGAATTACACTCAATCAAAGTTTAATATTTCAAAAAATTATATCTCATGAACCACAAAAGATATTTTCACAATATTTACACCATGTTATAGATCTTGAATTATGTGATTTTTCGTACACAGCCGTGACCCCAATCTGACCTTACTTCCTGTCCAAACCGGAAGTCAAAGTTTAATATTTAAAAAAAATCATATCTCAACAACTACAATAGGTAAATTGACATTTTTTGCACCATTGTATAGATTGGTAATTGTCGAAAAAAAAGTACACAAAGGTGACCCCAATTTGACCTTACTTCCTGTCCAAACCGGAAGTCGAAGTTTATTATTTTAAAAAAAATCATATCTCAACAACCACAAGAGGTAAATTCAGTTTTTGCACCATTGTACAGATTGTTAATTGTCAAAAATATTTACAAAAACATGATCCCAATTTGACCTTTACTTCCTGTCCAAACTGGAAGTCAAAGTTTAATATTAAAAATATATCTCAACAACCACAAGGGGTAAATTCACAATCTTTCCACCATTGTATAGATTGTTAATAATTGTCGAAAAATATTTACACAAAAGTGACCCCAATTTGACCTTACTTCCTGTCCCAACCGGCAGTCAAAGTTTAATATTGAAAAAAAAATCATATCTCAACAACTACAATAGGTAAATTGAAATTTTTTGCACCATTGTATAGATTGTTAATTGTCGAAAAATATTTACACAAAGGTGACCCCAATTTGACCTTACTTCCTGTCCAATCCGGAAGTCAAAGTTTAATAATTTAAAAAATCATATCTCAACAACCACAAGAGGTAAATTCACAGTTTTTGCACCATTGTACAGATTGTTAATTGTCAAAAATATTTACAAAAACATGATCCCAATTTGACCTTTACTTCCTGTCCAAACTGGAAGTCAAAGTTTAATATTAAAAAATAATACTGCAAAGTTTCTTTAAAAACATTCTGACGTCATCATCACTGCCCTGACAAAACTCGAACACCTATGTGTTTGTAATATCACAAACACTGCCGTCTAGTTTATTATTTTTTTAATTTATTTATTCATTATTTATTTATAGAATTTATTTATAGAAATCTTTACAGATGGTTGCTCATCCAGCACAGCTGATCATTAATTGGGGCCTTCTTATTGTACTGTTACCTTTTGCAAGTGATGATTAAAAGTGATTGATGATATGCAGGACACGATCTCAGCTTTTGCTTCCACTTTGTTGGTTTAATTAAAAAAATCTATTGAGACAGGAAACCTTTCTTAAGGCAGAGACAAAAATAAAATAAAAATCCAAAGGTTATCATTTGTATAAAAAGATTATCATGACTTGGGTAGCAAAAAAATCGTAGTCTGCAGAAAAGACACCCGATGTATTTCCCATTTGCTTTATTATATAAACCCCTTTGTAAATCCTGAAGGAACACTTTTTCAAATCTATGCATACCATTTTAAGATGGATATTATACAATATGTATCATTTCAATCATCATTTAAGTCTTTCACATCTTTGTCTTTAATGCGAATTTGCCCTAAACTTGCCGTTACCTTCATATAGCTTTCTACACTTCGTTAACGTCGTCTGCTTCGTTTTACCTACCTACCGCGTGATGGCGCCCTTCCCCATGTACCAATTTCGGCTGCCGTGCAAGTTAACGGCACTAGTGTCCTATCTAAGCTTCCTTATTTTGGAGTATCTTTGATGCATGCGCATATGCATTAGATCGCTAGCTACTACTTAGACCGACCACACGTACAGGTACGTTGCATTTGCTATTTCTCTCTTTCTCTCAGCTCAGGTGGTGACCCTCGTCAGCTCAAAATCTGCACATTTCCGCACTGAAACGTTCACAAAACCTGCCCTTCACCTTCATCAAAAACTAAGTAAGTATAGGCCCATTTGCAATTTATATTGCTGGTGAAAGACATTCAAGACACCGTACGTTGTATCGTGGACCGTTGCTGTAGCTGTGTCTGTACTGTATAGATAGCTAGCTAGCTGCATGAATTCCATCGTCCGCCGCGCGCGCGCCCCGCGCCAGACTTACGTACTGAACATGTACAACACACATACTACATGTACATGTACATGTACATGTACATGTATATGTACATGTACATGTACATGCCACCGCTGTTCAAAATGCTCTGCAGGCGACATGTGGTTTGGGCGCATGCGCGAGAATTTTGAAGGGTCATACAAAAATGCATATTCATAACGTGACCTTTACTTTTTTTTCCGTCGCGGAGTTCATTGATAAAAACGCCTGTTACATACTGAAAATTAATTTCAAAGAGAATTTTTAACCAATAGGATTAGAAAGAATATGTCGTCTGCAAATATTGAACTAACATTACAGCAATATGGGCAAACGCGCGAATTTCCTTGAAGTTTTTGTGCACAACTCTGGCCCTTGACAAGAGCGCGCACGCTGAAAAAGGTAATATTTCAAAGCGGATTTTCTTCCTGAAGGTGAATTTTCCTTGAGACATAAAAAGTATGGTAGGTGAAAGAACTCTTATTTTAACTAATTATTACTTTGTTATTTCAGCAAACCCAGTAGGTAACTTTTAAACGGTGGGATTCCCCTGCGGCTTTAGCGTTGTTAAACAAAAGATTTCTGGGGAACCCGTTACGGTTTTGGGGATGACATCATTGTGTATGCGTGTGCATACACACACGGATTAGATTGTGGGCGTTTTCATTGTAAGGGGGGTTAAATAATTTTTTAATAACGTTAGAATATAAAAAAAACGGGAATGATTTGAGTTTATAAGCCAATATGAACCAATATTTAATACATATATTCTGTTCACTCTTCCATTTTAAATTAATTTAAGGATTTTTTTCCTTTCTATGCACTCCAAATCCATTATTTAAACAGCGAAGATTTAATCAATAGCAATATTTCACCTGTTTTGAATTGCTGCCCAGAGGCCGTTACTTGGGTTTGCTCAGGTATAATCACCATGAAACTGTTCTTCGTGAGTTTAACTACCCTCCTATGCTTGATTTTTCAAGAAAAAAATTCACGAAAGACGTACAATAACGTCAAAAATGGACCAAAAATTAGCTTCTCTCGATCTGTAAAATTTCACGGATGCTCAATATTTGATGCACATTGAAGACGCTTTTTACACTTCGGGTTTCGATGAATTCACCCAGAAACGTGTCATCTTGTAAAGCCATGACTGTAGATTGATGTGTGATCTTTGTTCATTGAGGTCATTTGACATTTGCACTCACTTTGATCGTACACCTCCAGTCGATTATATTTCGATTCTTGGATTTTTTGTTATTTTTAATAATTTCGTCAAAATCTCGTATAAATATCGACAAAATATCTTTTTTCCGTGAGAAATTTTTTTTGGGTGTATTTTCACGACAATTTCGATTCATTTTCGATTTCATTTCGACGACTTTCGACTGTTTAGATCATTTCGACTGGCATTTCGACAAATTTCGACTGTTTAGAATGATTTAGAGTTTTTTCGATTAATTTCCGATTTTTTAAAAATATTTGGACAAATGTTTAGATTTATTTCGACTGTTACGATTGTTTAGACTATTTAGACAGTTTAGATTTATTTCGACTGTTTTTCGAACTTTTAGACTGTTAAGACTATTTCGATTTCATTTTCGACAGTTTCGATAAAATGTCGACAAAATTTCGATAAATTTGATCGAAACTTTATCGAAAAATATTGGTCAGGTTTAATAATTTTCGATTAATGATTTTTTTTTTCGACAAATATCGACAAATATCGACAAATATCGACAGTTTCGAATTTTTTTGACTCTTTAGACTATTTCGACTTTTCTCGAAAAAATGTTGTAAAAAATCAAAAATCTTGACGAAACACGATCGAGAGAGTCGAAATCTCTGTGGGACCATAGCATTACTTTTCGACCAAACAAAACACGGACATCGTCAACACTTTTGCGTGAGATGTTTACATGGTTACACCATAGAGCTACAACCCAAGGAGTTCGAACTTAGCGGGCAATTAGAATCAGCCAATTAGCGCTGTCAGCAAACCCATAGCCAAAGCACTGCAACACCTGCTGAGAGCTCGTAAACATTACAACCGCAAGCCGTCTTTTGAATATGCAGTGCATCGCCGCGTTTTACACTGGTAACCGACAGCCCCGCTGCACTCAGTGCGTTTGCACTCGACATGACGTCATCGCTGCATTTTGTTTTTGTCACTGGATTAATAGTATGGCACTGATCGCCATAGAGCTAAACGCATGCGCAGTCGATTGCAGAGTACCACACGTTTCCGATCAGTATGTGCAGTTATAGCAACAACGGAAATCTTTTTGACAGTTTTGATCGTGAAAATCGGACAATATTTCATGCAAAGAAATACCCACAATGCAGTGTATTACTTGATGAGCTTTCCGGCTGTGAGCATGCTAATCGGCGTTTACATTGCGGTCGTTAGGATTAGGGCGGCGACGGTCATATTGTCTTTGAAGTCGGAAAGTTCGAACTCCTTGGGTTGTAGCTCTATGGTTACACCACGGAGGAGGAGCCTCAAACGTCACATTCCCGAGTGTAAGGGAATTGGCGACAGAGCAGTTAAAATCGAGATGCTGGTTGAGGGTGAAAATAAACTACGTTTTATAAATGTTTATAAAAAGATGAAAGCTCCTTTCGTCATATACAGACTTTGAAGCGTTACTTGAAAAGATTGACGATGCGAGTGGAACCAATACTAAAACATTTCAAAAACACGCAGTTTGTGGGTCTGCGTACATAGTCGTTAGATGCGACGGTCAAACTCAACCACCCAAGGTATACAGGGGACAAGATGCCTCCAAATACTTTTTGGATGCAGTACTAAAAGAAGCAAAAAACATCAACGAAATATTTAAAACCCTAAAAAATGTTGATGACAATGGACGAAAAGAAAAATTATAAAAAATCCAAAAAGTGTTGGATTTGTGAAAAAGATTTTGACAAAGGCGACAAGAAAGTACGGGATCATTGTCACATTACTGGAAAATATCGAGGAGCGGCGCATGATTACTGTAATTTAAAACTGAGCATAAAACCGAGCATAAAACCGTACAGTACGCCTATCCCCGTGGTATTCCATAATTTGTGAGGTTACGACTCTCATCTCATCATGCAAGCTATAATATAAGTCAAACTGAAGGAGATCTAGGCTGTATCGCAAACAATATGGAAAAGTATATTTCTTTTTCAATCGGACGATTTATAATAGACAGCGCTCAATTTTTATTGGCTTCACTCGATAAGCTCGTTAAATCAAACGATCCCGATTCTTTACTAATCACGAAAGAGTACGAACTGGATCCAAACAAGATTGGGCTGCTTTAAAAAAAAGGGGGGTATTTATCCCTACGAGTACATGGACAATTCTAAACGTTTTAAAGAAACGAGTCTTCCTCCGAAAGACGCTTTTTATAGTAGCCTGAACGACGAAGGCATTACAGATGAGAAATATCTACACGCTCAGAACGTCTTCAAAACGTTCAAATGTAAAAATCTAGGGGATTATCACGACCTCTATGTGCAAACGGATACTTTATTATTAGCGGACGTCTTTGAGAATTTTCGTAAAACTTGTATGAAACAGTATGGGTTAGATCCCGCTCATTATTACACTTGTCCGGGCGGATGCTCTGTTGAAACATTCAAACGTGTGTTTCGAGTTGTTGACGGATTACGACATGCATTTATTTATAGAAAAGGGTCTCAGAGGAGGGACGTCTATGGTGAGCGAGAGATACGTTAAAGCAAACAATCCCTACCTCTCGGATTACGACCGATCAAAACCTACGAATTACATCCAATACCTCGACGTGAATAACCTTTATGGCTGGGCGATGAGTCAAAACATTCCAACGGGAAAATTTGAATGGTTAACGAGAGATGAAATACTTTCAACGAGGTTTGAATCAATCTCGCTAGAATTGAGCAAAGGGTACATTTTCGAAGTTGATCTTGAATATCCTAAACGGTTACACAATCTTCACAACGCATTTCCACTCGCGCCAGAGTCGTTGGAGAATCCCAATGAATGGATGTTTTCCTATCGTGAGAAATTAAAAAAAATTCATCGCGTTTTAAAATTTAATCAAGAACCGTGGATGAGGTCGTATATAGATCTAAATACAAATTTGAGGAAAAAATGCCGAGTCAGATTTTGAAAAAGATTTGTACAAGCTCATGAATAATTCCGTCTTTGGAAAAACGATGGAAAATTTACGAAATCGAGTCAACGTGAATCTAGTGAGATTAAAATGTTGCAAAAAAGAAGAAACTCGTATCCGTAAATTAATAGCGAGGCCATCTTTTGCTAATGCCAAGATTTTTGATTACAATCTGGCGGCCATCCACATACACAAAACGAGTCTCAAACTCAACCGCCCGGTATACGTCGGAATGAGCATACTGAATTTATCTAAACATTTAATTAATGTACGATTTTTATTACTATCATTTAAAACCAAAGTACGGCGACAGGTGCAATCTACTTTACACGGATACGGACAGCTTATTACTCAATATTCAAACGGAGGATATTTACGAGGACATGTCAGAAAACAAACATCTCTACGATTTTAGTAATTATTCTAAAGATCATTTCCTCTATTCCGACGCGAATAAAAAGGTTATCGGTAAAATGAAAGACGAAACATCGGGAACTCAAATCTCTGAATTTGTGGGTCTAAGGCCAAAAATGTACTCAGCACTTTTATCGAATGAGGAATCTTTAAGAAAAGCCAAGGGCGTGAAAAAGTCTGTTTTGATAAAGAAAATTCTACACGAGGATTACAAACAAGTTTTATCTCAAAATAAGACTCTTTCCCACCCTATGAATTTTATTATAAATGAGAATCATAACATTTACACATTACGCGTCAATAAAATATCATCACCGCTGGATACAAAGAGATATATACTACCAGATGGAATTCAAACTCTCGCTTACGGCCATTATAAAACAAACTTTTAATAAAACAAAGAAAAACAGCTCTAGATAATATGCAACAAACCTTTTATTGAAACCACGGCAAAAATAATATCTCAGTAACGCATAAAATATATCGACGATAAAGCAAAAAAAATTATTGTTCATCATCAATGGCGAAGCGAGTTTATTGTTCTTTGACGAAAAGTGTTCCTACCATGAGCGGTCATGGATAAAAATAGTTCGATGATGTCATCGCCAATGTCGAAGCAAAATCTATTGTCTCTCGACGAAAAGTGTTCCTACCATGAGCGGTCAAGGGTCATGGATAAAGATAGCTACATGAGTTAGCACCACCAATGACGAAGCGAGTCTATTGTCTCTCAACGAAAAGTGTTCCTACCATGAGCGGTCAAGGGTCATGGATAAAAATAGCTCAATGAAGTTGTCATCCATGACGCTATTCGTTCACAGACGAAATCCGCTTCTCTGTGAGCGGTCAAAGGTCATGGATAAAAATAGTTCAATGAAGTTGTCATCAATGGCGCTATTCGTTCACAGACGAAATCCGCTTCTCCATGAGCGGTCAAGGGTCATGGATAAAAATAGTTCAATGAAGTTGTCATCAATGACTCTATTCGTTCACAGACGAAATCCGCTTCTCCATGAGCGGTCAAGGGTCATAATAATAATAATAATAATAATAATGTGTGGACTTATATAGCGCACGTATCCACCAACTGAGTGGTGCTCAAGGCGCATATTATTACCCCTGCTCATAAGGCTCATAAGGCTCATATATTAAATCATTCCTGAAACCATCTCAGCTCCCTGGGGAGTATACAGCTCAATTGCTGCCATTACAGCGCATATAGGGCTAAACAACCAACTCTGCCCTCACAGGTACCCATTTAACCCCTGGGTGGAGAGAAGCAATTGTGGTTAAGTGTCTTGCTCAAGGACACAAGTGTCACGGCCGGGATTCGAACCCACATTCTGCTGCTAACAACAGAACTTGAGTCCGGTAAGCTAGACCGCTCGGCCACGACACTCATGGATAAAAATAGTTCCATGAAGCCATCATCAATGACGCTATTCGTTCACAGACGAAATCCGCTTCTCCATGAGCGGTCAAGGGTCATGGATAAAAATAGTTCAATGAAGTCAGCATCAATGACGCTATTCGTTCACAGACGAAATCCGCTTCTCCATGAGCGGTCAAGGGTCATGGATAAAAAATAGTTCAATGAAGTCAGCAACGATAGAGGAAAAGGTGGATACTCATAATTAGTAGTATTATACGCAGTATTTCATACATCAGTGAGAATTTTGCCAATACTGGGCTACACCTTTATCCATTTGCATGACTTGTATTTGGTTTTTACGCCGGTATAGTTCGGAAATTGGGATTCCCAATTTCTGAAAATGGGGGTAATTTCTAAAATATTTCGCAAGTTTACGTAGTTTTCTTGCGTACGATTCATGGATCCCAACATTTTGTTTAAGCCACTGATCCCAAGTACAAGTGACAGCCCTCTTGTTCAATTTAAAAAGTTTAAAGGCTATATTTAGACACTCTCCATACTCTAGGGAGGCGGCAATTGTGAAAGAATTTTGCTTTTTGATCCCCTCATAGCCAGCCACAAGATATTTTTTCGCCTGACCAAGGGTTGTCACACTATCCCTGACATCAGCGACAATAGGACAAAATAATTGACCGCTAGTGGCAATTTTACCAAGTAAATAATTGTTCAAAGTTGATTTGATTTTTTAGGGGTTTTGCCGAGTAGATAATTTAGATCAGCGGACCTTCTTTTTCAAGATTGTTAATGAATACCAACATATCGTTATAGTATTTTCTAAAGGCCTGAATGGTTTGCAGATCATTTTCACCCCATGGATAGGTGTACTGCGTATATTTATCTAGAGTAGGGATATCTAAATCCATACACTCTGTAATATCCATAATGACTACTAAAATATAAGCACTTACCTTACCGATTGCGTTACAGACCCGATATGATAAAATATATTCGCTGTAGCCTATACATTACTGAATAGGAAATGAGAATATTACGAAACAAGTTTTCTCACGGTAGAATTTCAATAGAATCACTCAATGGAGATAATAGCCATAGAATCGCTCATAATAGGATGGAATGCGGACGTGAAATTTGAATGGATTCATTCAACCGATAGAGCACAGGCGAGAATGACTCAACAACTACGTCAGATAACGATGATGTCACCAAGTTTAGAATTCGCAAGAGGGTGTTATATTTTTGGCGGGAGTTCAGTGTCCTTTGGAACAATCTGTAGTTCTTCTCTAACAAAGGATCGAGTAGGACCTGATTCTAAATAATACAATATGGGTTGATTTTCTGCTACTGTCCAGGATTTAATGGCGTATGTTTTAATGGACCATATTGGATCGGTAGCTCTCCGCTTCTCCGGGCGCGTATAAATATCTAACTAGTTCGTTTCTCGCAATTCTCTTCTCCATGTGATGAGCTGGAGAAGCTGGTCTCTGCTCAACCAATTTCTTTTTGATGGCATCTTTTGGTTTTAATCCAATGAGTCTAGTTTCTTCGTTATTTAGGGCTTTGATTACTTGCGGTAGCCTATTTACCCATTCTCTAGATCTTGCATCTTTATTCATCATTTCTTGCGCGTATTGATGAGAAAACAATCTCTCGGCTAAAGTTCTATTTAATCGTTCTACTATACCCTGCGCCCTATGATTCCCGACCTCGCCCCTCTGTACCGTTACACCTTTTTTACTCATTAGGCTATTTACGCTCGCCATAAATTCTTTTCCTGGATCGACTTTGAGAGTTTTTGGCCAAGTCAGCGGACTCCTCTTGCAAATTTTTTCAAACGCGTTACCGACTTGTGCGGCAGTCTTGTCAATCAACGGTTCGGCCTCCTTGTACCTACTCGCTTCGTTGGAGATTGTTAATGCGTACTTGTAAATTTTTTACCAATTGTATCATGAGGAAAAACCAACAAATCAGCCTGATGAACCTTGTTTGGTTTTTCTTGGAGAGAGTTTGCGCTGGTCGGCCTGGGGATGAATTTAGGGTATGGGAGATAAATCTGCCATAACGCTTGCTTTCTCAACCACTCTCGAGTTGTACTTTCAGAAACTCTGGCCTCTTTGGCTAATTTCTTGACCCTTCCAATATCCTTTCGGGCTGTAGTACGCGTTTTCTAGTTTTGATCTTGTACGCTTATCCATTTATTATTTATAAAAAAAAAAAAAAAATTAATTTAAAAAAAAAAAATGTTTAAAGGATGTAATTTAAGTGGGAGAATTTATAACATTTTTAGGTAAAATTCCCTGTTGAACCAACCACGTTTGGGTCATTAACGCCGACCCAACTGTAGCCGTAAGTTTAAGACTATCGCTTACATCTAGCTTAAATCTGCCATAACGCTTGCTTTCTCAACCACTCTCGAGTTGTACTTTCAGAAACTCTGGCCTCTTTGGCTAATTTCTTGACCCTTCCAATATCCTTTCGGGCTGTAGTACGCGTTTTCTAGTTTTGATCTTGTACGCTTATCCATTTATTATTTATAAAAAAAAAAAAAAAATTAATTTAAAAAAAAAAAATGTTTAAAGGATGTAATTTAAGTGGGAGAATTTATAACATTTTTAGGCAAAATTCCCTGTTGAACCAACCACGTTTGGGTCATTAACGCCGACCCATAACCGTCGCCGTAAGTTTTAGACTGTCACTTATATCCAGCTTTCCTAAATCGGCTGGTTTTATTTTAAACACTTTTCGAGCAGCCATGATATAAATGACGGTTATAATTCCTACACCTCCGTGATAGGCTGCATTGACGATGCTGTTTGTATCTAGCGCAGACATTTTATATTATAGACAATATTTTTTTTATTTTTTTTTAAATCCATTTCTAATGGATCAATTTTTAGGTTTTGATTATCGACAACATCTTTGCCTCGTTCCAGTCCCGAAACCCGTAAAAACTGCTTTTCCATCGCGAGACAAAGATGTTGTCGATAATCATCGAGAAATTGATCCATTTCTAAGTTTTGATGATAATCGTCCTCTTTAAAAAAATCGTGGCTCCCATACCCTACCCAAGGTGACGAATAAAACCTCATTAGATTTATGTCGTCGATAATCATCGCCAAAATATTCCGTACTTGTTTTAAACACTTTTCTAGCAACCCTGCTACAGATAACGGCTATAATTCCTACAACGCCTCCGTGATAGGCTGCATTGACGATGCTGTTTGTCATTTTATATTATATAGACTATTTTTTTATTTTTTTAAATCCATTTCGAATGGATCAATTTCTCGATGGTTATCGACAACATCTTTGTCTCGCGATGGCAAAGCAGTTTTTACGGGTTTTGGGACTAGAACTCCCGCCTTGTAGATAAAATATGCAATGCCTCCAACGACTGCTACTCCTAGACCGATGTAAAGCGTGTTTACTCCGTGTAAAGTAGATTGCACCGTCGTCGTAGTGTTTGGTTTAGCAACGTCGACGATGGCTTTCTTTTTTAAACTTTCCTTTTTCTTTTTATTAAGTTCTGCGAGTCTTTTACCAGCCGCGACTCGATTCGGATTTTTTAAATTTTAGTCGGTGTTTTTGTTAGCTGGTTTACAGGCGTGCTGATCTCCTCCGTTTTCTCTTGCTCCATCGTCTTTATAATCTAGACAAGAATCTTTTCTTTTAAAATGTTTCGCCGAAATTAGCGCCCCTGTGATTGGCGCCCCTGTGATTGGCGCCACAAATCTTCCGTACCTGTAGTATACTTCGCATAATACGCAAGAAAGAGCGCTAGATATGACCAGGTCTTTTCTAAATCGGTAATTGAACCATCTTTGTCATCGATCGTAAATTCGTATCCCATCACATCGATCAAGTTTAATCCGGATCCCAGCGCTCTAGCGTAAAGACTTATGATCGATGAGCCCAATGAGGCTATCATTTCACGACCTAGTCTCGCTTTGTATCGCGCGTATAATTTATCTTGTTCTACCGCGTTTAAAGTTTCAATCTCGGAAATGGTATACTCTTTACCGAAATATTTTTTTGAGTTTCCTCCAGCCACGACGGCTAACAATCGATCGCTGCGCTCATTGTCGATTGGTAGTGGCGATGGGGTGATGTTTTCAGCACAACTTGTTTGCGCTGTTCGTTTAGAATTTTTACTACTTCTTCCATTATTATATAGTACTTGTAATAATTTGTTTTAATTTGCTTCGCTCTAGTCAACGGTTTTATAAATTGAACATTTACGTACGAGTATTTATGCATCAAATATACGAGTCCACCAAATACCAAACAGTTTGTAAATAAATTATGCAAAGTCCAACTAAACATTCGATTAGCATATTTATCTATAAATCTTATTATAATCTATCCAAGTAACCTACTACCACCTATCAAGTAACCTACTACCACCTATTAAGTAACCTACTACCACCTATTAAGTAACCTACTACCACCTATTAAGTAACCTACTACCACCTATCAAGTAACCTACTACCACCTATTAAGTAACCTACTACCACCTATCAAGTAACCTACTACCACCTATTCTACTACCACCTATTAAGTAACCTACTACCACCTATCAAGTAACCTACTACCACCTATTAAGTAACCTACTACCACCTATTAAGTAACCTACTACTACCTATTAAGTAACCTACTGCCACCTATTAAGTAACCTACTACCACCTATTAAGTAACCTACTACCACCTGTCCAAGTAACCTACTGCAACCTGGTCAGATCCGTCTAATACTACGTAATTGGTTGGTTGATCCGTTTTTAAAATCAACTTTGAATGTTTGGCTCGTTTAAATTTTTGATTAATTTCTCTTCTGGTCTCTTGGTCCAGTATGACGTCATTTTCTCGTAGACAATTTTCGAATGAGTCTCTATCTTTGCAATAAAATATACACAACCACTTTAGTTGCTCTCTAAAATCTTTCAACACGCTGTGATATTTTTGCGAAAGAATCCAACAGCTGTGTTTTGGCGTGCCTACCGCTAAAGGCCAACTCGCTGATCATATATTTATTATTTTTGTCGTATTTTCTATACTTTAATCCGGCTTGCGGAGCAGTCGTCGATGATAAACAACGTCTCATCTCCTTTAAAGGTATCGTGGTAAATCTCGATGGCTCTGTGCAGTGTCAAATCGCTCAAGTCATCGATGTACACTCGCTCATCGTTCCAAATCCACCCTCTGTTTTGGTAGGCGAGATTTTCGGCAATGGTCGGACATATAATAACTATACGCTCAAAATATCTACGATATTCTCTTTTATCTTCCAATAGATTTAAAACAAATTATGTTTTTCCGCATCCGGTCTGACCACAGATCAATGCAGCGTGTGGATATTTCGGTAACATAATTAATGATATTCAACGCGTTTTTTTTATTTTATATATCGCGGAATGAAATCGCCCATTTTCGATATTGAGTTGAGCGTCCATGATGATGTAAATGTAGCAGTTTAATTTGCCATCAGTCTCTGACGTCTTTTCGAGTTGCATTTTCAGATGCATTTTCTACTCGCCTCCCACTTCCGTGAACTTTGTTGTCGTCGTTGCTTCTCAATATCTAAAAACAAGCCGTATTTATCTGTTAGGTAATCTTTGAGCTTCATATCCGACAGACCTAAAACCTTGGTTACTACCATGGCGCGTTCTTCTCTCGAATCTCCGAAATATTTCTTAATTTCTTCCCATATCTACGCATCCCTTGCGCGTAAAGTTGATTGGGGACTCCTTCGATAGTAATTGAGATTTTATCAATCTTTGGATTATAAAATTTTAAAGAAGACTTTTCAGTAGGCTCTTTGAATAGCATTAATATTCCCTTCATGCTTTTTGCCGGAGTATTGAGATTAATATTCCACGTCTGATCTTTCTTGTTTAGCGGTATTATTCTATGTCTCAAGACTCTGTCGTACAGTACCGCCAACTTTGCGCTATATTGATTTTTAATCATTCTGGCGAGTTCTGGATTGGTAACAATCTCGTATTCTAGAGAAATTCCGCTTATGATATATTTGCTATCGGCGTCTGAGCTTACGATGACTTTGGAATATTTATTAATCGTGAGTTCATAACTCAACCGATCCGCCAGCCCGGCTTGAAAATATGGTTGATGATTGGTCAATAGTTCAAAGTTGAGTGGAACGTAAAATCTATTTTTATAGGTATCCGCGACAGCCTTGTCTTTTCCTCCATTGGCTGTAACATCGCCACCGCTGGCATCTACTCTTAATTTAGTTACGGTATATTATCCGATTCGATTCCTTGATACGCTAGATTTTTGAGTTGGTGTTTCGTCAACCACGTGTCTTTGAAACAATTGTACACATCCGCATCGTTTAAAGAATACACTTCATTTCCTTCAATTTTAATGGAAATCTTTTTAACGATGGCTTTGCCTATATTATCATTGGCGGATCCAGGGGGGGGGGGCTAAGGGGGCTGTAGCCCCCCCCCCCCCCCCAAATCGTTAAAAAAAAATTAAATAAATAAAAAAAAGGAGAGAAAAAGAGAGAGAGGGGGAGGGGAGGGGAGAACGCACTCCCATTCCCTACCTACTTAGTACTGTACTAACCGTTGCGCATAGGAAGTGGCGGCACCCTTTGTAGTACTGAAAAATAATTGTTTTTGATTCTCAGCCCCCCCCCTAAAAAATGTTCTGGATCCGCCCATGATTATGTACGATGGTTCGCTAGTCATCTTCGGCGGATTTTAGAGTAATGTTAAAAGCCAATCTGGCCGAACCGGGAAAGATCACGTCGTCTTTCCCCAAATTTGGAAAACGAACAGTCAATAGTTGGTTTTCATCGATGGTGCTCGGATTGTTTGTGATGACGACTTTTTGCCGTATTCCTTTTTATACCTTTTGAATTTCTCAATCGCCGGTACGGATTTAGTTTGTGCCCGAATGCTTCGCTCATATTTAACATGTACTATTACTTTAATTTAATAAAAATGTTATTTTTAAAAAATGGTGTCTATAGCTATGATGATTGGAGGCGCTGTAGTAAACGCCCTCGCTTTTTCCGGATCAATTTTTTTTATTTTCCAGTTTACGTTCCAACGAAGCAGAAAAAGAACGAAAGAGGCACGATTTAGCGCTAGAAAAACTTGCTAAAGCTAGAGACGAATGGTCCAAAGAGCGCTCGAAATATCTAGATTACATGAACGACCGACTCAAGAAAGAATCGCGCGCTCAAAAAACTTTTACCGATATAAACGAAGCGATGAATGAATATTATATCGTTACCGGCAGCCAATTTGATTTACCGCCAAATTTATACGACGAGCCTAAACTAGCCGATTTTTACGCTCCTAGCGAAAATATAAAAAAAACAGAAGTCTTGTTCATCATCTTGGGTATGGGAGTAGTAGGCTACATGAGTTATAAATTATTCAAGGAAGATAACAATAAAAATATAAAAATAATAATGGTAAATAGTATGGCAGAAAGAGGATATGATGATTTTGATCCGCTAACGAAAAACGTCCAAGACGACGGCGATTACGAAGAAATCGAGATGTCACCTGTACAGCAGCAGGTGACATATCATACAGCGTATGAAGGAGACGTGTTATCCGCCGGCGATCTCCCTACATTGAGCAAAGAACTCGTTAAAGATGTTGTAGATGATTTTTACAAACAAGTTGGGCACAAGCCCATTGCGAGAGAATACAATAAATTCGAGTACAAAGACTCGATCCTTTATTGTATAAATAAAGACGGGAAAAGAATCTCGTTAAATAACGGGAAAGAAAAGGTAACATTTTTAGCCTTATCTACTCTCAAACAAAGGCACGGCTTGGATTTCATCCAACGTGATCTAGGTCTAGCGGATTATAATCCAAAGATCTCGAAAAAGGCTCCCGAGGCGTTACAGACACCCGCCAATAATCTCGACGAAATAAATGTTGAAAACATCGAGTTGCAAAATTTACCGCAAGTCGTGACGAATGTAGAACGAGACACCCATGAAACAATTTCTATTCTTCGAGACGAAGAATCGCGAGCGGATGGTCTTCCATTGATAAAGCGTTGCAAACGACTCGAGGTGAACTCGTAAATAATTTAGCCAAATTGAGCAAACTCGACAAAGAAATCTCCGATCTTTAAGAATTACTTTTTGACGCTCTTGAGTGAGGATATGAAGATTAACCGTAGAAGCTCGTAAACAGCTGCAAGAAAAACAAGACGAAAACGAAAAAACTAAAACGAATCAACGTGTTCTTCGTAGTCAAATCATTAGAATCAAAGAAACGATTAATAAAATATTGGAAAAAGACGTCGGGTTGGGTGAAAAAATTTAAACTTTATTTAGCGAACAAGGCGTAACGATAGTCAGTATATTAGCGGCAATTAGTCTCGCGATCAGTACCATCGTCGCTTCGATCGTAGCGAGCGTATAACCGATTCCAGCGCCACCTACACCTACACCCACACCTACACCTTAAAAAAATGGATACAAAAAACTCTCAAAAATCTATCGAATCTACTAAAGAAACTTGGTTTAAAAGCCTTGGATTCTCTACCGGGTATCATCGACGGAGTATTGAGTTGGTTATTGACAAAACTTTCAGGAGCGGTAGGATGGTTGGCGGAACATGTGTGGCTATTCGTGAGTGGAATCGTAGCCATGGTTTTATTTTATCTACAGGGTCATCGTTGACCTTGAAAAAACTCGTAAATAGCTACGCCTAGCCCAAAAGCAATCGCGAGACCAAACATTAGATAATTTTTTCCTCTTGGTGAGCATCATCAATCGCGAGGTCGAGTTGAGTATCGATGGATGGTGGTGGTTGCTGAGAATCGATGGATGGTGGATCGATGGATGGTGGTTGCTGAGTATCGATGGATGTATCGATAGATGGTGGTGGATCGATGGGGGGAACGGGCGTTGAATTCGTGTCTTGATTCGATCCGAGCAACAGATCGGCGTTGCGATCAAAATATTATTGTTGTACGTACGTACCTATACGCAAATTCATGTCGGATGGAATAAGGTATAAATCTTCTCCGATGACAAAGTTTAACTGCGATCGAGCGTATTGTAAAGAATCTTGGTACCTCTGAATGGAGGATTGCAAATCTACCGGAGAATCGATCGAAGCCTCGAGTATGTTTAAGAATTCTCTTTTTGCATCTAAACCGGTACCCGGTACGAGAATTCCCGTTTTAGCTTGAGCTTGAGCTCCTAGCACGGCGTAAACGTACGTCCTTATAGAATCGTTGATGATACCTATACCCGTAAAACCCTGAGCCAATCCCGACGCGAGTATAAATTTAACCCAAGCCCGCTGCGTGTCGGGAGATTGTGAAATGTAGGCGACTGTATACGTTGAGGGATGATCTCCAAAACCCATCTTTGTTGCGTCTAAATAATCATTCTCGTTAGAGAACGGAACATGCAGGCTTGAATTATCATAGTCTTTCCCAGGCACCGGAATGTAACCGTTGTCGTAATAATAGGCTATTCCCAATCCTCTCGAGTTTCCATCTTCTTGTTGCCTCCAATTAGATACCGACGACACGTGAAAGTCTCTACATATTTTATTATACGCGCCAATGTCTATATTGTTTTCAAACGCGCTCCAAAAAATTTGAAAAGATGCGGGACAGCTCATTTCTTTGAACAATCGTCTAATTTGATAATAGACGTGAAACCTAAAGAAACTACTGATCATCGGATTCGAATGGAGTAAATGTTCGTAACTCACTCCACACCCCGTCGTACTACACCACGTTACAAAATTCATTTGATTCTGATAAAACTTTAGCGGATACGAATTCCAGCTACTTACAATCTCATCGCTATTGACGTGGGGCAACTTGTACGTTTGAAAAGGATCTGCGAGTTCTACTTGAAAACATTTTTTTCTGACGTGTAAATCTTTTGAATGGACAAGTCGCTGGAAGAAATTCTTCCAAAATTTCCAGATTGTTGATACTGCTTTGACGTATTACTCTGAAATGTTAAAGGAAGCGTCATTTTATTAACAACTAAAAGATAAAATAATGTTAGTTTATAATAAAATGTATCATACGATTGAAATTAAAAATTTTAACAAGCCCGTCGTATCAGATAATAATACAATCGATAATCGGGATGGTAAACTTTGGATATCGTTAAAGACCGTCAACTTTTGGGTCGGCTACTATAATGTGCGCAAAAAAGAAAAAATACTGCGTCGTAAAAATGGTGTAGCTGGAAGTCAGCCAACTGATCATTTTCAGATTATCAGACCTGGACTTTACAATATAAAACAAATTATCGATATTATCGTACATAACACACCCTGGGTAATATTTGACATTAATGAAAAATCCGGTGAATCTTTGCTCGAAATTAATTATCAAAGGTATAATATCAAATTTTCATCCGGGATAGCCAATTTACTTGGACTCTCAGATGAATTACTAGACATGGAGACGTATAATGGAAAAATTGATTTGCAACCTTTTAAAATAATGTACATTCATTGCGATCAAATTTCTACTAGCGAACATTTTTACAACGGTAAACCTTCGAGTATTTTAAATGTTTTACCCATACAAGATAAAATATTTGGTGAAAGCACCTGGATAGAATATTCTAATCCATTACGAAAAAATTTCACGACTGGAACTTTAAACGAATTGAGTTTTAAAATTAAAGATTCGAGCGGTAAAGACATTAATAATCACGGTATTCCGGCTATTATAACCGTTGAAATTAATAAATAATTTTAAATAGTAACTAGACGGCAGTGTTTGTGATAATACAAACACATAGGTGTTCGAGTTTTGTCAGGGCAGTGATGACGACGTCAGAATGTTTTTAAAAGAAACTTTGCATCATTATTTGTTTTAATATTAAACTTTGACTTCCGGTTTAGACAGTAAGTAAAGGTCAAATTGGGTCATGTTTTTGTAAACATTTTTGACAATTAACAATCTGTACAATAGTGGAAAGATTGTGAATTTACCCCTTGTGGTTGTTGAGATATGAATTTTTAAAATATTAAATTTTGACTTCCGGTTTGGACAGGAAGTAAGGTCAAATTGGGGTCACCTTTTTGTAAATATTTTTTGACAATTAACGATCTGTGCAATGGTACAAAAATTGTGAATTTACCTCTTGTGGTTGTGGAGATATGATTTTTTTAAACATTAAACTTTGACTTCCGGTTTGGACAGGAAGTAAGGTCAAATTGGGGTCACCTTTGTGTAAATATTTTTGACAATTAACAATCTGTACAATGGTGCAAAAACTGTCAATTTACCTGTTGTGGTTGTTGAGATATGATTTTTTTAAACATTAAACTTTGACTTCCGGTTTGGACAGGAAGTAAGGTCAAATTGGGGTCACCTTTGTGTAAATATTTTTTGACAATTAACAATCTGTACAATGGTGCAAAAACTGTCAATTTACCTGTTGTGGTTGTTGCGATATGATTTATACATGCATACATAAGGCCAAAAAAAAAAAGATGTTGAGTTGCCCTCCACCGACCGACCCAAAAGTGCTGAAATCTCGGGTCGGGTTTTTTTTTTTTTTTTTTTTTTCCCCCGTCATTCATAGGCCTATTTATTAATGAAACTTACCAATTTTTTTGTATAAAACATAATACGTTTGATTTGTGAAATTTTCCACTTTTTTTACCGGTAAATTTACCGGTACCCAAGACTCAATCTACATGTTTTCAAATCGAATGGCCCCGGCCCTCACATGGTGCACTGCCTTCGCACACACTGTGTGCCAACGATTGCGACCCAAATCTACACGTTTTCCAATCGAATGGCCCTCACACGTTGTGCACTGGCTCCCCGCACTGTATGTGTGTCAACGATTGCGACTCGATCTACACGTTTTCAAATCGAATGGCCACTCACATGTTGCATATTGAGCATTGCACGCAATATGAATTTGCTGTGTCAACCACAGCGAAAAGTACAACAAAAATGCTTGGGATACTTTTATTCTGAAGCAAAATTCCTTGCTGATAGGTATACAAATGAAAAACATGGTATGTGGTTTCAGTTCCAATGCATTTCAATCTTACAATGACAGTCAAGGGGGAAAAAAAAAAAAAAAAAAAAAAAATCCCGACCGACCGACCCCTTCAAATATTTTCACTGGAGGGCAACTGAACAATTTTTTTTGTTGGCCTAATGAGCACGACCAGAGCTGATTTACATTCACCAACAGAGGGCGCACGTTTTTAGCATTGAAAAAGCCGTGTAGATCTTTCATTTGCAACGTAATCAAAACGTTTTAACTAATAAAGAATGATTGATCGAAATTCGATATCTGATGACCTAATAATGACGTCACAAATTATGTTTCATCTACGTGTTATGTTCTAAGTATGTGCCAAGTTTCAAGTTCATATGAAGTTTGCAAGTATGTGTTTTTTTGTAGACAATAGATCCGGAAAAGAAGAAGGAGAAGAAAAAGAAAAAAAACTAGACGGCAGTGTTTGTGATAATACAAACACATAGGTGTTCGAGTTTTGTCAGGGCCGTGATGACGACGTCAGAATGTTTTTAAAAGAAACTTTGCATCATTATTTGTTTTAATATTAAACTTTGACTTCCGGTTTAGACAGTAAGTAAAGGTCAAATTGGGTCATGTTTTTGTAAACATTTTTGACAATTAACAATCTGTACAATAGTGGAAAGATTGTGAATTTACCCCTTGTGGTTGTTGAGATATGAATTTTTAAAATATTAAACTTTGACTTCCGGTTTGGACAGGAAGTAAGGTCAAATTGGGGTCACCTTTGTGTAGATATTTTTCGACAATTAACAGTCTATACAATGGTACAAAAAATGTCAATTTACCTCTTGTGGTTGTTGAGATATGATTTTTTAATATTAAACTTTGACTTCCGGTTTGGACAGGAAGTAAGGTCAAATTGGGGTCACCTTTGTGTAAATATTTTTTGACAATTAACAATCTGTACAATGGTGCAAAAACTGTCAATTTACCTGTTGTGGTTGTTGCGATATGATTTATACATGCATACATAATGAGCACGACCAGAGCTGATTTACATTCACCAACAGAGGGCGCACGTTTTTAGCGTTGAAAAAGCCGTGTAGATCTTTCATTTGCAACGTAATCAAAACGTTTTAACTAATAAGGAATGATTGATCGAAATTCGATATCTGATGACCTAATAATGACGTCACAAATTATGTTTCATCTACGTGTTATGTTCTAAGTATGTGCCAAGTTTCAAGTTCATATGAAGTTTGCAAGTATGTGTTTTTTTGTAGACAATCGATCCGGAAAAGGAGAAGAAAAAATAAATAAACTAGAGATTCAGAGTTTGTCTCGACACAAACTCAAGGTGTTCGGGAGGATGTAAGGTCAAATTGGGGTCAACTTTGTTTAAATATTTTGTGACAATTAACGATCTGTACAATGGAGCAAAAAATTTTAATTTACCTCTTGTGGTTGCTGAGATGATTTTTGGAAATATTAAACTTTGACTTCCGGTTTGGACAGGAAGTAAGGTCAAATTGGGGTCATCTTTTTGTAAATATATTTTGACAATTAGCGATCTGTACAATGGTACAAAAATTGTGAATTTACCTCTTGTGGTTGTTGAGATATGATTTTTTTAAATATTAAACCTTGACTTCCGGTTTGGACAGGAAGTAAGGTCAAATTGGTGTCATCTTTTTGTAAATATCTTTTGACAATTAACGGTCTGTACAATGGTATAAAAATTGTGAATTTACCTGTTTTGGTTGTTGAGATATGATTTTTTTTAAATATGAAACTTTGACTTCCGGTTTGGACAGGAAGTAAGGTCAAATTGGGGTCACCTTTGTGTAGATATTTTTCGACAATTAACAGTCTATAAAATGGTACAAAAAATGTCAATTTACCTCTTGTGGTTGTTGAGATATGATTTTTTAATATTAAACTTTGACTTCCGGTTTGGACAGGAAAGTAAGGTCAAATTAGGGTCACCTTTGTAAATATTTATTGACAATTAACGATCTGTGCAATGGTACAAAATTGTGAATTTACCTCTTGTAGTTGTTGAGATATGATTTTTAAAATATTAAACTTTGACTTCCGGTTTGGACAGGAAGTAAGGTCAAATTGGGATCACCTTTGTGTAAATATTTTTCGACAATTAACAATCTATACAATGATACAAAAAATGTCAATTTACCTCTTGTGGTTGTGGAGATATGATTTTGTTAAACATTAAACTTTGACTTCCGGTTTGGACAGGAAGTAAGGTCAAATTGGGGTCACCTTAGTGTAAATATTTTTTGACAATTAACAATCTATACAATGATACAAAAAATGTCAATTTACCTCTTGTGGTTGTGGAGATATGATTTTTTTAAACATTAAACTTTGACTTCCGGTTTAGACAGGAAGTAAGGTCAAATTGGGGTGACCTTTGTGTAAATATTTTTTGACAATTAACAATCTATACAATGATACAAAAAATGTCAATTTACCTCTTGTGGTTGTGGAGATATGATTTTTTTAAAACATTAAACTTTGACTTCCGGTTTGGACAGGAAGTAAGGTGAAATTGGGGTCACCTTTGTGTAAATATTTTTTGACAATTAACAATCTGTGCAATGGTGCAAAAACTGTCAATTTACCTGTTGTGGTTGTTGAGATATGATTTTTACGTGCATACATAATTAGCACGACCAGAGCTGATTTACATTCACCAACAGAGGGCGCACTTTTTTAGCGTTGAAAAAGCCGTGTAGATCTTTCATTTGCAACGTAATCAAAACGTTTTAACTAATAAAGAACGATTGATCGAAATTCGATATCTGATGACCTAATAATGACGTGACAAATTATGTTTCATCTACGTGTTATGTTCTAAGTATGTGCCAAGTATCAAGTTCATATGAAGTTTGCAAGTATGTGTTTTTTTGTAGACAATCGATCCGGAAAAGAAGGAGAAGAAACAACAACAAAAAAAAAAAAAAAAAAAAAAAACGAACAATAACAATAGGTGCTCGCGCTGTAGCTCGAACACCTAACTAGAGCTTATGTGTTTGTTTGAACAAACACTAGGTGTTCGGGAGGAAGTAAAGGTCAAATTGGGGTCAACTTTATTTAAATATTTTTTGACAATTAACGATCTGTACAATGGTGCAAAGATTGTGAATTTACCTCTTGTGGATGATTTTTTTTAAATATTAAACATTGACTTCCGGTTTGGACAGGAAGTAAGGTCATATTGGGGTCACCTTTGTGTAAATATTTTTTCGACAATTAACAATCTATACAATGGTGCAAAAAATATCAATTTACCTTTTGTGGTTGTTGAGATATGATTTTTTTAAATATTAAACTTTGACTTCCGGTTTGGACAGGAAGTAAGGTCAAATTGGGGTCACCTTTGTGTAAATATTTTTCGACAATTAACAATCTATACAATGGTGCAAAAATGTCAATTTATCTCTTGTGGTTGTTGAGATATGATTTTTTTTAAATATTAAACTTTGACTTCCGGTTTGTACAGGAAGTAAGGTCAAATTGGGGTCACCTTTTTGTAAATATTTTTGACAATTAACGATCTGTACAATGGTATAAAAATTGTGAATTTCCTCTTGTGGTTGTTGAGATATGATTTTTTCAATATTAAACTTTGTCTTCCGGTTTGGACAGGATGTAAGGTCTATTTGGGGTCTCCTTTGTAAATATTTTTCGACAATTAACAATCTACAATGGTGCAAAAATGTCAATTTATCTCTTGTGGTTGTTGAGATATGATTTTTTTTCAATATTAAACGTTGACTGCCGGTTTGGACAGGGTAAGGTCAAATTAGGGTCACCTTTTTGTAAATATATTTTGACAATTAACGATCCTGTACAATGGTACAAACATTGTGAATTTACCTCTTGTGGTTGTTGAGATATGATTTTTAAATATTAAAATTTGACTTCCGGTTTGGACAGGAAGTAAGGTCAAATTAGGGTCACTTTTGTAAATATTTTTGACAATCAACGATCTGTACAATGGTGTAAAATTGTAAATTTCCCTCTTGGTTGTTGAGATATGATTTTTTCAATATTAAACTTTGACTTCCGGTTTGGACAGGAAGTAAGGTCAAATTAGGGTCATCTTTTGTAAATATATTTTGACAATTAGCGATCTGTACAATGGTACAAAAATTGTGAATTTACCTCTTGTGGGTTGTTGAGATATGATTTTTAAATATTAAACCTTGACTTCCGGTTTGGACAGGAAGTAAAGGTCAAATTGTGTCATCTTTTTGTAAATATCTTTTGACAATTAACGGTCTGTACAATGGTATAAAAAAATTGTGAATTTACCTGTTTTGGTTGTTGAGAATATGATTTTTTAAATATGAAACTTTGACTTCCGGTTTGGACAGGAAGTAAGGTCAAATTAAATTCACCTTGTGTAGATATTTTTCGACAATTAACAGTCTATAAAATGGTACAAAAATGTCAATTTACCTCTTGTGGTTGTTGAGATATGATTTTTAATATTAAACTTTGACTTCCGGTTTGGACAGGAAAGTAAGGTCAAATGGGGTCCTTTTGTAAATATTTATTGACAATTAACGATCTGTGCAATGGTACAAAAATTGTGAATTTACCTCTTGTAGTTGTTGAGATATGATTTTTAAAATATTAAACTTTGACTTCCGGTTTGACAGGAAGTAAGGTCAAGTGGGATCACCTTTGTGTAAATATATTTTCGACAATTAACAATCTATACAATGATACAAAAATGTCAATTTACCTCTTGTGGTTGTGGAGATATGATTTTGTTAAACATTAAACTTTGACTTCGGTTTGGACAGGAAGTAAGGTCAAATTGGGGTCACCTTAGTGTAAATATTTTTTTTGACAATTAACAATCTATACAATGATACAAAAATGTCAATTTACCTCTTGTGGTTGTGGAGATATGATTTTTTAAACATTAAACTTTGACTTCCGGTTTGGACAGGAAAGTAAGGTCAAGTGGGGTGACCTTTGTGTAAATATTTTTTGACAATTAACAATCTATACAATGATACAAAAATGTCAATTTACCTCTGTGGTTGTGGAGATATGATTTTTTTAAAACATTAAACTTTGACTTCCGGTTTGGACAGGAAGTAAGGTGAAGTAGGGGTCACCTTTGTGTAATATTTTGACAATTAACAATCTGTGCAATGGTGCAAAAACTGTCAATTTACCTGTTGTGGTTGTTGAGATATGATTTTTACGTGCATACATAATTAGCACGACCAGAGCTGATTACATTCACCAACAGAGGGCACTTTTTAGCGTTGAAAAAGCCGTGTAGATCTTTCATTGCAACGTAATCAAAACGTTTTAACTAATAAAGAACGATTGATCGAAATTCGATATCTGATGACCTAATAATGACGTGACAAATTATGTTTCATCTACGTGTTATGTTCTAAGTATGTGCCAAGTTTCAAGTTCACATGAAGTTTGCAAGTATGTGTTTTTTTGTAGACAATCGATCCGGAAAAGAAGGAGAAAAAAAAAAAAAAAAAAACGAACAATAACAATAGGTGCTCGCGCTGTAGCTCGAACACCTAACTAAACTTATGTGTTTGTTTGAACAAACACTAGGTGTTCGGGAGATGTAAAGGTCAAATTGGGGTCAACTTTATTTAAATATTTTTTGACAATTAACGATCTGTACAATGGTGCAAAGATTGTGAATTTACCTCTTGTGGATGATTTTTTTTAAATATTAAACATTGAATTCCGGTTTGGACAGGAAGTAAGGTCATATTGGGGTCACCTTTGTGTAAATATTTTTTCGACAATTAACAATCTATACAATGGTGCAAAAAATATCAATTTACCTTTTGTGGTTGTTGAGATATGATTTTTTTTAAATATTAAACTTTGACTTCCGGTTTGGACAGGAAGTAAGGTCAAATTGGGGTCACCTTTGTGTAAATATTTTTCGACAATTAACAATCTATACAATGGTGCAAAAATGTCAATTTACCTCTTGTGGTTGTTGAGATATGATTGTTTTAATATTAAACTGTGACTTCGGTTTGGACAGGAAAGTAAGGTCAAATTAGGGTCACTGTAAATATTTTTTGACAATTAACAATCTATACAATGGTGCAAAAAATATCAATTTACCTGTTGTGGTTGTTGAGATATGATTTTTTTAAATATTAAACTTTGACTTCCGGTTTGGACAGGAAGTAAGGTCAAATTGGGGTCACCTTTGTGTAAATATTTTCGACAATTAACAATCTATACAATGGTGCAAAAAATGTCAATTTATCTCTTGTGGTTGTTGAGATATGATTGTTTTAATATTAAACTGTGACTTCGGTTTGGACAGGAAGTAAGGTCAAGTGGGGTCACCTTTTTTGTAAATATTTTTGACAATTAACGATCTGTACAATGGTATAAAAATTGTGAATTTCCCTCTTGTGGTTGTTGAGATATGATTTTTTTCAATATTAAACTTTGAATTCCGGTTTGGACAGGAAGTAAGGTCATATTGGGGTCACCTTTGTGTAAATATTTTTTCGACAATTAACAATCTATACAATGGTGCAAAAAATATCAATTTACCTTTTAGCCAGTTGTTGAGATATGATTTTTTTAAATATTAAACTTTGACTTCCGGTTTGGACAGGAAGTAAGGTCAAATTGGGGTCACCTTTGTGTAAATATTTTTCGACAATTAACAATCTATACAATGGTGCAAAAAATGTCAATTTATCTCTTGTGGGTGTTGAGATATGATTGTTTTAATATTAAACTGTGACTTCCGGTTTGGACAGGAAGTAAGGTCAAATCAGGGTCTGCCTTTTTGTAAATATTTTTGACAATTAACGATCTGTACAATGGTATAAAATTGTGAATTTCCCTCTTGTGGTTGTTGAGATATGATTTTTTCAATATTAAACTTTGACTTCCGGTTTGGACAGGAAGTAAGGTCAAGTGGGGTCACCTTTGTGTAAATATTTTTCGACAATTAACAATCTATACAATGGTGCAAAAAATGTCAATTTATCTCTTGTGGTTGTTGAGATATGATTTTTTTCAATATTAAACGTTGACTGCCGGTTTGGACAGGAAGTAAGGTCAAATTGGGGTCACCTTTTTGTAAATATATTTTGACAATTAACGATCTGTACAATGGTACAAACATTGTGAATTTACCTCTTGTGGTTGTTGAGATATGATTTTTTTAAATATTAAAATTTGACTTCCGGTTTGGACAGGAAGTAAGGTCAAATTGGGGTCACCTTTTTGTAAATATTTTTTGACAATCAACGATCTGTACAATGGTGTAAAAATTGTAAATTTCCCTCTTGTGGTTGTTGAGATATGATTTTTTCAATATTAAACTTTGACTTCCGGTTTGGACGGAAATGAGTCAAATGGGGTCATCTTTTTTGTAAATATATTTTGACAATTAAGCGATCTGTACAATGGTACAAAATTGTGAATTACCTCTTGTGGTTGTTGAGATATGATTTTTTAAATAATTAAACCTTGACTTCCGGTTTGGACAGGAAGTAAGGTCAAATTAGTGTCATCTTTTGTAAATATCTTTTGACAATTAACGGTCTGTACAATGGTATAAAAATTGTGAATTTACCTGTTTTGGTTGTTGAGATATGATTTTTAAATGAAACTTTGACTTCCGGTTTGGACAGGAAGTAAGGTCAAATTAGGGTCACCTTTGTGTAGATATTTTCGACAATTAACAGTCTATAAAATGGTACAAAAAATGTCAATTTACCTCTTGTGGTTGTTGAGATATGATTTTTAATATTAAACTTTGACTTCCGGTTTGGACAGGAAAAGTAAGGTCAAATTAGTCACCTTTTGTAAATATTTATTGACAATTAACGATCTGTGCAATGGTACAAAATTGTGAATTTACCTCTTGTAGTTGTTGAGATATGATTTTTTAAAATATTAAACTTTGACTTCCGGTTTTTGGACAGGAAGTAAGGTCAAATTGGGATCACCTTTGTGTAAATATTTTTCGACAATTAACAATCTATACAATGATACAAAAATGTCAATTTACCTCTTGTGGTTGTGGAGATATGATTTTGTTAAACATTAAACTTTGACTTCCGGTTTGGACAGGAAGTAAGGTCAAATTAGGGGTCACCTGTAGTGTAAATATTTCTTTTGACAATTAACAATCTATACAATGATACAAAAATGTCAATTTACCTTGTGGTTGTGGAGATATGATTTTTTTAAACATTAAACTTTGACTTCACAGGAAGTAAGAGTCAAAGTGGGGTGACCTTTGTGTAAATATTTTTGACAATTAACAATCTATACAATGATACAAAAATAATTTACCTCTTGTGGTTGTGGAGATATGATTTTTTTAAAACATTAAACTTTGACTTCCGGTTTGGACAGGAAGTAAGGTGAAATTGGGGTCACCTTTGTGTAAATATTTTTTGACAATTAACAATCTGTGCAATGGTGCAAAAACTGTCAATTTACCTGTTGTGGTTGTTGAGATATGATTTTTACGTGCATACATAATTAGCACGACCAGAGCTGATTTACATTCACCAACAGAGGGCGCACTTTTTTAGCGTTGAAAAAGCCGTGTAGATCTTTCATTTGCAACGTAATCAAAACGTTTTAACTAATAAAGAACGATTGATCGAAATTCGATATCTGATGACCTAATAATGACGTGACAAATTATGTTTCATCTACGTGTTATGTTCTAAGTATGTGCCAAGTTTCAAGTTCATATGAAGTTTGCAAGTTTGTGTTTTTTTTTAGCCAATCGATCCGGAAAAGAAGGACAACAAAAAAAAAAAAAAAAAAAAAAACGAACAATAACAATAGGTGCTCGCTGTAGCTCGAACACCTAACGACTAGAGTTTATGTGTTTGTTTGAACAAACACTAGGTGTTCAGGAGGAAGTAAAGGTCAAATTAGGGGTCAACTTTATTTAAATATTTTTTGACAATTAACGATCTGTACAATGGTGCAAAGATTGTGAATTTACCTCTGTGGATGATTTTTTTAAATATTAAACATTGAATTCCGGTTTGGACAGGAAGTAAGGTCATATTAGGGTCACCTTTGTGTAAATATTTTTCGACAATTAACAATCTATACAATGGTGCAAAAAAAATATCAATTTACCTTTTGTGGTTGTTGAGATATGATTTTTTAAATATTAAACTTTGACTTCCGGTTTGGACAGGAAGTAAGGTCAAATTAATACCTTTGTGTAAATATTTTCGACAATTAACAATCTATACAATGGTGCAAAAATGTCAATTTATCTCTTGTGGTTGTTGAGATATGATTGTTTTTAATATTAAACTGTGACTTCGGTTTGGACAGAAAGTAAGGTCAAATTAGGGGTCACCTTTTGTAAATATTTTTTGACAATTAACAATCTATACAATGGTTGCAAAATATCAATTTACCTTTGTGGTTGTTGAGATATGATTTTTAATATTAAACTTTGACTTCCTGGTTTGGACAGGAAGTAAGTCAAATTGGGGTCACCTTTGTGTAAATATTTTTCGACAATTAACAATCTATACAATGGTGCAAAAATGTCAATTTATCTCTGTGGTTGTTGAGATATGATTGTTTTAATATTAAACTGTGACTTCAGTTTGGACAGGAAGTAAGGTCAAATTAAGTCACCTTTTTGTAAATATTTTTGACAATTAACGATCTGTACAATGGTATAAAATTGTGAATTTCCCTCTTGTGGTTGTTGAGATATGATTTTTTTCAATATTAAACTTTGAATTCCGGTTTGGACAGGAAGTAAGGTCATATTGGGGTCACCTTTGTGTAAATATTTTTTCGACAATTAACAATCTATACAATGGTGCAAAAAATATCAATTTACCTTTTGTGGTTGTTGAGATATGATTTTTTTAAATATTAAACTTTGACTTCCGGTTTGGACAGGAAGTAAGGTCAAGTGTCACCTTTGTGTAAATATTTTCGACAATTAACAATCTATACCATGGTGCAAACAATGTCAATTTATCTCTTGTGGTTGTTGAGATATGATTGTTTTTAATATTAAACTGTGACTTCCGGTTTGGACAGGAAGTAAGGTCAAATTGGGGTCACCTTTTTGTAAATATTTTTTGACAATTAACGATCTGTACAATGGTATAAAAATTGTGAATTTCCCTCTTGTGGTTGTTGAGATATGATTTTTTTCAATATTAAACTTTGACTTCCGGTTTGGACAGGAAGTAAGGTCAAATTGGGGTCACCTTTGTGTAAATATTTTTCGACAATTAACAATCTATACAATGGTGCAAAAAATGTCAATTTATCTCTTGTGGTTGTTGAGATATGATTTTTTTCAATATTAAACGTTGACTGCCGGTTTGGACAGGAAGTAAGGTCAAATTGGGGTCACCTTTTTGTAAATATATTTTGACAATTAACGATCTGTACAATGGTACAAACATTGTGAATTTACCTCTTGTGGTTGTTGAGATATGATTTTTTTAAATATTAAAATTTGACTTCCGGTTTGGACAGGAAGTAAGGTCAAATTGGGGTCACCTTTTTGTAAATATTTTTTGACAATCAACGATCTGTACAATGGTGTAAAAATTGTAAATTTCCCTCTTGTGGTTGTTGAGATATGATTTTTTCAATATTAAACTTTCACTTCCGGTTTGGACAGGAAGTAAGGTCAAATTGGGGTCATCTTTTTGTAAATATATTTTGACAATTAGCGATCTGTACAATGGTACAAAAATTGTGAATTTACCTCTTGTGGTTGTTGAGATATGATTTTTTTAAATATTAAACCTTGACTTCCGGTTTGGACAGGAAGTAAGGTCAAATTGGTGTCATCTTTTGTAAATATCTTTGACAATTAACGGTCTGTACAATGGTATAAAAATTGTGAATTTACCTGTTTTGGTTGTTGAGATATGATTTTTTAAATATGAAACTTTGACTTCCGGTTTGGACAGGAAGTAAGGTCAAATTGGGGTCACCTTTGTGTAGATATTTTTCGACAATTAACAGTCTATAAAATGGTACAAAAAATGTCAATTTACCTCTTGTGGTTGTTGAGATATGATTTTTTAATATTAAACTTTGACTTCCGGTTTGGACAGGAAAGTAAGGTCAAATTGGGGTCACCTTTTTGTAAATATTTATTGACAATTAACGATCTGTGCAATGGTACAAAAATTGTGAATTTACCTCTTGTAGTTGTTGAGATATGATTTTTTAAAATATTAAACTTTGACTTCCGGTTTGGACAGGAAGTAAGGTCAAATTGGGATCACCTTTGTGTAAATATTTTTCGACAATTAACAATCTATACAATGATACAAAAAATGTCAATTTACCTCTTGTGGTTGTGGAGATATGATTTTGTTAAACATTAAACTTTGACTTCCGGTTTGGACAGGAAGTAAGGTCAAATTGGGGTCACCTTAGTGTAAATATTTTTTGACAATTAACAATCTATACAATGATACAAAAAATGTCAATTTACCTCTTGTGGTTGTGGAGATATGATTTTTTTAAACATTAAACTTTGACTTCCGGTTTGGACAGGAAGTAAGGTCAAATGGGGTGACCTTTGTGTAAATATTTTTGACAATTAACAATCTATACAATGATACAAAAAATGTCAATTTACCTCTTGTGGTTGTGGAGATATGATTTTTTTAAAACATTAAACTTTGACTTCCGGTTTGGACAGGAAGTAAGGTGAAATTGGGGTCACCTTTGTGTAAATATTTTTTGACAATTAACAATCTGTGCAATGGTGCAAAAACTGTCAATTTACCTGTTGTGGTTGTTGAGATATGATTTTTACGTGCATACATAATTAGCACGACCAGAGCTGATTTACATTCACCAACAGAGGGCGCACTTTTTTAGCGTTGAAAAGCCGTGTAGATCTTTCATTTGCAACGTAATCAAAACGTTTTAACTAATAAAGAACGATTGATCGAAATTCGATATCTGATGACCTAATAATGACGTGACAAATTATGTTTCATCTACGTGTTATGTTCTAAGTATGTGCCAAGTTTCAAGTTCATATGAAGTTTGCAAGTATGTGTTTTTTTGTAGACAATCGATCCGGAAAAGAAGGAGAAGAAAAAAAAAAAAAAAAAAAAAAAAAAAAAAAAACGAACAATAACAATAGGTGCTCGCGCTGTAGCTCGAACACCTAACTAGAGCTTATGTGTTTGTTTGAACAAACACTAGGTGTTCGGGAGGAAGTAAAGGTCAAATTGGGGTCAACTTTATTTAAATATTTTTTGACAATTAACGATCTGTACAATGGTGCAAAGATTGTGAATTTACCTCTTGTGGATGATTTTTTTAAAATATTAAACATTGAATTCCGGTTTGGACAGGAAGTAAGGTCATATTGGGGTCACCTTTGTGTAAATATTTTTTCGACAATTAACAATCTATACAATGGTGCAAAAAATATCAATTTACCTTTTGTGGTTGTTGAGATATGATTTTTTTAAATATTAAACTTTGACTTCCGGTTTGGACAGGAAGTAAGGTCAAATTGGGGTCACCTTTGTGTAAATATTTTTCGACAATTAACAATCTATACAATGGTGCAAAAAATGTCAATTTATCTCTTGTGGTTGTTGAGATATGATTGTTTTTAATATTAAACTGTGACTTCCGGTTTGGACAGGAAGTAAGGTCAAATTGGGGTCACCTTTTTGTAAATATTTTTTGACAATTAACAATCTATACAATGGTGCAAAAAATATCAATTTACCTTTTGTGGTTGTTGAGATATGATTTTTTTAAATATTAAACTTTGACTTCCGGTTTGGACAGGAAGTAAGGTCAAATTAGTCACCTTTGTGTAAATATTTTTCGACAATTAACAATCTATACAATGGTGCAAAAATGTCAATTTATCTCTTGTGGTTGTTGAGATATGATTGTTTTTAATATTAAACTGTGACTTCGGTTTGGACAGGAAGTAAGGTCAAATTAGTCACCTTTTTGTAAATATTTTTTGACAATTAACGATCTGTACAATGGTATAAAAATTGTGAATTTCCCTCTTGTGGTTGTTGAGATATGATTTTTTTCAATATTAAACTTTGACTTCCGGTTTGGACAGGAAGTAAGGTCAAATTGGGGTCACCTTTGTGTAAATATTTTTCGACAATTAACAATCTATACAATGGTGCAAAAATGTCAATTTATCTCTTGTGGTTGTTGAGATATGATTTTTTTAAATATTAAACGTTGACTGCCGGTTTGGACAGGAAGTAAGGTCAAATTGGGGTCACCTTTTTGTAAATATATTTTGACAATTAACGATCTGTACAATGGTACAAACATTGTGAATTTACCTCTTGTGGTTGTTGAGATATGATTTTTTTAAATATTAAAATTTGACTTCCGGTTTGGACAGGAAGTAAGGTCAAATTGGGGTCACCTTTTTGTAAATATTTTTTGACAATCAACGATCTGTACAATGGTGTAAAAATTGTGAATTTCCCTCTTGTGGTTGTTGAGATATGATTTTTTTCAATATTAAACTTTGACTTCCGGTTTGGACAGGAAGTAAGGTCATATTGGGGTCACCTTTGTGTAAATATTTTTTCGACAATTAACAATCTATACAATGGTGCAAAAAATATCAATTTACCTTTTGTGGTTGTTGAGATATGATTTTTTTAAATATTAAACTTTGACTTCCGGTTTGGACAGGAAAAAGGTCAAATTAGTCACCTTTGTGTAAATATTTTCGACAATTAACAATCTATACAATGGTGCAAAATGTCAATTTATCTCTTGTGGTTGTTGAGATATGATTGTTTTTAATATTAAACTGTGACTTCCGGTTTGGACAGGAAGTAAGGTCAAATTAGGTCACCTTTTTGTAAATATTTTTGACAATTAACGATCTGTACAATGGTATAAAATTGTGAATTTCCCTCTTGTGGTTGTTGAGATATGATTTTTTTCAATATTAAACTTTGACTTCCGGTTTGGACAGGAAGTAAGGTCAATTTGGGGACACCTTGGTGTAATTATTTTTGGACAATTAACAATCTATACAATGGAGCAAAAAATGTCAATTTAGCTCTTGTGGTTGTTGAGATATGATTTTTTCAATATTAAACGTTGACTGCCGGTTTGGACAGGAAGTAAGGTCAAATTTGGGGTCACCTTTTTGTAAATATATTTTGACATTTCACGTTCGTTTCAATGGTACAACCATTGTGAATTTACCTCTTGTGGTTGTTGAGATATGATTTTTTTAAATATTAAAATTTGACTTCCGGTTTGGACAGGAAGTAAGGTCAAATGGGGTCACCTTTTGTAAATATTTTTGACAATCAACGATCTGTACAATGGTGTAAAATTGTAAATTTCCCTCTTGTGGTTGTTGAGATATGATTTTTCAATATTAAACTTTGACTTCGGTTTGGACAGGAAGTAAGGTCAAATTGGGGTCATCTTTTGTAAATATATTTTGACAATTATCGATCTGTACAATGGTACAAAAATTGTGAATTTACCTCTGGGGTTGTTGAGATATGATTTTTAAAAATATTAAACCTTGTCTTCCGGTTTGGACAGGAAGTAAGGTCAAATTGGTGTCATCTTTTTGTAAATATCTTTTTACAATTAACGGTCTGTACAATTGTATAACAATTGTGAATTTACCTGTTTTGGTTGTTGAGATATGACTTTTTAAATATGAAACTTTGACTTCGGTTTGGACAGGAAGTAAGGTCAAGATTGGGGTCACCTTTGTGTAGATATTTTTCGACAATTAACAGTCTATAAAATGGTACAAAAATGTCAATTTACCTCTTGTGGTTGTTGAGATATGATTTTTAATATTAAACTTTGACTTCCGGTTTGGACAGGAAAGTAAGGTCAAATTAGGGTCACCTTTTGTAAATATTTATTGACAATTAACGATCTGTGCAATGGTACAAAAATTGTGAATTTACCTCTTGTAGTTGTTGAGATATGATTTTAAAATATTAAACTTTGACTTCCGGTTTGGACAGGAAGTAAGGTCAAGTGGGATCACCCTTTGTGTAAATATTTTTCGACAATTAACAATCTATACAATGATACAAAAATGTCAATTTACCTCTTGTGGTTGTGGAGATATGATTTTGTTAAACATTAAACTTTGACTTCCGGTTTGGACAGGAAGTAAGGTCAAATTAGGGTCACCTTAGTGTAAATATTTTTTGACAATTAACAATCTATACAATGATACAAAAAATGTCAATTTACCTCTTGTGGTTGTGGAGATATGATTTTTTTAAACATTAAACTTTGACTTCCGGTTTGGACAGGAAGTAAGGTCAAATTGGGGTGACCTTTGTGTAAATATTTTTTGACAATTAACAATCTATACAATGATACAAAAAATGTCAATTTACCTCTTGTGGTTGTGGAGATATGATTTTTTTAAAACATTAAACTTTGACTTCCGGTTTGGACAGGAAGTAAGGTGAAATTGGGGTCACCTTTGTGTAAATATTTTTTGACAATTAACAATCTGTGCAATGGTGCAAAAACTGTCAATTTACCTGTTGTGGTTGTTGAGATATGATTTTTACGTGCATACATAATTAGCACGACCAGAGCTGATTTACATTCACCAACAGAGGGCGCACTTTTTTAGCGTTGAAAAAGCCGTGTAGATCTTTCATTTGCAACGTAATCAAAACGTTTTAACTAATAAAGAACGATTGATCGAAATTCGATATCTGATGACCTAATAATGACGTGACAAATTATGTTTCATCTACGTGTTATGTTCTAAGTATGTGCCAAGTTTCAAGTTCATATGAAGTTTGCAAGTATGTGTTTTTTTGTAGACAATCGATCCGGAAAAGAAGGAGAACCAAAAGAAAAAAAAAAAAAAAACGAACAATAACAATAGGTGCTCGCGCTGTAGCTCGAACACCTAACTAGAACTT
Organism: Zoroaster sp. YZ-2022; assembly: GCA_029582265.1. Lineage (NCBI taxonomy): Eukaryota > Metazoa > Echinodermata > Asteroidea > Forcipulatida > Zoroasteridae > Zoroaster > Zoroaster sp. YZ-2022. The sequence goes on from CM055823.1 coordinate 24,541,847, forward strand.
ATGTGTTTGTTTGAACAAACACTAGGTGTTCGGGAGGAAGTAAAGGTCAAATTGGGGTCAACTTTATTTAAATATTTTTTGACAATTAACGATCTGTACAATGGTGCAAAGATTGTGAATTTACCTCTTGTGGATGATTTTTTTAAAATATTAAACATTGAATTCCGGTTTGGACAGGAAGTAAGGTCATATTGGGGTCACCTTTGTGTAAATATTTTTTCGACAATTAACAATCCATACAAGGGTGCAAAAATATCAATTTATCTCTTGTGGTTGTTGAGATATGATTTTTTAAATATTAAACTTTGACTTCCGGTTTGGACAGGAAGTAAGGTCAAATTGGGGTCACCTTTGTGTAAATATTTTTCGACAATTAACAATCTATACAATGGTGCAAAAAATGTCAATTTATCTCTTGTGGTTGTTGAGATATGATTGTTTTTAATATTAAACTGTGACTTCCGGTTTGGACAGGAAGTAAGGTCAAATTGGGGTCACCTTTTTGTAAATATTTTTTGACAATTAACAATCTATACAATGGTGCAAAAAATATCAATTTACCTTTTGTGGTTGTTGAGATATGATTTTTTTAAATATTAAACTTTGACTTCCGGTTTGGACAGGAAGTAAGGTCAAATTGGGGTCACCTTTGTGTAAATATTTTTCGACAATTAACAATCTATACAATGGTGCAAAAAATGTCAATTTATCTCTTGTGGTTGTTGAGATATGATTGTTTTTAATATTAAACTGTGACTTCCGGTTTGGACAGGAAGTAAGGTCAAATTGGGGTCACCTTTTTGTAAATATTTTTTGACAATTAACGATCTGTACAATGGTATAAAAATTGTGAATTTCCCTCTTGTGGTTGTTGAGATATGATTTTTTTCAATATTAAACTTTGAATTCCGGTTTGGACAGGAAGTAAGGTCATATTGGGGTCACCTTTGTGTAAATATTTTTTCGACAATTAACAATCTATACAATGGTGCAAAAAATATCAATTTACCTTTTGTGGTTGTTGAGATATGATTTTTTTAAATATTAAACTTTGACTTCCGGTTTGGACAGGAAGTAAGGTCAAATTGGGGTCACCTTTGTGTAAATATTTTTCGACAATTAACAATCTATACAATGGTGCAAAAATGTCAATTTATCTCTTGTGGTTGTTGAGATATGATTGTTTTTATTAAACTGTGACTTCCGGTTTGGACAGGAAGTAAGGTCAAATTGGGTCACCTTTTGTAAATATTTTTGACAATTAACGATCTGTACAATGGTATAAAAATTGTGAATTTCCCTCTTGTGGTTGTTGAGATATGATTTTTTCAATATTAAACTTTGACTTCCGGTTTGGACAGGAAGTAAGGTCAAGTGGGGTCACCTTTGTAAATATATTTTTCGACAATTAACAATCTATACAATGGTGCAAAAATGTCAATTTATCTCTTGTGGTTGTTGAGATATGATTTTTTCAATATTAAACGTTGACTGCCGGTTTGGACAGGAAGTAAGGTCAAATTAGGGTCACCTTTTGTAAATATATTTTGACAATTAACGATCTGTACAATGGTACAAACATTGTGAATTACCTCTTGTGGTTGTTGAGATATGATTTTTAAATATTTAAAAATTTGACTTCCGGTTTGGACAGTAGGTCAAATGGGGTCACTTTTGTAAATATTTTTGACAATCAACGATCTGTACAATGGTGTAAAATTATAAATTTCTCTTGTGGTTGTTGAGATATGATTTTTTCAATATTAAACTTTGACTTCCGGTTTGGACAGGAAGTAAGGTCAAATGGGGTCATCTTTTGTAAATATATTTTGACAATTAGCGATCTGTACAATGGTACAAAAATTGTGAATTACCTCTTGTGGTTGTTGAGATATGATTTTTAAATATTAAACCTTGACTTCCGGTTTGGACGAAGTAAGGTCAAATTAGTGTCATCTTTTTGTAAATATCTTTTGACAATTAACGGTCTGTACAATGGTATAAAAAATGTGTAATTTACCTGTTTTGGTTGTTGAGATATGATTTTTAAATATGAAACTTTGACTTCGGTTTGGACAGGAAGTAAGGTCAAATTGGGGTCACCTTTGTGTAGATATTTTCGACAATTAACAGTCTATAAAATGGTACAAAAAATGTCAATTTACCTCTTGTGGTTGTTGAGATATGATTTTTAATATTAAACTTTGACTTCGGTTTGGACAGGAAAGTAAGGTCAAATTAGGGTCACCTTTTGTAAATATTTATTGACAATTAACGATCTGTGCAATGGTACAAAATTGTGAATTTACCTCTTGTAGTTGTTGAGATATGATTTTTAAAATATTAAACTTTGACTTCCGGTTTGGACAGGAAGTAAGGTCAAATGGGATCACCTTTGTGTAAATATTTTCGACAATTAACAATCTATACAATGATACAAAAAATGTCAATTTACCTCTTGTGGTTGTGGAGATATGATTTTGTTAAACATTAAACTTTGACTTCCGGTTTTGGACAGGAAGTAAGGTCAATTAGGGTCACCTGTAGTGTAAATATTTTTGACAATTAACAATCTATACAATGATACAAAAATGTCAATTTACCTCTTGTGGTTGTGGAGATATGATTTTTTTAAACATTAAACTTTGACTTCCGGTTTGGACAGGAAGTAAGGTCAAATGGGGTGACCTTTGTGTAAATATTTTTGACAATTAACAATCTATACAATGATACAAAAATGTCAATTTACCTCTTGTGGTTGTGGAGATATGATTTTTTTAAACATTAAACTTTGACTTCCGGTTTGGACAGGAAGTAGGTGAAGTGGGGTCACCTTTGTGTAAATATTTTTGACAATTAACAATCTGTGCAATGGTGCAAAACTGTCAATTTACCTGTTGTGTGTTGTTGAGATATGATTTTACGTGCATACATAATTAGCACGACCAGAGCTGATTTACATTCACCAACAGAGGGCGCACTTTTTTAGCGTTGAAAAAGCCGTGTAGATCTTTCATTTGCAACGTAATCAAAACGTTTTAACTAATAAAGAATGATTGATCGAAATTCGATATCTGATGACCTAATAATGACGTGACAAATTATGTTTCATCTACGTGTTATGTTCTAAGTATGTGCCAAGTTTCAAGTTCATATGAAGTTTGCAAGTATGTGTTTTTTTGTAGACAATCGATCCGGAAAAGAAGGAGAAGAAAAAAGAAAAAAACGAACAAAAAACGAACAAAAACAATAGGTGCTCGCGCTGTAGCTCGAACACCTAACTAGAGCTTAAGTGTTTGTTTGAACAAACACTAGGTGTTCGGAGAGGAAGTAAAAGGTCAAATTGGGGTCAACTTTATTTAAATATTTTTGACAATTAACGATCTGTACAATGGTGCAAAGATTGTGAATTTACCTCTTGTGGATGATTTTTTTAAAATATTAAACATTGACTTCCGGTTTGGACAGGAAGTAAGGTCATATTGGGGTCACCTTTGTGTAAATATTTTTTCGACAATTAACAATCTATACAATGGTGCAAAAAATATCAATTTACCTTTTGTGGTTGTTGAGATATGATTTTTTTAAATATTAAACTTTGACTTCCGGTTTGGACAGGAAGTAAGGTCAAATTGGGGTCACCTTTGTGTAAATATTTTTCGACAATTAACAATCTATACAATGGTGCAAAAAATGTCAATTTATCTCTTGTGGTTGTTGAGATATGATTTTTTTTAATATTAAACTGTGACTTCCGTTTTGGACAGGAAGTAAGGTCAATTGGGTCACCTTTTTGTAAATATTTTTGACAATTAACAATCTATACAATGGTGCAAAAATATCAATTTACCTTTTGGTTGTTGAGATATGATTTTTTAAATATTAAACTTTGACTTCCGGTTTGGACAGGAAGTAAGGTCAAATTGGGGTCACCTTTGTGTAAATATTTTTCGACAATTAACAATCTATACAATGGTGCAAAAAATGTCAATTTATCTCTTGTGGTTGTTGAGATATGATTGTTTTTAATATTAAACTGTGACTTCCGGTTTGGACAGGAAGTAAGGTCAAATTGGGGTCACCTTTTTGTAAATATTTTTTGACAATTAACGATCTGTACAATGGTATAAAAATTGTGAATTTCCCTCTTGTGGTTGTTGAGATATGATTTTTTTCAATATTAAACTTTGACTTCCGGTTTGGACAGGAAGTAAGGTCAAATTGGGGTCACCTTTGTGTAAATATTTTTCGACAATTAACAATCTATACAATGGTGCAAAAAATGTCAATTTACATCTTGTGGTTGTTGAGATATGATTTTTAAATATATTAAACTTTGACTTCCGGTTTGGACAGGAAGTAAGGTCAAATTGGGGTCACCTTTTGTAAATATTTTCGACAATTAACAATCTGTACAATGGTGCAAAAATGTCAATTTATCTCTTGTGGTTGTTGAGATATGATTGTTTTAATATTAAACTGTGACTTCCGGTTTGGACAGGAAGTAGGTCAAATTAGGGTCACCTTTTGTAAATATTTTTGACAATTAACGATCTGTACAATGGTACAAAAATTGTGAATTTACCTCTTGTGGTTGTTGAGATATGATTTTTTTAAATATTAAACTTTGACTTCCGGTTTGGACAGGAAGTAAGGTCAAATTGGGTCACCTTTGTGTAAAATATTTTTTGACAATTAACAATCTGTACAATGGTGCAAAAAATGTCAATTTATCTCTTGTGGTTGTTGAGATATGATTTTTTTCAATATTAAACGTTGACTGCCGGTTTGGACAGGAAGTAAGGTCAAATTGGGGTCACCTTTTTGTAAATATATTTTGACAATTAACGATCTGTACAATGGTACAAACATTGTGAATTTACCTCTTGTGGTTGTTGAGATATGATTTTTTTAAATATTAAAATTTGACTTCCGGTTTGGACAGTAAAGGTCAAATTAGGGTCACCTTTTGTAAATATTTTTTGACAATCAACGATCTGTACAATGGTGTAAAAATTGTAAATTTCCCTCTTGTGGTTGTTGAGATATGATTTTTTTCAATATTAAACTTTGACTTCCGGTTTGGACAGGAAGTAAGGTCAAATTGGGGTCATCTTTTTGTAAATATATTTTGACAATTAGCGATCTGTACAATGGTACAAAAATTGTGAATTTACCTCTTGTGGTTGTTGAGATATGATTTTTTTAAATATTAAACCTTGACTTCCGGTTTGGACAGGAAGTAAGGTCAAATTGGTGTCATCTTTTTGTAAATATCTTTTGACAATTAACGGTCTGTACAATGGTATAAAAATTGTGAATTTACCTGTTTTGGTTGTTGAGATATGATTTTTTTAAATATGAAACTTTGACTTCCGGTTTGGACAGGAAGTAAGGTCAAATTGGGGTCACCTTTGTGTAGATATTTTTCGACAATTAACAGTCTATAAAATGGTACAAAAAATGTCAATTTACCTCTTGTGGTTGTTGAGATATGATTTTTTAATATTAAACTTTGACTTCCGGTTTGGACAGGAAAGTAAGGTCAAATTGGGGTCACCTTTTTGTAAATATTTATTGACAATTAACGATCTGTGCAATGGTACAAAAATTGTGAATTTACCTCTTGTAGTTGTTGAGATATGATTTTTTAAAATATTAAACTTTGACTTCCGGTTTGGACAGGAAGTAAGGTCAAATTGGGATCACCTTTGTGTAAATATTTTTCGACAATTAACAATCTATACAATGATACAAAAAATGTCAATTTACCTCTTGTGGTTGTGGAGATATGATTTTGTTAAACATTAAACTTTGACTTCCGGTTTGGACAGGAAGTAAGGTCAAATTGGGGTCACCTTAGTGTAAATATTTTTTGACAATTAACAATCTATACAATGATACAAAAATGTCAATTTACCTCTTGTGGTTGTGGAGATATGATTTTTTAAACATTAAACTTTGACTTCCGGTTTGGACAGGAAGTAAGGTCAGAATGGGGTGACCTTTGTGTAAATATTTTTTGACAATTAACAATCTATACAATGATACAAAAAATGTCAATTTACCTCTTGTGGTTGTGGAGATATGATTTTTTTAAAACATTAAACTTTGACTTCCGGTTTGGACAGGAAGTAAGGTGAAATTGGGGTCACCTTTGTGTAAATATTTTTTGACAATTAACAATCTGTGCAATGGTGCAAAAACTGTCAATTTACCTGTTGTGGTTGTTGAGATATGATTTTTACGTGCATACATAATTAGCACGACCAGAGCTGATTTACATTCACCAACAGAGGGCGCACTTTTTTAGCGTTGAAAAAGCCGTGTAGATCTTTCATTTGCAACGTAATCAAAACGTTTTAACTAATAAAGAACGATTGATCGAAATTCGATATCTGATGACCTAATAATGACGTGACAAATTATGTTTCATCTACGTGTTATGTTCTAAGTATGTGCCAAGTTTCAAGTTCATATGAAGTTTGCAAGTATGTGTTTTTTTGTAGACAATCGATCCGGAAAAGAAGGAGAAGAAAAAAAAAAAAAAAAAAAAAAAACCGAACAATAACAATAGGTGCTCGCGCTGTAGCTCGAACACCTAACTAGAGCTTATGTGTTTGTTTGAACAAACACTAGGTGTTCGGGAGGAAGTAAAGGTCAAATTAGGGGTCAACTTTATTTAAATATTTTTGACAATTAACGATCTGTACAATGGTGCAAATATTTAGAATTTACCTCTTGTGGATGATTTTTTTAAAATATTAAACATTGACTTCCGGTTTGGACAGGAAGTAAGGTCATATTGGGGTCACCTTTGTGTAAATATTTTTCGACAATTAACAATCTATACAATGGTGCAAAAAATATCAATTTACCTTTTGTGGTTGTTGAGATATGATTTTTTTAAATATTAAACTTTGACTTCCGGTTTGGACAGGAAGTAAGGTCAAATTGGGGTCACCTTTGTGTAAATATTTTTCGACAATTAACAATCTATACAATGGTGCAAAAAATGTCAATTTATCTCTTGTGGTTGTTGAGATATGATTGTTTTTAATATTAAACTGTGACTTCCGGTTTGGACAGGAAGTAAGGTCAAATTGGGGTCACCTTTTTGTAAATATTTTTTGACAATTAACAATCTATACAATGGTGCAAAAAATATCAATTTACCTTTTGTGGTTGTTGAGATATGATTTTTTTAAATATTAAACTTTGACTTCCGGTTTGGACAGGAATAGGTCAAATTGGGGTCACCTTGTGTAAATATATTTTCGACAATTAACAATCTATACAATGGTGCAAAAAATGTCAATTTATCTCTTGTGGTTGTTGAGATATGATTGTTTTTAATATTAAACTGTGACTTCCGGTTTGGACAGGAAGTAAGGTCAAATTGGGGTCACCTTTTTGTAAATATTTTTTGACAATTAACGATCTGTACAATGGTATAAAAATTGTGAATTTCCCTCTTGTGGTTGTTGAGATATGATTTTTTTCAATATTAAACTTTGACTTCCGGTTTGGACAGGAAGTAAGGTCAAATTGGGGTCACCTTTGTGTAAATATTTTTCGACAATTAACAATCTATACAATGGTGCAAAAAATGTCAATTTATCTCTTGTGGTTGTTGAGATATGATTTTTTTAAATATTAAACGTTGACTGCCGGTTTGGACAGGAAGTAAGGTCAAATTGGGGTCACCTTTTTGTAAATATATTTTGACAATTAACGATCTGTACAATGGTACAAACATTGTGAATTTACCTCTTGTGGTTGTTGAGATATGATTTTTTTAAATATTAAAATTTGACTTCCGGTTTGGACAGGAAGTAAGGTCAAATTGGGGTCACCTTTTTGTAAATATTTTTTGACAATCAACGATCTGTACAATGGTGTAAAAATTGTAAATTTCCCTCTTGTGGTTGTTGAGATATGATTTTTTTCAATATTAAACTTTGACTTCCGGTTTGGACAGGAAGTAAGGTCAAATTGGGGTCATCTTTTTGTAAATATATTTTGACAATTAACGATCTGTACAATGGTACAAAAATTGTGAATTTACCTCTTGTGGTTGTTGAGATATGATTTTTTTAAATATTAAATTTTGGTTTATCGTAATTCGATATCTGATGACCTAATCATGACGTCACAACTCGTGTTTCATCTACGTGTTAAGTTCTAAGTATATGCCAAGTTTGAAGTTCATGTGAAGTTTGCAAGTATGTATTTTTTGTAGACAATCTATCCGGAAAAGAAGAAGAGTAAAGCAAAAAAAAAAAAAAAAAAAAAAAACGAACAAAAACAATAGGTGTTTCGGGTACATACCCGAACACCTAAAAAACCGAACAAAAACAATAGGTGCTCGCGCTGTAGCTCGAACACCTAAATAGAAATGGCGAGTATTTACGGTCCGAGCTTTACGAGCAAACCCATTTCATCCAATAATGACAATACGTCCATTTTTTTATTATCACGGACGTATCACTTAAAAAATGAGATTTAAATTTTTTTTTTGTAAATGTGTCAACGCACCAGAAACCAGACCTTTTTTTGGCCTAATCATCAGCACAAGCTATTTAAGTAGCAAGCACTCCGCTCCGGGCAAAAATTCACCGAGTGCCATGATGAAAGGGCACTTTGACGTCAAGTGAGCTGTTCTCTTTTGGCAACAATCCTCCCACGCAGCTTGCCACCAGTTCCGTTGATCTTTTTCCCAGTTCATGACAGATGGATAGATACTGTCATTTATATAGTGCCTTTCGAACCGATATCCTTCTTCCTTCACTGGCCATCAAACATTATAATGATAATTTTACAAGATAAAGAGAACATATACCGGTATCTATTTTTAAGGTGATTGTGGGATACATTTTTAATACAGTTTTTATGGATTTGTTTGTGCTTGTGTGATGTGGTAATGTTTTGATGTGTAATTTTGATACGACTTATGATGTATCTTAATAACTTTAATGTTAATATATTTTGTTAATGAGAGACGATGACATGTAATTTCCAGATTTGTGGATTTAATAAAGTTATATCTATATCTATCTATCTTTTGTCCCAAAGATTTCAAAATATTTTAGCGCATAATTTTGCTGCCATTCTAAAAAATAAAAAAAAATAGCGAGGCAAGCCACTTAAAGTGTCCTGGGATCTTTTACATGCATTACCTAATACAAGGGGCCTACAGATTTATGTCCCATCTGAAGGACGCATACCCTGATGATGATTATACCCTCCCCCCACACACACACACTAGCCACACGACCGTGAACAATTCATGGAATGGTCTTCCATCCAAGTACTACAGACCACGGTCAACGTTGCTTAACTTTGGCAGTCATGCCACTGGGCTTTTCCATTGAGCTACCTGTCTGGGACAGTGGACAAACACCTGTTCTCCGGACCACCAAGTATTACATCTCATATAAGAGATTATAATTGCATGGTGTAACTGCAAACCTAGTCTTGGTTCAAGACTGTTTTTGATACATGATCTATCACCACGCGCCACAAGAGGGCGCTATCTCTCCACAAACCACTATCACACACAAACGGCTATCAAACATAATAGTCTTGGGAAACTCTCCCTGAAAATGCTAGCGCAGCCCACATTTTTTGGGGAAACAAAATAAATGGTTGTTTATGAGTGTGCGCACCAAAAATGTGGGCCACGCAATTAATGTAGGTCACTACGTATGTGATGCGGATTTCAGTGACGAAGATCGGCATCACGCGTCTGACAAGTGTTTCGTGTGTCCCTAAAACGTGAATTTGGCCATTTCTATTTGGCTTTATTCAACAAAAATTTAATTATTTTTTTTACATTTGAAAATGAAATTGATACGGACATTTATGAATGGGAATAACAATTTTGCCCTTGGTCTTTACCGCAGGTTAACGACCGGTTTTGTGCGTGGTCACGGGGCGATATTAGGACCTTGCCTGTGGTTCGGTCCTTATCGCCCAAAACCATTAATTTTAGTCTGAGGTAAAGACCACAGGCCACTTGTTATTCTCTTAATAATAGGTTTTTTATAAAGGGTACATATCCTAAACAAGGCGCTTTACAGTAAAGAAGAAACAAATACAATTTAATGAGCTCTAAAAAATGATAGTTCTGTCTTCAAAGGTTTCTTAATAATAATCATAATCATAATCATAATCATAATCATAATAATCATAATAATCATAATCATAATCATAATAATCATAATCATAATCATAATCATAATCATAATCATAATCATCATAATAATCATCATCATAATCATCATCATAATAATCATCATCATAATCATCATCATAATCATCATCATAATCATAATCATCATCATCATAATCATCATTCAATTCAATTCATCTTTTATTGTCCTTAAAATGGAAATTTGTATTGTCGAACCTGCTCATATATAAGATTAAAAATATTTAAATTTATTTACAAAAACAAATTATTACACCTAATAAAAAAAAGAAAAAGAACTAAAAACCATATATACACAAGAGGGCATACAAAATAAGATTCAGTATAAACAAGAGAAATTCGGGTAGGTTTATCCGGCAAACCTCTACCCCTAAAAACCTCTACCCACTCACCAGACTAAAACAGAAGACATCATTGGACCAAACACATTGAAAAATACAAATACATGTACAACATTGTATCCAGGAAACCACTATTTCATGTTATTTCATGCAGCCCCTCCTCCCCCTCGGCCTGTATCCTCTGTTCCCTGTACAAGTTACTGACTATCATTAAAAATACGAATAGAGTGTGGTAAAAAAGAGTTTAAATATCTACTAGTTCTGCACTTCAGACTTCTCAGCCTCCTACCAGACCTCATTTCCTCATAAAAATCATGCAATGGATGTGTATTATTGATTAAAATTGACTTGGCCTTAATTAAAATTCGTTCGTGACATATTGCGCTTATGTCCTGTTCTTTACCAAACATCTTACCCAGCCCGCTTAGCAACTCTCTGAATTTTGACTAAATCCCCCTTTTTTGCACTACTAAACCAGACACAGCAGCTGTACAGGATGACACTCTCAATGACTGAAGTATAAAAAAGCTTCATAATAGTTTTATCGACCTTGAATGATTTCAATTGCCTAAGAAAGTATAGACGCTGTTGTCCTTTGGCGACGAGCGATTTACAATGGTCAGACCATGATAGGGTATTATCAATGGTTGTTCCTAAGTACTTATAGGAATGAACAATATCAATATCATCATTGTTGATTGTAATACAATGTAAATGAGGTTTGAACTTCCTGAAGTCAAAGATCATCTCTTTTGTCTTTTCAGTATTCAACTTCAGAAAATTGTTGCTACACCATGTAACAAAGTTATGAATGGTATTTCTATAATCCAGTTCACTATCTTTGAGAAAGCCAACAATCACAGTGTCATCTGCATATTTAAAAATACTGACATTGTTAGAGTGATTGATGTAATCATTTGTGTACAAAATAAAAAGCAATGGTGAAAGAACACACCCTTGAGGGGCACCAGTATTTATTGTTATTTGTCCAGATAAAGTATTGTTCACTAATACACGCTGAGTCCGATCCTTTAAAAATCGCTTATCCATAGAATGAGTGATGGATTAACATTCAGGTTTTGTAGCTTCTCCAGTAGTCGGTAAGGTTGGATTGTGTTGAATGCAGATGAGAAATCAATGAAAGTGGCCCGTGCATAACAACCAACCTTATCGACATGTTGCTGTATAGCATTCACCAGACAAAGAACTGCATCATCTACAGATTTGTTTGGTTGGTAGGCAAATTGGAATTTATCAACACGATTGAGTAGCGGCTGTAAAATAAATCTCAGAATGATTCTCTCCAAACATTTCATTGTCAGTGAAGTTAATGCGATTGGTCGATAATCGTTTAACTCGGACGGTCGAGCTCGCTTAGGCACTGGAACGACGGTGGCAGATTTCCAGCAAAATGGAATTAAATGTGAGTCTGTTGACTGCTGGAAAAAGAACTGAGTAGGGAACTGCCAGTTGTTTGGCACAAACTTTAAGTACCTTTCCAGAGATTCTATCAGGGCCAGCTGCTTTGCGAGGATTTAAGTTGTTAAACAGTTTTCGACTTCACTGACTTTGATGACAATACGCTGGCTTACTGTATCAGTGGAGAGAGCCGAGCATTGTAATGAGATCTGATCGCTGAAACTTTGAGTGTCAAAGCGACTGTAGAATACATTTAGTTCGTTTGCTGTAGACAAAGGGTTTTCTAAATTTGCAAATGAGTCATGTTTTTCTTTTAGAAAAACCTGTTATGGTTTGTAGAACCCTGCCAGGCCTCTCGTGGATTATTTGTCTTAAAGCAGTTTTCCATTTTTTTTCCTTGTAGTTTTCTTTGGCTTTCTTAACTGTTGATGACAGTTTTGATTGGAGCACTTTTAGTTTATTTTGGTCTTTCATTTTAAAAGCATGTTTCTTCTCAGCTAGGATAGCTTTTAGTTCATTTGAGAGCCAGGGCTTATTGTTAGGGTATAATTTAGAGGTCTTTACTGGGATATGTAGATCTTGACAGAAATTTACATATTCGTTGATTACGTCCGTCGCCTCATCAATGTTTCCCGATCCATTCAGAAATACTTCCCAATCAGTGATTTCAAAACATGTTCGCAAATTTTCAATTGATTTCTTGTTCCATACTCTGATGACTTTTTTCTGAGGTTTTTCCGTTTTTAGTTTTTGTTTATATTTCGGCAAAAGATGAACAATGTAATGGTCAGAACGGCCAATACCTGGTCTGATGATTGACTTGTAGGCATCCTTTACTGAACCATAGCAGCGGTCAAGTATGTTATCTCCCCTTGTAGCCTCGCCAACATATTGAAAATAATGGGGAAGGCTTCCACTAAGGTTACAATGGTTGAAGTCACCGAGAATGAATTTTGGTGAGTCTGGTGATGAGTCCTCCATTTGTTGAACTGTGTCATATATCACACCTGCTGCCTCATTTGCATCAGCATCCGGTGCAATGTACACAAGGAAGATGTGAACTTGATTAAATTCCCTTGGCAGATAATAAGGTCTGAAGGACACACAAAGAAGTTCTATGTTTGAGTTGCAGACTGTTGTCCTTACTTTGAAGTTATTACACCACTGATTATTAACATACATGCAGACTCCACCACCACGGCTTTTATTAGTGTTTTCGTATGAGCGGTCCAGTCGAATCAAATTGAATCCATCAATATCAACAGAATCATTAGGAATATTTGAGTGCAACCATGTTTCTGTAAAACACAATACACTGGAGTTTCTGAAGTCATTTATGTATCTAGTGTGTGCCCGAATTTCATCCATTTTATTGTTTATGGAACGAACATTTCCAAGAGTTAAACATGGAAGAGGGGGTCTATTTGCTCTCCGTCTTACCCTTTGTTTAACTCCTCCACGCTTCCCACGCCGACGTGGCATGGTATGACTTGTTGTAGATTCACCTCTTGTCGGTGTGAATTCGGGCAAGTCTGCTGGTGTTAACTTGGACGCTGACGCATCGGCAAGCAGATAAAGAAAATGGCGGTCATAGGTGATCGGCAACGATGCTTGACTGGGGACCTCAAAACACCAATAAACTAGCGGAAGAACTAGCAGTAATGCAGCACACCGTATCCAGATGATGCTGGTTGAATGATAAACCATTGTGTATATATTAAATAATCATTTATGCAGACACAAACAACTAGAAAAGTAACATCATCATCATAATCATAATCATCATAATCATAATCATCATAATCATAATCATAATAATCATAATAATCATAATAATCATAATAATCATAATAATCATAATCATAATAATAATAATCATAATAATCATAATAATCATAATCATAATCATAATCATAATAATAATAATAATAATAATAATAACAATCATAATAATCATAATAATCACAATAATCACAAGAACAAGAACAAGAACAACAACAACAACAACAACAACAACAACAACAACGAGGCAGTGTTTGTGATAATACAAACACATAGGTGTTCGAGTTTTGTCAGGGCAGTGATGACGACGTCAGAATGTTTTTAAAAGAAACTTTGCATCATTTGTTTTAATATTAAACTTTGACTTCCGGTTTAGACAGTATAAGTAAAGGTCAAATTGGGTCATGTTTTTGTAAACATTTTTGACAATTAACAATCTGTACAATAGTGGAAAGATTGTGAATTTACCCCTTGTGGTTGTTGAGATATGAATTTTTAAAATATTAAACTTTGACTTCCGGTTTGGACAGGAAGTAAGGTCAAATTGGGGTCACCTTTGTGTAGATATTTTTCGACAATTAACAGTCTATACAATGGTACAAAAAATGTCAATTTACCTCTTGTGGTTGTTGAGATATGATTTTTTAATATTAAACTTTGACTTCCGGTTTGGACAGGAAGTAAGGTCAAATTAGGTCACCTTTTGTAAATATTTTTTGACAATTAACGATCTGTGCAATGGTACAAAAATTGTGAATTTACCTCTTGTAGTTGTTGAGATATGATTTTTTTAAATATTAAACTTTGACTTCCGGTTTGGACAGGAAGTAAGGTCAAATTGGGGTCACCTTTTTGTAAATATCTTTTGACAATTGGCGATATGTACAATGGTACAAAAATTGTGAATTTACCTCTTGTGGTTGTTGAGATATGATTTTTAAAATATTAAACTTTGACTTCCGGTTTGGACAGGAAGTAAGGTCAAATTGGGGTCATCTTTTTGTAAATATTTTTTGACAATTCACGGTCTGTACAATGGTACAAAAATTGTGAATTTACCTCTTGTGGTTGTTGAGATATGATTTTTTTTAAGTATTAAACTTTGACTTCCGGTTTGGACAGGAAGTAAGGTCAAATTGGTTTGAAGTATGTGTTTTTTTACCGGACAGTCGCGGGGGAGGAGTAAAAAATAATATTTTAAAAAAAGTGTTTCGGGCTTATACCCGAACACCTAATTAAAAATGTTGACGCTCAGGTATGAAGCGACATGCGCGGATACCAGAAACCAGGGACTTTTTGGCCTTAGAAGCAGTTTTGCCAACATTACCAATGTTGTGTCTCCCCTTATAATTGTCCACCTCATTTAATCATCAACAGAAGCAGAATCCTACTGATGTGGCACACATGGTTTTGGAGTATAACCATGCACAAAAGAGAGAACCTGGTGCGGCACAAATCACTTCAATGACTGTCGGTCAAGTTTGACAAGATCTGATGGATTTGGATTTCACAAGACGAGACGGATCAACTAAGACAAGATTGCGCACGGTCACGCAATGATAAGAACACAGAGATTACATCGACCGGATCGTTCAAGACAAGATCGCGCAAGACAAGAATGCGTAAGGTCATGCAGACGGGATCACGCAATGATTAGATCAGAGAGAAAAGATGACATGGACAGGTTCATGCAAGACAAGGACGCACAAGACAAGATCGCGCAAGATCACGCAATGATTAGATCACACGGAGATGATTACATGGACGGTATCAAGATTACACAAGACAAGACGAATGTTATTCAATCTTGCACACCGTTTATTCAGTTTATTCAGTGTGTTAGATGTTGAAAACACCCCGTAGCCATGTTAAGCCTTAGATAAATAGTCAAACATTTTAGGGGTGAGTTTTCAAATTGTTGTCGTCATGGGGAATTGCCAAGCTCAAATTGAGCTGTGTGTGTGCGTGCACGCTACAGCCGAAGAGATTGCTGCTGGAAGGAAGAGAAGATGACATCAGCTTAGAAGATGAGATCTGATGGACAACAGTCAAACAGTAGTGAGTCATTTTGTTTTCTTTTGAAGGGAAGGTACAACAATTTAAAAAAAAAAAAAAACAGTGTTATCTAAAACTAATACTTGGTGTTAAATTGATAATAGTATCACACGTCTCATGAAATCTTTCCAACTTTTTATCAAATTAGTAACAAATATTATCAACTGAATTTATGTATTAAATTCAAATATCTATGCTAGAATGACTACAAAGTTTGTTTGCCGATTTCAAAATCTTCATGCATTTTCAATATTTACCTGCTGAAGCTTTCAAAGGTTGATTGCTCTTGATTCCAAGTAAACATAGTCGATCGTAGAAGCAGTTTATGCCAACATTACCAGTGCTGTACCTTCCCTTTAATCTATGATGGTGACACGGGGTGGTTTTAATCGTAGGAGGTTGAGCTCAAATTGAGCTGGCAAGAACTTGATGGCTGCAAGAGGAGTCATGGAAAAGACCACGGGACTTTTCACTGGAAGGGATGTACCATGTGATGGAAGAGATGGCTCATAGCTCTAAGTGACTAGCCCAGGTGTGATGGATGGTAGTGAGTATTGTGTTGTGTTGTGTTGTGTTGTGTTGTGTTGTGTTGTGTTGTGTTGTGTTGTTACTAACCCAAAGGGGCTTGGGTGTACTACATGCGAGAGTACCCGCGGTGTACTGGGCATGTCACAGGGGTACAGAGCCCTACCTACGTAACTGTTGATCTTAAAGATGCTATCAGGCTGCACCTCCGGTATAGAGCATGGTGCTGGTGTTATCAGAGTCGGTCAACAAACGCAGGTAGTTCCTTCCTAACAAAGTACGGTGAGTACTTGAAGGGACGCACTAGTACGGAGTAGGGTTTCCCTCTTCGGAGGGTGGACCGGAAAGCTACACATAGCATCGTGCAAATCGCACAGTGTAGGACGATGGAATCTGACGATCATACCAGAATGTGTTGGGGCTGGTATCCTGGGACCTGCACGTGGTGGCCCTGCTGTAGACTGACCTTACCAGGATGGTGTGACCTGTTTCATAGTAAGAGTTTGACACATTTTTAACATGGCATATTATCAAAATGAAGTAAGCTGAAAAACCAAGACTCCAGTTTGGGGGCCTAAAACATTTAAATAAAATAAAAATTCAATTTAGTATTTATTTAAGGATTAATGAAACAATGATGTCATGATGCATGTGAATAATAACTTTATGAGAACAGGTCACATATTGCATTATACAATTTATAGAAATGGATGTTAATTGCTTTTAAATTAAAGGTGATTGTAAGGGAAATATGTAATATTTCTCACGAGAGAAGGAATATAACTGTAAGGTGACCTTGAAATTAAATTGAAGCCAGTTGATGGTCATTAGTTGATTGAAATGAACCAATTTTCTTTAAAAATGTTTACTTTGAGTTGGTCAAGTGTGAATCATCCTTAGAAATGATTAAGTATGATCAGATTTTTTTGAATTATCAGAAAAGGAAAACAAATTTCATTTACAAAAAATGCTGGTTATATTTTGCAATGTTATATAACACTTCTCTGGTTAGTAAAATTTACCAATTTTTTCTTGAAATGCCACAACATAAATTGATTCTCGTTGTACATTGTGACATATAAAATGTGTACTGGAACTATTTAAAAAATAATATTCAATAATTGTAATTATTCAATCAGTTTGAATTATTCTCTGGCTGGAATTAGTCTGTATTTAATATTTATAGTTGTAATGTGAATATAATTATGTGTTTGAAGTTGAGGTACAACGGTTTCTGGTCTCCACGCGCGTTGCCCTCAGACCTGCGCATCTGCATTTTTAATTTTTTAATTTTTTTTATTATTATGAAGCGATGTCCAATTGCAGCCAAAATTGCTGGATCAATTTTTAATCAACTTTTTCACATATGGGTATGAACGTTTACCGATTTGTGAGGCCTCTCTTAGTAAACCATACTTTGTGTGGGGGAAATTTGGTCCTGGCGTATACAATGTATCACGTATTTCACTGTTGGCAAAAAAAAAATCCAAAAAAAAGCGCATCACTGCATTGATTTTGAAGCTGACTGACCAGAAACCAGAGACTTTTTTTTTTGGCCCGAGGTATAAGATTGTTAATTCAAAAATTACCAAATTTAAATGCCAAACTAACTTATTGTAAAGCTGATGATGGTACCTTGTATTAATCTTACCTTTAAATATTTGTTTTCGAGGTGCTAGTAAGTACATTTACAGGTCAAAATGAGTCGACCGTTTTTTACATTGTCTGGTATTTGTTCAGGGTGGTCAAAATGACAGTCACAACCAGTCAAAAATGCCCCTGTGTTGCACATTTGGGTCAACAGTCAAAACAGGCAGTTTGAGCTCTATAGCTACTTGCCACAAAAGTGCAGCTATATCAGGAGGGTTAAGTAGTTTCCAGTTTGATATTCTGCGTTAGAATGGATAAAACCAATATTTGAATGTTTTTTTTTCTTCGAACCGATACCATGTAATAAGCTGAAAGTTTCACTGGTTGGTTGTAGAATGTATATCTTGATGCAAAGAAAGTAAGCAGTTTTGCCGACATTAACCAATGCTGTTCCTTCCAGTTACGAGTCATTATTTTCTGAGCCACCAAACACTTATGTCGTACTTATTTTTAAAATAAACAATTAATTTTGTTTCACATTTAAATAGTTCATTAAACTTCAAAAGGCCTTAAAACATTTTTTTTTAAATTGTATTGGGAAAGATCAGATTAGAAATAAAGGATGATAGAGATAATTGTGTGGATTTTATTTGACAAAGACAATTTAAATTGTGTATAAAGGAATTTCTTGATGAAATCTGATTGTTAAATTAAGTGTTCTTACAGGTATTGCATACTGTTGTATATTTGATCGTTTGCATGTTACTTAGATTGGGTGTTTTAAAGCAAGATGTTTTTATTGAACTGGCAAACTGTAACACAAGCTTGTACACTTGTTTTTTGCCTGAAAATTTGTATTGCTGATTTAGTTCTACTCGTTGAATTCTTATCATATTTGATTACTCAGATTGTGTTACATTGGTACTTGGTAATAAATCACTCATTTCATGCCCCTATCCCCTTACATTGGCATCCTTCTCTATAGCTGACTAATGGATCTTCTATATCCATAGTCAACCCACTCATCCATTGATCTTCTATTTCAATGATTTATCCTCTACCCTTTTTCTACATTACATCCTCCCCACTTGACCAATGGATCTTCTCATATCCATGGTCAACCCACGGACTCATTGATCTTCTATATCAGTGATCTGTCCTTTACCCCTTATCTACATTACATTCTCCCCACTTGACCAGTGGATCTTCTTATATCCATGGTCAACCCATGGACCCATTGATCTTCTATATCAGTGGTCTGTCCTCTACATTACATCCTCCCCACTTGACCAATGGATCTTATATATTGGTGGTCTGTCTTCTACCTTTCTCTACATTGGCTTTCATCCTCCCCACCTGACCAATGGATCTTCTATATCGGTGGTCTACCTTTCTCTACTTTGGCTTTCATCATCCCCACCTGACCAATGGATCTAATATATCCATGGTCGACCTACAGACCCATTGATCTTCTATATCAGTGGTCTGTCCTCTGCATTACATCCTCCCCACTTGACCAATGGATCTTCTATATCAGTGATCTGTCCTCGACCACTTTATCTACATTACATCCTCCCCACTTGACCAATGGATCTTCTCATATCCATGGTCAACCCACAGACTCATTGATCTTCTATATCAGTGATCTGTCGATCTTCTATATCCATGGTCAACTCGGATACCTTTTTTGTGATTTGGGATGGTCCAAAATATCATTCCGCTACCCCCCAATCTCGGTTCATTAGGATGAATACTGCTGGTTCCCAAAGTGTTATAAAGTAACAAAAATTATAACGTGTATAAAACAGTAATGGAAAAGGCTATTATTATCTACCAAAAAAACATTTGTATTTGTAAAAGTAAAACTTGTGTTTTATAATTGGTTATGAAACGTAATTTTTGTGCAATGTTTGGAACAGACAAATTCACCGTGGCACGATTTGAACCAGCATCTGAGGTTACAATAAGGTCTTTTAAAAATACGGGTTTTGAACTTTAAGAGTTTATTATTAAGCTATATGTACAAAAGTAGAACAAATTAACCTGTACATGTTTATATAGTTAAATGTGCAAAATGGTTCTTTTAATGATTCACATGTAACTAAATGTTTTAAATTTAATATCCATTTCAAAAATTATAATGTACATTGAAATTACTTGTGATGCATGTGTGAAATAAAGATTTCAAACTTAAACGTTCCTACTTCACATCAGTTTTTTCTTACTTTTGCCGTTATGACCCCTGACCCCTGACCCTTGAGGTCAGGGGTCAATATATATTTTTTTAACCCACCCACTCTAAGGTTTATATATAACATCCGAGGTTTTTTTCAAGAATCAGATTGGCTCAGTGGGATAGCTCACAGCTCACAGAATCTGGGAGCTGTGAGCTCGTGGGTTCAAATCCCAGCTGCGGCATTTTTTTTAGTCCAATTGAGGGGAAAAAAATAATTTTTTCTCAAAAATTGTGTAGGGTGGCCCTAGAATCTACAACCTTTGCATCTGAGGGCCTGTCCTCTATCTCACTCTGCTATTGACCTTTCTTAAAAATTGTAACGGTTTTTGACCTGATGAATATTAGAATGGTGACACTTAGAACATTTTTCACCAAAGCTTCAACCTGACCCAAGGCTTGGAAATCTGGCCAGATTTGAGGGCTGAGGGCTTGGGTCCAGGACTGAACTGAGGGCTGGGAGTCAAATCTCTGAGGGCTGAGGGGTTAACTGTCATTGGGCTGGCTGAGCTGGGACACATGGGAGTTGACTGATGGATTGCTAGATTTGATGAGGGGCTGGTAGTCATTTGGCTGGGCTGAAGGAAGGCTTGGAGAAAGGCCAGGTGATGGCAGCAGGTGAGAAGAACTGTATAAGGGCAAGACTGTGGTGATGTCTTGGTATGGAGTACGCTGAGGCAGTCTAGGCTGAAGACTGTGGGTGGAGGAGGTCTGGTTGCTTGGATGGCTCGATGACCTTGATGTGGGATGTGTTCTCATTGGATAAAAAGGGAGTGGCAGTCAATATATTTGCGCATTGTACAAGATTGGGTATGCATGTATACATGATCCCAATATGTGAATACTGCCCTCTATGGGCAAACTATCTACGTAATTTTGTGTATTTCATGGGTACATAGAAAACGTAAGATATTTGTAATACTGCCCTCGATGGGTGAATCAGTTTACGTATTTTGGTGTTTCAGTTGGCAGTGGCATACAGGAAATAGTCACACTTCGCAGAATGATTTTCTACATGAATACTGCCCTCTTTAGACTAATTAAACACATTTTCATATAATTGTAGGTTTGATTTAATACTTGCTACATAGAAAACGTAAGATATTAGTGCATTTTAGTGTTTAACCTGCACACACTTAGCTGATTTTCTACATGAGAACTGCCATGGACTTATTTGGACTTATTTGCATATTGGCACATTTGCGTATTTGTGCATTTGCGTATAATTTATCAGTTTAATTTTATATTGGGTATATTGAAAATGTAATTTTATATTTATAATACTGTCCTCCATGAATTAAAATCAAGTATTTGCGCATTTAAATTTTTGATTTTAAAGTTAATTGGCACACTGAGAATGTTTACCTTTTTGAATACTGCCCTCTACAGGCAAAAGATTCAATGCATTTGTGCAAAATTTGTTTTGATTTTTTTGGGTATGTAAAAAAAACGCAAGATATATGTAATGCTGCCCTCTGTAGGTGAACAATTTCAGGTATTTGCGCATTTCAGCCAAGTGCTGCTTTTGTGATATTTCATAAAATAAGTAAAATACATTCAGATTGTTTGTATTCATTTCATGTGTAAAAACTGATCTTTTTCATCAGCACATTGCTATTATACTTGAGGAACACAAATGCTATAAAATTACAGATCTCTCAAGATAATCGTGTTAAGCATGTTTTTAAGGTAAATATGTACCGAAATAAATTCATTGCGGGTCCCAGCATAAATTCATTTGTAGCACTTGATTACTGCTAATCCAAGCTCCTGATAACTATTTTATGAAATATCTCTTTTCAAAGTATTTGTTTACCTTTCTAAAAGGAAATTAGCAATGTTCCAATGAAAACAAAAAAATGCCGGGAAATGCCACATTTTAACATTTGTAGCGACATAAGGTACTATTAATTAAACTGAACGTTCACATGTTGCTTGTTTAATTAATGTAGGCATATACTTTATTAAAATAATGCCAACATTACCAATGAAATATAATTTTTATATTTAACAGATAAAGAAATGTATCTACCTTGTGGTGGGAATGATTAGTTTGTTCACAACTGTCCTGCCAGATATAAATTAATTTCCAGTCTGCATCCGATATTACAATGCGGTAATACGCCTATATGTCGATGTCGTTGTGTGCAATATTTGTGTAATATGAGTGTACCGTCCACTGATCGCCTAGCAAGCATAAATGGACTTGGGACCATAAAACC
The DNA here is from genome assembly GCA_029582265.1 of Zoroaster sp. YZ-2022. Lineage (NCBI taxonomy): Eukaryota > Metazoa > Echinodermata > Asteroidea > Forcipulatida > Zoroasteridae > Zoroaster > Zoroaster sp. YZ-2022. The sequence goes on from CM055823.1 coordinate 24,564,227, forward strand.
ATGGCAACGACTCGTAAACCGCCCGCACTTGTCAAACAAAGTACACAATTCAAATAGCGCAAAACTGATCATACCCGCCTAAATCTACGAATAGATTTCATGGACGTGCAATAAAACAGCGTGTTACGTGACCTCGCGAGGTTTTACGAGTTTACAAAGCCAGACTTCACGGAATCTTTTGTGCTAATAATTTCCTCGAATATTTTGTTTTTCGCACTCGATTCATACAGAAACAAACATCATGCAACATACGTAGAAAAACGTGAATATATTAAACAGAAACCATGTTTGCATGAAATTTCTAAACAGAAATTGTCACTTTTGACATTCGAAACATTTTAAGGAAAAGTACAACATTGGTAAAATCAACAAAACTGCCTTTTTGGGTACTAACGTCTTTGAGATGCTTACTACTATGATAATGATACACAATAATCAACCAACATGAACCAACATGTGGAATTTTCAGTTCAATGTTGAGTCTAAAGAGACGCAGTGAATAAAGCATTGCAAATTTATTTTTCTACAGAAAACACATTTTCAGAATGACTTTGATAGTTATTTTTATTTTTTGTTCATTTGTTACGAAATGTGTAATAAATATATAGGCTTATGCTATGAGCGACTTAATAATATTTTGTTTGTTATGTTTAAAATAAGAAAGATATAGAAAATGTTGAGCTCTTTATCACAACCATGTGCAATTGCCAACAAAGGCCTGAATACATTACCGATTTGTTTCAACAGGATGTCCCACTGGTTACCGAATTGTTTGCCCAGTCATGCATGAATTCACACATTATTGCACAACAGTATGCATCCATTTACAGGCACTTTTTCTAAACTCGTTTTTCTTCATAAAGAATTTGTTGGAGAAAGATACATTCAATGAAATGATTGTTGCTTATAAAATTCCCTTTCATATGATACCAAAATCATTGGCATATTGCATATAAAATGATCGGGTTATTTATTTTACTTCCCCTGGCTTCGTTCACAAAAACAGAGAGCATTTTGTACACACGTGTATGGCGTTCCATAGCACAAATGGCCATTGAAAGGATTGACTTATATTCTTTTTGAAAGAAACAAATTTTAAACAAAAATTGTAAAAATTAAGAGCACCTTACCTATAAAATTTTTACTTTCACAGGTAAATGTGATGATCTATTTCTTTAAAACTAAATGGTTTAAATGAACAACATGTTTGGAAATACCAAACAATAAACTATTTTAATTTAACAAAATTAATATAAATTTACATTTGTTTTCAATAAAAAAAGTATTCACTCCATCCAAATTTTAAAGGGAAAATATTTCACAATCAGAACAGATCGACTTTCAATAGGTTTCCTAGTTTAAGATGAACTATTTATTTTCACTCACTGAGTTAATCTAAAACTAGCATAATCTAAAAACATTCCATGTCCTGTTGATCGTAACGATATTGTACCTTTAAGCTAATATATTTGTTTATATATATATATATATATATATATATGTTAACCAAATGAATTTAGAAGTTAATTAATTTGGTGTTCCAAATAATGACATTGCTATTATTTGTTATTATTTGAAGTTGTTTTATGAACAATTAATTTGGTATATTTTTCTTTGTTTATCCGTCCATTTACAAACACTCTTCCACTTTAAAAGAAAGAATATTTTTAGGTACAAGTTTGCACAAAGGATAAGTTGCTGTGCTTTGGAGTTTTTTAAAGGAGTATTATTTAAGGATAAAAACTCAAGGCTTACTCTTGCAGTAAAATAAGTAAAAATCCCTGTACTATCATTTTCTAAATAGACCTATGCATGTTAATTTACTTGTATTCTTATATAATTTTGAAAAAATGTTTTATTCAAAATCTAAGAGTTGTCCACAAGATGCCTTACACTAGAATAATTTATGCTAATTGATTTTGTGTGAATCTTGTTTACCTTACTTTATTGTGAAAAACAAAAATAAACATTTCCACATTCCTATTTTAAAAGAGCTAAGCTTTGTTCAAGTTATTTATGGTTATTTATAATTCCATTTATTCAGTAAAACCCCAAATGCCTTTAAATCAAATATGATATTAAAACAATGTGTGACGCTCCCACCACTCCCCATTTCGGGTGTTTTTTATTTCATTTGGTGGGACATGACTTTGTTTCATCCTGGAATCTCTCTATCACTCTATCACTCTGTAGATTTATTGAGCCTTTTCTACACTACCTGGGAATGTGTTCCAATGGTCTTTTGCTGGTTGTTCCATCTAACCGAACCTTTAGCCATACTACTACACGTTTTTCTGTTTGTTCACATCCATATACAGTAACTGTCCCCCAAAGCAAATTTTCAATTCCAGCTTCGATTTGGTCGTGGATTTGTACGGATGACAAAAATGATGCAAGCACATTGATGAAGGTATATACTGCCCTCACCGGTATTGTTATATTGAATAACAATTGGACAATTCGTTTTGAAAAATCATGAGCGGAATCGTCAAAACATTTAACAGTATGCTTATACAAACTGGGATTCTTCTACACCAACATTTAAGTATTTTTAAATTGAACTCCAAATACCAACACCCCGTCTGTTCAAATGGGAGCGACCAGTGTTCGAATCACAGCATTTCTTCTTCTTTTTTCATTATAAATGGTTGCGCAATCACGACGGTTTATTTAATTAGTAGCCTATTAAATTTAATTCCAAATATCAACAGGACTGGTGGCGCAAGCTAGTGGCACTAGGTTTCGGTGCAGTCGACCCGGGTTCGAAACCCAGCGCTGCATTTCTTTTCGTTTTATATGGTTGCTCAATCACGATTTATTTAAGTCGTATTGAATTCAACTTCAAATACCAACAGGATAAATGGCGCAAGCCGTTGGTCCTCTGGGCTGTCAATTGCGGTAGTTCCAGGCTGGTACGTCCGGGTTCGAATCCTGCTCCTGACACATAGAGACATGGCAGCTGCTGGCTGCGGCAATGGCTTGGGGACCGCCATGTCTCTCCCCTAAAGGTTAGAGCGTGGAGGAAATGTACGGACGGGGGAGAAAAGGAGGGACCGGGAGGGTAGCGACCTCCCAGAAGGGTGCTAAGGTGATCACCATGCCGGGGTGTCCCGGACTTTGATTCATCCGAATACCTGGTCGACACTCTGACTAACTCTCCGCACTTTTTTACAATTTTTTATTTATTTTTATTTATGTTTATTTTTTATTTTATTTTTTTTATTTTTATTTTTTTTTATTTTTTTTTAAATTTTTTAAATTTGTATTGTACAATTCCGAAGTTGCCTTATGGGATCAATGAAGCTATTTGTTTGTTTGTTTGTTTCTTTCTTTCTTTTTTTATCTTCTTCTTCAAATAATTATGTCTTTTGCTAAATTTCACGACAATTGGAGAATACAAACATAGTCTATTCGAATTTAAAATGAGATCCAGGCACTTAAAAAATGTCAAGGGGGGTAAGCATTGACGGTTTTTTTCACCTCGAAAACAATTTCTCTCCGATTCGGTTCAAATTTACACAGAATGAACCACTGTGTCTGCAGAATACAGCCACCGAGTTACAGCCTATTTGGACAAGTTTAAAATTTCACAATTTTACCCATATTTTGTCATAAAATATTGATTTTCTTAAAAAGTTGGAAAGATAGGCGACTCAAATTACGAAAAATGGGTTCTAGGCACTCTATTACGTCTCTCCAGCAAGTATCAAGCATTTTGAATGTCATTTTTAGGCCAAATTTGGAAAAAACGACAAGGGGTAAGCATTGACGTTTTTTTTCACCTCGAAAAAAAAATCTCTCCGATTCGGTTCAAATTTACACAGAATGAACCACTGTGTCTGCAGAATACAGCCACCGAGTTACAGACTATTTGGACAAGTTTAAAAATTTCACAATTTTACCCATATTCTGTCATAAAATATTGATTTTCTTAAAAAGTTGGAAGGATAGGCGACTCAAATTACGAAAAATGGGTTCTAGGCACTCTATTACGTCTCTCCAGAAAGTATCAAGCATTTTGAAAAAATGTCATTTTTAGGCCAAATTTTGAAAAAACGACAAGGGGTAAGCATTGACGTTTTTTTTCACCTAGAAAAAAAAATCTCTCCGATTCGGTTCAAATTTACACAGAATGAACCACTGTGTCTGCAGAATACAGCCACCGAGCTACAGCCTATTTGGACAAGTTTAAAATTTTCACAATTTTACCCATATTTTGTCATAAAATATTGATTTTCTTAAAAAGTTGGAAAGATAGGCGACTCAAATTACGAAAAATGGGTTCTAGGCACTCTATTACGTCTCTCCAGCAAGTATCAAGCATTTAGAAAAAATGTCATTTTTAGGCCAAATTTGGAAAAAACGACGGGGTAAGCATTGACGTTTTTTTTTCACCTCGAAAAAAATTTATCTCCGATTCGGTTCAAATTTACACAGAATGAACCACTGTGTCTGCAGAATACAGCCACCGAGTTACAGCCTATTTGGACAAGTTTAAAATTTCACAATTTTACCCATATTTTGTCATAAAATATTGATTTTCTTAAAAAGTTGGAAAGATAGGCGACTCAAATTACGAAAAATGGGTTCTAGGCACTCTATTACGTCTCTCCAGCAAGTATCAAGCATTTTGAATGTCATTTTTAGGCCAAATTTGGAAAAAACGACAAGGGGTGTAAGCATTGACGTTTTTTTTCACCTCGAAAAAAAAATCTCTCCGATTCGGTTCAAATTTACACAGAATGAACCACTGTGTCTGCAGAATACAGCCACCGAGTTACAGCCTATTTGGACAAGTTTAAAAATTTCACAATTTTACCCATATTCTGTCATAAAATATTGATTTTCTTAAAAAGTTGGAAGGATAGGCGACTCAAATTACGAAAAATGGGTTCTAGGCACTCTATTACGTCTCTCCAGCAAGTATCAAGCATTTTGAAAAAATGTCATTTTTAGGCCAAATTTGGAAAAAACGACAAGGGGTAAGCATTGACGTTTTTTTTCACCTCGAAAAAAAATTCTCTCCGATTCGGTTCAAATTTACACAGAATGAACCACTGTGTCTGCAGAATACAGCCACCGAGTTATAGCCTATTTGGACAAGTTTAAAATTTCACAATTTTACCCATTATTTTGTCATAAAATATTGATTTTCTTAAAAAGTTGGAAAGATAGGCGACTCAAATTACGAAAAATGGGTTCTAGGCACTCTATTACGTCTCTCCAGCAAGTATCAAGCATTTTGAAAAAATGTCATTTTTAGGCCAAATTTGGAAAAAACGACAACGGGTAAGCATTGACGTTTTTTCACCTCGAAAAAAAAATCTCTCCGATTCGGTTCAAATTTACACAGAATGAACCACTGTGTCTGCAGAATACAGCCACCGAGTTACAGCCTATATGGACAAGTTTAAAATTTCACAATTTTACCCATATTTTGTCATAAAATATTGATTTTCTTAAAAAGTTGGAAAGATAGGCGACTCAAATTACGAAAAATGGGTTCTAGGCACTCTATTACGTCTCTCCAGCAAGTATCAAGCATTTTGAAAAAATGTCATTTTTAGGCCAAATTTGGAAAAACGACAAGCGGGTAAGCATTGACGTTTTTTTTCACCTCGAAAAAAAAATCTCTCCGATTCGGTTCAAATTTACACAGAATGAACCACTGTGTCTGCAGAATACAGCCACCGAGTTACAGCCTATATGGACAAGTTTAAAATTTCACAATTTAACCCATTATGTTGTCATAAAATATTGATTTTCTTAAAAAGTTGGAAAGATAGGCGACTCAAATTACGAAAAATGGGTTCTAGGCACTCTATTACGTCTCTCCAGCAAGTATCAAGCATTTTGAAAAAATGTCATTTTTAGGCCAAATTTGGAAAAAACTACAAGGGACGTTTTTGTTCACCTCGAAAAAAAATTCTCTCCGATTCGGTTCAAATTTACACAGAATGAACCACTGTGTCTGCAGAATACAGCCACCGAGTTACAGCCTATATGGACAAGTTTAAAATTTCACAATTTTACCCATATTTTGTCATAAAATATTGATTTTCTTAAAAAGTTGGAAAGATAGGCGACTCAAATTACGAAAAATGGGTTCTAGGCACTCTATTACGTCTCTCCAGCAAGTATCAAGCATTTTGAAAAAAATTCATTTTTAGGCCAAATTTGGAAAAAACGACAAGGGGTAAGCATTGACATTTTTTTCACCTCGAAAAATTTTTTTCTCCGATTCGGTTCAAATTTACTCTCCGCACTTTTTTACAAAAATTTCTTTAAAAAAAAATTCAGAAAAATAATCTATTGCGTCTTTCCAACAACTTAAAATTAACTCTTTTTTCGCGGTGAAAAAAAGACAATGCTTACCCCCTTGACATTTTTTAAGTGCCTGGATCTCATTTTTCTTAATTCGAATAGCCTATTTTTGCATTCTCCGATTGTCGTGAAAGACATAATTATTTGAAAAAGAAGATAAAAAAAAAACATAGCTTCAATGATCCCAGAAGGCAAATTTGGAATTGTACAATTTAAAAAAATTAAAAAATTAAAAAAATTAAAAAATTAAAAAATAAAAAATAAAATAAAATATAAAAAAAATTAATAAAAAAAAATTGTAAAAAAGTGCGGAGAGTTAGTCAGAGTGTCGACCAGGTATTCGGATGAATCAAAGTCCGGGACACCCCGGCATGGTGATCACCTTAGCACCCTTCTGGGAGGTTGCTACCCTCCCGGTCCCCTCCTTTTCTCCCCCGTCCGTACATTTCCTCCACGCTCTAACCTTTAGGGGAGAGACATGGCGGTCCCCAAGCCATTGGCGCAGCCAGCAGCTGCCATGTCTCTATGTGTCAGGAGCAGGATTCGAACCCGGACGTACCAGCCTGGAACTACCGCAATTGACAGCCCAGTGGACTAACGGCTTGCGCCATTTATCCTGTTGGTATTTGCAGTTGAATTCAATACGACTTATAAATCGTGATTGAGCAACCATATAAAACGAAAAACAAATCCAGCGCTGGGTTTCGAACCCGGTTCGTCTGCACCGAAACCCAGTGCCACTAGCTTGCGCCACCAGTCCTGTTGATATTTGGCATTGAATTTAATACTAATTAAATAAACCGTCGTGATTGCGCAACCATTTATAATGACAAAAAGTCGATGACGCTGTGTTTCGAACAGGAGCAGGATTCGAACCCGGACGTACGGTTACAGCCTAGAACTGCCGCTATAGACAACCCAGTGGACTAACGTCTTGCGCCATTTATCCTGTTGGTATTTGGAGTTGAATTTAATACTTCTTAAAGAATTCGTGATTGCTCAACGATATATCAAACCAAAAATACAGGCGTCACTGTGGTTCGAACCCAGGTCGTCTGCACCGAAACACAGTGCCAATAGATTGCGCAACCCGTCCTGTTGTTACTTGGAGTTGAATTTAATACTACTTTAAATAAACCATCGTGATTGCGCAACCATGTAAAAAGAAAATGAAAAAGCAGCACTACTACGGTTTCGTACCCGTGTATTGTGACGATTCTTCCCCTATATAAACCCAATTAAATTATACCGCACACTTATTAGCTGTGTGCAGTTCGAGATTTGTGGAATAACTTGAGTTATTAATAATGGACAATATTATAATAACTTGACAAAAGGCAAACAGTTTTTAAGAAGGGAATGTAGACATTTTATTTTATTTTTTTCACAAAAGGTTAATTAGAACTACAAGATTAATATATTTATGAATATCATCCTAAAGGTTTGTCGAAAACAAGATTTTCCCCAATTGTTTCTCTATGAATTATTGGATATTTGTCGAAAAGATGCCTTGTAAATTTTGAATATTTGCCGAAAATTATAACTTTAAGAAATTGATTGAAATTATTTTGTCGTGACCATTTTTCAAGCCTACAAATTAACAACGCTCCCAGGTTTTCAAAATGTTTCGACCAAAAGGATGTTTTTGTTTTTGCCTTAAAACATTGCAAGGATAGACTATGCTATTGCCCGTGTGTTTCGTTATTCTAACAAGCAATTTCCGACATTGTTATTTTGTACTCAAATGAATAAATGACAGAACCCATCAAAACTTTATTTCATAATTATTTACTGTATAAATCTATGTTTCTGACACGGACGTTGAAAGTTAAAAGTGCATTTGATGTAAAAGGTTCGTTTTTCTACAATTACAGTTACCAGATAAAATTAGCTGTACATTTTATCAATTTGTTGTGTCGGCGTGACAACTACTTTGGTATTATAATATTAGTAAATATCTATAAAAAATGCAATACAAAATATTTGTTTGTTACTATTTCAGTCGTAACATCGCTAAGCCTTGTTTAATAATAAAATACAAGTTTATAAAAACAAAATTCCCCCTTTTATTGTCACAACAACTTACAAACCTACAAGATGTTAAACAATCATTTCCAAAAATATGATGTCCAACTCTTTTCACTATGTGAAACATGTTCGTTAGTATTGAAAACAAAAACAACTAGATGGCAGTGTTTGTGATAATACAAACACATAGGTGTTCGAGTTTTGTCAGGGCAGTGATGACGACGTCAGAATGTTTTTAAAAGAAACTTTGCATCATTATTTGTTTTAATATTAAACTTTGACTTCCGGTTTAGACAGTAAGTAAAGGTCAAATTAAGTCATGTTTTTGTAAACATTTTTGACAATTAACAATCTGTACAATAGTGGAAAGATTGTGAATTTACCCCTTGTGGTTGTTGAGATATGAATTTTTAAAATATTAAACTTTGACTTCTGGTTTGGACAGGAAGTAAGGTCAAATTGGGGTCACCTTTGTGTAGATATTTTTCGACAATTAACAGTCTATACAATGGTACAAAAAATGTCAATTTACCTCTTGTGGTTGTTGAGATATGATTTTTAAATATTAAACTTTGACTTCCGGTTTGGACAGGAAGTAAGGTCAAATTGGGATCACCTTTGTGTAAATATTTTTCGACAATTAACAATCTATACAATGATACAAAAAATGTCAATTTACCTCTTGTGGTTGTGGAGATATGATTTTTTTAAACATTAAACTTTGACTTCCGGTTTGGACAGGAAGTAAGGTCAAATTGGGATCACCTTTGTGTAAATATTTTTCGACAATTAACAATCTATACAATGATACAAAAAATGTCAATTTACCTCTTGTGGTTGTGGAGATATGATTTTTTTAAACATTAAACTTTGACTTCCGGTTTGGACAGGAAGTAAGGTCAAATTGGGGTCACCTTTGTGTACATATTTTTTGACAATTAACAATCTGTACAATGGTGCAAAAACTGTCAATTTACCTGTTGTGGTTGTTGAGATATGATTTTTACATGCATACATAATGAGCACGACCAGAGCTGATTTACATTCACCAACAGAGGGCGCACTTTTTTAGCGTTGAAAAAGCCGTGTAGATCTTTCATTTGCAACGTAATCAAAACGTTTTAACTAATAAAGAATGATTGATCGAAATTCAATATCTGATGACCTAATAATGACGTCACAAATTATGTTTCATCTACGTGTTATGTTCTAAGTATGTGCCAAGTTTCAAGTTCATATGAAGTTTGCAAGTATGTGTTTTTTTGTAGACAATCGATCCGGAAAAGAAGAAGAAGAAGAAGAAGGAGAAGAAAAAAAAACTAGACTTAAGTGTTTGTCATATGACAAACACATAGGTGTTCGGATTTAGTCAGGGTAGTGATGATGACGTCAGAATGTTTTTGTAAATATTTTTGACAATTAACAATCTGTACAATGGTGCAAAAATTGTGAATTTACCTGTTGTGGTTGTTGAGATATGATTTCTTTAAATATTAAAATTTGACTTCCGGTTTGGACAGGAAGTAAGGTCAAATTGGGGTCATCTTTGTGTAAACATGTTTCGATAATTAACAATCTATGCAATGGCGCAAAAAATGTCAATTTACCTCTTGTGGTTGTTGAGATAGGATTTTTTTAAATATTAAAATTTGACTTCCGGTTTGGACAGGAAGTAAGGTCAAATTGGGGTCATCCTTTTGTAAATATTTTTTGACAATTAACAATCTGTACAATGGTACAAAAATTTTGAATTTACCTCTTGTGGTTGTTGAGATATGAATTTTTTAAATATTAAACTTTGACTTCCGGTTTGGACAGGAAGTAAGGTCAAAATTGGGGTCATCTTTCTGTAAATATTTTTTGACAATTAACGATCTGTACAATGGTACAAAAATTGTGAATTTACCTCTTGTGGTTGTTGAGATATGATTTTTTTTAATATTAAAATTTGACTTCCGGTTTGGACAGGAAGTAAGGTCAAATTGGGGTCACCGTTTTATAAATATTTTTTGACAATTAACGATCTGTACAAAAATAGTACAACATTTGTTAATTTACCTCTTGTGGTTGTTGAGATATGATTTTTTAAATATTAAACTTTGACTTCCGGTTTGGACGGGAAGTAAGGTCAAATTGGGGTCATCTTTTTGTAAATATTTTGTGACAATTAACGATCTGTACAATGGTACAATTGTGAATTTAACCCTTGTGGTTGTTGAGATATGATTTTTTTTAATATTAAACTTTGACTTCCGGTTTGGACAGGAAGTAAGGTCAAATTGGAGTCACCTTTATGTAAATATTTTTCGACAATTAACAATCCATACAATGGTGCAAAAACTCTGAATTTACCTCTTGTGGTTGTTGAGATATGATTTTTTAAATGTTAAACTTTGACTTCCGGTTTGGACAGGAAGTAAGGTCAAATTGGGGTCATGTTTGTGTAAATATTTTTCGACAATTAACAATCTATACAATGGTGCAAAAAATTTCAATTTACCTGTTGTGGTTGTTTTTATATGATTTTTTTAAATATTAAACTTTGACAGGAAGTAAGGTCAAATTGGGGTCACTCACAACTCGTGTTTCATCTACTTGTTAAGTTCTAAGTATATGCCAAGTTTGAAGTTCATGTGAAGTTTGCAAGTATATGTGTTTTTTTGTAGACAGTCTATCCGGAGAAGGAGAAGAAAAGAAAAAAACCGAACAAAAACAATAGGTGTTTCGGGTACATACCCGAACACCTAAAAAAACTAGACTTAAGTGTTTGTCATATGACAAACACATAGGTGTTCGGATTTTGTCAGGGTAGTGATGATGACGTCAGAATGTTTTTGTACATATTTTTGACAATTAACAATCTGTACAATGGTGCAAAAACTGTGAATTTACCTGTTGTGGTTGTTGAGATATGATTTTTTTAAATATTAAAGTTTGACTTCCGGTTTGGACAGGAAGTAAGGTCAAATTGGGGTCATCTTTGTGTAAACATGTTTCGATAATTAACAATCTATACAATGGCGCAAAAAATGTCAATTTACCTCTTGTGGTTGTTGAGATAGGATTTTTTTTAATATTAAACTTTGACTTCCGGTTTGGACAGGAAGTAAGGTCAAATTGGGTCATCCTTTTGTAAATATTTTTTGACAATTAACGATCTGTACAATGGTACAAAAATTGTGAATTTACCTCTTGTGGTTGTTGAGATATGAATTTTTTTAATATTAAACTTTGACTTCCGGTTTGGACAGGAAGTAAGGTCAAATTGGGGTCATCTTTCTGTAAATATTTTTTGACAATTAACGATCTGTACAATGGTACAAAAATTGTGAATTTACCTCTTGTGGTTGTTGAGATATATTTTTAAATATTAAATTTTGACTTCCGGTTTGGACAGGAAGTAAGGTCAAATTAGGGTCACCTTTTTGTAAATATTTTTTGACAATTAACGATCTGTACAATGGTGCAAACATTGTGAATTTACATCTTGTGGTTGTTGAGATGTTTTTTTTTAATATTAAACTTTCACTTCCGGTTTGGACAGGAAGTAAGGTCAAAATGGGGTCACCTTTTTGTAAATATTTTTTGACAATTAACGATCTGTACAATGGTACAAAAATTGTGAATTTCCCTCTTGTGGTTGTTGAGATATGATTTTTTTAAATATTAAACTTTGACTTCCGGTTTGGACAGGAAGTAAGGTCAAATTGGGGTCACCTGTTTGTAAATATTTTTTGACAATTAACGATCTGTACAATGGTACAAAAATTGTGAATTTACCTGTTGTGGTTGTTGAGATATGATTTTTTTAAATATTAAACTTTGATTTATCGTAATTCGATATCTGATGAACTAATCATGACGTCACAAATTTTGTTTCATCTACGTGTTAAGTTCTAAGTATATGCCAAGTTTCAAGTTCATGTGAAGTTTGCAAGTATGTGTTTTTTTGTAGACAATCGATGGGGAGGAGAAGAAGAAGAAGAAGAAGAAGAAGAAGAAGAAGAAGAAGAAGAAGAAGAAGAAGAAGAAGAAGAAGAAGAAGAAGAAGAAGAAGAAGAAGAAGAAGAAGAAGAAGAAGAAGAAGAAGAAGAAGAAGAAGAAGAAGAAGAAGAAGAAGAAGAAGAAGAAGAAGAAGAAGAAGAAGAAGAAGAAGAAGAAGAAGAAGAAGAAGAAGAAGAAGAAGAAGAAGAAGAAGAAGAAGAAGAAGAAGAAGAAGAAGAAGAAGAAGAAGAAGAAGAAGAAGAAAAAAAAAAAAAAAAGAAGAAAAAAAAACGAACAAAAACAATAGGTGTTTCGGGTACATACCCGAACACCTAATAATAATAATAATAATAATAATAATAATAATAATAATATAGACTTATATAGCGCACGTATCCACCAAACTGATGCTCAAGGCGCATTACATATTACCCCTGCTCATCAGGCTCATAAATCATTCCTGAAACCAACTCAGCTCCCTGGGGGAGTATACAGCTCAATTGCTGCCATTTCGGCGCATATAAGGCTAATCAAACACAACAGCCGACTCTGCCCTCACAGGTTACCCATTTACCCCTGGGTGGAGAGAAGCAATTACGGTAAAGTGTCTTGCTCAAGGACACAAGCACCCTGGTCGCGGTCGGGATTCGAACCCATATCCTGACGACTCAGCCATCAGAACACAAATCCGATGCACTAAACCGCTCGACCGTGGGTACTTCTTGAATTTGATCGGTGACTCGGACTGACGGATTTCCAGGGGGAAGCTTTCATGTAGGTGGGGACCCTTGTAACCAAAGGCACCCTGACCGACCAATTTGTTACAAAGAGAATTATGTTCAGATGTGATTTTTATGGCAGAAAATGTATTTTAGTGAAGATGTTTTTCAAAAAGTGGAAGGAAGTCATTCATATACTAGATTTAATAAAATGAGGCTAAACGGTATTTTTTTAATTTTAATCAGTACTTCTTATTTATATAAAAATGTGTGTAAACAATAAAAATGCTTTTAATGTGAACAATGTATCCATTTCGTGGCGAGTAGAGTCGAGTATGGAAATGTGACATCACGTCCCCATGGCAACAGAGCCCGACTGCATGCCTCAAACTCAAATCAGTAAGGTTTCAAATGAAATTATCTGCATATTGTCTGCAGGAAGGCCAAAGTCATGGTACAGCCAAGCCTTTGAGAACCCTGGCCAGGGCTACCTGGCCTCCTAATCTGTCTTTTGTGAGTCCTAATCCTGTAACAATACAGTACCTGCCAATCAACATAACCTGGCCTTCTGGAGGGCCCAGCCCAGCTCATTATAACGGTCGCAGTTGTGAACCTGAGGTGTCATTCAAGACTGTGTTACCAATAAGAGCTATTTGAGATCTATATTCATTAGTAAAGAGTCTTTTGTGCTAAGCTAGGGGATTATGTAGGCCTCTGGGCCTGGGCTGTACCATGACCTCCTCCCTTATACTCCTGGTTGAAGAGAAGCAATTCATGGTGAAGTGTCTTGCTCATTTGATTTGAACAATGACACATTTTAAGAATAAGAGCAATGTTTGGGAAACATTTGTGGTATATTTTATTTATTATTCACCTCCATCAATAAAATTACAATATATACACAGTACAAAATGACATTTTGAAAATCACTCATTTCAAATTGGAAATTAAGTTATTTCTTTGTATCAGTTCATCATACAATATATGGTAATTTAATTCTTTTTCTAAAATTTGCTCATCGCAATAAAAGTCAGTGATCATAATGCCAGAAGTCTACTACCTACACTAATTGTGACTCGGTTCAGTAAAAAAAAAAACCTCGTCCACGGCAAAGTACTCCAATAACAATGGATTTGGGCCATTCATGATGTTGTATTCCACAGATTCATGCACAAGGTCTCAAAAAGGAAGCAGTGCATTCCGGATGACTTGCAGGCATGCGCGAGAACTACATGCATTTAATGCAAATTATGCGCTGTGTTCAGGCCAATATATTCAGTGCAGTGTGCATCTTTTGCTAGCCCAGATACATGTAGGGAGGAGGGCCAAAGTCTTGGTACAGCCCAGGGCTATCTGGCCTCCTAATCCTGTAACGATATAGTACCAATCTAAAAATAGTACCTGCCAAATATAGTACCTGCCAATCAACATAACCTGGGCTTCTGGAGGGCCTTGCCCAGCCAAGTAGAGCTCATTATAATAGCTGTAGTGAACAAAAGACAGCTGAAGGTGTCAGTCAAGTCTGTGTTAACAATAAGAGCTACTTGAGATCTATTCATTATGAGTAATGAGTCTTTTTGTGCTCAGCTACAGGATTATATAGCAGGGATGATATTGTGAGAAAATGAGAAGGTAGGAAAAATGTTTTTCATTATCATTGGGCATATACTAGCCTATAGTGGTTTACCTCTATAGCCATGTATAGCAAAGAAACTGTTTTTTTATCTTGGTATTTACAATAAAATGATACACAAGGAAAGTTTCCATGGTCTGAAGTTAGTCGGAACCCGGTTTCATGGGTAGGATGAATATCATGCCTGTATAGGGCTGGTTAGACCTGGGCTTCTCAAAGGCTTGGCCCTTCCTACCTTAGTTTGTGTCTCGTTTAGTTCTGGAACTAGCAAGCGGCATCGAACGCTTATCCCATGATGCTTTCAAGCAGGGTGGCCAAACTCGTTGCCATGCTCGTTGTGCATGTGTGCGTTTGGAGTACAATGCCATAGACTGGGTTTACAGCATGCTGGTATTATTCATGATAGTGTTCAACCAAACCGAGCAGACTTGCTCTGGCAAAACCCTAAACATGGACCCAACTTTCAAAAGTGAGAGTTTGATACCAGCTTTGTAGAAATCAGAAAAGAAAAGAAAAAATTGATTTCTACAAATCTGGTATCAAATGAAAGAGGAAAATCTAGACAAGTTTAGGGTTTTGCCAGAGCCAATAATATTGTATAAACCTTTCATTTTTTACGTAATGGTCAATATGATTGGACAAGCCGAACCAAATCGGGGCGTCCATTTTGAGAAAATTCTGGCTCTCAAGACATGATTGCACTACCAGCTCAACAAATGCCCAATTGATCAACACATATAGATAAACGTATTATAATTATTAGCAAACATTCCACCTACTGACTAGAAAAAAGGTCAAAAGCTTGTGAAAATACTGTAGCCATAACCACAGTAGCATATCTAGTAATGTGGGTCCTTCAGGAAAGATCATTTCACCATTGTCATACTAATAGTGGTGCATAAACCCCCCCCCCACCCCCACCCCCACCCCCCGTTATTGTCACTACACAGAGAGTCAACAATTCTGTCATCATTTTTAAAATTGTTTCAAAGTACACAAGCCCTAACCCTCTACAAAAACCCTGCCATGAAATTCAACACAATCAAACAACAGAACAGCATGCAGCCTATATTGTCATGCAACAAGATCCACCAGCTAGAACCAAGGCTGTAGCGAGCGGTGGGGGTGTGTGACACTGACAACCCCCCCCCCCCAATCAATTTTTCTCAGTCGGCATTTAGAACCTCAGTCGGCAAATGAAGCATCAAGGGTTGGTCCAGAATAAATTTTCAGTCGGCAAACCTAGAGCTATATGGGTTTGCCGATTGCAAATGTATCGTGTTTCTAAGCACTGACGATTTGCCGAGTTGTTTGTTATCAGTTGTTTTTACTTTCTTAATAACATTGTATTTTACTCATGGAAAGAGCTGCGGTTTTCCGGTTTCGGAAAAGCGACTGTCCGGATTGTCCATTTTGGGGAAAAAACAAAGTAAATTTGTCTGGTCATATTAATGTTATGTCGGTAAATTTATCCATTCTGAAACCACTCGGAAAATCCTGGCTACGTCAGTTGGCAAATTGGCTTCCACAACCCCCCCCCCCCCCCCCCAAAAAAAAGAAAATGCCTTCGCTACGCCCTTTGGCTAGAACAATGGTTCTTTTGTTCACTGCCGAGAGCAACCATAACCAACATTTTCCCCAGCCCAGCGGGTCATCACTTGTTTGAAAAAGTCCAAAGTTTTTCGGATGCAACGCAGCATAGTTGCAAGTTTCAGTAAATAGACCGACCTCTTAAGCCCCGCCTCATTATGTACTGACCAATCACAGCCGCGTTTTACATGTCCAAAAATCTGACATGTTCAAATAGCTGCATCACATCGTCATATGCCCAGAAGAAGGGTCGTAAGGCCCTACGACCTTCTTCCGGGCACACAAAGTACAACTTTTTGTCCCAGCAGAAGGTCGTAAGCAATAAAATGGCTCCTTTGAAAAAAACAGTAGGGCATAACTGTTATATATTTCTGGCTAGAATTACTCCCAAAAGATGTTTTTCCATTCCCATGCGGAATTTAACTTTCCTACAATGACTTAATATAAATGGCAGAAAAAACGACCAAACTATCACACTCGGTTTCCTTGAAGCACAATTTTGCACATTAATCGCTGACGACCATTTTGCCGGGCACACACGACGACATGGTTGTATGGGGCCAAACCTGTGCGTTCATTTTTGTCCTACAATAAAAATGATGACATGATTAACATCAGCGATATTTGGCGACCACTACTACGGACCGAAGGATCTTCTATATCCAAAGTTTCACAACTCATCCCAGACTGAGGGATCTCCTATATCCTAAGTCAACCACCCCATGTGCTTGTTAACAACTGATTCAGTTCAGTGAGTACACACTCCTTTCCCCTCTCTCCCCTCTCCCCTCTCCCTCTCCCCTCTCCCTCTCCCTCTCCCTCTCCCTCTCCCCTCCCCCCCCCCCCACGCCTCAATGCACTGATCCTCCAGCATCCTGTCATCGTGTGATCCAGCAGCATCATCTCCCAGAGTCCGGCATTCTCCTGAAGACGATCAGAGCATACTGATCGAAACGTCAAGTTGTAACCTCCAGTTCTTTTCAGAACCTTATTACCACTCAATAGAGAATTTCACATGGGGTCACCGCAATTAGTCTTACTTATGATTAATTTTATCGTCAATCTATGATGTGGGCTTAGAGAGTGGTGGGGGAACTCACAAAGAGAAAACCATGGATGCATGGCTGCAAAATGTAGTACTACACTGGCGCGATCCGTTTCATCAGTCACTCTCCTCGCTGTCTCGTTGAAGGGACTGGACAAAATTGTCAAAGTCTACTTGGGTCTCCTCAAACTTGGCAAGCTGTGTGGGCAGGATCTCCTGAAGTGGAACAAAATCAAAGTGATAAGTGACTCAAAAAAACAACAACAACAACAAAAACCAGAAATACTGCCAAAATGTGCAAGGACTCTTGTTGGCACATATTTACATATTTATGTATCACGAGCTTGTAGGTGGTACGCATGTACGTGTACAGCTGCGCGCGTACCAACATTCAAAGTTAAGGTGATGAAGTCATTTTAAAACACAGCATTACAGAATTCCAATCCATCCAGTAATTTGGGCTGCAACTGGACATAATTAAAAATGTTGACGCGCGCAGAGACCAGTAACCAGAGACTTTTTTGTTTTGTTTTTGACCTAAGCTTCTTGAGCCCCCCGGCCCCCATGGCAAATGTTCCAGCACCGGCAGTCAAACAATGTTATACCGTCTTTCATTTTTCTGCAGGCGCCCCCTGACCGTGAGTAAATTGCACATGTCGTCCCTAATTTGCCACAGTCACCAATCTCGAATTAAAGTTGGCATAGTGACCAATGCGGTATTGGTCACTTTGCCACATTACAAAAATAGCCAGTTGGAGCATTCGTCATTTGAATGCATGCTCTATCTCCAAAACTATAAGGAATACATGCATGTGGATTAGATACAATGGTAGGTCTCTTCCTGAATGTACTAATGGGCGGGAAAACTTAACAATTGAAAAAAAGTCGGATTGGTCACTATGGCAAATTAGGGACGATGTGTCCTCCCATTACAGGGGCCGAAATTAACTTAAAATTTATGGTATACCACAGGACTAGTTCTGTTAAAAATTTACTAGTCCTTCTCAAAAAATGGTGAATATAAATACAAGAAAAAGAAATGAACCGTGAGCTGGTGAGCAACATGTTCTTGCCGAGATCATGCTGAGATCATACTGAATGTTTTTTGCGTATTTTTTTCACTATCCCATCGGACTACCCAAACCCCAGCAGCTAGTAGTCCCGCTGCTAAAACCACTAGCCTCGGACTAGTAGGCTAGCATTACTACCCAAACCCCAGCAGCTAGTAGTCCCACTGCTAAAACCACTGGCCTCGGACTAGCGGGCTAGTGTTACTACCCAAACCCCAGCAGCTAGTAGTCCCGCTGCTAAAACCACTGGCCTCGGACTAGCGGGCTAGTGTTACTACCCAAACCCCAGCAGCTAGTAGTCCCGCTGCTAAAACCACTGGCCTCGGACTAGTGGGCTAGTGTTACTACCCAAACTCCAGCAGCTAGTAGTCCCGCTGCTAAAACCACTGGCCTCGGACTAGCGGGCTAGTGTTAATTTCGACCCCCTGCCATTATAAAAACTGCAACGATTTTTACAGAGAGCGGTCGTTTCCCCTTACCAGCGTTTCTTCTAGAGTCGGCTGACGGTCAAACATGGACAGGGGCGGTGCCATCTGGAACTGGCGATAGAAGCTAACGACATCACTGTTACTCTCCGGCTTGGCGAAGGCTGGGTTCTGTTGAGATGGAAGAGGTGGACAAATGACTAAAAAATGGACAAGTGTTTTGCTGTGCTGTAACAAGTGTATGAAGCACCGTATACTCTGTGCTTTCCGAGTGTCTGTCGGGATTCGAACCTACAACCTCCTGTTTACTAGTGCAGACGTCTGAGGCACCTTCTCGAAACTATTCCGGGATAACTTGCAAAGTATCCCCAAGCAGTCCAAATATATTGCGGATAAGTTTGCGGGGGAAAGTACTGAAACTAGACCAGGCAATTTGTTTTACATGAAGACTAAACCGCAGACATTGAGATCGTTATCTACTGGAATGGCTTCCAGTAGATAACGGGTGGTCCCTGCTGGGTGCATCTACGGTTTGGTCACTGGCCGAGTGATTGTGCTGTTACTATTGCCGAAGAACATTTCATTCTTAAAATCTTCATGGTATTGAAGAATTTCGGATCTGTGTTACTATAAGTAAACCAATGTGTTCTGTTGCTAAAGATCGGGCTCTTCAGTTGACATCAAGTAAGACTAGATTGTCCTTGATCAATAATCTTACAAAATAAATCGGGCATGTCACACTTCGTAAACGTTGCCTGGCTTCTCAAAACCACAAAGGGCTGTGAGATCTTATCATTTGGCCAAACCGCAGACTGCTCAGTGGGGAGTCTATACACATATTGCGGGTAAATGTGTGCTTTGTATCAGGGGAAAAAATCTATCTAGGAAAAGAATCCACCCGCACCGTTTCTGCAATGATATACCCTTTGCTGAAAAGCTTTCCCGCAACTTATCCAGGAATAGTTTTGAGAAGGAAGGTGCCTTAACCACCAAGACCTGCCCAATGACTATTGGCCGGCTAGAATCCTATATAGCAGTGGGTATTGCGATATGTATAGACGGGGATATGTGAGTCGGGGAATAAACAATTGATTTGATTTTGCCCTTAGTTTGACATAATTCAATTCAATGACATGTATTTCAAAGTTAACTTCAATATATGTTGCCAGAAGTCTTTTAATACCTACTTGAAGTGTACCACTCATGTACTAACCTAGGCCACGGCATAGTACCAGAAGTCTGTTACCTACATGAAGTGTGCCACTCGTGTACTAACCTAGTCCACGGCGTAGTACCAGAAGTCTGTTACCTACAAGTGTGCCGGCCGCTCGTGTACTAACCCAGTCCATGGCATACATGTAGTACAAGAAGTCTGTTACCTACATGAAGTGTGCCACTCGTGTACTAACCCAGTCCATGGCATACATGTAGTACAAGAAGTCTGTTACCTACATGAAGTGTGCCACTCATGTATTAATCTAGTCCACGGCACAGTACCAGAAGTCTGTTACCTACATGAAGTGTGCCACTCGTGTACTAACCTAGTCCACGGCATAGTACTCCAAGAACAATGGATTTGGCCCATTCGTGACATTTTGTTCCACAAACTGATGCGTAAAGTCTCAAAAATAAGCAATTGCAGTCTGGGAGACTTACCCGGTGTGTGTGAGAACTGTATCTCGCGCACGCACCTTTTATAGCAATTGCGCGTTCTCCCCACAGCTGATGGTTCACCTGCGTCTAGTTTGAGATTGCGTCTCGTTCTCTAGGAACTAGTTTCGCGTGGAAGCGCCTATCTCGTGATGCGCCATGGCAGGCCGGGCAGGGGGAGCAAAACCAGTAACCAAGCTCGTTGTGCGTGCGCGCATTTGGAGTGCAATGCCGTGGTATGGATTACAGCAGGCTGGCACACTTTCTGAAGGTGATAGACTTCTGATGTTACACAATGCGTAACATATATGTACATGCAGTACGTGTTCATTGCACTGCATTGTACTGTCATTGACTTGAACTGTATGTTACAAATTATGTTGCGTTGAATGTTTCCCTGGAAGCTTGGAGCATTTCTTAATATATAAGTTAGATCTTACGCACTGACGTCTCAGAGGCAAAAGAAGACCACTCATTGGTTCATGTATGCGCGCTGCATGTACACGCACTCAATGTATGCACAGCGCGCATCCATGAACCAATGAGTGATTTTCTTCTGAGCGAGGGCGCCCTTGAGTTTGCGACATCCTATTATGCATGAGCCTATTTAGCCTGAAGATCTGACGTCACGCTTTGAGCTAGAGGCGCGTGAATTATGCCAAATCCTGGCCGTGCAGCCGCCATATTTTCCCCCCGATGTTCAACTTTGACCTTGGCTGGTAGCTAGCATGCGAGCTAGCCGCCCCGAAGCGTGACGTCAGATCTTCAGCACAACGTATCCAATGAAACCCCTTGAATGGTACGCCTGGAGCCTGTCTATATCCTTGATATAGGATAAAGACAGGGGACCAGTCTAGAGCTTATTCTGAAAACCTGGCTAAAATGGCTAATATTCACTGTGTAGTGGCGATGGTTATTAAACATATCAAAATTCTTACAAATTCCACCATGACGAAGTCTTCTGCAACCGAGTGCTGGCTCTGGGAGGACTCCTTAGAGTGTTGTGATGATGACGAGACTTGGGTGTCCGGCTGATCGGAAGATGTCTGTGATAAAGAATACACCAATAAATGCTTTCATTATCCACTCCGTGCATGACCTGTCGAGGGCGCATGCTGTGAAACCACCGCTGATCGATTAGGGCAGTGATTAGCGTATTTTGTACTTGATGTTCACACGCGCCCAATTTCTCTTATTTTGTGTGAAAGTTATACTGGTAACCAGACAATTCTGCTAAGCAAATAATTATTTCTGTTAAGCAATTTGTTTTGCTAAGCAATTTGTTTTGCTAAGCGTTAAACAAAACAGATCACCAGTCAAAATACACTCATTTTGTGTGAAAGTTAGGCTGGTAACCAGCCAATTCCGCTAAGAAAATATTTCTGTTAAGCAATTTGTTTTGTTAAGCAATTTGTTTCGCTAAGAGTTAAACAAAACAGATCACCAGTTAAAATACACTAATTTTGTGTGAAAGTTGGGCTGGTAACCAGCCAATTCCGCTAAGAAAATATTTCTGTTATAAAGCAATTTGTTCTGCTAAGCGTTAAAAAAAAACAGATTACCAGTACACTCATTTTGTGTTTAAGTTAGGCTGGTAACCAGCCAATTCTGGTAAGCAATCTGTTCTGCTATTAAAAGCAGCTCTACGAAAATGGCCACTTGTTGTTGGTGAACTCACCTGGTCAGATGAACTGGATTTATCTTTAACGTTGGACTGATCTAGGGATGTGTGTTCTAGTAGCAAGGACAGGAATGGTATGTCGCTCGGAATCATCTCACTCTGTCAAAATCAATCATGAAAACAGGTCATTTAGGTTGGTATTGATGAAGCAGTTTCCAACAGCTAATCGTCTGTTTATTTCGTACCTCGTCGAGTCAGAGCAGAAAGGACTTATAAAATCTATACATGCAATGTGTGAGCAGAAAGGACTTAGAAGGCCTATAAATTATGTGCAATTCCATTATGTTAAGAAAATTTAATTATTTGGATTTATGTTTTATTTAACAATAGGAGTAGTCACAATTTATATTTAGCATTCAAGACCCATTATCTTGTACGTAATTAGGTAATTACACTTAATTAATCTTATAAGACCTTCTGTAATTAAACAGATAAAATTGTCATCAAGTGCGTATAAGTCCTTACTGCTCTGAGCAGACGACCTTCTCTGTCGCAGTATCCCCCATAGTGGTGGTGATCCATCCATACCATTCTATGGATGTATTTTGTATCTATTTTGTCTTGCTGTTTGTAATACTGTATATGTCTGTCTGTTTATTTCGTCTATTTTTGCCTTTGAGAAAGAACCTGCCAAGTTCAAAACGTATTAACCCTCCTACTGATAGCTGTACTTTAGGGGCAAGTCGCTACAGTGGTCAAAACCAGTCAACTGCCTGTTTCAACTGTTGACACAAATATGCACACAGGGGAATTTTTTTTGACTGGTTTTTACTGTCATTTTGACTACCCTGAACAATACCAGACAATGCTTTTACCAGTCAAAAAACGGTCGACTTATTTTGACCTGTAAATGTACTTACTACACGTAAGGTTTGAGAGTGTTTGACTTTTTAAGTGCACTAGATATACCTTGGCAAGTATATCAACATTTTGACTGATTTTGACCCTTGTAGTAGTAGGAGGGTTAATGTACTTACTACACGTAAGGTTTGACAGTGTTTGACTTTTAAGTGCACCAGATATACCTTGGCAAGTATATCAACATTTTGACTGATTTTGACCATTGTAGTAGTAGGAGAGTTAAGGCCAATATTAACTACTATTTTGCATCAATAATGAAAATATACAATGCAAATCTGTTTCCATGACAAATAATAATAATGTGGACTTATATGGCGCACATATCCACCAAACTGGTGCTCAAGGCGCATTACATTATTACCCCTGCTCATCAGGCGCATAAATCATTCTTGAAACCATCTCAGCTCCCTGGGGAGTATACAGCTCAATTGCTGCCATTTGAGCAAATAGGCTAATCAAACACAACAACCAACTCTGCCCTCACCAGGTACCCATTTACCCCTGGGTGGAGAGAAGCAATTATGGTAAAGTGTCTTGATCAAGGACACAAGCACCACGGTCGCGGCTGGGATTCGAACCCACATTCTGACGACTCAGCCATCAGAACACAAATCCGATGCACGAAACCACTCGACCTTGGCACTCCAAGATAGACACAATAGAGTGCATAATTATGCCTGAGGGGGTCCTTGTCACCCAGGACTCCCCAATGGTACCAAGCATGGGCGTAAATCCCGGGCATAGTATTACCCAGAGGAGTGTCTGGGTGTCTTTTGGACACCCTGTTTCAATTTTGGACACCCTATTTTATCTGTCATTCACATATATTGTAAGTGAACAATTTGGACACCCGGTTTTGAAATTTCCAGCAAATTTGGACAACCTATTTCTAAATCCTGACCCTTTTTCTAAATCCCATCACCCCTACATTTTGGCCTGGGGGGAATGGTCTTACCGGTTCTGAGGTGTGCTTTGGAGAGGCAAAGGCACCAAGTTTCCCTGAGCAAATATCCGAACCCAAAGCTGGACTTCCACTGTACAAACAAAAAGGGGGGAGAAACATATATGATAGAAAAGTAAGACTAATTGCGGTGACACCATGTGGAATCTCAATTGAGTAGTAATTAGTTCTGAAAAGGGGTTTTGATTGTCATATTGACCACCCTGAACAATACCAGACAATGCTTTTACCAGTCAAAAACGGTCGACTCGTTTTGACCTGTAAATGTATTTACTACACATAAGGTTCGACAGTGTTCGACTTTTAAGTGCACGAGATATACCTTGGTAAAGTATATCAACAGTTTGACTGATTTTGACCCTTGTAGTGGGAGGGTTTTATGGGGACCTGTAGGGTGCGTACGCACCTTAGCATTTAGCACGTTCTCCCCACAGCTGATGGTTCGCCTGCGTCTAGTTTGAGATTGCGTCTAGGTCTCCAGGCACTATGTTCGTGTGGAAACGCCTGTCCCATGATGCCCCACGGCAGGCTGGACAGGGGGAGCAAAACCCGCAACCAAGCTCGTTGTGCGTGCGTGCATTTGGAGTACAATGCCGTGGTATGGATTACAGCAGGCTGGCACAGTTCATGTAGGTATTAGACTTCTGATATAACTTATGCGCTTAATCGGTTAAAAAAACTAACTGGAAGAGCACCCGCGCATCAACCCAAAGAGGTTGCAGGTTCAAATTCCCCCCAGTAAATTTATCTGAATTTTATCTGACTTGTGGTAACAAAACAAAACAAAATTATGATAATGATGATATCTTACCCTCGAGGTTTGTCCTCAGTGACCTTTGACCTGCTAGGTGGAGAGGTTGCTAGGTAACCATGAAGCATGTGCGCATCTGGGGGTGAGGTAGAGAAAGAGGTTGCACATAGATCCTGAGATCCATCCATTGCCGATGATTCATCGAGCCTGGTAATGGGGAAAGTCATCAACGACGAGGAGAGGTCAGAAATTGACAAATAAAATGTATATTTCGTCCTGTCAGAACAATAAGGTCGTATCTAAAAAAAAAAAAAAATGCAACAAGGTCGTACGTGCAACAGTGCATAAATTTGCACACATTAAAACAATTGAGTGCAGCAACGTCGTATCTTCTTCCATAAGTTTTGCGTGTTCATCCTGGAACTCTGTAAAAAAAGATACGGCCTTGTTGCACTGAGGCAACAATTTGACGTCATAGAGATGAACACTTCCGCAGCTCAGGAATCCACTATGCGCACATCGTAGCTCTCCAGTGGTGAAATTAAACACAGTGTCTTGATGATTAGCGACTTTGGCATCGAGTGAGCATTGTGCGTACACTTTATGCACGTATGTTATGGTACAACTTGTGGCCTCAACAGCCCCATGCACGGTGCGAATACACCAATCTGGCCTGTCAATCAAATGGCGCAGATAGGGTCACGCCTATTTCATGATTCTTCTTACTATGTCGGTCACATGCTGTGCTTTCGTACAGGTGTGTGACGAAGGGCAAAGATGAAGGCCAAATCTTGATCGGTGTACTGTAAATTCATTTTTTACAATTTTCTTAAAAACACTAGCTTTGTTTGTTTGTTTTTTGTTTTGTTTTTTTTGGGGGGAGGAATCGTCCATAAATTTGTTGTAATTTTTCCAGAAAATAACAGTCAAATACAAATGTTGTGCCTTCCCTTTAAGCAACTTACCCTGGGGAGTAATTCTGAGGGTGTGTTGTCGCTGATAATCGCCCCTTGGGGCTTGTATCACCGTAATAGTCGTCTTTGACTGAAACGGGGCCGACCCCACTACTCTGAAGTTGTCTAGGATGAAGGAAAAACAGATTTCAAAATTGATTTTCAGGGTGTGACTGAAATCAGTAGCCATCCCTGACTACTACTAGGGTGATGATGGTAAGCTTTGGTAAGAATAGAAGAAATTCAATTTGACGGACCAATCCGATACAATCGGACAGACCTGGCCGATAGAAGGCCAACACACTGTCTAAAATTTGCAGAAAATCTTAATAGTAATAATCGTACTAGCTCTCTCCTGCCCCCCCACAAGGCTTGAGAGCCATGGTAGGTGCCTCAGAAATAGTAACACAATTACTCAAATGCCTTTCAAAACCACTCATTTCAAAAACAGTCCAGTTCCCTTGTTTATTGATATTTTGAATAAGAAACTACCTTCGAAATAGGCTTGGGCGACGGCACGATGATGTCGCATGAAACGATCATAATGTATGCCGATGTGTCGTGGATGGGAAGGATCGATGTCGCCCAGGTCTACTTCAAATATTATTTTTTCTTTTTTGCAAATGTGCAATTTTAGTGGGGGTTTTTTTCACGTACTTCTGTGTATGTGCTTTGTCTAAATATTTGGTACTTTCTTTTATTGCTTTCTGTATAGTCATTTTCAGTGTTTCTCACTCAATTTTTCCTCCCTGATTTAAATTCTACAAATGCTTTTGTAAATGTGCAATTTTATTGTTTTTAAATAATATATGTAGGTTTAAATGATAATTATTGTAACATTTTTACAAATGTTTTTGTAAATTTGCAATTTTATTGTTTTTAAATAATATATGTAGGTTTTAATGATAATTATTGTAACATTCTTGCAATTTGGCTTTTTGGCCACAAGATGAATGAAATAAATTCAATTACAAAAAAAAAGACCTCTTCGCAAATACCACAATGCACACGCGCAAGCCGATTTTCCGATAGTCTAGCTGATGACAATAAAAAAAAAATCTAAAACTGCCCCTTACCTCACAAGATATTGTCTATCAATGTTACAGCCACATCAATCAACAGTTAGGCCACCAAAAAAAATCTACGGTTTCTGGTCATCGGTCTGCTTCAAAATCGGTGATGCGCTTTTTTTTCCTTTTTTTTTGTGATTTTTTTTTTTTAACCAACAGGGAAATATGTGATACATGTATGCACGAGACCAAATTTCCCATATACAAAGTATGGCGGCTAAGAGAGGTATCACAAACCAGGCAAATGTTCATATGTAAAAAAAAAAATGCCCCTATGTGAAAAAAAAGTTCTTTAAAACACAGCACGGCAGAATTCCAATCGATCTGGCAATTTTGGCTGTAATCGGACATAGTTTCATAGCAAAAATTAAAGAAAATTAAAAATTACAATTAAAATTACAGGTAAAGGGTGCACTTACTGGACAGAGAGGGTGAGTTTGGTCCTGTACGCCACCGAAAGGACCAGGGACCCTATGGGGGTGGCTACCGAACCAACGTTCAGAGAGTGGAAGTCTGAAGATAAAAATCAAGGGAACAAAGATTTATGCGTTCATTACAATGATCAGTCCGTCCCTCAGAGGGAAAGGTACAACATCGGCGTTTGGTAAACAAATCCTGTAATAATTCGCTAACTTTGATAATCTATAAATAATCGATGTTGAACCTTCCCTTTACATTAGTTAAACTCAATTTTAATTGTGTCAAAGGTCAAAACTAACATGACGTTTATGGTAGCCATCACAATTTTATTAGTCCTTCTCATTTTTTTTAGTAGTCCTGAAAAAAGGTGAAAACGTGGAATCCGTATTTTGTACTTGCATACAAGTGTAGTTAAATTTTTTGTTTCATTTTGTTGCACTAACCCATCGGACTACCCAAACCCAAGCAGCTAGTGTTAATTTCGACCCCTGTGGAAGCTAGTGGTTTTCAACAACAGACAAGAATTTCTTTTTGAAAAAAAAATTAACGAAGCGTGCCGAATTCTTACTTTCGCCCAGATGAGATAGTTTCTTCTCCCCGACACTCATCCGGGATATCACCCGGTAGTCTGCGCCCAGCTGGTGCCGCGCAATGCGGTACGCGGGTGTAACCCTTGACACGCAGATGAGCGACTTGAGGAGGAGGCCAAGGCGATTGTAGACGGCGTAGTGAATCTTCGTGTTGGTGTCGCAGATCTCGTTGAGGACCAGACTCCAACATTCCAGCACCATTTTGTCGCCCTAGGGGTTGTATTAAAAAGAAGTCGTGAAAATTAATAATAATAATAATAATAATGTGGACTTATATAGCGCACGTATCCACCAAGCTGGTGCTCAAGGCGCATTACATTATTACCCCTGCTCATCAGGCGCATAAATCATTCCTGAAACCATCTCAGCTCCCTGGGGAGTATACAGCTCAATTGCTGCCATTACAGCGCATATAGGGCTAATCAAACACAACAACCAACTCTGCCCTCACAGGTACCCATTTACCCCTGGGTGGAGAGAAGCAATTATGGTAAAGTGTCTTGCTCAAGGACACAAGCACCATGGTCGCGGTTGGGATTCGAACCCACATTCTGATGACTCAGCCATCAGAACACAAATCTGATGCACTAAACCACTCGACCATGGCACAACCAGAAAACAAATATATTTTAAAGGGACAATATCATCACGATCAGAGCAGACTTTTCAACAGGGCATGGAATGTTCTTGTTTAAGATGAACGCAGTGACTGAAAATGACTGGCTCATTTATGCAGCAGCAACGGTAATATGACCTCATCATGTGGGGTATTATTTTACAAGTGTTCTACCAACTCAGCTAAATCTAGCTATGTGGGAAGCAGCCTCCCAATTTGCCAGTATCTTTGTTCTGGGGGCAAAATACGATATTGTTATTGATATTATATGAGGATGAAGGTTCAAATCCCATTTAAAAGGACACTATCGTCATGATCAGAGCAGACTTTCAACAGGGCATGGAATCGGTGTCCTAGTTTAAGATGAACACGGTGACTGAAAATTACTAGCTCATTTATGCAGCAGCAACGGTAATATGACCTTATCATGTGGGATATTATTTTCAGTATTATTTTCAGTGACTGAGTTAATCTAAAACTAGCACTTCGATTCCAAGCCCTGTTGACCGTGACGATATTGTCCCTTTAATTTAATAATTTACTTTTTTTTTTTTTTTTTAATGAAGAATAAACTAAATAAAACATATTTCCTACCTCATTTGTTTCCAGGGAAACCTCTACATTCAGGGGGGAGCCCACCCTAGGTAGCTCCTGGGCCAGCAGTTTCTTGACATTACTTTTTACGACGGGGTTGTCGTAAATGGCTAGATTGAACTGTGACAATCATAAAAGAGAACATATTTACACATTTGTAATAAAATCAATTTATATGGGCTAAATTTTTAAAATGCTTAATAACCCTCCATCTCAGTACTTAAATATACAGTGAGTTCACTTGCATAAAACCAAACCAACATGATTAAAACCCTACATCACCTAGGAATTTTCTCCAGAAACCATCCCAAATCCGCCAAAATCCATCAACATGCAGTAAAAAAGCTACCCCCAATTGCTGGACTTTGATGGAATTGGTACAGTAGCAAATGCAAAGTATCCACGGCTTGGCTATACACAGTCCTAAATCCAACAAAAGCAGCCGGTGGAGTTTGATGGATTTGGTACAGTGGCAAATGCAAAGCATCCGTGGCTTGGCTATACACAGTCCTGAATCCAACAAAAAGCAGCCGGTGGAGTTTGATGGATTTGGTACAGTGGCAAATGCAAAGCATCCGTGGCTTGGCTATACACAGTCCTGAATCCAACAAAAAGCAGCCGGTGGAATTTGATGGATTTGGTACAGTGGCAAATGCAAAGCATCCATGGCTTGGCTATACAGTCACTGAATCCAACAAAAACAGCCGGTGCAGTTTGATGGATTTGGTACACATGGCTACATGCTCTATTCGCTGGGCTACATACTGTGGAGTACTGAATCCATCAAAATCAGGCAAAATCAGGAGAAGGATTTTTGGCGGATTTGGGGGTAGTTTGAAAACACAGATGGCTGGTAAACGCTCTTTGTTTACAGTGCCCTCTTCAGTCTTGAGATGTCACAATATCCTTCCAGATTATTCTGGACAAGACTGTGGTATCAGTTGAGTGTTGCAATGTCGCTTGCATTGCACTGCACAAATTCTACACAAAATTCAAAACATTCAGCCCAAAAATTCCAGAATTGCTAATGAAATCCTTTCTTGTGATGGGTCATGACAGTGGACATGCATTTTGGCCGAAAAGGAAATTGACAACATTGTTATTTTTTTTTAGGCCCGATACTGGAACAAAATTACTGGCTGATGATTTGGACAAGTTGTAAGGATTTATTTTAAAGGGAACGTACAGCATCGGTAATGTTGGCAAAACTGCTTCTATGAGTATGCTTACTCTCTTTGAATTAAGATATACATTGAAGGGAAGGTACAGCATTGGTCATGTTGGCAAAACTGCTTCTATGAGTATGCTTACTCTCTTTGAATTAAGATATACATTGAAGGGAAGGTACAGCATTGGTCATGTTGGCCAAACTGCTTCTATGAGTATGCTTACTCTCTTTGAATCAAGATTGAAGGGAAGGTACAGCATTGGTAATGTTGGCAAAACTGCTTCTATGAGTACGCTTACTCTCTTTGAATCAAGATATACATTGAAGGGAAGGTACAGCATTGGTAATGTTGGCAAAACTGCTTCTATGAGTATGCTTACTCTCTTTGAATCAAGATATACATTGAATGGAAGGTACAGCATTGGTAATGTTGGCAAAACTGCTTCTATGAGTATGCTTACTCTCTTTGAATCAAGATATACATTGAAGGGAAGGTACAGCATTGGTAATGTTGGCAAAACTGCTTCTATGAGTACGCTTACTCTCTTTGAATCAAGATACATTGAAGGAAGGTACAGCATTGGTAATGTTGGCCAAACTGCTTCTATGAGTACGCTTACTCTCTTTGAATCAAGATATACATTGAAGGGAAGGTACAGCATTGGTAATGTTGGCCAAACTGCTTCTATGAGTACGCTTACTCTCTTTGAATCAAGATATACATTGAAGGGAAGGTACAGCATTGGTATGTTGGCCAAACTGCTTCTATGAGTACGCTTACTCTCTTTGAATCAAGATATACATTGAAGGGAAGGTACAGCATTGGTAATGTTGGCCAAACTGCTTCTATGGGTACGCTTACTCTCTTTGAATCAAGATATACATTGAAGGGAAGGTACAGCATTGGTAATGTTGGCCAAACTGCTTCTATGGGTATGCTTACTCGCTTTCAATCAAGATATACAATGATGGGAAGGTACGACATTGGTAATGTCGGTAATGATCAGTCCATCCAGGATAGATAAGAAATAAATACCCACAGAAGTCTATTGCCTGCATGAAGCGTGCCTGTCGTGTACTAACCTAGTCCACAGCATAGTACCCCAAGAACAATGGATTTGGCCCATTCGTGACGTTTTGTTCCACAGACTGACGGCGCAAGGTCTCAAAAAGAAGCAAGTGCAGTCTGGGAGACTTACCCGGCATGTGAGAGAACTGTATCTCATGCAGGCACCTTAGCGTCTATCAAACGCGCCCCGTTGTTCTCCACACATATGGTTTTTGCCTGCGTCTAGTTTAAGATGGCATCTAGTTCTCCAGGAACTAGTTTCTCATGGAAGCGCCTATCCCATGATGCCCCACGGCAGGCAAAACCCGCAACCAAGCTCGTTGCGCGTGCGCGCATTTGGAGTACAATACCACGGTGTGGATTACAGCAGGGACCTTCAGTCCCCCTGAGTTATTTTCATCTTTTATGTTTCTCTTCTTGTAGCTCCTTACCAAGAGTGGCTTTTAGCCTTGTTTGGGGCGAACTTGCATAAAAAAAATAATAAAAATTAAAAAAATAATAAAAATAAAAAAAATTAATAAAAAACCTCATGTAGGTAACAGACTTCTGATAATAATAATAATAACACTCACCCAGTCTGTGCCGTCCGATTTAGCTTTGGATGCTGAATCTGTCTTCTCTCCTGAACGAGACTGTACGATCACCTGTACCGACTGAAGAATAAAATAAATCAAGCAGTTTATATTATCATACTGTGGCCATCTTTGTCATATTCCCTGTATACCCATTGACATATAGTACTCATTCTCATAACATGAAAAAGACACCAGACTATTTTTTCCTTCCAGCCTCGGTTTGGTTAATATACTGCTTTGAATGGAAGAAAAACAATGTGGCTGCACCATGACAAAGCAAATGATCAAAACAATGGTTTAACCCTAACCCAAGGTATTCAGGCTATGAACCTTCCTGAATCCTAACTCCCTAGTATAGGTATTCAGGCTAGGAAACTTCCTTAACCCTAACCCCCCCAAGGTATTCAGGCTAGGAACCTTCCTGAACCCTAACTCCCTATAGGTATTCAGGCTAGGAACCTTCCTTAACCCTAACCCCCCAAGGTATTCAGGCTAGGAACCTTCCTGAATCCTCACAAAATCCATCAGTGCACTTTTGGAAAAATGCCCTTATCTTCAAAATGCACCGTGCATTTTCGTTGATCTATCATATTCAGCACGTATGGCCTGTACTTCTTGTCGGGTAGTAATTTTGCCCCATTTGAAGAGGATGAAAGTACCAGTTTCCAACAGTGCTGAATTTTTCCAAAAAAAGTGCCCCTTGGAGGATTTTGGAGGATATGGGGTGGTTAGGGTTAATATCTACTGGAAAGATATGGACTCCGTCTCTGTATACACTGAACGAAGTCAGCCAGCCAGCAGGTCAGTCGCCGCACAGAAAACGTCTTCTGTGACATTGTTTAAATCTTACCTGTGCGTGTGGGGAGGTTGAAACTCAGTACTAAACTTCCATGAACAACTATAATGACAAGCGCTAAGGTTCGAATTTCAAAATATCATTTTTACTATTAGTCATTTTATTGAAAGAAAATTCAGATTTTATAATGTTGAAGAAATCCTAGAGCTTCAATGGTTGTGCATCATTTCACAGTCAATTTTGCGTATGCGTGTGTAGCGACAAAACGGCAGAGTATGTTCGATACGTGTAAAATATTCCACGCAGCAGGTTTTATGTGTGCTCGTCATGCTCGTATGTACGCACCTGTGCCGGCACTGGGGTATTATGTTTTGTCATAACGCTCAAGTGACGAACAGCCATCAAAACTAAAGTAATTCATTAATCTTTAACGTTAAATCTTGGTAATATTTCATTAAAAACACTTAGTGAAAATGATATTTTGAAATTCAAACCTCGCTGAGATGCATTGTATTTGGCCATGGGATTCTACTGCCGAGTTTCAGCAGCTTCACACTGGTAAAAAATTATGCAATTTATGAATTTACACAAAATATTAGTAGTAAATAATGATGGTGCAAACCCATTCAGTGACACTACGGCCCGTATTTTAGAACGTTCCTTTACTGCAAAGGACGCCTTTATGCCTATTGTTCTCTTAAGAGAACAATAGGCATAAAGCGATCCTTTGCAAGGAACGTTCATCTGAATCTTTGTTGTAGGATTATATGCCAAATCTTACTCCTCCGAGTGCGGAAGTTGGGGGAAGAGTTTGGTTTTTGTTAATGCTTTTGGTTTGTTGGAACTCCACAATGGTGTAGTTAGGCGGCTGTGAGATTGCAATGGCCTGTGTGATACGGATTGGGTTGTTAAGTCGTGGGTGGTATTCGTCATACCGGTTTTTGACAAAGATGTAGCCACCTGAAGATACCAATCCTACGAGTTAGGGGGTATTCTCGGGTAGCTTGAGTTACCATCGAACCACAATACCCCCAAGGGGAGGGGCAAGGATTATATAAGTCAAAGTAGTAAATAATGATGGTGCAAACCCATTCAGTGACACTACATCTTTGTTGACTTTTTGTTTGTGTTTTCCAAGATGCATTTGTCATACAAATTGAAATACAGTGAATCCGTATTTGACTATTTCCAACGTTTGCCCATTTGACAATGAGTTTTGTGGGAATAGTAGGCTTTTTTGTTTGAACATACCAATAATGACCGATTGGTCAAATTGGAGAAACGTGTAGAAGAGACAGGATATTTTTTCAGATCCTTTAGTAGCAATAGCTAAGCTTTCATGCCTTACTCGGCAATCATCAGTTGCATGTAATGGTTCAAATTAATGAACCGGGCGGTCTCTTGTCTTATTTTTTAGATAAGACATTGAAGTGATGTTCTTTTCAAACAGTTGTAATGTTTCCGTTTTGTTTGAGTTAGAGAGTTCGTTGTTTTTATGTGATTTGTTCCTCTAATAAGGAAAGCAGAACATTAAGGCCTTTCTGAATGCAACAAAGGGTTGTTTCGGAAATATTTCCGAGAGTTGTGGGTTTTGTTGTATCAGCGGCCAGTGTTTGTTTATTGCTTGTTTCACATCTTTGTGGTTAACGAACGGATTATAGGTTGTTGAGAAACCCAGTGGTACTTCCATGTTTTGTTTACCTTTCGGTGGCTTGTGAATAAGTTTTGGCTCGGTTTGCCAGTGGGTTTTGGAAGTACGGTTTTGTTATGCATTGGGTATGCTATTCTCATTCTTCTTTGGAAGATATTGATATCACTCAAGAGAGTAGAACGGGTTGGTTTAGCAGGGGTTGGAACGAAGTACTGATTTGTTTGGTGATATGGGCCTTGGCAGTGGTCAGAGTGCTGACTGTACTGGCCAAAGTCTTCACACGTTTAAAATCGATGTCCGCTAGTTTAGGTTTTTCCTTGGGGGTTGAGTTCTGGTGTAGCTCGAAGGAGGAGAGTAGGGTTTCTTCCAGGTGATCAATTAGATGGCGTTGTCTGCAGGTTATCTGGCTTGATCCCGGGGAAGCTTGTGAATCGTCTATTGAGGTTATATCCAAGGTTATATCCAAAGTTCTTGGTGGCGAAGGTGTCGGTGAACGCAGTTTGAAAGAACGACGCTTGAAGGACTTGCCGAGTTTGGTAGACATATTGTCTGAATGATTCTGTATTAGCAAATTTTTGGTTAAATCCTGGACGTCACCGTAGTACACGAAGGTGAAAGTCCAACCTGGGCTTACTGGAAATGTATTAACCCTAACTCCCCAGGCCCATTTGCTTACACATAACCTGAATCCTTCCTAACTCCCTAGGCCCATTTGCTTACACATAACCTGAATCCTTCCTAACTCCCTAGGCCCATTTGCTTACACATAACCTGAATCCTTCCTAACTCCCAAGGTCCATTTGCTTACACATAACCTGAATCCTTCCTAACTCCCTAGGCCCATTTGCTTACACATAACCTGAATCCTTCCTAACTCCCAAGGTCCATTTGCTTACACATAACCTGAATCCTTCCTAACTCCCTAGGCCCATTTGCTTACACATAACCTGAATCCTTCCTAACTCCCAAGGTCCATTTGCTTACACATAACCTGAATCCTTCCTAACTCCCTAGGCCCATTTGCTTACACATAACCTGAATCCTTCCTAACTCCCTAGGCCCATTTGCTTACACATAACCTGAATCCTTCCTAACTCCCTAGGCCCATTTGCTTACACATAACCTGAATCCTTCCTAACTCCCCAGGCCCATTTGCTTACACATAACCTGAATCCTTCCTAACTCCCTGGGCCCATTTGCTTACACATAACCTGAATCCTTCCTAACTCCCCAGGCCCATTTGCTTACACATAACCTGAATCCTTCCTAACTCCCAAGGTCCATTTGCTTACACATAACCTGAATCCTTCCTAACTCCCTAGGCCCATTTGCTTACACATAACCTGAATCCTTCCTAACTCCCAAGGTCCATTTGCTTACACATAACCTGAATCCTTCCTAACTCCCTAGGCCCATTTGCTTACACATAACCTGAATCCTCCCTAACTCCCTAGGCCCATTTGCTTACACATAACCTGAATCCTCCAAAATCCTACAGTAGTAAAGCAAGCACATGACATGTACATGTATGCACACATGTGTTTCGAACCTGTGATGCATGTACATGGCCAGGGGCACTCCCTGCATGCATGGAGCAATAAACAGTGTCCACTGACCCAAGCACTGACCTTGCAATCACTACAACAAACATGGATGTACATGCACCATGGAAAGGCAAGTATGCCTAATAACCTCAATCCTCCAAAATCCTTCACTTTAGCAAAAAGGGATTTTGGAGGATTTGGGAAGGTTAGGGTTAAAGGGACAATATCATCATGATCAACAGGGCATGGAATTGGATTACTTGTGTTTTAGATTAACACAGTGACTGAAAATAATACCCCACATTATAAGGTCATACAACCATTATTGCTGCATAAATAAGCCAGTAATGTTTAGTCATTGTGTTCATCTTAAACTAGGACACCGATTCCATGCCCTGTTGAAAGTCTGCTCTGATCGTGATGATATTGTCCCTTTAAAATATATTTGTTTTCTGAGCAATTATCTACTATAGCTGAACTTTAGTGGTAAGTAGCTATAGAGGTCAAAACCAGTCAACTGCCTGTTTTTGACTGTTGACCCAAATGTGTACACGGGGGCATTTTTGACTGGTTTTTACCGTCATTTTGACCACCCGGAACAATACAAGACAATGCTTTCACCAGTCAAAAAAACGGTCGACTCATTTTGACCTGTAGGGGGTTAGGGTTAAGCTGATGGTTTCACCTTAAATTCAAGAAACTTGATGAATTTATTAAGATCTCTGAGTTCACGGTCGCCGAGGTTACTGGAGGCTGACGGTGCTGTACTGCGTAACGGACCATGCTCCTGGTTGATACCCCTGGCCATCATGGTTCATAGTAACTGTCAAAAAAAAAAAGATAGATAAATTGATAAATAAAAAGGTTTATTCAAAACTGCCAAAGGCTTCATTATAACAACATTAACCCCTGACTCCCTAGGTATTCTGGCTAGGATCCCTTCCTGAATCCTCCCAAAATCCATCAGTGCACTTTTTGGAAACATGCCCTTATCTTCAAAATGCACCGTGCCTTTTCATTGATCTTTCATATTCAGCACTTATGGCCTGTACTTCTTGCCAGGTAGTAATTTTGTCCCATTTGAAGAGGTGAAAGTACCAGTTTCCAACAGTGCTGAATTTTCCCCAAAAACGTGCCCCTTGGAGGATTTTGCAGGATTTGGGATGGTTAGGGTTAACAACAAAATTACAATGTAAACCGGTTAGTTCGCTAACTGTTAAACCAAATCTTTCACGATCAGTTAACCGGATACTGAAAGTCGGCACTTGATGGTCACACAAACTAGAACTTCGGCAAATGGCAGAATGTGTATAAATTTTCAATGAAAACGCAGCAATAACTTTCCCACAATAATTGTGTAATAACCAATGTGGCAAACAATAGTAACCAATGCGGCAAACAATAGTAACCAATGTGGCAAGCAATAGTAACCAATGTGGCAAACAATAGTAACCAATGCGGCAAACAATAGTAACCAATGTGGCAAACAATAGTAACCAATGTGGCAAACAATAGTAACCAATGTGGCAAACAATAGTAACCAATGCGGCAAAAAAGAAAGTCTAGAACAACAGAAAGGGCGGCAAATTCTTCCAAAATTGTTGGTCATATTTTTTTTTTAAATTGGCTTCAGTTAGCTGGTTAGCAAACTTGTAAATGGTTAGTGCAGTTTCGAACGGTTAACCGGTTAATTTCGGTCAGTTAACCGTCCCAACACTACATGGAAAGAATATCGAACCCAACCGCCACTTGGTGCACAATGTCTATTGTATGTGTTTTTAGCAGACGACAAAATGGCCAACATCTCACTGGATGTGCATACATTCATTGCTCAAAATCTCCCAAAATATTGTTTCCAATCCTCACTTGACTACACTTTCCTCTCCTTAAGTGAATCTCCTCTGTCATCTTTTAAAATCTGTGAAATTTGTCATATTTGGATATAAAAAGTGGCGGTTGTATTCTAGATTCTTTCCCACTACATCAAAGACTACAATTATACACTTTAAAACAAAATTAATTAGGTAAAATACATAAAGTACATATAAATTTGTGGAAAGAATGTCGTATCCGACCGCCATTTTTTAAGGGTTTTGGGGGAATTTTTTTGCAACCACTAACCAGTTAAAAAGTGATTCTATCGATTTTTGGAGGTACAGAAAGCGAAAACTCTCTTTAAAATCCAATTTTATGATGGTTTTCGGACTTTATTTCCCTTCTAAAAAAATCCTCCCCTTCAGAAAATAGAAGGATCCTATTATAGTTGCCACTGCGCATGTACAATGACCGTGTTGGAAACTAACAGGGGAGTTGACAAGATCAGACTGACATGACTGAGGAAGTCATCGTATACCAAAAATGCCTGATTTTTCATGAAATAAATATCCTGGAATAATTTGAAGTATATGTCCATCATCATCCATATGTTCTCCACCTTACCAGGTAGGTAAGATTACATTATTGGTTATATTGAATGAGAAACAGTGGCGGTCGGATATGACATTCTACCCGTTATATTGAATGAGAAAAAGTGGCGGTCGGATACGACATTCTACCCGTTATATTGAATGAGAAAAAGTGGCAGTCGGATACGACATTCTACCCATTATATTGAATGAGAAAAAGTGGCAGTCGGATACGACATTCTACCCGTTATATTGAATGAGAAACAGTGGCGGTCAGATACGACATTCTACCCGTTATATTGAATGAGAAAAAGTGGCGGTCGGATACGACATTCTACCCGTTATATTGAATGAGAAAAAGTGGCGGTCGGATACGACATTCTACCCGTTATATTGAATGAGAAAAAGTGGCAGTCGGATACGACATTCTACCCGTTATATTGAATGAGAAAAAGTGGCAGTCGGATACGACATTCTACCCGTTATATTGAATGACCATGCCCTGTTCCATGCCCTGTTGAAAGTCTACTCTGATCGTGACGATACTGTCCCTTTAAGAAGTTAACTTGAGAGTTGAGTTAGTCGTGCCATGGAATTAAAGGCTGCGTAGTGCGTGCATTTTCAAATACATGATTAGGCCTACATCATTCTGACAATTATTCATGTCATGGAACATGATATTCTTCTTTAACTGCCCGAGAGATGAACGCAATCTACTAGTAGTACTACCTTATACTTTACCAATCGGTAACCATTTCATTGTCAATCGCCCTGACGAAACAACCAAGCTGTTTGCGATGCTTGTGCTTATAAATTTCGGTAAAGACTGGTCGTGGAATTATATTGTTATGATTCCTTGCCTGACGTCACATATGGATATACCGGATCCAGTCGAATCACATAGTCTGTACACAGGTTCGAAATTGTACAGGGTATGGTATGTGTGAGTCGAGTCGGATACTAGATCAAACTATCAACAGTTCAAAGGTCGATCTTTGTGGTGTGGCCTTCGCTCGTACCGTCAATATTGCAGATTCCAATCCACAATGCATTGTCTATGGCGTTGTGCATACAGTATATGCCTACGTCGCGACACCATGGCCGGGTAGCGATTTCGAACACTTCGTCCGCCATATGCATTTGTATAATAAAAAATATTTTTAGGTGTTCGGCTTTTCAGCCGAACAACTATTGTTATTGTTCCGTTTTTTTAAATTTTACTTCTCCTTCTTCTTCTTCTCCTTAACTCTTCTCTACATCGAAAGTGCAAGTTAACAATATCACACAACCTTGAAACTTCACACATATAAAGACCTTATCATGTAGATGAATCTAGTTACGTCATGATCACGTCATCAGGTATCAAATTACAAGCCATTTAAGTTTTAAAAATGACCATTTGCTATCGACTGTATATCAAAATATACTAAAGCTATGATGTTCATAATCTGGGATCTGATAGATCAAGGCTTAGGCAACATTTGAAAAGTTAACGTCAAAATCGTCTGACATTTGCTTCCGGTCGTACCGGAAGGTCAAAGTTTTGATTTGTTTTTTTTCTTCAAAATTCCTTTTCTGGGCCAAAATCCCATTGACTTAACACACACCAGACACTCGTGGTTCTGGGGCCCATTGTTTACAAACCGCAGAGACTGAGATCGTTATCTACTGGAAAACAGCTGGCGGTCTTCACGGGGACGTTTGCGGTTTCACAGGCTAAAGCTCTTGCAGGATAAAATATATAGATGTGTGGTTGGGCGTTTAAGCCAATAACGGATGCGCTACAATATTTCTAAAACCATAGATCGTATTAACTTAATACTGCAGTGTCATTTTTGTACGAATGGAAAGGGCTGTTGAAAAAGCCAATACCGAAAAGCTATTTCTTTGAAATGAGTAAGGCAACTTACTTTTGAAAACAGACGAGACAAATGAAAAGAAATAAACAAATAAATAAATCCATTACTGTACATTTATATGATGTTTCGTTTTATTTATTTATTTATTAAATAACAAATGAAACTAGAATTTGTAGACCTTGTGGTTTTTTTTAAGGAATATAATGAATGCATAAAATTACAGAATTAATGAATGCATAAAATTACAGAATTTACATATAAATTATACAGGTGAGCACAATATAAAATTTGTTCACAATTAATGTGTAATTTCAAACATTTGTTTGAAGTAAATTGTTAGTGTTCACTAAGATAGGAGAGCAGCCGTATAAAATGCAGAGAGGTATTACATGCCTTATTTACAAAACTAAGTAGTTTCTTTGTAAAAGTTGTTGTGAATCACAACATCATCTGAAAACATACATTTGGAAGGTCAATTATTAAAATAATTTCACATTATTCTGAATGTGGACGGCCGCCTGGACGATGAAGGGACGGATATTGGTAATGGTATTTATTACAGCTATTGTGCAGCAGCTTGCCTAGTCTTGGTTCCAAGACCTTCTTGTTTCAAGTTCAAGTTTTGGATCCTGCCTAGACGAATCAAACTTAAACTTGAAACAGCGCCCTCTATGTTTGATTCATGACATAAGTGTATGATGGTTTTATGGACGTGAAAACACCAAGGTCTTGGAACCAAGATTACACCTTGCCCAAATGAAAGATATAAGTGAATTCCGACATCACAATGTAGAACTATGTTTAATTGCTGTTCAAATGTTGTAAGCATTTCAACTTACGTGAATTAGTTGTAGAACATTTGCTTATAAATACTGCAGAACTAACACAGATGGTTCAATATTGGCAACATGAACATAAGATATTCCTAAATTATATGAAACATGCATCATTTCTGCCTGAACGAGTTGAAAACTGTACAGCAGCAATGCAACTAGTTTATCTTTGCCCAGATGACTACGACTACACAGAGGATGTCATTCCCTAAAGTTAACAAAAAATCACTGACAATCATTCCATTCAAACATGACCATACAAACTTGGATAAACTGTCTACAATTTTAGTATGAAGACAAGGCGAATCCTACAAAGTACCAGGCACCTTACAAATAGAGGAAGGTGGTATCAATTAACACAATTTCAATGATACAAGTCATGACAAGTTGCAATTAACTATCTCTGCTGGAACTCATCACACGTTACAGCGCCTTCTAGCGATATGTTTTAAGTGTTACTTATTGCGTGCAAGTACTCATTTGACGAATCTTAAGTCACATTTTAACAATGATCCCAATTGATGAGGACATCAATTACCGTCACTTCCGAACACCTTGAGTTTGTTCACAAACTCTGAATTTCTAGTTTGATTTTATTTTCATTAAAAAAATGCTCCACAGCCGTGAATTACTATTGTATAGAAAAGCTTTGCTCTTTATTTTATTTTTTATTATTATTATTATTTTTTTTTTTTTTTAATTATATTTATTTGTTCTCTATAATGTTTTTTTTTCTTTACCCTTGTCTTATCCCTAGGTTGACGGGCTTGAGCAGGTCTCGTCGCTTCCCAGACGAGCCGTGGTGATTTTCGCCGCCCAAACCCGCCACCTATCCCGCATGGGGGACTGGCAGTGGGCACTTTTGTGCCCACACCAGACGCTAAGGAACCCATGCCCCAGTCCCCTGCTCCCCTCCCCTTTCTCCTCCCCCTCCC
This sequence comes from Zoroaster sp. YZ-2022, assembly GCA_029582265.1. Classification (NCBI taxonomy): domain Eukaryota; kingdom Metazoa; phylum Echinodermata; class Asteroidea; order Forcipulatida; family Zoroasteridae; genus Zoroaster; species Zoroaster sp. YZ-2022. The sequence goes on from CM055823.1 coordinate 24,606,027, forward strand.
CTCCCCGAGACAAGGGTATCGATAAATTCAAAATGTACTTTACTGTTTTTCATCTTTGCTCTACTACCCTCAAACCCCCTTTTCCCCTCCCCTTATGCCCTGTTGCTACCCTTTGGAAGGACTTGGGGTTTTCCAGCTTCCGAAGGTAGCAACTTGGCCTTTGTGGCATTTTTTAGTTAAAATATTGTTTTTTCTAGTTTTCATTGTCTTAATTCGCAAGTATTAAGGTACTGAATGTATTTCTTTATAATTCTTTTAATTTTGTATATATCTGTATATATCCTGCTATTTCAAGGAATTTGAAATAAAGTTTTCCTTTGAAAAAGTAAAAAAGTATTTATTTATTTATTTATTTATTTATTTATTTATTTATTTATTTATTTATTTATTTATTTATTTATTTATTTATTTATCTCTTTAGCGGACGTGTGTTCCTTCGAGCTCCGAGTAAGTCTTTAATATTTACTTCTTTAGACCTCTTTAGGTCCTTGTTTCCTTAATATTATATTTAGTATATGATATATAGGTCTAGCTAGACCGAGCCCACTGTGTATAATTGTTTTCGCCTGTACTGTGGCGTTTTGTACTGAGCTGGCCACCATGGCCACTCAGGCAGAACCACCAAGTAATGTTAGCATGTCTGGTGCACCCAAACCCATTGTTTACTGATGACGAGCCGTTTAAGGGCGTCACCAGGAACAATGGCTTTGCTTTCAAGACCTTAGATAACGTATCTATTGAATCCTATCTTGACAAATTCCGTGAAACCATGCCTGAAAAGCACATTGTCTCTGCCAGTCGTATTTCTAACAATCGCTTTGCTTTGTACGTGAGTTCCATGGAGGAGGTATAGCTGACGCCATTGCCCGTGGTTTGACATATGGTGACTCTATAGATCCTTCTTGGAACTCGCCCCTCTCATTCAACCTACCACTCGCCTTACGTTATCTAATGTCTACCCTGAGATTCCCAATTATGTTCTTTTCCACAATATTTCCAGTTTCTGTAAAGTAGTGTCCGCTGTCAAACCCATACCTCTTAGATTAAAAAACAAACAGCTGTCCCACATAATGTCTTTCCGCCGACAGGTTCAGATCATCCTTAAGCCCAATATCACCCTCCCAGACCATATCAATTTTTCTCATTCTGGTGTCAATTATCGAGTGATTTTGTCTATTGAGTCAGTTCGGTGCTTCAACTGTGGGGAATTTGGTCACATCAGTCGCTTCTGTAAGAAACCCCACACCCAGGCCAATGCTAACGAACCCATCAACCCCCTCAACCCCCCTCCAGCCTTCATGCACAAAAAATCAGACTCAAAGCACCCTCCGAAGTCCAAACCTAACCCTCCCGTCCCCTCCCTAGCCTCGATACGGGGGATGCTGTAGCGGGACCCTCGGTGTCCCATGCCGCTTCTGCTGGGCTAGCGGCCGCCGCTGCTGGTAAGCCGAGCACGGCTTCGACTGCTGTTACTGCCGTTCGAACCACTACTGCCATGGCGGACATGAAGTCCAGTGCCGAGACTTTACCGCCACCCTCTCGGGCACCATCCGACGGTGCTCTAGTGACTCCCTAATGGACACCCACAACTACATCTGGGGTACCCCACCTGCCCCTACTAGGCTCTTTGCTGATATCGTGTCAAAGCGAAAATTGTCCCCTCCCAAATCCACTGATGATAGTCCCCATCTCACTCCATTGAAATCCCCACAACCCCAACGCAAACTTCGCAGGAAGAATGCATCTTCAAATAAACCGGACACCCCAACCCTCTCTCAGGTCCTGGATTTTCTGTCCCCCTCCATACTCGCTCCCGATGATGCCATCACTCCAATGCCTTCCGATTCAACCATTCCTCCTACCGACAACTCCACCCCTTTCCCACTACGCCCACTCCCCCTACGCCCATTCCTCCTACCCCCATTCCACCAACCCCCACCCCTATCCCCCTACCCCTACGCCCTTTCTCCAACCCCCATTCCCCTTCCCCTTCCCCTTTTCCCATACCTCCTCTTCCCCTACCCCCACCCCTTCCCCCGTCCTTGAAATCCCATCTACCCATTCAACTCCCAACTCCACAGCTGAAGCGACCGATACTGACTCCTCCGTATGGGATGATTCACAGAACCTGTCGGACAGTGAATTATTACAGACTCTTTTCCCCTCCTGTCCAGGTCCCCTCAACCACTCCCAGCTCTCATCCATTTTCTCTCCTCGGTCAAATCCCAAAGAAACCCCAAGACAATTGCCCGTAAATTCACGACCAATACCGCTGGTTTGATTCAGCAACTCAAACCCCTGATAAATAGCCCCCTGATCCAGAATAACTTGCAGCACAGGGTTCGCAAACTAATTAAAAAATTGAAATAACTTAATTTTCTCCGTTATGATGTTGAGACGACATACCCTTTCTGCTCTGTTAATGGCGCTGTCACTAATTACTCTAAACACTGGAGGTTGTCACAATACCACCCGTAATGTCGCCTTTACTGGCTATTTTTCGAACCTTGCTCAAAGGTGTGATGTTATTCTTTTACAAGAAACTTACTCTCTCAGTGAACAATGCTTGTGTTGGAAAAGTTGGTCTAATTATACTCCCCTTTGTGCTCCCGGTACTACACCTGGCTCGGGAGTTACTATGCTAATTAATAACAATGTCGATCTTGTTTCCTCCAGTGTTGTCGCCACTGGCCACCTCCTTTTTGCCCAAATTAAGCACCAAAATACGTTGTATAACATTTATAATTTATTTGTCCCCCAAACTGACAATATTGCCATCCAAACCCTTGAGAAAATTAACAACCACACTGTGACCAGCACTTTAGTGACGGCGCCATTAATATTGTCGGAGGTGATTTTAATTGTACTTGCGATCCTTCTATGGACAGTGCAGATAGGCTGACCGAATATCGTCCCCGGGTCTCAACGGCTCTCAAAAATGTTCTCATTAAGTCTAATTTGTGTGATGTCTGGCGCAGACTAAACCCCCGCGTTAAACGGTACACCTGGATGAGGAAAAACCCTTTCTCTCCCGACAAAATTTCTCAGGTTAGACTTGATCGACTTTATGCTCCTCATACTTTGATACCAGCTATTCGTTCTTGTCAAATTATTCCTTGTTCTCTGTCCGACCACTCTGCCGTTCATCTTTGTATCAAACCTCCGCCCTCTCAACACAGAGGCAGTGCTTACTGGCATCTCAATAACTCTCTTCTCATTGACCAGAATTATCGTGAAATTATACATCTTTTCTGGTCCAACTAACTGGCAAATGGAAAAACGTCATTTTAACGACATATGCAAGTGGTGGGACCTCGGCAAGGCCCAAATCAAAACCCATCACCCAAAAATACAGTTCTAGACTCGCCAGAGAAAAACGAGCTGTCTTTCTTCGTTTAAATTCCCAAATTGAGGAGCTTCAGTCTGCTCCAGACATCACACCAGAGGCCCAACAGGTCCTCAAGGAACAGCGCAAAGAATTAATATTCTTTTAAAAAATCAGGCTCAGGGCGCCCTCGTCCGATCTCGTTTTCAACACCTTAGCGAAGCTGACGCCAGCTCTTCTTATTTTTTCAACCTTGAAAAATCTCATTCTATTTCCAAAACCCTCTGTAGTATTCGTCTTCCTGATGGTGAAATCACTGACAACCCGGAACAAATAAAAACCCACTGCCGGAACTTTTACGCAAATATTTACAGTCACGCCCTAGAGCCTTTATTATCCGATTTATCTCGACTTGATCCTCTGGACGCAGAGGATCTTGATGCTCCTCTTCGTCTGGAGGAACTTGATTGTGTTGTCAATCAGCTTGGCAAAAATAAAACGCCTGGGTTTGACGGGCTGACCTCAGAATTTTTTTCTTTCCTTTTGGTCATTACTTAAAAACGATCTTTTCGACGTTCTTAATTCTGCTGTTATTTCTGGTTCCCTCCCCCGTTCTTTTCTGAAAGCTGTGATCACTCTGATTCCTAAAAAAGGTGATCTCTCTGATCTGAAATTTCCAACTAGCGTCCTGTCTCTTTCCTGAATACTGATTACAAAATTTTTGCCAAGCTTCTTGCGAATAGACTAAAACAATCCATCGGTAATGTTATCAAACAAGATCAATCTTATTGTGTGCCCGAACGCATTGATAATTTAATCATTCTCCTGAGGACGATCAGAGCATACTGATCGAAACGTCGAGTTGTACCACCAGTTCTTTTCAGAACTAATTACTACTCAATTGAGATTCCACATGGTGTCACCGCAATTAGTCTTACTTATCATCCTCACCATGCAAAGCTACAAGTTTTACCAAATTTAAACTTGATTCGTGACGTTATTAATTTTTGCAATGTGAACGATTTACCTTTGGGCGTGGTCAACCTTGATCAGCGTAAAGCATTCGACAACGTTGACCACGACTATCTTTTCAATGTTATGAGAGCCATGGGATTCAGGGACAATTTTCTTTCTTATCTCCATCTTTTGTACAGCAGTGCCGAGAGCCACATTAAAGTGTGCGGTTCTTTGATCGCACCCTTTCCTTTCGAGAAAGGCATCCGACAAGGTTGTCCACTCTCGGGGCTGCTGTACACCGTTGCTATTGAACCCTTTCTCAATACTCTTCGTAAAGATTTACAAGGGCAGGGTTTCCCTCTGCCCAACACTCAAAATGTTTGTTCGGTTTCAGCCTATGCTGATGATATCACTATTTTTATCACCTCCGACCTCGGGTTTGAAACCATTCAAAGGGTGTACAGTCTCTTCAGCGAATCCTCTGCTGCAAGGTTAAATTACGAAAAATCCAAGGGGTTATGGGTCGGGTCGTGGACCGGACGAACCGACAAACCGCTAAATTTCCAATGGAATAATCAAGGTTTAGCTTTCCTTGGAGTTCACCTAGGTAATAACAACTACATTCAACAAAACTGGAAAAATTGCAAAGACAAACTTGCCAAAACACTAGCCTGCTGGAAACATAATACGCCCTCAAAGGGAAAGTTTTAATTGTTAATCAGTTAGCCGCCACTAAATTCTTTCACTGTCTTGCCGTCCTCCCATGTCCTAAAAATAACCTACGTGAACTCCAAGGCTTGCTTGTCGATTTCGTCTGGTCCAACAAACGACACCTAATTAAAAAACGGACACTCTTTCAGAGCTGCGACAAAGGTGGGCTAGTTCTAGCTTGTCTCCAGGTACGCAGCCTCACTTTCGGATTCAAACTTCTTCAGAGGTATCTCCTTTTCAAACCCCACTCTTGTTTTACGTTAATGGATTACAATTTGCATAAATACAAACGTCTCAACCTCAGTTATCAACTTTTCCTTTTGGATCTAGACCCTAAATTCTTTACTAGTCTCCCCCTTTTCTACAGTGAAACGCTGCGTGCCTGGATGAAAATCGGAGCTCGAATTGAAACACCCACAAATTCAGTCAACCATAAATTATCATCAATCTACCAATCATTTATCCGCCCCTCGTTAACCCCTTGCCGGGTGGTGCGGCCTTTGCTGCAAGGCTCTGGGCCGGCGGCACTCACTTCATCAAGCAACTCCTCAACTTCAACACCGGCAAGTGACTTCCGGCTAAAGACATCCATCTGGTTCCTTCCTGCATCCGTCCTCCTTCTGTTCGTCTTTTTCAATGGGATATCTCTCGCCTGCACCACACTATATCATCTTCCTTCCCGGAACTTTTCAATCTCGACGGTCTTATTCAACATGTCACACCACTCGAAGATCTTCACACTCGCCCCCTTTCTCCGGGCTGTGTCTTCGTCGACAAGGACACAGATGTGTCCTCACTCTCGTCGAAATCGCTTTATCTTCTCTTCAACCAGAACATCAACGACAACTCTTCTCCGACTTTAACACCCTGGCATGACCGTGGTTACTTTCCGTCTTCTCTTCAAATCCCCTGGAGAGCAATTTACCAGCCGCCAACGTCCAAGAAAGAATGGGACGTCCAATATAAACTTCTACACAACGTCCTGCCCTCTCTTCCAGTTTTACATCATCTCAACTCCAATATCTCTTCTGACTGTGGGTGGTGCGGCGAGAGAGGAACCATCACACATCTTTTTATCACTTGCCCATCTATACAACCAGCTCTCAACCTTCTTCACAGCCTCATCAGTCGTCTTCTTCCGAACCTTCAACTCAATTTTGACATTTACTGGACTCTCGTCCCGCCTGCTCGGAGTCGAAACAAAACAAAGGAGCTGTCCGCCTGGCAAATTATCTTAACGTCAGCCTAAAAAACGTCATTTACTGGCTCTATCGTACCTCAAACCCCTCCGACCCCTTATTAGTTTTGCAATACCGGTTGAAAAACAAAATCATCTTGGAATTCAATTATCATAGGCTGAATAACTCCATTCTACTTTTTCTCACAAATTGGTCAATTAATAACACTCTTTTCGATTACAGTAACGATCGAATGATATGGTTGATTTGAATTACCGCGTTTTTTTTTTTGTTCTCTATAATGTTGTTTTTTCTTTACCATTGTCTTATCCCTAGGTTGACGGACTTGAGCAGGTCTCGTCGCTTCCCAGACGAGCCGTGGTGATTTTTTCGCCGCCCAAACCCGCCACCTATCCCGCATGGGGGACTGGCAGTGGGCACTTTTGTGCCCACACCAGACGCTAAGGAACCCATGCACCCTCCCCTGTTCCCCTCCCTTTTTCTCCTCCCCCTCCCCTCCCCAAGACAAGGGTATCGATAAATTCAAAAATGGACTTTACTGTTTTCGTCTTTGCTGACGCTATCTCCCTTTGTTTTTGTATTTTGACTATATATTTTTTACCTTACAACTGTTTTCTTCTCTTTTTGCTATACAATGTTTGTAATGTTTTATACATTCTCCTTTCGTCACCGTGGCTAGCCGTTTTGGCAGTAGTACACAGCCAATAAGCAAGCCACGGTGGCGTCATATAGTATTTTTGTTGGTTTGTACCCTCAATCCCCCTCCCCCCTCCCCTCTTATGCCTTGTTGCTGCCCTTTGGAAGGACTTGGGGCATCCAACTTCCGAAGGTAGCAACTTGGCCTTGTCTTAATTCACTACTATTAAACTGAATGTATTTCTTTATAATTTTTTTAATTTTGTATATATTTGTTTATAATGCTGTTATTTCAAGGAATTTGAAATAAAATTTTCCTTAGAAAAGTAAAAAAAAGTATTTATTTATTTATTTATTTATTTGTTATTCGGATCGACTGCACTGGCAAACTTTTGAAACGTTGGTGGCAGCAGACTTAACAGTTCCGGCGCCATTAATGTTTACGTACTAATTCTGAGTTTGCGCACGGTACTGAGCTGAGAGGTGACCCCCACTAAATAGTGAGAAATTCATGCGCCAATCTGTTTATCAATTTTTTTATTTTTTTATTTATTTTGTTTTATTATAATAATTTGTTACAAAATTTATTTACGAGTACGATCAAATAGGGTAATTGACGACTTCTAGAAAAAAAAATCTCTGAAAATCTGCCCAGAGCTCTTCTAGGTTTGCGCTCTAAGAGTGCTTTTCTATTTTCTGATGAATTCGCCCGACGTTTTAATTGCCACTGTACCAATTCCATCAAAGTCCAACAACTGCGGTACCTTAATTATTTTGCTGCATGTTGATGGATTTTGGAGGATTTGGGATGGTTTCTAGCCAAAATACCTAGGGGTTAGTCTTAACGGTAAAAAATCCAGATTCACCAAACAGTCCAATATACAAATCGCCCCGATAGTGTGGCACGGACCAAGTTGGATCTTCAGCCACACGCCAGACCCGGTCTTGCGCCTGTGATGATGACGCAGACTCTTAACATTACGAGCTCGCAAACCTGAATCCCTAGGGGGCGGGGGGTAGGTTTAAAGGGCCAATATCGTCACGATCTGAGCAGACCTTCGACAGGGCATGGAATTAATGTCATAGTTTTTGATGTCATTATTAAAATAATATTATTATGCAGCCACTGTGGCTCATGCATCAGCCACAGTATCTTACCGCGCGCTCGTGGGGTATCATTTTCCGCCATTGAGTTCATCCATGGAGGAAGGAAACAACTAGCTCACCGATTCCATGCCCTGTCGAAAGACTGCTGTGATCGTGAATATACTGTCCCTTTAATGTGTTTCGAGATTACCAAATCCTCTAAGGGGCACTTTTTTGGAAAAATTCAGCACTGTTGGAAACTGGTACTTTCACCTCTTCAAATGGGACAAAATTACTACCTGGCAAAATGTACAGACCGTAAGTGCTGAATATGAAAGATCAACGGAAATGCAGGGTGCATTTTGAAGATAAGGGCATGTTTCCAAAAAGTGCACTGATGGATTTTGGAGGATTCAGGAAGGTTCCTGGCCAGAATGCCTAGGGGATTAGGGTTAATTAGTTTTCGTAAACTTAGCTTTCTCGTACATGTACATGGGTTAGATGCACTTTTGCTGATTTAAGGGGGAAAAGAACATGGAAAACAATCTGAGGAAGTCTGAGGAAATTTTTCTGTTAATATCAGGAAATGTAATTTTGAAAAGTGGAAATACTGTCCCGATTTGCATGACTGCTGTGGCAGTACCTTTTCATCCTCAGCTCGAAGAATCTACATTGTTTTGTTGTGACTAAGCCGTTGTTTATCCGTCAAGATTCCGTGTGCACGCTTAGGGAACAATATTCTCATTATCGCTTCACGCTCGTAAATCCGCTCCTCCAGCATGCGTCCCTCCCCCTCCCCAAAGTTGGGGGTTTTGATTCCCCTCCCCCAAATTTAGCATGCATAACTCTGTAAATTCAATATTTATATTTTAGACTTTCTGGTCGTTAGCATTTAACATCATGAATTGTGTGGTTTATAAACATCAAGAAATAATTTTCCATTTAATTCCCAAAAGGAATTTACTTTTTTTTTAAATATTAAAACTTAACAGCTTCCAGGATATTGTTTCGGTTTGCGGTAACACCCAATCCAGGATATAGAGATGCAACATTCCCCAGGGTCCGGAAGTGGGACCCATCCAAACCCCACGACAATATTACATAATTAATTCAGATTAAGCAAATATTTTCTGTATAATAGTAATTCACAGCTGCAGAGGAATATTTTGTGAAGAAATAATGTCCAAAAAAAAAAGAAGAAAAAAAAAGGGTTAGTGTAAAGTGACAATGTCTCGGCCGAACGTTGGTGGCGCGCGTACCACCACCTTTCAAAACTTTCGTTGGCATTGTAACACGCACGCATGAGGGCAGTATGCATAAAATTTGGGGTGCGCTAAAAAATTTTTAGCTTACCAGCTAGCCGCCGGCCTCGACGACGGTGACTGCACTGTACAGTACATATCCGTTGCAAATGTAACTGAAAAAAGAAGTAATTCTTACATTTTTGAGGGGATTCAATAGGGCATAAAGATGGTGCATCAACACAGGAACGTCTTCATCAGTCTGAAGGACCGGGAAATCGGCTTCAGAGGTCGAATTAGGAGAAACATTCTTCCTAACTTCGCAGAGGAAATCGCAGCAACATCGTCGACAGACAACAAAGTAACGTTAAATGTTGTTTTCAAAACGTTAGGCCATGAGAATGAAAGTCATAGATTTGCGTCCACCGCCCGCATGTCCCGAAAGCTACCGCCTAAATTTTTCATTATTTGCCCAAAAAATCATTATTTGCACAAAAAAGGTATTTTCACCAAACAAATTTAGTTCCAAATCATCCACATCATCAGTGACACTAGGCAGTTTCATGAAAATTTGAAGTTGCTTCAATGCTTTTAAATGTCATATCACTGGATAGAACAAAAAATTAGAAAGAAAATGAGGGGTCAATGGTCATGATAGGTTAACCCTATGCAAAGTTACGAATTTTTGTTGATTTAAATATTTGGTAATTTTTAAGATCCAGTTTCATTTGAAAAGTTGTGACCGAATTTGCCTGCAATGTATCCTTGTAGTAGGCCTACTAACAAAGTCTATTTTGCGCAAGTTGCACTGTTTTTGTGCCAACGTTACAGTTGGCATGGACTGATCAATTAAGATAACCACGATGTGTAGTATCCATTTATCGACACTAGAAGTGACTACATCCGTAGACTACCCTTTATATTAGAATTTTACCATGAAAGTTCGGCGGGTCACAACTTCGACAGAAAAAAAGGATATGAAAAATAGCGCCACCATCGGCGGTTTGTGTGAATCTGCCTAAGTCATCAGTAAAATGAAGTTTTTACCAAATTTCCACCAGTATGTGCGCTATAAAATAATCATTAGCACATGTTCTCTTACAGTCCTCCTAGTCCCGCGTACGTCGTTCACAAAAAAGGTCGCATCGCGCTAAAACTGTATGGTAAACTCCGTCCGATCCGCACCTGCAACTGTACCGCCTTCACATGCACAACACGTTCGCTGTTGAGCCTAGTACTAGTAGTATGCCTGTGTGTGCGGCCCGCACGTATAATGATGCATGTACGTACACAGATTAGAAGAAACATCTTGTGATTGCGCTGTTATTAATGATGAATGGAAATAATTTCCCGGACGCAAATCTAAGGCTTTCATTCTCTTGGCCTTATAGTATTACTTAACTTAGTAGTAACCTTCCATATGGGGCCCAACCCACAGGAGGTTTAACCTATTCCGAGAAAAAATTTCTAGAGCTGTTCAAAGAATTATGTATGGCCACATCCAAAGCTGTAATTTCATTACATCTTTCAAAACCAGTCTCAAGAGTCGAGACTTATGTTTCATTTCTGTCTGGTTGCGTCTGTCTGGTTTTAATTTTGATGCCTGAATTTTGGTTTTCAAGTAGCTAATGTTAGGCAGTGGATATTTTACCGGTGACAGTAAATTGAACCGAAACACTATTTTAACAGTGGTATTCTCTGATTGGTCAGTACTGTTGACGTCATCCGCTACTGAGCTTTGCATGCTTCGCATTCGATCGCGTGCGTGTTTGTTGTATAAGACGTATGAAGATCGCTACTCGGAAAAAATGGCGACTCACGCGGCTGAGTGTAATATTCACGTAATGTGTGCCGCCCGGGTGTGCCGGTAATTTGTCCACACGAGATCTTTTCAGCCGGTTAATCGGCCCACCACAGCACGTTCTTGCTGGGTTTTTTTGTTGTTGTTGTTTTGTTGTGGTTTTTTTTTTCACCCATGGGAAAATCTCTGCATAGCTGGATGCTCCACCAATCATCACATTGAATGTTTGTATATTCCATGCTACACAATCATGAAAATATGGCCATGTAAATGTAGCCCAGTTTGGACTCCTCCATGCTTGTACCATACATGTAGCTCCATGCTTGTACATTGTACGACGGAGGAGTCTTATCTCGGCTAACTGTACGTGTGTACGCTGTTTTATCTTCGTACGGCGTCACAACGCTGCACTTGCTGGCATAGAGCATAGAGGAATCCCATGCATGGAGGCAGCTGCTTGGAATGCTTATTTCTGCTACTGAGCTTTGCGAAGCACGCAAAGCTCAGTAGCGGATGACGTCAACAGTACTGACCAATCAGAGAAGACCACCGGTAAAATATCGTTTCGGATCAATTTACCGTCGCCGGTAAAATATCCACTAATAATAATAATAATAATAATGTGTGGATTTATATAGCGCACGTATCCACCAACTAAGTGGTGCTCAAGGCGCATTATATTATTATCCCTGCTCATAAGGCTCATAAGGCTCATAAATCATTCCTGAAACCATCTCAGCTCCCTGGGGAGTATACAGCTCAATTGCTGCCATTTCTAGCGCATATAGAGCAAACCAACTCTGCCTTCACAGGTACCCATTTAACCCCTGGGTGGAGAGAAGCAATTATGATTAAGTGTCTTGCTCAAGGACACAAGTGTCATGGCCGTGATTCGAACCCACATTCTGTTGCTAAGACCAGAACTTGAATCCGGTAAGCTAGACCGCTCGGCCACGACACCCTAATGTTAGGCTTGGCTAGGCCAAGTCATACATATATCATAAAATGAGTGCCAGATCTCTGGAAAATGTCAGTAAGATCACAATTTATGGAGTCTACAAGTAAGCAAGCATGTCTTTCAGGTTTGCGCGCTCGTAATGACTATTAAGAGACTGCGTCAGGTGCAAGACCGGGTCTGAGGTGTTGCTGAAGATCCAGCATGATCTGTGCCACACTATCGGGTCCGAATCCTGGCTGCGATGGTGGTTCTTGTATCCTTGAGCAAGACAGTTTAATTGCTTCTAGTCACCCAGGAGTATAACTATAAATGGGTACCTGTGAGGGTAGTTATTGTCTTCTATTCACCCAGGAGTATAACTATAAATGGGTACCTGTGAGGGTAGTTATTGTCTTTGATTAGCCCTGTAGCGCCAAGAGGTTACACATAATGGGCTGTATACTCCCCAGGGAGCTGAGAAAGATTACAGGAATGACATTGGCCCAGTGACCAGGGGGAATAATGTAAAGTGCATTGGGACATGTGAAATGCGCTATTTAAGAATTAAATATTAGGAAAGAATGTCGTATACGACCGCCACTTTTTAAGGGTTTTTGGGGAATTTTTTTGCAACCACTAACCAGTTAAAAAATGATTCTATCGATTTTTTGGGGTACAGAAAGCGAAAACAATCTTTAAAATCCACTTTTATGATGGTTTTCGGACTTTATTTCCCTTCTAAAAAATCTTCCCCGGAAAGAATGTTGTATCCGACCGCCACTTTTTAAGGGTTTTTTGGAATTTTTTTGCAACCACTAACCAGTTAAAAAATTATTCTATCGATTTTTAGGGGTACAGAAAGCGAAAACTTTCTTTAAAATCCACTTTTATGATGGTTTTCGGACTTCATTTCCCTTCTAAAAAAATCCTCCCCTTCTGAAAATAGAAGGATCCTATTATAGTTGCTACTGCGCATGTACAATGACCGTGTTGGTCACTCATGGGGGGGGGGGGGGGGAGTTGACAAGATCAGACTGACATGACTGAGGAAGTCATCGTATACCAAAAATGCCCGATTTTTCATTAAATAAATATCCAGGAATAATTTGAAGTGAATGTCCATCATCCAAATATGTTCTCCACCTTACTGGGTAGGTAAGATTACATTATTGGTTATATTGAATGAGAAAAGTGGCAGTCGGATACGACATTCTACCCAAATATTATTATTATAGGGTAGAATGTCATATCCAACCGCCACTTTTTAAGGGTTTTGGGGGAATTTTTTTGCAACCACTAACCAGCTAAAAAATGATTCTATCGATTTTTGGGGAATTCCGTACAGAAAGCGAAAACTATCTTTAAAATCCATTTTTATAATGGTTTTCAGACTTTATTTCCCTTCTAAAAAAAATCCTCCCCTTCAGAAAATAGAAGAATCCTATTATAGTTGCCACTGCGCATATATAATGACCATGTTGGTCACAGACAGGGGAGTTGACAAGATCAGACTGACATGACTGAGGAAGTCATCGTATACCAAAAATGCCTGATCTTTCATGAAACAAATATCCTGGAATAATTTGAAGTATATGTCCATCATCATCATCCATATGTTCTCCATCTTACTGGGTAGGTAAGATTACATTATTAGTCATAACGAACGAGAAAATGTGGCAGTCGGATACAACATTCTTCCCCTTGTCATATTTTTCACCAGTCTTTGCCAAAATCTCCCACTTCTCAGGTTTGCAACTTGCCAGGGACACCCCGCTGTACGTTCCTCGTCAGCTTCAGTCCTGACCACAAGCTGGTCGCCTCCTCCCACGGTAACCACTGCATCAACATATCACGGCTGTCCACTGGTGAGCACATCCAGACGCTAACGGGGCACCCCAGGAGCCCTTGGTGCGTCACCTTTCACCCCTCGTCCAATGAGATCCTGGCCTCTGGCTGTCTGGGAGGTGAGGTGCGAGTATGGGATCTACAGGTATGTTAAGGCGTTTAGTGTACACCCCCCTATAAACCCTAACTCATTCATGCAGCAGCAACGGTAATATGACCTTTTCATTGTTTTCAGTCACCGAGTTAATCTAAAACTAGCACTTCGATTCAAAGCCCTGTTGATCATGACGGTATTGTCCCTTTAACTTTCAAGATAATTTACTATATATTTTTTTTGAAAAAATGAAGAAGAAACAAATTACTGGTGATTTGTTTTAAATCAGTATCTTTTTTTTCAACCCATTACTGTTCTTCTTTTTTTAATGCACACATAGGGAAGCAGCGAGGTCTGGCAATCTGACAATCATTCCATGATCGCATCGCTCTCCTTCCATCCCCGGGATCAGGTCCTCGCCATCGCAACCAACGACCAAATCCTACTCTGGGATTGGCGCCAGCCGGTGCCGTTTGCCTCGGTCGTGATTTCATCACCGCTGGAGAAAGTAAGGTAAGAAGTTATCTCCTCAATGGTCAAACCTCAAGTGATGAGCAAGCTGCTCATTGTGGTCAGTTAGTGATGGTCAGTTCTAGCCAAACCTTCATCTCTGGTCACTTCCAGTGATCAGCCAACTGCTCCATGTGGTCAGTCACTGATAGTCAATTCTAGCCAGACCTTCATCTTTGGTCACTTTCAGTGATCAGCCAAATACTCTGTGGTCAGTCGCTGATGGTCAGTTCTAGCTAAACCTTCATCTCTGGTCACTTTCAGAGATCAGCCAACTGCTCGATGTGGTCAGTCGCTGGTGGTCAGTTCTAGCCAAAGCGTTCCCCAAAGGGAATGCCGTCCTGTTCCCAGTGAGAATAGTGTGCGTTCCCGATGGGAGCAGGCAGTAAGCTTGGAGGATATCCATTTTTTTTTTTCATCCACGATATATCTGCAAACATATATCGCGATTTTCGATAATATCACAATTATTTTTTCATTCATGCATGATTGCTTTAGAGCCGATAACCACAGGCATGTACCCCTCTGCAAGCGTCACAATAAATCGCAAATTTGTTTCCAGAGCGTGTTTGTACTTCTGAAGTAGTTCGCTTTTGTTTCTCACTTCCAAAAGCTGAAAAGACTGTTCTAATTTTGTTTCCATGAGATTTCTGACGTGACTCACAATGTCGATTTTGTTTTAAATCGCATATATTTTTTTAATCGCGATTTGTTGATATCTCGATAACTTGAGAAGGTTCTCATTATCGTAATCAAATAAAAAAATTAATCGCGATATGGGTAAGTGGACACTGTTTATCGCTCCATGTAAGCAGGGAGGGTCCCTGGCCATGTACATGTATCACAGATTAGAAACACGTGTGCATACATGTCATGTGCTTGCTTTACTACTGAAGGATTTTTGGAGGATTCATGTTATGTGTAAGCAAATGGGCCTAGGGAGTTAGGAAGGATTCAGGTTATGTGTAAGCAAATGGGCCTAGGGAGTTAGGAAGGATTCAGGTTATGTGTAAGCAAATGGGCCTAGGGAGTTAGGAAGGATTCAGGTTATGTGTAAGCAAATGGGCCTAGGGAGTTAGGAAGGATTCATGTTATGTGTAAGCAAATGGCCCTAGGGAGTTAGGAAGGATTCAGGTTATGTGTAAGCAAATGGGCCTAGGGAGTTAGGAAGGATTCAGGTTATGTGTAAGCAAATGGGCCTAGGGAGTTAGGAAGGATTCAGGTTATGTGTAAGCAAATGGGCCTAGGGAGTTAGGAAGGATTCAGGTTATGTGTAAGCAAATGGGCCTAGGGAGTTAGGAAGGATTCAGGTTATGTGTAAGCAAATGGGCCTAGGGAGTTAGGAAGGATTCATGTTATGTGTAAGCAAATGGTACTAGGGAGTTAGGAAGGATTCAGGTTATGTGTAAGCAAATGGGCCTAGGGAGTTAGGAAGGATTCAGGTTATGTGTAAGCAAATGGGCCTAGGGAGTTAGGAAGGATTCATGTTATGTGTAAGCAAATGGGCCTAGGGAGTTAGGAAGGATTCAGGTTATGTGTAAGCAAATGGTACTAGGGAGTTAGGAAGGATTCAGGTTATGTGTAAGCAAATGGTACTAGGGAGTTAGGAAGGATTCAGGTTATGTGTAAGCAAACGGGCCTAGGGAGTTAGGAAGGATTCAGGTTATGTGTAAGCAAACGGGCCTAGGGAGTTAGGGTTAAGTTAATCTAAAACTAGCACTCCGATTTTAACAGGGGTGGACGATATCACGATAATTACGTAAAAATACGATATTCAAAAAATTATCGGCTAAATGGGTTATGGTTTTGAAGATATCGCCATATTGACGATATTCCAAAAATATCGCTGATATCAAATTTATATCGCTCTTTTTAGTTATCGCCAGAGTGATAAATTGTCTCCAAATTTCATGTTATTATACGGTAATATCAACGAAGTTACGTTACCGTGAAGAACTTTAAAAAAACAGTTCGAAAACACGATGCGGCACCGCCGCTCATGTTCCCACAACTTTCGTGCGTTGTCTTTTTTTTGTGCGTTGTACTCCTGGTGGTTGGCGCGTAGGCCTTAACTAAAGGCTAGTCCCAGGATCACGTGGTACACTCTCCTGGAATAACTGCACTGGTGTACATTGTGAGGTTGTTGACATAATTTAATAATAATAATGTGGACTTATATGGCGCACGTATCCACCAAACTGGTGCTCAAGGCGCATTACATTATTACCCCTGCTCATCAGGCGCATAAATCATTCCTGAAACCATCTCAGCTCCCTGGGGAGTACACAGCTCAATTGCTGCCATTTCGGCGCATATGGGCTAATCAAACACAACAACCAACTCTGCCGTCACAGGTACCCATTTACTCCTAGGTGGAGAGAAGCAATTATGGTAAAGTGTCTTGCTCAAGGACTCGAGCACCCCGGTCGCGGCTGGGATTCGAACCCACATTCTGATGACTCGGCCATCAGAACACAAATCCGATGCACTAAACCACTCGACCATGGCGCTCATTCAGCAGATGTCAGATACCAGGATAAAAGCATGGATGATGACCACTGAACTGTGTGTGCATTTATAAACCAACGGGTTTCAGTAGGACTTCATATATGTCTTTGTTGTTTTGACACAGGCTTGTAAGATTCAGTCCTCTTGGCAACAACCTTCTGACCGGCATCGCCAACTCTCCAGTAGACGAGGAAGAACCCGAATATGAAAACTTGTAAGTTCTTATTAATAGAGTAGATTTTAAGTAGAGTAGATTAGTTTTTCGGTTCTGAGAAGAACCTGCGGGTTAACTTGACGTTTTGGTCATGCCCGAACTGTCTTCAGAACAGTGCTGGACTCTGTAGGGTGAAGCTGCTTTAGGGAGGAGGGCCAAAGTCACGGTACAGCCAAGCCTTTCAGAAACCCAGCCAGGCCCAGGCTACTTGGCCTCCTACTTTGTCTTTTGTGAGTCCTAATCCTGTAACAATACAGTACCTGCCAATCAACATAACCTGGGCTTCTGGAGGGCCTAGCCCAGCCAAGTAGAGCTCATTATAATGGCTGCAGTTGTGAACAAAAGACAGTTGAGCTGTCAGTCAAGTCTGTGTTAACAATAAGAGCTATTTGAGATCCATTCATTAGTAAAGGGTCTTTTGTGCTCAGCTAAGGGATTATATAGGACTCTGGGCCTGGGCAATGCTGGGCCAGGCTTCTCAAAGGCTTGGCTGTACCATGATTTTGGCCCTTCTCCCTCAGTGTTGAAAGGGATTCTGCTGCAGGGACTAGGTCGGTGAAGCGTTAAGGTGGGAATACTGAATCATGTGAGTTATTACTTCTGTCGTGGGTTTCGGAACTGGCAACGAGTGAACAATGTGATATTGGCAGAATATCTATGGGTATGCTTACTGTCTGTGAATCAAAATATACATTGACTGACTTCCAGTTCGACAAAGAATCCAGTTCAAAATCGACCTCCATACTTTCAAGTTTATTAACCCTAAAATCCCTAGGTATTCTGGCAAGGAACCTTCCTGAATCCTCCAAAATCCATCAGTGCACTTTGGGAAACATGCCCTTATCTTCAAAATGCACTGTGCATTTTCGTTGATCTTTCATATTCAGCACTTACGGCCTGTACTTCTTGCCAGGTAGTAATTTTGCCCCATTTGAAGAGGATGAATGTACCAGTTTCCAACAGTGCTGAATGTTTCCCCAAAAAGTGCCCCTTGGAGGATTTTGCAGGATATGGGGTGGTTATAGGGTTAATGAAATAGATCCCAGCTATCTATTAGATTCATGTAAAATGAATGCATTCATTGATATGAACTCTGAACTTAGGGCACTTAATAATAATAATGTGTGGACTTATATAGCGCACGTATCCACCAACTGAGTGGTGCTCAAGGCGCATTATATTATTACCCCTGCTCATGAGGCTCATAAATCATTCCTGAAACCATCTCAGCTCCCTGGGGAGTATACAGCTCAATTGCTGCCATTACAGCGCATATAGGGCTAATCAACCAACTCTGCCCTCACAGGTACCCATTTAACTCCTGGGTGGAGAGAAGCAATTATGGTTAAGTGTCTTGCTCAAGGACACAAGTGTCACGCCCGGGTTTTGAACCCACATTCTGCTGCTAACACCAGAACTTGAGTCCGGTAAGCTAGACCGCTCGGCCACGACACTCCACTTCAAACAAACTATTTTTTTTTAGGATGATGGGTATCTTTATCAATTTCACATTAACCCTCCTACTGATAGACCATTAATTTGAAACCATTCAAAATTTCCACTTTCAAAAATGCCCATTGGTTTTGTACACACATGGTGATACCATTTGAACAGTGTTGGTAGCAAGCTTTGCTACCATTCAAATCCATTCAAATGCATAGAGGGTCCATTGATTCACCACTTAGAAGTATCCAAACAAGGTTTTGTATTAGCTGTACTACCATTTGGAAAGATCCAAACAAGGTTTTGTATTAGCTGACCTACCATTCAAAACCATTTGGGGAAATCAATACTGTACACAGTTATTTCACCATTCAAAACCACAAAAGCGAATGGTTTCAAATGGTGCATCAACTTGTATGAAAAAGTAGCAGGGTTAAGTTAGTTTTTCACAGAAAGTTATGCTAAGCAAATATTTTGGCTAAGCAATATAAAACGGACTACCAGCCAAAATGCATACATTTTGTCTGAAAGTTTGGCTGGTAACCAAAGAAATACGCTAAGCAAATTTTTTTCTAGTAAGCAATTATAATCTGCTAAGCAGCTCTATGAAATTGACTCCAGGTAATAACTCGTAAACTTTGCAACCAGTGTTGTACCTAGCCTGAAGATCTGACGTCACACTTCGAGGCTTGTGAATTACGCCAGATACTGGCCGCGTCCGCCATGTTTTCCCCCCCGAGATTCAACTTTGACCTTGGTTGGTAGCTAGCTTGCGAGCCCCGAAGTGTGACGTCGGATCGTCAGCACAACGTATCCAATGAAATTGCACTCATGAAAGTGGAAAAAAATATCACGAGTTTCTTACCTCACGGTGTAAAATGCCATTGTATTTGATACCCGTTCAGTGTGAAATTTGTTCACATCCAAAAACATCCAATGACGTCACATTTCAAATATATGGGTCTGAACATTTTTGTACGGGGAATTTTTTAGTTCATTCCATTTTTGACAAACGAAAAATTCCTGTATGGAATGTACAGACCCATTTATTGTTGACATCCAATGACGTCATATTTCAAATTTCGCAATGAAAGTGCATCAAATAAAATGACATTTTACGCCATTTTAACGTGTGGGTAGAGACTTTGTGATATTTGTCCACTTTCATAAGGACTCTGTCTACTGGAAAATGAGTGCAGCACAAAAATGAATTTGACCTTAGAGACTCTCTTTAACCCTTTGCGCACTATTGGCGACTAGTCGCCGAGCTCGTCTATTCCCTGCACACTATCGGCGACTGTAGTCGCCGAGCTCGTCTATTCCCTGCACACTATCGGCGACTGTAGTTGCCGAGCTCGTCTATTCCCTGCACACTATCGGCGACTGTAGTCGCCGAGCTCGTCTATTCCCTGCACACTATCGGCGACTGTAGTCGCCGAGCTCGTCTATTCCCTGCACACTATCGGCGACTGTAGTCGCCGAGCTCGTCTATTCCCTGCACACTATCGGCTCATGTTGTCGCCGAGCTCGTCTATTCCCTGCACACTATCGGCGACTGTAGTCGCCGAGCTCGTCTATTCCCTGCACACTATCGGCGACTGTAGTCGCCGAGCTCGTCTATTCCCTGCACACTATCGGCGACTGTAGTCGCCGAGCTCGTCTATTCCCTGCACACTATCGGCGACTGTAGTCGCCGAGCTCGTCTATTCCTGCACACTATCGGCGACTGTAGTTGCCGAGCTTGTCTATTCCCTGCACACTATCGGCGACTGTAGTTGCCGAGCTCGTCTATTCTCTGCACACTATCGGCGACTGTAGTTGCCGAGCTTGTCTATTCCCTGCACACTATCGGCGACTGTAGTCGCCGAGCTCGTCTATTCCCTGCACACTATCGGCGACTGTAGTCGCCGAGCTCGTCTATTCCCTGCACACTATCGGCGACTGTAGTCGCCGAGCTCGTCTATTCCCTGCACACTATCGGCGACTGTAGTCGCCGAGCTCGTCTATTCCCTGCACACTATCGGCGACTGTAGTCGCCGAGCTCGTCTATTCCCTGCACACTATCGGCGACTGTAGTCGCCGAGCTCGTCTATTCCCTGCACACTATCGGCGACTGTAGTTGCCGAGCTCGTCTATTCCCTGCACACTATCGGCGACTGTAGTTGCCGAGCTCGTCTATTCCCTGCACACTATCGGCGACTGTAGTTGCCGAGCTCGTCTATTCCCTGCACACTATCGGCGACTGTAGTCGCCGAGCTCTATTCCCTGCACACCATCGGCGACTGTAGTCGCCGAGCTCGTCATTCCTGCACACTATCGGCGCATCAGTCGCCGAGCTCGCTCTATTCCTGCACACCATCGGCGACTGTAGTCGCCGAGCTCGCTCATTCCTGCACACTATCGGCGACTGTAGTCGCCGAGCTCGCTATTCCTGCACACTATCGGCGACTGTAGTTGCCGAGCTCGCCTATTCCTGCACACTATCGGGCGACTGTAGTTGCCGAGCTCGCCTATTCCCCACACTATCGGCGCTGTAGTCGCCGAGCTCGCTATTCCCCAGACACTATCGGGCGACTGTAGTCGCCGAGCTCGCCTATTCCCCTGCACACTATCGGCGACTGTAGTCGCCGAGCTCGCCTATTCCCCGCACACCATCGGCGCACTGTAGTTGCCGAGCTCGCCTATTCCCTGCACACCATCGGCGACTGTAGCCGCCGAGCTCGCCTATTCCCCTGCACACTATCGGCGACTGTAGTTGCCGAGCTCGTCTATTCCCTGCACACTATCGGCGACTGTAGTGGCCGAGCGTGTCTATTCCCTGCACACTATCGGCGACTGTAGCTGCCGAGCTCGTCTGTTCCCTGCACACTATCGGCGACTGTAGTCGCCGAGCTCGTCTATTCCCTGCACACTATCGGCGACTGTAGTCGCCGAGCTCGTCTATTCCCTGCACACTATCGGCGACTGTAGTCGCCGAGCTTGTCTATTCCCTGCACACTATCGCCGACTGTAGTCGCCGAGCTCGTCTATTCCCTGCGCACTATCGGCGACTGTAGTCGCCGAGCTCGTCTATTCCCTGCGCACTATCGGCGACTGTAGTCACCGAGCTCGTCTATTCCCTGCGCACTATCGGCGACTGTAGTCGCCGAGCTCGTCTATTCCCTGCACACTATCGGCGACTGTAGTCGCCGAGCTCGTCTATTCTCTGCACACTATCGGCGACTGTAGTTGCCGAGCTTGTCTATTCCCTGCACACTATCGGCGACTGTAGTTGCCGAGCTTGTCTATTCCCTGCACACTATCGGCGACTGTAGTCGCCGAGCTCGTCTATTCCCTGCACACTATCGGCGACTGTAGTCGCCGAGCTCGTCTATTCCCTGCACACTATCGGCGACTGTAGTTGCCGAGCTGGTCTATTCCTGCACACTATCGGCGACTGTAGTCGCCGAGCTCGCTCATTCCTGCACACTATCGGCGACTGTAGTCGCCGAGCTTATCTATTCCCTGCACACTATCGGCGACTGTAGTTGCCGAGCTCGTCTATTCCCTGCACACTATCGGCGACTGTAGTCGCCGAGCTCGTCTATTCCCTGCGCACTATCGGCGACTGTAGTTGCCGAGCTCGTCTATTCCCTGCGCACTATCGGCGACTGTAGTTGCCGAGCTCGTCTATTCCCTGCGCACTATCGGCGACTGTAGTCGCCGAGCTCGTCTATTCCCTGCACACTATCGGCGACTGTAGTCGCCGAGCTCGTCTATTCCCTGCACACTATCGGCGACTGTAGTCGCCGAGCTCGTCTATTCCCTGCACACTATCGGCGACTGTAGTCGCCGAGCTCGTCTATTCCCTGCACACTATCGGCGACTGTAGTTGCCGAGCTTGTCTATTCCCTGCACACTATCGGCGACTGTAGTTGCCGAGCTTGTCTATTCCCTGCACACTATCGGCGACTGTAGTCGCCGAGCTCGTCTATTCCCTGCACACTA
Source organism: Zoroaster sp. YZ-2022 (assembly GCA_029582265.1). NCBI lineage: Eukaryota > Metazoa > Echinodermata > Asteroidea > Forcipulatida > Zoroasteridae > Zoroaster > Zoroaster sp. YZ-2022. The sequence continues at coordinate 24,628,521 of CM055823.1, forward strand.
TCGGCGACTGTAGTCGCCGAGCTTGTCTATTCCCTGCACACTATCGGCGACTCCAGTCGCCCAGCAGTACTGTGTGTAAATCGATGAGGAATTCTGGGAAACTATTGACCCCTGACCCCCATCCAGCTCCATACATCTAGCTATACACGTATACAACATTATTTTACCTGAAAACAATGATCTTTTCTCACAAAGTTCTCACAATTTCCGATCAAAAAGCCGTGCGCTAAAACAAAAGATGGACACAATGGACGCCCAAGCAGCATTTTGGGAAATTTTCCAGGACTCGGATTTGGGAAATTTTCCAGGACTCGGATTCCGGAGAATCAGACTTTGAAGAGCTTTTTCCGAGTGATTGTGACGATGATGAAGGTACTGTACATGTACATGTTAGCGATAACGATACACATGAAAACAATACCGGGTCTCATGACAGCAGCGATGGGTCTGAATCGGACGATGGCCCCGATGAAAATCGACGGCAAGCGGGCTTGTTGGCCGGTGATGCGGCGCTGAATGACGTCTTTCAGAGGGCCTACAATCATGACTGGTTAGTTGATTTCAATCATCCTCACGGCCAGCTTATTTTTGATGGAGATGAGGAGCCCTCCGAATATGGAATTTTCTCATTACTTTGATGATACAGTGATGGAACTTCTTGTTGTTGAGACCAACCGATATGCAAGAACAACCATCGCTGGCAAGGGAGGAGTCGATAACTTGGCCCCTCATTCAAGATTTCGCAAGTGGCAAGATGTGACACAAAGTGAAATGAAAGCATTTCTTGCCATTTTGCTTCTGATGGGAATCGATCGCAGAACAAACTATGACTTGTACTGGACCACGGAATGGACAATGGAGGCTCCGGGGATACGATCCATCGTGTCGCGTGATCATTTCCAGCTGATCCTCGCTCTGTTCCATTGCACACACAATGAAAGGATTACCACACCTGAAGACCCCAACCACGACAGACTAGGTAAAATAAAAGAACTAATGGATCTCTTTGTGGCAAGATGGCAATCTGCCTACTATCCAGCTCGAGAAATTTCCATCAATGAAACCATCATTCCCTTCAAGGGCCATACTGGAATGAATAATAATAATAATAATAATGTGTGGACTTATATAGTGCACGTATCCACCAACTAAGTGGTGCTCAAGGTGCATTATATCATTACCCCTGCTCATAAGGCTCATAAATCATTCCTGAAACCATCTCAGCTCCCTGGGGAGTATACAGCTCAATTGCTGCCATTACAGCGCATATAGGGCTAATCAACCAACTCTGCCCTCACAGGTACCCATTTAACCCCTGGGTGGAGAGAAGCAATTATGGTTAAGTGTCTTGCTCAAGGACACAAGTGTCACGGCCGGGATTCGAACCCACATGCTGCTGCTAACACCAGAACTTGAGTCCGGTAAGCTAGACCGCTCGGCCGCGACACTCCAGGTATATAAGCCCAACAAGCCGGGCTTGAATTGTTGGAATTTAGCGGAGGCAAGAACTGGCTATGTTTGGAACTCTGAACTATACCAAGGCAAACGGAACAACGAAACAGAGGTGGGGCTGTATTCCAAAGTAGTGACAATATTGTGTCAGCCCATTTACAACAGGGGACACCATATGTACATATGGACAATTTGTTTACGTCACCAGCCCTGTTTCAAGAGCTCGGTACACATGGTGTTGGGGCGTGCGCCACACTCCCTGTAAATCGTATCGGCACTCCAGAGGTCATCAAGAAGACGAAGTTGAAAAAAGGTGCCCGGGATGGCAAGTCACTTTTTTTGTCATGGTTTGACAAGCGGCAAGTAAATGTCATGACCACTGTACATAATGACATGACTTTCAGAAAACAAGTGTGGGCATGAGGACAGCAACAACCAAGGGAAGTAGACAAACCGGTGGCAATTGAAAGCTACACAAAGTACATGGGGGGAGTGGACAGGGCTGATCAAGGTATGTGGTATTACCTCAACATCCACAAAACCCTGAAGTGGTGGAAGAAGGTGTTTGTATATCTACTCGAGGTGAGCTATGTCAATAGCTGGATTTTATGGAAATCCCTCAACCCCGGCAAGTGTCAACGGCCGGAAAAGTTCCGCTTCGCCATCATCCATGGTCTTCTAGAAGGTCATGTCAGGCCAGGGGGAAGACCTGGACGGAGGAGCATCGATGTGCCCAGCAGGCTGACTGAACGACACTTTCTAGGCGTCACCAAGGATTTGACACCAAATGGACGTCCACCCAAGCCTGACTATCGTATGCTCAAATCGCAAAATGAAATGTCATCAGACCGAACTATTCTGCATCGAATGCCAAAAACCGATGTGTGCAGCCCCTTGCTTTAGGCGGTATCATATCCTTGTAGTCTACAAGGCTGACTGTACTGAGGGCTACCACAAATGACTGGACACTGAACTTTCACCGCATCAAATCAAACACAAACTTGTTGTTTATTTTCATTTTATTTTTCTCAACCAGTTCAAGAATAGGCAAAATATTTTTTTGCCAAATTACATCCACTGTACATGTATCAATGTACAAATCATGTACAATATTCAAATTTTCAATGTGTATTTGACAATTTTGAAAACCTGACTTTTTTCCTTGCAAAATTATACAAGATATAATTGACTTTTTTGTCATGTAACAAAGAAAACTTTACGTTTGATTTTCTGTCCATGGATGTTTTTCAAACCTCAGTTTATTCGATGATAAACAAGATATTCAAGCAGATGTATGCTTTGGTTGCATCAATATAATGTAACAATAAATTATTGCAAATTCTATTTTGCAGCATAATTGAGAATACAGGAATGATTTGACCAAATATTAGTGAACTGAGCTGTTTTACTTTCAAGGATTCTGTATTTTAGTGTGTAGGTAAAAATGCAAACTTACCAACCACACGTTTATTTTCATATCATTGGTAATGAAAAAAATCATATCTCAATTATTCCTTATCCGAGAACCATAATTTGTACTTCATTAGATGGGAAATTTAATACTTAGTAAAATACTTATTTTGCATTTTTGCCTAAAACACTTCTTTCACAGAGTAAAATGCTTGAGAACAAATGTACGTGCATTTTATGTAGCGCCACACAGGAAATGCAGTGCCAGGGGATTAGTGTGTGTACAGCATGGTAGCGTGCTAAGGGTTAACAAGATTTCAAACTAGACTATGTAACAAATAATGAGTGTTTTACTATAAATAGGAATTTAGATATAGGGATTTGACCTTTAAAATTTGAAGTTTGCTCTTCTTATTTCAGAGATATGCAACATGAGGCCAGACATCGGCACCATGGTGTATCCGAGTACCCCGATCCATACCCAAGACCAGTGCGCATTGACCAGAGTTTCTTCCCACGGCCCCCACGCCCCTCTGTGCCCCAACAGCCCGACCGGCCCATGTCACCGGTCCAAAACGAGACGCTAGACGAAGCTAGAGAGTATGCAGCGGCTGTGACGCTAACCGCACTAGGACTCAGAAGGGTTACCCCTGAAAATAGCCTTCCTAACAGCTACTCCTGGTTTCAAAGGGGTAATCAAGACCTCGGACATGATGTGGGTCAGTCGGGCCCACAAGGAACTCTTTCCGGTGGGGTCAGGAACCAGACTACAGTTGGAGAGTCATATTTTATGGATCATATGTACGGTACAGTTGGAGAGGGTGCCGGTGGAAGAAGTGGGATCAGCTCCCAGGTTAGGGACGCAGTAGGCCGTGGTGTCGGAGGTGAGGAACCCGAAGATGTAACTGGGCTCGGCGATGACTCAGGCAGAGGAAATGAGGAATGGTCGGGCATGGAAACTTCAACAGGAAATGATCAGAGCCCAGATGGGGGCAGGACTGGTTCGTCCCCAGAGCAGTCCAGGAACTGTGCTCCAGTGTATGTGAACATGGACATTACGAATGGAGATGAGATACGAGTGGCAAGAACGTCGCTGTCCCCGCCTCAACCGCATGCTGATGGGCCGAGAAACCCCGGGCTGCCATACGTAGCCAGACTGCAGCAACTACCCAAAGCTCCTTGTCTTGGAACCCAGGACACAACTCCTGGTCGTAGAACCCACGAGAAGCAAGGCTCAGCAGCACCTGAGGCCTCTTCGGAATGTGGGCAAGGGAGCTCGGCTCCTGGACATGAAGCGTGGCCTCTCGACCTGGCATCGGGGAACAGACACGCAGCTGTACCGTCCACAAGCTCACAACATGTCCAAGGTTGCAGCGAAACTCAGAACCTTACCGGTTCTCCAGCTGACAAAACCAAAGACTGCCGTTCACCAGAAGCCAAGCGGCACTGTCCTGACTTCGCTGAGCAAGACCAGGCCGCGGACACACATTATCTCATCCATCCTGGCATCAGACAGTCGGAGTCTGCCCAGTCAACTTCAAGCGCTTGTGATAGGTCCAAAAAGACCGGTCGTCAAAGGCTATCATTCTCAGATGCTGAAGTATCTAGTGCCATTCAAGAAGTCAGCCCTTCATCAAGTTGTCACCAAATATCTTCAAGCAGTGAAAAGACAAGCTCTCAGCATGTACCGTGCAATCCAAACGGCGTACAGAGAACAGACGCACAATCAACTCTTGGTTTTTCAGAAGCAGTTGCCGTGACGCAGACGAACCGACCATCACAGTCTACGTCTGAATTGTCAGGAGGTGGCGCTAGACGACAATTAAATCTTGGGCCCCAGGGAAGTTTTGTCACGACATCTACGGACGCCGAGACACTTATGCAACCGGCTCTCCTGTCGCATACTCCGACATGTCCCCAGGCGGCTGTCATACGACACAACAGCAGTGGCATCGTAGAGCAACCCCGTGCATACACTGCTCATCTCGGTACCATTCCCCTCACTGCACCCCCAGACAGCACCTCTGAATCTGCAAACGACGTCTCCTCCCCATCCAGGAGGAATACCGCTCACTTGGTGAATAGTACCTCACACTCCGTGAATAGCAGCTCGCACTCCTTGAATAGTACCTCGCACTCTGTGAATAGTACCTCACACTCCGTGAATAGTACCTCGCACTCTGTGAATAGTACCTCACACTCCGTGAATAGTACCTCGTACTCCGTGAACAGTACCTCACACTCGGTGCATAGCAACTCGCATCCAGTGAATAGCACCTCGCATGCAGTGAATAGCACCTCTCACGTTGTGCACAGCGCCTCGCATTCGATGAATAGCGCCTCGCATTTGTCAAGTAGCACTCCGTCAACGCCTTGCTCCTCTTCCGTGAACACCTCTTCACCTCCTCACACTGGCATTGCTGCCTCACAAAGTGAACCGCCACTTCAGAGGGGAATGAGAGAATTGCATTTCGCTTCAGTTGCCAACAGGAATGGAAGTCCAGTACCTGCTGGTTCAAATATCAACCCTTTGGATCTGTCTGTAGCGAGAACTAGTAGTGTCGGCACCACGGAGAGTAGAGGTGAAGGGAACGATGTACTCGACAGTGAGGCCAATTCTAACTTGCCAAGAAATAACCTCCAGCAGGGGAACCACAGACATACACCCGGAGAGGTGCACGGACAGTCGGCCTCTGAAAACGTCCGACAAACCTGGACAAATCGAGAGCGTTTCGGGGAGGTGTCGGAAAGCTCTGATCTACGGAGGGATGTACCTTCCCCTCAAAGTGATTATCAACCGTGCAATCTAAACAGGCGGGATGCTGGGCCCAACCACGAGCCTGCGGTAGGTTCCCAGCATCACGTCGGGCCCCAGCTTCCCGCCAGTCAGGGAATGGATCTCTCCGTGCACAATGCAAGACAGGGTACCCGACCTAACTACACACCACTCTCTTCCGTCTCTCAATCGTCCGCTGATAGACATTCGGCTTGTATGCCAAGCGCCAGCGGAAGCGGAAGCGGAAGCAGACAACCGGCGACGACTTCCATAGCACCCCGCGGTGCTGGACCGAATGTGGACCCTCTCTCCACATTAAACCCAATCAACCCCGTTCCGCAAAGTGATGCGGTAGCCTCGAGATATCGTAGGTACAACCTTTGGAGAAGCCATCATGGACCAAATCGTCAGCGTTTGGCAGGACTGATACAAGGGTTTGACGGTGATCCAGTGACAGATAATATTCAAGGGACACAACCAGGGGGTGAGTTATTAACTGTAGGTGGTGAAGGGATGGTTGGCCAAAAAAAAAAGATTTCCCCCCCCCCCTCCCAAAATTTTTTTTTAAAAATGTATCACTGCACCGATTTTGAAGTCGACCTATGACCAGAAACCGGAGACTTTTTTGTTTGGCCTTACCGGCATTTTCCACAAATGTTTGTTTTCATTACAGGCCTCCCAGCGAAACCTATAAAAACCTATAAAAAAAACCTATATTTCCAAATGGGAACCTTTATTTCCCCCAAAAAACCTATATTAACCCTCCTATGCCCAGTAAGCACCGCACCCACAGACAGTCACTTGAGTATTTTTGGTTGCATTGCCAATTGTTCACACAGTGTATTTTTGTGCTGGAGTTAGTGGCAAAGTCAAACACACTTGTGTATGTCCTACTTAAGTTATATGCAGAGAGTCACACAGAGCTGTGTACATGTATGTACTGCAGACTCATATACAGTTGAGTGGTTTTGGTTTGACCTCCTATCAGAGCCACATGTCCTTGCATTTATTTGAGTGCACTGCACAAAGTCAATGGGTTGGGAGTGACATATAAATTTTGAGTGTCTTTGATTGTTAAACCTATATTAACCTACATATAAAAACCTATATTAACCTACATATAAAAACCTATGTTTTTAATCTCCAACACATTTTCAACTTCCTCAGAAAATCCCCATGGCTTTGAAGAAAAATTACTTCCTAAGAATAAAGAGATGAAGCCACACTGTAACATGTGTACCGCTCTTAGCAATTTACCAAAAACTTGTTAATTAACACTGCATAATCACGGGAAATAACCTATAAAAGCCTATATTTTGGCATTTGGTAAACCTATAATAACCTATATTTTGCTTAACCCTAACTCCCTAGACCCATTTGTTTACACATAACCTGAATCCTTCCTAACTCCCCAGGCCCATTTGCTTACACATAACCTGAATCCTTCCTAACTGCCTAGGCCCATTTGCTTGTACACATAACCTGAATCCTTCATAACTCCCTAGGCCCATTTGCTTACACATAACCTGAATCCTTCCTAACTCCCCAGGCCCATTTGCTTACACATAACCTGAATCCTTCATACTGTAACTCCCCAGGCCCATTTGCTTACACATAACCTGAATCCTTCCTAACTCACTAGGCCCATTTGCTTACACATTTAACCTGAATCCTTCCTAACTATCTAGGCCCATTTGCTTACACATAACCTGCATCCTTCCTAACTCCCCAGGCCCATTTGTCTACACATAACCTGAATCCTTCCTAACTGCTCAGGCTCATTTGCTTACACATAACCTGAATCCTTCATAACTCCCCAGGCCCATTTGCTTACACATAACCTGAATCCTCCCTAACTCCCCAGGCCATACATAACCTGAATCCTCCCTAACTCCCTAGGCCCATTTGCTTACTTATAACCTGAATCCTTCCTAACTCCCTTGGCCCAATTGCTTACATATAACCTGAATCCTTCCTAACTCCCTAGGCCCATTTGCTTACACATAACCTGAATCCTTCCTAACTCCTAGGCCCATTTGCTTACACATAACCTGAATCCTTCCTAACTCCCTAGGCCCATTTGCTTACACATAACCTGAATCCTTCCTAACTCCCTAGGCCCATTTGCTTACACATAACCTGAATCCTTCCTAACTCCCTAGGCCCATTTGCTTACACATAACCTGAATCCTTCCTAACTCCCTAGGCCCATTTGCTTACACATAACCTGAATCCTTCCTAACTCCCTAGGCCCATTTGCTTACACATAACCTGAATCCTTCCTAACTCCCTAGGCCCATTTGCTTACACATAACCTGAATCCTTCCCTAACTCCCTAGGCCCATTTGCTTACACATAACCTGAATCCTTCCTAACTCCCTAGGCCCATTTGCTTACACATAACCTGAATCCTTCCTAACTCCCTAGGCCCATTTGCTTACACATAACCTGAATCCTCCCACTCCCAGGCCCATTTGCTTACACATAACCTGAATCCTTCCTGACTCCCTAGGCCCATTTGCTTACACATAACCTGAATCCTTCCAAAATCATTCACATAACCTGAATCCTTCCTAAAGGCCCATTTGTACATAACCTGAATCATGATTTGTACACCTGAACAGGCCCATTTGTACACATAACCTGATACATGATGCAGCACATAACCTGAAACAAGCAAGTACATGACCTTGCAATCCATGTACATGGCAAACATGGAGCAATAAACAGTGTCCACTGACCCAAGCACTGACCTTGCAATCACTACAACAAACATGGATGTACATGTACCATGCAAAGGCAAGTATGCCTCATAACCTCAATCCTCCAAAATCCTTCACTTTAGCAAAGAGTATGAAGCATGTAACCTCAATCCTTCAAAATCCTTCACGCTAGCAAAGAGGATTTGGGAGGGTTAGGCCATTCCAATTTTATTAGTTGGTTTACGGATTTTTTAGGTGCTGAAAAAGGTTGTCAGACAGGAAAAAAAAAAAAATGATTGTAAGTGTTGTATACATGTACATGTAAATCCATTGGACGACAATCATAAGGTGTTTATTTATACTGGGATTTGCTTCCGTCTCTCACAATTCCATGTCAGTTATAATAAGCCTACTTTGCATCTTTTAAATTTCTGTTTAATACCCATTATAATTTATTTATTATTTTGTATTATTTTAATAATTGTTTCGAATTGAAAGGGTTTTTGGAATTTTTAGACACGCAACCACGTTTCTTGACACTAAAAATCAACTTATTTTATTTTATTTTTTTCAAATATTCAGACCAATTTTTTTTGTTTTTGTTTTTTTCAACAAAATAAGTCGCCGCATCCGTAAACCAACTAATAAAATTGGAACGGCCTTAGGGTTAAAAAAAATATTTAAAAAACCTATATTTGGTAGAGTAGGCACTGGGAGGCCTGTCATTGGAACATTGATAATTTCTTATTAGAAAGGAATACAAATACGTTGCCATGACATATTTCACAAAATGGTTTGTCAGAAGCTTGGTTTTAACAGTAAAAAAAAAAGTGGCTAATTTAATTTGTGACGGGACTCACCATAAATTAATTTCGGTACATATTTACTGTAAAACCAGGTTTCTCAGAACTATTTTGAGAAATAATAATAATAATGTGTGGACTTATAGTTATATAGCGCACGTATCCACCAACTGAGTGGTGCTCAAGGCGCATTATATCATTACCCCTGCTCATAAGGCTCATAAGGCTCATAAATCATTCCTGAAACCATCTCAGCTCCCTGGGGAGTATACAGCTCAATTGCTGCCATTACAGCGCATATAGGGCTAATCAACCAACTCTGCCCTCACAGGTACCCATTTAACCCCTGGGTGGAGAGGAGCAATTATGGCAAGTGTCTTGCTCAAGGACACAAGTGTCACGGCTGGGTTTCGAACCCACATTCTGCTACTAACACCAGAACTTGAGTCCGGTAAGCTAGACCGCTCGGCCACGACACTCCATTTTACAACATTTATACTCACTTCCTCAAGTAAAATAACAATTTTGCGATAAAAAAACCGTTGCCAATCTCGCCCGCAAAAACCACTGCCAGGTCATTCTCTCAGTATTATCGTGATACTCGCCCGTAAAGCAGTGATGAAGCTGCAGTCCTCAAAAAACTGCCATTGTTAACTTCCTAATCCATTGACAAAGGAGCATTCATGTGGGGCTTAGACCTTTTGAATTGCCAATTAAGCCTTTCCATTGTGTGAATGGATTTAGGGTCTGGCCATGCCCAGCCAGGCAAAGCAATTACACCAACCTATGATGTGGCTAGCTTCTTTTATTGTTAAGGTTTTTCTAAAGGTCTTGGTAGGAGACTTGGAGTAAAACAAATAGTGAGGGCGAGTTTGTTTGCGGGTGAGAATTTAGATTGTTCCGGGTGGAGTTAGTGGGCGAGATTGGCTAAGGTAAAGTGTTATGATCAGAGAAGACATTGAACAGGGCATGGAATCGGTGTCCTAGATGAACACAGCGACTGAAAATGACTGTCGCGTTTTATGCAGCAGAAACGGTCATATGACCTCATCATGTGGGGAGTTATTTTCAGTCACTGAGTTTAAATCTGAACCCTTTCACTACCATTGGCGACTTTAGTCGACAACACACATACCCCCTGTTGCTTACCATTGGCGACTTTAGTCGACCAAGGTTACCACACACAGCACTTAATTGGGAGTATCATGACCAGCTTTTAAAACGGCTGTATTTATTCCCTTCTTCGCAGTCCATACCCATGCTATATATGGTTGGAAAGACTGATTCCTTATCTTTCTAATGGTATAACCCAACCTACATGTTGCTATTATAGAAATCAGACATAATACAAGTCAATCCTTTCAATAGCCATTTGTGCTATGGAACGCCATACACTTGTGTACAAAATGCTCTCTGTGTTTATGAACGAACTCAGGGGAAGTAAAATAAATAACCCGATTATTTTATATGCAATGCCAATGATTTTGGTATCATATGAAAGGGAATTTCATAAGCAACAATCATTTCATTGAATGTATCTTTCTCCAACAAATTATTCATGAAGAAAAACGAGTTTAGAAAAGGTGCCTGTAAATGGATGCATACTGTTGTGCAATAATGTGTGAATTCATGCATGACTAGGCAAACAAGTCAGTAACCAGTGGGACATCCTGTTGAAACAAATCGGTAATGAAAGGGTTAAAGCAGCACTCCGATTCCATGTCCTGTTGATCGTGACGATACTGCACCCTTTAACCCTAACCCTCCAGGGTATTTTGGCTAGAAACCCTGCCAGACGCATCAGATTGCATCATTTGTCAAAGTGACTTGGCTGCCCAGTGCAGCAAGACCCATCTGGTCACAAATCTCAAGGCCGAACTGCCTCAGAGTCTGTGGTCACCAAACGCAGCAGGATACAACTCTGGCATTGTTCAATGGGACCAGCTCTCAATAGCCTCAGACTTGGCTGCTTATGCACTGGTGTTGACAGCTGAATGCATCAAAGTGCACCAGACTTTTCCACCTGATGCACTGTGCTGCGTCTGGCAGGGTTTGGGTTAAAATAGCAAAAGTTGCCATTTAACCCTAACCTTCCCAAATCCTCCAAATTCCCCTTTGCCAAAGTGAAGGATTTTGAAGGATTGACGGCAGATGTGATTATTTGCTTGGTGGATTATGGAGGATTGAGGTTTTCAGGCTATATTTGACACTGGATGAGAATGGAGGATTGGGGTTACATGGCACATGTTGGTCTGTCCAAAAAATGATTCTGAAGGATTGAGGTTATTAGGCATAATTGCCTTCCTTCCTGCATGGTACATGTACATCCATGTTTGTTATAGTGATTACAAGGTCAGTGCTTGGGTCAGTGGACACTATTTATTGCTCCATGCATGCATGCAGGGAGGGTCCCAGGCCCTGGGCCATGTACATGGATCACAGATTAGAAACACATACATGTGTGCATACATATACATGTCATCTGCATACATTGTACTGGTAGTGGTCATTGTGCTTGCTTTACAACTGAAGGATTTTGTAGGATTCGGGTTATGTGTAAACAAGTGGGCCGAGGGAGTTAGGGTTAAATCAGGAAAAATACGTGCGATATATCATATGTCATACATGATATGTCATGTCAAAGTACAAGATGAACATGTCTCAAAAGGTCAGAAGATAAAATTATTCAAAAGCTTGACTGTACCGTGACTTTGGCCCTCCCTAGGAGTTGGCCCAAAACCTCCAAAATGTAAAGTGAGTAACCATGGAATTGTGCATATTTGTTTGCATTATTATCGTAGCTTCGTCAGGGGTTGCGTACGGTGCCCGACGTGTCGCCCCACTACATACCCGTCGTCATCTCCACGTGGCCCTGCTGAACCAACCATCCCGTCAGATGAACGACGCCGAGAGGATGGACATGGCCGCCAGGGTCCAGCGACGTCTCCTCAGGCAGTCACGACAGGGACCACTACGCTCACAGCTCGGGTAAGATTGGCCTAATGTATCTGTTTTCTTATGAAGTGAAACATAAGGCATCGGTCTTGGACACAACAATCTCGGTCTTGGTCTTGGTCTCAGACCAGTTGGTCTTGGTCTCAGTTTCGGTCTTGGACCTCCAGGTCTTGGTCTTGGTCTTGGTCTGTGACTCAAAAGTCTCGGTCTTTGTCTTGGACCAGTGGGTCTTGGGCCAGTGGGTCTTGGTCTCAGTCTTGGACCTCCAGGTTTCGGTCTTGGTCTCGGACACAAAAGTCTCGGTCTCGGTCTTGGTCTCGGTCTGGGTCTCAGACAAAAAGTCTCTGTCTTGGTCTCGGACCCAAAAGTCTCTGTCTTGGTCTCTGTTTTGGTTTCAGTCTCGGTCTTGGTCTCGGTCTCGGTTTTGGTCTCGGTCTTGGTCTTGGACACAAAAGTCTCTGTCTTGGTCTCGGTCGAGTGGGTCTTGGTCTCAGTCTCAGACCTCAAGGTCTCAGACCTCCAGGTCTTGGTCTTGTCTCGGACCAGTGGGTCTTGGTCTCAGTCTTGGACATCCATGGTCTCGGTCTTGGTCTTGGACCAGTGGGTCTTGGTCTCAGTCTTGATCTTGGTCTCAGTCTTGATCTTGGTCTCAGTCTTGATCTTGGTCTCATTCTTGATCTTGGTCTCATTCTTGATATTGGTCTCATTCTTGATATTGGTCTCATTCTTGGTCTTGGGCATGGTGGTCTCAACTATAATAGTATTAACTGTCATGTTCATTTCTCACCCACAGGAGACTGTCCAATCAGTTTGCCATGCATCACCATCATCCAAGGAATAGCATCTTTGATGAGAGCTACCAGCCACCGCCACCTGTGATCCACGCTACCATCAACAGAGCTATCGCCAGTAGGTCTTCCCCCCCAGTCCTTGATATCTTGTCTAGTTTACAAATAAAGCAACCCTTTATTTCCCAACCTGTGAAGTAAGGGAGGAGGGCCAAACTCACGGTACAGCCAAGCCTTTGAGAAGCCCGGCCAGGCCCGGGCTACCTGACCTCCTAATCTGTCTTTTGTGAGTCCTAACCCTGTCAAGAATACAGTACCTGCCAATCAACCAAACCTGGGTTTCTGGAGGGCCTAGCCCAGCTCATTATAATGGCTTCAGTTGTGAACAAAAGACAGCTGATGTGTCAGTCCAGTCTGCGTTAACAATAAGAGCTATTTGAAATCTATTCATTAGTAAAGTGTCTTTTGAGCTCGGCTAGGGGATTATATAGGCCCCTAGCACTGGGCAAAGCCTGGGCCTGGCTGGGCTTCTCAAAGGCTTGGCTGTACCAAGACTTTGGCCCTACTCCCTAAGCCTGGGCTGGGTATCCAGGTGTCCAGATACCCGACCGGAACTGCCATTACCTGGTTCCATTTTTCGGTTCCAATTACCCATAAACGACTTAGTAAAAGTCCGATTGAAGCCTCACAAATGGAAGTCTGTGTGTGCCTAGCAATGGCACATACACTATGAATAACTTGACCCTGAAAATGCCCTGTTTTACCGTGAAATAGTTCACGACAATTTCATGACGACACAACACCGTGAAATTGCCATGAAATACTCTTGGAATTCCTTTCACCGTGAAAAAACGCTGTGAAAATGCCACAAACTTCTCGCGGCAGTTTTGGGGCAGCTCATTAATTCTCGAGAGCACCATGAATTTGCCGTGAAATCACCGTGGACATTACTGGCCAATATCTGAGAGGAAGAGACAACGTGAAATTGTAGTGAAATTACGGTGAACTGTTTATTTCAAGTCAAAACGGATTTTCAGGGTATTTTCAAGGTGAAGTTGTTCACAGCGATACAGCCATACGTCCCGTACATACATGTACATAATGGCGGCTTATTTACGTTTGTCATTGACGCGATACAGCTATTTTAACCTGTCAGATGCGTAATCGCGGCTGTGATTGGTCAATACGTAATGGGACAGGGCTTAATCCTCCTACTTTTGGTACCTTTTTCATACAAGTTGATGCACCATTTGAAACCATTCGCTTTTGTGGTTTTGAATGGTGAAATAACTGTGTACAGCATTGATTTCCCCAAATGGTTTTGAATGGTAGGCCAGCTAATTCAAAACCTTGTTTGGATCTTTCCAAATGGTAGTACAGCTAATACAAAACCTTGTTTGGATACTTCTAAGTGGTGTATCAATGGACCCTCTATGCATTTGAATGGATTTGAATGGTAGTAAAGCTTGCTACCAACACTGTTCAAATGGTATCACCATGTGTGTACAAAACCAATGGGCATTTTTGAAAGTGGAAATTTTGAATGGTTTCAAATGGTCTATTAGTAGGAGGATTAATAGATCGGTCTTGGCCTTAATGCTTGCTCAGTTGAGACGTTTATTATTAGATGTCACGACCACCAAAAACGACCGCACCACTGCAGAATGTTCATTATATAAATGCGAATGTATACGTTTAAATAGTCAACAGCATACTGGTTTATTCGAATTATGTTTTTTTTTCGGATAATTTTCCTTTCAGGTGCGTTCGCGGGGCGCGGAGAGACTGCCGTGGCCAACAACATCGGCAACACCACCTTCAGGTTGCAGTGGTGGGACTTCTCCGAGTTTGAGCTTCCTGATATCAACGACAGTAAGGCCTTCTCTCTTCTCCCCCCTCTCTCAGTCTCCATCAGCGTCCTTGCCTTGCCCTTTTCACTTGCCTCGGTTGCCATGGTCTTGGTTGCCATGGTCTTGGTTGCCATGGTCTTGGTTGCCATGGTCTTGGTTGCCATGGTCTTGGTTGCCATGGTCTTGGTTGCCATGGTCTTGGTTGCCATGGTCTTGGTTGCCATGGTCTTGGTCTTCATGCCACTTAAAGATAGGCCTTTGATTTCTCAGGATTTTTTCCTGATTTCAGGATTTTTTTTACAAATATCTCTCTTTGCCTCAAAATTTTCTTGAAAGAAGAGAAGTAGCCTGTATTTCAACTGAACATTTAAGACACACAAATAGAAGTCTCCAATTTTTTGTTAACAAAATATGTGTGGGGAATAATAATAATAATAATTTTGTAGCGCGCACATATCCACCCTGCTGGACACTCAAGGCGCGGAAACAAAGAACAAAAGACAGCTGATGTGTCGGTCCAGTCTGCGTTAACAATAAGAGCTATTTGAGATCTATTCATTAGTAAAGTGTCTTTTGAGCTCAGCTAGGGGATTATATAGGCCCCTAGGACTGGGCAAAGCCTGGGCCTGGCTGGGCTTCTCAAAGGCTTGGCTGTACCAAGACTTTGGCCCTCCTCCCTAAGCCTGGGCTGGGTATCCAGGTATCCAGATACCCGACCGAAACTGCCATTACCTGGTTTCATTTTTCGGTTCCAATTACCCGTAAACGACTTAGTAAAAGTCCGATTGAAGCCTCACAAATGGAAGTCTGTGTGGGGAATAATAATAATAATAATTTTGTAGCGCACACATATCCACCCTGCTGGACGCTCAAGGCGCGGAAACAAAGAGAAAAAAAACATGAATACAAACAATATACAATGATAGCATAGGGAAAAAAATTATGTACCGAGATACATGTACCTACAATGCAATTACAAATATACATCATCTTTGAAGAGTTGTGACATAAGATGAGTTTTAAGCAGCGACTTAAATCTAGTTATACTATGACAAGATTTGAGTTTAGTTGGAAGATGATTCCCAGGCCTGGAATTTCATCATTTTTAGGGCAAGGCCACTTTGGCCTTCGATAGGGGCAAATTTTTAAGGGCACCAAAGCCAAAGGGAAGGGCACCAAGGCCAAAGTAAAAAAGAAAAAGGGCACGAAGGCCATGTTTTTTTTTACTTAAAGAAACAAGAAAAATTTAAGCACAAATCAATTTTTAGGTGTACAGTACATGTATTTCCATTTTATTTTCACCAATCTCCTTTCTCAGATTTAAACAATTTGTATTGAGCAATGATTGTCGCAGCTAGAACTGGCCCACCAATGATCCTCCATTATATTGTCAGTATAATCACCCCATGGGACGATCTCTACTGGCAACATTCACAAGTTTCTTTTCGTGACGCGCAAGCTTACAGTACAGCTGATGAGCGATAGGAGCTGCCTTGTTTAACGATGCTACTCCCACCGGAAAGAATTGAGCGCAATGCTATTTATTGAATTTTCAGAGGGGGCAACGTTAAAAATTCCATTGCAGATGCTTGATAAAGTTACGACATTGAAGTCGAAAGTTGGGCCTTCCGTGGCTGGGATCGAAGTAAGGCCGCTTCCAATTTGACGGTTGTGGCTGCGTCAGCATGCGCTGCAGCATAGGCTGCCCTGAGCAACGCCATATATAGCAGCAGCCGCAACCGTAGCTGCCAATTCGACACGGCTTTAATAACGGGCGGTGGGCCGTATATCTGGCGTGAGTCGTGGCTGGCCGGCTGCGCTGCATTACCGTGGAAGTCTCACGCATACATACTGTACATGTATATTCGAACATTGGGGTCCGTTACAGTGATTTTGTTTTCCTTTGATCTGATCGATCCTTCACACGTACGTGTAACGTTGACTTAATTTTTATTTTGTGTGTGAACGGAACGTGCCGAGCCGTATCGCGCTGGCATGATCTTCCAAAAAGGGCACAACGGCCATGGGGAAAAAGGGCACGGCAAAATTGGCCGTGATATTGGTTCATTTGCAAGGGGCATCACGGCCACTAAAAGGGCAACGACAGCAATGGCCGTCGTGGCCGCCGTGAAATTCCAGGCCTGGATTCCAGAGTGTCCGAATGGGGATGCTACGAGTCGTTTTTAATATAAAGGCGAGAAATTATTACAGTAACTTCTACATTTATTGTGACTCTAATAAAACAAGAGAAACTTGTGTTCATATTGGTTATTTTATACATTCAGGAGTATTTATGTGTTTTTACATAATTGTTTACAGGTAACCGGGTATCCGAAGATTTCCAATATCGGGTATCTGATTCCCGAAATAACTGAAAACACACATCCTTCATCATAACCTTGTTGTTTTTAACTTTACCATCGTTAAAAGTTCTCTTTCAAAGGTCCTGACGCCAAATTTTATTGTACTCGTTTTGGCATTGTATGCACTTCTCCTTTTAGCTGACCACAATGTCATCGTTCCCCACTGCAAGCTGCACAACGATGCAAGCTGTGACATTTCTCAAGATAGCCGTTACCTAGCAACCTTTGTTCCAAGCCCACTCGGTTTCCCCGACGATGGTGTCCTAGCCATCTACTCCCTAATGCCTAATAACTTCGGTGATGTGCTCTACACTAAAAGTTTTGGTGAGTTTGTCGTTGTCTTAGGGAAGATGCAACATGTTGTCAAAACTGCTTTTATGAGTACACTTAAGCCGTGTTCGCACTGGACTTTTTTTTGGGAAGGTTTTACCGAGACGATGGTAAAATGAAAAGTGGTCAAATGTAACCTCTGTCCGCACTTGGACTTTCGACACAGGAAAATTTTACCGAGACCGTGGTAGAAGTAACCGAGATGTCAGTATAATGACTCATGAGGGCGCTTTGCGTGACCTTTCTACATTGACCCGATTGACCCAACAACGCACAGAAAACTTGCTACACATGCACATGCATTAAATGCGCCCGGCCCGCCCCCACCGCGCGGTGAAACAATGCAAAGCGCATGCGTGGTGTCCCTGTGTAGCACGACCTTGCACTCCGGCCGGATGTACGCTTTCCTGAGCCGCTTTTACCGACTCGCTTTTACCGACTCGCACTGTCCGCACTGGACTTATCGTCTCGGGAAAAGTTACCTGGTTAGTTTTCCTGGGCAGCAGTTGGCCAGTAGAAGTAACCGCTGGACTCAGGAAAAGTAACTGAGAGGAAAATGTCCCAGGCTGTGCGCACTGGACTTAAAATGGGAAAAGTACCCATCGTCTCGGTAAGTTTTACCAAAAAAAGTCCAGTGCGAACACGGCTTTACTCTCTTTGAATCAAGATATACATTGAAGGGAAGGTACAACATTGGTAATGTTGGCCAAACTGCTTCTATGAGTATCCTTACTCTCTTTGAATCAAGATATACATTGAAGGGAAGGTACAGCATTGGTAATATTGACAAAACTGCTTTTTTTTGCTTTTTTTAAAAAAAAAAACATGTACATATAACTACCAACCTGTGAAAGTGTTTGTCCAAGTTTATGACAAAAGTGTGAAAAACCTAGTAGCAGAGCTGCCAACCAGTACGATTTTGTCGTATTTCGTACGAAAAAACGATTAAAATACGACACTACGATATACATGTAAAAAATACCATTTCTTTAAAAAAAATACCAACTAAAAAATTATATTGCCTGGTTACTACTTCTTTCCGTCCGCGCACACAAACCTTACGGTATTTTTCTGCAGGAGAAAACAATTAAGCTCCAAAAGCTGGAGAAAGGCGCGGGTTTTAAAGTTTCTTGTAGTCGTTACCGATCGCACCCACTGTTGATGAAACAAAGTACTGGCTGAATTCCTACTTGGCAGCCTAACGAATTTTCCTATTGGCTGAATTCCGACATTATGTAGGAATTCAGCCAATAAACAAATTAAATGTAGTGCATATGCCGCGTAACAAATTTCCCTATTGGCTGTCTGCCTTCGAACCTAATTACCATGCATGCAAGCGATTTTAAAGTGGGTTTCCCAGTACTGCTTGGGTACCAATTGATACACGTGTTTACTACACGTTTTGGTTTTATGGGCACCAGCGGTAAGCCAATTTTGCCGTCTTTTTACGTCTACTGGAATAGCTTTTTAACGTTTGTTTGCATTTATAACAACAGCAAAAAGATCGTTTTTTTTCTTCTCTAATGTTGGCATTTGTTATGCAAGATATAATGAAGGGCATCGCAGCAATGGCACAGACCGACGGCAATTTCGAGACCTGCATGTGCGCTGAGTGTGCGTTATCGCTCGCATGCGTGCATGCACCACGTGTTGTGTTAAGTACGTTCGAGTGTGTACTGCTGTACTGGCTGTGCATGCTGCGTATGTACATGGCGACCTCCGTGAAGTGATTTTCGTCGTGCGAGGTGCAAGGGTTTTTTGTCTTTCATCAACATCGGCATTGTTTTTATTAAGAATACGATTTTTGTGTTAAAAATAGTATTTTGGGGGATTGTGAATACGATTTTTTTTTTGTCTGCTGGGGTTGGCAGCTCTGTAGTAGCCCCGGGCCTGGCCAGGATTCTCAAAGGCTTGGCTGTACCACGACTTTGGCCCTCCTCCCTAAAGTTAGAATTAGGTTTCATTAAAAGAAGGTTATTAGAGTAAAATGCATGTAAAAGAACCCAAAACAGTGTGGGGTTTGGGGTTTTGGGCTCACATAACAAGCACCCTTGTTTACAGCTTTCCTCAGGCATCCGAGCTACCTTGCTTTTGAGGGAGCTGATAACATTATTTCCTGTTTTTTTTATTTGTTTAAAATTATTATTCAGGTCCCAACGCCATCACAGTCAGCATCTCTCCACTGGGTGGCTTCGTCATGGTCGGTCTGGCATCCCGTAAACTGCATCTCCACATGACTTCAAAACAGGTACGTTACAGCCATCAGAACACAAATCCAATGCATTAAATCGCTCGGCCATGGCACTCCACCGTAAAGGTTACCCGATGTATACAAATAAAATTCAATTCAATTTGAAACCCATCATACCCCCTTGACTCATCTTTGACACCCGTCACCCCACAGCTCATCGGCATGATCTACAAACTCCACAAGGAAGGAGCGTCGGAAGACTCCCTGCTCCACGTCTGCGACGTCGACCACGCATGCAGCGAGCCGGAGAGACGTCACCACGTGAGCGTGAACACGGTCAAATGGATCCCTGAGCCCGGCAGAGGTTTGGTGTACGGCACCAACAGAGGAGACCTGCGGATATGTTCACCCTCGTAAGTCAAAAACCCAGGGACGGATCCGATCCCGGAGGCTAATCTGTCATATAGCTACCTAGTGGACAACTTTACTTAAAAAATTTTGATGGAATTTGCATTGGTGTAAAAAACTATATATTTTGATGTTTGTACTTCACCGATGCGTTGGTTAAGCACTGTAAACTCAGTGCGATGTTTGAGTGTCTGTGGGGAAAAAAATTCACAGGCGACTTGGGCGGGATTCGAACCCACGACCTCCTGCTTACCAAGTGCAGACGTCTTAACCTCTCAACCACCGAGCTTTATTTTGTGTTTAGCATTTAAAAAAAAAAAACATTACCAGCCGAAGTGCACACATTCTGTGTGAAAGTTTGGCTGGTAACCAACAAACTCTGCTAAGCAATTTTAGTTCTGCTTAACAATGGAATGGGTCCCTCGATGGGTGGCCAAAGAAATGGATATCCCACACATGGATAAAAAGCGTGTTCACTCCACAGGGCCCAATTTCACAGAGCTGCTTAGCAGCCGATTTGTTTGCTTACTAATGATAATAATAATAATAATAATGTGTGGACTTATATAGCGCACGTATCCACCAACTGAGTGGTGCTCAAGGCGCATTATATTATTACCGCTGCTCATAAGGCTCATAAGGCTCATAAATCATTCCTGAAACCATCTCAGCTCCCTGGGGAGTATACAGCTCAATTGCTGCCATTACAGCGCATATAGGGCTAATCAACCAACTCTGCCCTCACAGGTACCCATTTAACCCCTGGGTGGAGAGAAGCAATTATGGTTAAGTGTTCTTGCTCAAGGACACAAGTGTCACGGCCGGGATTCGAACCCACATTCTGCTGCTAACACCAGAACTTGAGTCCGGTAAGCTAGACCGCTCGGCCACGACACTCCACGTTTACTGTACGTTTTTCATTTCATAGCGCTGCTAACCGTTACCGTTAAGCATAGAGAAAGGCACACTAACTTGCCGGCTGTTATTACTAGCAAATGAGTGACGCAACAGTACAAATCCATGGTGAACGCTCTGAATTTTCTTGCTAACCTGTGAAATACGCTTATGCTTTTTAAGCAAATTTTTCTTACTGGTAAGCAGCACTATGAAATTGGACCCAGAGGTTCGCCTACGTCTAGTTTAAAACCCCCCCTTTGACTGCAACAGTAAGTTCTTATTAACCCTCCTACTACTACAAGGGTCAAAATCAGTCAAAATGTTGATAAACTTGCCGAGGTATATCTAGTTCACTTAAAAGTCGAACACTGTCAGTACATAGTTTATTTTTTGACTGGTAAAAGCATTGTCTGGTATTGTTCAGGGTGGTCAAAATGACAGTAAAAACCAGTCAAAAATGCCCCTGTGTGCACATTTGGGTCAACTGTCAAAACAGTCAGTTGACTAGTTTTGACCACTATAGCTACATGTACTTGTCACAGGGTTTTATAGGGACAATATCGACATGATTAACAGGGCATGGAATCGGAGTGTAAGTTTAAGATTAACTCAGTGACTGAAAATAATACCCCATACATGATAAGGTCATATTATCGTTGCTGCTGCATAAATGAGCCAGTAATTTCCAGTCACTGTGTTCATCACTAGCCTGTCCATGCCATGTTGAAAGTCTGCTCTGATCGTGACGATATTGTCCCTAGTTCTGGGAACTAGCTACCCGCGTCAAGTGCCTAAAACCCATGATGCCTTACGGCGGGCCGCCGGGCGGGGTATCAAAAACTTGTAGCCACGCTCGGTGTCTGTGCGCGCATTTGTGCGAGTACAGTGCCGTCGTATGGATTACAGCAGGCTGCTACACTTCATGTAGGTAACAGCCAAGGGTCAAGGGTCATGTCTAATCAAACATTACTCATATTGGTGCTCATTAACTCTTTCTGGATGGCACGCCTTTTAAAAGGCTCGCGCAGGCGTCACGTTTTGACAATGAGCGTTTTATAAGGCTTGAACGTCATCACCTGACAAATGGGTCTTGTTTTGACTTGTTTTGACAACAGGCCGCACAATTAACCAATACGAATCATAACCTTTATTTTGATACCTTACTCTCTTCAATAGTCCAAAGATAAAACAAATTATTAATAATTTCCACACTTGACCTTGAGAGAAAGAGTCATCACCTGACAACGGGTCTTGTTTTGACTTGTTTTGACAACAGGCCGCACAATTAACCAATACGAATCATAACCTTTATTTTGATACCTTACTCTCTTCAATAGTCCAAAGATAAAACAAATTATTAATAATTTCCACACTTGATCTTTAGAGAAAGAGTCAAAGGGGCGTGCCACTCCATACTGCTATGTAGTCTTGACCTTACTATTAAAAATAAACTTTTTTTTTTTTTAATCATTCAGGAGTTTCACATCTCCAGATGATTTCAACGCCGACCACAATTACCACCTGGACTCCCCGTCCCAAGACGACTACCCTCGCCACGACTTGGTCCACCGACGTCGCAGCTACATGTACATGTACCAGGAACTCGGATTAAGGGGCATGGGCTTACATCCGCCGTCGTCCTCCTCCTCGGCCAGCGGAGTCGCCGCGCCGGAGAGGAGGGCGAGGGGGACCCAGACACCCCAGAGGGCACTGTTTAGCACAGCGACGCAGACGGAGGAGCAGGGGCCACCGTAAGGTCAGAGCGGGGGTCAGGGATCTAAGAGACCAGTTCAAAAATCAGAATTTTCTGACTTGACGGTTCATGTTAAGTACAATGTACACAGTACAATGCTTATCCAGGGTAAAACTTCACTCACAGAAAAACGAACAGATTGTGTAATTTTGGGCTGGAAAAGCCGACAAAACCTGCGAACGTAACATCGGATTATTGATTGGAAGGGGGAGAACTTCAACTTTGTAGCTTTACAGGTTGGATTCAGTCAAATCGGCTCAAAGTCTGGCATTTTACCAGGTCAATGTATTCACCTTATTCGTGAGTGAGCCATCTTATGTCTTATGCCCTGAATACAAGAGGTTGTGTACCTGTAACATGCTCATTATAGTAACCTGTCTAATTTTGTCTGTTTGCAGGGGCAAAGTAAATTAACCCTAACCTTCCCAAATCCTCCAAAATCCTCTTTGCTAAAGTGAAGGATTTTGAAGGATTGAGTTTACATGCTACATAATCTTTGCTAAAGTGAAGGATTTTGGAGGATTGAGGTTATTAGGCATACTTGCCTTTCCATGGTACATGTACATCCATGTTTGTTGTAGTGATTGCAAGGTCACTGCTTGGGTCAGTGGACACTTTATTGCTCCATGCATGCAGGGAGGGTCCCTGGCCATGTACATGTATCACAGATTAGAAACACATGTGTGCATACATGTCATGTGCTTGCTTTACTACTGAAGGATTTTGGAGGATTCAGGTTATGTGTAAGCAAGTGGCCCTAGGGAGTTAGGAAGGATTCAGGTTATGTGTAAGCAAGTGGGCCTAGGGAGTTAGGGTTAATGGAAATAGCTACATCCGTTTATTTATTCCTTATGTCAGGAATGAACTTTTCTTTGGAACTATCAGATTATTGGGCCTTCTCACTGGTGCATGCAGCATGTAAGCTACAGAGTGTGGTTGTGAGAATTACAGACTCACTTTCGTATTTATTGTGAGTAAGGCCAAAATTAAAAAAATCTCTGTTTTCTAGTCATAGGTCGGATTCAAAATCCAAAGTCATGGGTACAGCCAAGCCCTTGAGAAGCCCGGCCAGGCCCCAGGCAACCTGGTTTCCTAATCTGTCCTAATTTGTGAGTCCTAATCCTGTATAACAATACAGTACCTGCCGATCTACATAACCTGGGCTTGCTGGAGGGCCTAGCCCAGCCAAGTAGAGCTCATTATAATGGCTGCAGTTAGTCAACAGTGGGAAATAACAATACAACAGGATTTTTACATTCCTTTTTAGGTTAAAATTGCACAATTTCTTAAGCAGAATTTTATTTTATTTTATTTTTTTTTAGAAAAAGCTAAAACTTTGCAATGTTCATTCATTTGTTTGTTTGTTTGTGTAACCTTTTAAAAAATCATTGTCTTCGAGGCCAAAGAAATCAGTCCATGTTCCTGGCGTACATGTACGTATGTGAATTTGGTGCTTTTTGGAGATCTGAATTGTGGCAAAATGTACCACAAAGTTGTTGTTTTTTTTTTTTTAATTGAAGCTTTAAGCATGGCAATAATGTTGTGTAAAGATGCATACTCGTTGTATTCACTATTTTACCAGAAAATCTTTCCAGGGAATTTTTTTTTTTTTCCCCCAATAAGATATTTAAGTAGGATTTGAAACTTGACATGGTGGAATTACAGGAGAGGTAAGATTTGCACCATTTTATAATTAATCTCTTAGGATAAGTAAGACTAATTGCGGTGACACCATGTGGAATTCTCAATTGAGTAGTAATTAGTTCTGAAAAGAACTGGAGGTACAACTCGACGTTTCGATCAGTATGCTCTGATCGTCCTCAATTGAGATTCCACATGGTGTCACTGCAATTAGTCTTACTTATCATCCTCACCATGCAAAAGCTACAAGTTTTACCTAATCTCTTAGGAGTTGTAATAATCATTGGTTCGGGAGAAAGATAAGATATTTGACAAAATAACTGTTGTAACTTTGGTTTTGCAGTTAAGTTAAACCCTAACCCCCTTAGGTATTCTGGATAGGAACCTTCCTGAACCCTAACCCCCTATAGAAAGATAAGATATTTCACAAAATAATTGTTGTAACTTTGGTTTTGCAGTTAAGTGTCAACTATTATTAAGTGTCATGTGTTTTCATTTTTTTTTTTAAACCCTAACCCCTCTTAGGTATTCTGGCTAGGAACCTTCCTGAATCCTCCAAAATCCATCAGTGCACTTTTTGGAAACATGCCCAT
Organism: Zoroaster sp. YZ-2022; assembly: GCA_029582265.1. NCBI lineage: Eukaryota > Metazoa > Echinodermata > Asteroidea > Forcipulatida > Zoroasteridae > Zoroaster > Zoroaster sp. YZ-2022. The sequence goes on from CM055823.1 coordinate 24,653,433, forward strand.
ATCTTCAAAAATGCACCATGCATTTTCGTTGATCTTTCATATTCAGCACTTTACGGCCAGTACTTCTTGCCAGGTACATGTTGTAATTTTGTCCCCATTTGAAGAGGTGAAAGTATCCATTTCCAACAGTGCTGAATTTTTCCAAATAAGTGCCCCTACTTGGAGGATTTTGCAGGATTTGGGGTGGTTAGGGTTATAGGGACAATATTGCCACACTCAACGGGTTATATTAATAATAATAATAATAATGTGTGGACTTATATAGCGCACGTATCCACCAACTAAGTGGTGCTCAAGGCGCATTATATCATTACCCCTGCTCATAAGGCTCATAAACCATCTCAGCTCCCTGGGGAGTATACAGCTCAATTGCTGCCATTACAGCGCATATAGGGCTAATCAACCAACTCTGCCCTCACAGGTACCCATTTAACCCCTGGGTGGAGAGAAGCAATTATGGTTAAGTGTCTTGCTCAAGGACACAAAAGTGTCACGGCCGGGATTCGAACCCACATTCTGCTGCTAACACCAGAACTTGAGTCCGGTAAGCTAGACCGCTCGGCCACGACACTCCACTATTACCGTTGCTGCTACATAAATGAGCCAGTAATCTTCAGTCACTGTGTTCATGTTAAGGCCAAAAAACCGTCATCGGTCGGCTTCAAAATCGGTGCGGTGATGGGGCTTTTTTTTCGGCCATCATTTTTTTTTTTTTTTTTTTTTTTTTTGCCAACAGGGAAATATGTGATAGGCCCTACATTGTATACGCGGGGACCAAATATCCAATACAAAGTATGGTGGCTAAGAGAGGCCGCACAAATCGGGCAAACATTCATACCCCTATGTGAAAAAGTCATTTAAAATACAGTACGGCAGAATTCCGATCGATCCAGCAATTTTGGCTGCAATTGGACATCGCTTCATAGCAACAACAACAAAAAAATTTTTTTTTTTTTGCCTAAACTAGGAGACTGTTTCAATGCCCTGTTGAAAGTCTGCTGTGATCGTGACAACACTGTCCCTTTAAGTAAACCGGCAATGTTCCGATGAAAACTAAAATTTCCTGGACATGGCCAAAAAACACGGGTAAAATAAATCTTTTGTGTAGGCAGCTGATTGAAATACAATGTGTGTATTATTTTAAAAATTTTATTTCTATTTTTATGTTATGATTTAGACCAGACACTTTAATGCTTTTATCAAATTGTTGCATAATTATTTGCAAATGCAGTTTGTTTTCTCGTTTTTTGTTGAAAAATACATTTTAAAAAGTTGAATGCAGAATATTAGATTATTAAGAACAGGGCATGATATTCTTCCTACTTATGTAGGAAATCCCACCTTTTTGATTTTGAAAAATCCTACCATGAAACCGGGTTCCGACTAACTTCAGACCACGGAAACTTTTCATTGTGTATCATTTTATTGTAAATACCAAGATTTAAAAAAAAAACAAGTTTCCTTGCTATACATGGCTATAAAGGTAAACCGCTATAGGCTAGTATATGCCTAATGATTATGGCAAACACTTTTTCACATTCTCACAATCACAATGTGTCAATGAATTTCGAGGGCCAAACTTACTGACACATACCTCAAAGTTAGGTCTGTTTCAAACATCGCGCTCCATGGCCGTGTCGAATTCAAACGAATTGAGTTCGACAAGAACGCGGCGGTGGTGGTTTCAAACGTCGTCATTAATAATTCAAGTTCCCAATTGGTTTGAAATACATCCAAAATGGCGGACCAACGAGACCAGAAACTTAGCGCCAAGGTTGGAATTCATTTTGATTTGGGACGGCCAAGCCTCGAAATTTCCACTTGACTCACTTAACGGAGGTAAGTGGATTTTTCAGGCGGTATTAAGTGATTTCAAAAAGTGGGTAAGTTGCTGGGTAAGTGGATCCATGATTTTATGTCATGTTCCCATAACAACATTGCCAGCCACTGATGGAGCTGTGAAAATATGGAAACCAGCATCTCTCAAGTAATTTCCAGTATACATACATGTATACTGCATGTAAGCTGGTGTCAAAATACTGCAAAGTGTACAAAAATTTGTGGTGTTTTTTTTTAACTGTTTGCTTGGAAGAAACTTTTGGAAACTGTAAGTGGCTTTTGGAAATGGGTATTAAGTGAAAATACAAGGGTAGGTAAGTCTGGGTAAATGAAAAAAAAAAATTAATTTCGAGGCTTGGGCACGGCAATGGCATGTGGTTTGAAACAAAGCCATGCTACTGCCAAACCATCTCGCATAGCACGAACCGAACCGTCTCGGCAGAACCTGTCAAGTAAGCTTGGGCGATATCGCGATACCTTTTTTATTCAATTACGATATCGAACATTTTTCAAGTTATCGGCAAATCGCGATTTTAAAAAAACATCGCGATTAACAAAAAATTGCCATTGTGAGTCAAGTCAGGGCAAAATTAGGACAGTCTTTTCAGCTTTTAGAAGTGACAAACATGATATGCAAACGAATTTGAGATTTATTGTAACGCTTGTAGAGGGGTGTACATACCTGTGGTTATCGGCTCTAAAGCAATCATGCGTGAATGAAAAAAATAATCACGATACTATCGAAAATCGCGATATATGTTTGACGATATATCGTGGTTGAAAAAAAAATCGATATCGCCCAAGCTTACTGTCAAGCCAAGTGCCTCTGTCGAGCCGGGGGGAAAAAATTGTAATTATTTGAATTTGACACAGCAGGAGCGTGACATTTGGAACGGACTCATATTTATTTCCAGATTGGAGTTTACATGAAAATGAGACAAAATAGTGTACTTGTGTGTTTGTGATATTAGACAAACAAATATCATCATTGTGGGTGTATGGGAACGCTGAATCTTAACAGCATTGTGGAGTTTGGTTTACCTAGTTATATAAGGGAGGAGGGCCAAAGTCGCGGTAAAAGCCCAACTAGGCCTAGGCTTACGTGGCCTCGTAATTTGTCTTTGGTGATGAATAATTTTCATTTTCAAAGCATTCGTGTCACTAGAGGGCGTAAAAATGTCAGTAGAGAAAAACCATGTAGGAATTTCAAAGGGCATTATTAGTGGTGTAGTATTAATTCTTAGATTATATATTTAAATTTTAGTTTCAGTGCGAAGTGCACTGACTTTCCAATGTTATTTCTGAAAAGAAAATGTTTTTGAATGACAAGGGAGGGGGGGGAGGGAATGGATTTCTTGTTTAGCAGGGGTGGTTTATGGGGTTACAGGTAGGGTTAAGCTATCCCCAGTTATAAGCAACCACTGTTATAAGCATAAAAAACAAATTGCTGATCCTTTGAACATCTATATTTAAATTGAACTTTTCTCAAGGAATTTCTATAGGGTTTGTTATAAATGAACTTGCAGAATAAGGAATTTTTATAATGGTTAATCAAGAATTCAACTATTTAACCCAAATAAAACGAGTCAAAAAAAACAAAAAAACAAAAAACCTCCGGTTTCTGGTCGGCTTCAAAGTGATACTTGTTAAACATTTTTACAGTTATTGGAACCAGACCAAATTTGCCATGCACAAAGTATGGTGGCTATTAAGAAAGGCCACACATTGTTCATACCCCTTAAAGTTGTTTAAGGCCAAAAAAAAGTCTCCTGGTCAGTCGGCTTCAAATTCGGTACGGTGCTTTTTTTTTTTTTTTTGGTGGGGGGGGGGGGCCCCAATAGGGAAATACATGATACATGTATACACCAAATTTCCCATGTTACAAAGTATGGTAGCAAAGAGAGGCCTCACAAATCGGGCAAACATTCATACCCCTATGTGAAAAAGTCGTTTAAAACACAGCACAGCAGAATTCAAATCGATCCAGCAGTTTTTTGGCTGAAATTGGAAACACGTGCCAAGACCAGAAACTAGAGACCTTTTTTTTTTGACCTTGGTTTTTCTTGATTAGTTTTGGTGAAAATCGTTTTCCTCTATATTTTCATAATTTCTAGAACTGACAAGAGTATTATGATATAAGTCCTGTGCAAGTATCATTTGAATTTCTGGTACGACTTGGGTCAAATTACAAACTAAAAATTCATTTTGTTATCCGTCTTTACTATTAAGATTTTTAAGCACGTTAGGAAAACTCTCAGCATGAAAATAACTTCATTGAAACTTCAGTTTATTTATGCAAGGTAAACATGTGATGTTATTAATTAAGTACAAGTTTCAGCGGAATGTATATGTACAATAAATATAAACGTACAGTGAATGGGGAAAAAAATGTTTCCAGAAATCTCTCTGTATTTGTCTTTTACTTCTTATTTTCAATACATTTTAAAACCAATTTCCCCCCCCCCCCCACATGTTAATGGGAAGCATCCAAACATGAAATTAGTTTTCTTATATAAAACTCATTTTACGACGATAGAGGTCAAAATCAGTCAACTGACTATTGACCCACATGTGCACACATCGGCATTTTTGACCACTCCGAACAATACAAGACAATGCTTTTTTACCAGTCAAAAACGGTCGACTCATTTTGACCTGTAAATGTAATTACTGCACGTACAGTTTCAGTGTTTGACTTTTTAAGTGCACTAGATATACCTTGGCAAGTATATCAACATTTTGACTGATTTTTTTTTACCCTTGCAGTCACAGAAGAGACTGGTTACAACTCGATGTCTCGATCAGAGCATACTGATCGAAACGTCTAGTTGTAACCAACCGGTTCTTTTCACAACTATTTACTACTCAAAAGAGAATTTTTAACATGGTGTCACCCGCAAACAGTCTTTACTTATCCTTTTCACCATGCAAAGCTACAAGTCTTACTTAAAACAAATATATAATGTATAAACAAAAGAACAAGAACAAAGATATTGTTCTTTCGGGTAGACCATGTAATAATCTCTTCTTGGAAGAAGTGGTGTCTCTGAGAAGAGCGGGTTGATTTGTTTTCAACTAGTCGACTCTAGCTGTCATCAGGAAACTGAAGCAGCTTTTTTTTATATATACTACTCAAAACAATTTAGGGAACACTGGATTTTTAACATCAAATAGGTTTGAAATGTTCCATGAACCGGGATTTTCATTTGCAACCCCCTCTCTCTCTTTCAGTAGTCATGTCATGAAATGTGTAATACTACATGCATCCTTTATCATCTGTTTCATTGTGTTTATCTGATATAAATGATCTTGTTTTAACTGAGATTATTCCGGTGTTCCCTAAATTGTTTTGAGTAGTATATAAAACAAGCTCCAGCACTCTCTTCAGTCTCCAGACAATGGCTAGAGCAGACTAGTCAAAACGTTGAGAACAAACCAACTGGCTCTTCTCAGAGCCACCACTTTTTCCAAAAAGAGATCATTGCATAGTGTACCCGAAAGAACTCAACAACATCCATCTCCACCATGCCTGAAATCCTGCATCAAGACCAAAGACCATGTCCACTTTGAGCAGAACTACATGGAATAGTTTCACAGTTTGTGTGCATAGGCCAGTTGAAATAAATGAGATTTTAGCAGGAGTTTGATTTGCCAAAAGTGAAAAATGGGTAGCGGGGCTGGGTTTCCCTTTGGTCTAGAGGACAAAGCCCCCCTGAACCTCCTGTGGGTAGCGGGCCTGGGTCTCCCTTTGGTCTAGAGGACAAAGCCCCTCCTGTGGGTAGCAGGCCTGGTCTCCCTTTGGTCTAGAGGACAAAGCCCCCACTGAATGGTTAATTTTGGAGGATTTACAGATTCTCCACATCCCAACAAACAAGGTAGGTTACTTCTTTCCTTGGTGGCTACTTCTCTACTTTCCAGAAAATTCTGAGGCAAAGGGAGATTTGTAAAAAATCCCAGGCCTGATTTTAGGTTGGATTTGAAATGGACAAAAGGATGGACATTAGGAATGGGATTCCACATCTTATATCAGTAGTAAAAGTGCATGTATTCTTAGAATGCAAAAGAATTAAAAAAAAGTATCAAAATCATCAAAAAAAAGTATCTGGTTTCTGGTCATAGATCAGCTTCATAAATGGTGCAGTGACATGTTACCCTTGTAGTAGTAGGAGGATTAACATCTGAATAGGAATACATGAAAAAGCAAAACAGTGACCTGCTGGAGACTGGTGTTAATGCGAATGGCGCCCTCCAGAGCCAATAGCAGAAAAGTAGACCCTATGAGATGAATCGGTGGCCCAAAACAAAATTCTCTTTTACCATGTAAATGATCTGCTATAAAATCCAGTTTCATGTTGTATACAAACGCCAAGTGAATCGTGGAGTCAAAACCCAGAGATTCACAACAGAATGATTAGCAGGCGTTGAACTAAGCTCGGGCGATAAGACGATAATATTGAATATCGCGATATCTTTTTTTTTTTATTTAATTACGATATCAAGAACCGTTTGAAGTTATCGAGATATCGGCAAATCACGATTTAAAAATATATAATGCGATTAAAAAAAAAAATAGCCATTGTGAGTCAAGTCAGAAGTTCCATGGAAACAAAATTTGGACAGTCTTTTCAGCTTTCGGAAGTGAGAAACAAAAGTGAACTACTTCAGAAGTACATGCACACTGAATTTGTGACGCTTGTAGAGGGGTATATACCTGTGGTTATCGGCTTAAAAGCAATCATGAATGCGTGAATGCAAAAAAAATAATCGCGATATTATCGAAAATCGCGATATGTTTGCCGATATATCGTGGATGAAAAAAAAATCGATATCGCCCAAGCTTATATTGAACCACATTTCAACTTGAACGAATCATTCACTGGGGAATTTGTGATCTAAAACTTTGATTCGCAATTATATCGACAAGTACAAATATAAGAACCAAGCTTCTTTTTTTTATTAACCCTAACTCCCTAGGCCCATTTGCTTACACATAACCTGAATCCTCCAAAATCCTTCAGTAGTAAAGCAAGCACATGACATGTATGCACACATGTGTTTCTAATCTGTGATACACGTACGTGGCCAGGGACCCCCTCCCTGCATGCATGGAGCAATAAACAGTGTCCACTGACCCAAGCACTGACCTTGCAAAATCACTACAACAAACATGGATGTACATGTACCATGGAAAGGCAAGTATGCCTAATAACCTCAATCCTTCAAAATCCTTCACTTTAGCAAAGAGGATTTTGCAGGATTTGGGAGGGTTAGGGTTAATGAAATCATGATTATTCATGAGTAGGATATCCGGGTATCCGACTGAAATGATCATTACCCGGTTCATTTTTCGGTTCCAATTACCCGTAAACGACTTTTTAAAATTCGGACTTAACATTTGAGCAGTGCGAATATGTGACTCTTGAACAATGTAATATTTACACTTTTACAGACAATTATCTTTAAATTCAAGAGATTGCACTCCAATAAAGAAAAAAAAAAAATCAATTTAAGTATGGTATCCTCTGTATTATAAAAGTCAATTTGTTACCATTTACAGTACATGTATTTGTACACCAACAAAAATGAAAACGGGTATCCGGGTATCCGAAGTTTCCTGATTTCGGGTATCCGGTTCCAAAAATATCCGAAAACGCACAGCCCTATTCATGAGATAGTTAAATCCGCTTCTTCTCATTCCCGAGTTGTTCCTAGGTCCTAAACAGCCATTGCCATGGTGATCTTTGGGTGTGGCTTGTAATCACATAGTTTGAAATCTTCCATGGTAAAGTCGTCGATATTTTCCACTTTTCTCTCGATGTGGAGGGTCGGGAATGGATTAGGTGTGCGCTTCAACTGTATAATACGAAGAAAAAAAATAACATTGAAAATCACTTTTAAGCATTGGTGCTTGTCAATAATCTGAAGGAAAAAAAACATTAGTCCCCCAAAAAAATTCTGGTTTCTGGTCTCAATACCCGCACGTCAGCATTTTTAATTTTCTTTTTTTTTGCTATGAAACGATGTCCAATTACAGCCAAAATTGCTGGATCGATTGGAATTCTGCCGTGCTGTGTTTTAAACGACTTTTTTCACATAGGGGTATGAACGTTTGCATCACAATTCCATGTATTTTCGGGTTTGACATTATGTTTCCATGTTTCATGTTTTCCAGGGGCACGTTTTCGCGACCCGAACCAGAAACTTGTTTCTGACGTCATATTCTTGACCAGAAACAAAGACGGCTTAGCTATGCGAAAAACGAGAACGTAACCAGAACATTGTTTCTGACATCATATTCTTGACCAGACACAAGACGGCATAGCCAAAAATGCAAACGTAACCAGAAAAATGTTTTCAGTTTGCGACATATTCAACCATCAACGTTTCCCTAAATATACGGTGTAGTTCAAAGTTTGGCAAAATAGAACTCACTCGCGAGTGCTAGTAATAAACTTGAAAGATATACTGGTATACGAACAATCATTTCATCATGTTTTAACTAATAATTAGCAAAACTTTCGTAACTTTTTACAATCCGCTATCTTGAAAAAAAACACCAAACAACTGTAACCGATTACAAACTTCGGTTGACGTTTGGTCAGAACAATGACGTCATCGCAGCACAACTGAACCTGCTAAAATGATTAACCAGCGACCAAACCCAAACATGTTTCTAGTTACGGTCGCGAAAACGCGCCCCAGCATACCTCATAATAGGAATTTGAACTTTACAATTCCAGGGGTTTCCGTGTTTTCCCAGGAGACATATGGACCCTAGCATTACAATTCCACGTATTTCCGTGTTTTCCCAAGAGGAGCATGACCCAATGGGAACAATTAAAATACATACCTGTTCCTGAAGTGCATCTGTGTGGTTGACGTAGACATGCGCATCACCAATGGTGTGAATGAAATCCCCCGGGGTCAAGCCCGTCACATGGGCGATCATGTAGGTCAGGAGGGAGTAACTGGCAATATTGAATGGAACACCGAGACCCTATTTGGGGAAACGAGGATAAATGTTAAGTTTACTACAGTCCTAGAACCTATGCGGTTATGTGACATGTTAGAGCGCCCTCTGTTGATTGCAAAAATCTGGAATAAGTTTGAAATTCACATTTTGAATGATGTACATAATTGGAAAGAAAATTGTCACCATTTTGTGCTTTAATCTTAAGCCCCTATAGGTATCCTGGCTAGGAACGTTCCCTAACCCCCTAGGTATCCTGGCTAGGAACCTTCCTTAACCCTAACCCCTAAGGTATTCTGGCAAGGAACCTTCCTGAATCCTCACAAAATCCATCAGTGCACTTTTGGAAACATGCCCTTATCTTCAAAATGCACTGTGGATTTTCTGCATTGATTTCGATGGATTTTGGGGTGGGGTTATGTTAAATGAAGTGATTACTAAAAAAGAAAACAGCGCCAGCAACATTATTCCTGTTTTTGATAGAGCGGATCACATTGTACAGTTTTTACACTGCATTCTTTGTCATCCACCTACACATATATCAAAATCTTGCATATACTTAGTAATATAGATTGACCTGTTTACTTATAACCTAATGTTTTCATTAAGTTTCAAGAATCGTTGGTGGCTTAGCGGGTTAGATGTATAGCTGTCCTGTTGGAGACCCTGGTTCAAATCCTGGGGATTTTTAAAAATTTTGTTTTAATTTTTAATTTTTTTATTTATCTATTTAGTAATTAGTTCTGAAAAGAACTGGAGGTTACAACTTGACGCTTCATTCTCCTGAGTTGTAACCTCCAGTTCTTTTCAGAACTAATTACTACTCAGTAGAAAATTTTACATGGTGTCACCGCAATTAGTCTTACTTATCCTCTTCACCATGCAAAGCTACAAGTTTTACCTAAAAGTTATTTACGAGTACAGCATAATCAAATAGGGTAATTGACGACTTCTAGGATTTTTTTTTCTCTGAAAAAGCTCTACTTGTGCTCCAAGAGTGCTTTTTTAGTTTTAGTATCTCATTATTCTTTCAAGAATTTCTGAAACTTCAGAGAAAAAAAAAGCCCCCCAAAAAATAAATAAATAACAAAGATATACATGTACGACAACATGAGCATAAAAAGAAAAGTATACAATATACAACAGTGCCATGGTCGAGCGGTTTAGTGCATCGGATTTGTGTTCTGATGGCTGAGTCGTCAGAATGTGGGTTCGAATCCCAGCCGCGACCAAGGTGCTTGTGTCCTTGAGCAAGACACTTTACCATAATTGCTTCTCTCCACCCAGGGGTAAATGGGTACCTGTGAGGGCAGAGTTGGTTGTTGTGTTTGATTAGCCCTATATGCGCTGTAATGGCAGCAATTGAGCTGTATACTCCCCAGGGAGCTGAGATGGTTTCCGGAATGATTTATGAGCCTGATGAGCAGGGGTAATAATATAATGCGCCTTGAGCACCAGTTTGGTGGATACGTGCACTATATAAGTCCACATTATTATTATTATTATTATTATTAATAACAACTTTAAATGAATTTACCATGTCACCGGATCGCTGATACAGTTGACAAGAAAGTTCACCATTACAGACGTAAAACTGGACAAAAGCATGACACGGAGGCAACGCCATCTTATCTAAATCTACAATGAGAAGGGGAAAAAAAACTTTACAGGGGTGTGATTTGACAAAAGTAAAGAAAAATCCTGAAAAATGGGTTAGCGGGCCTGGATCTCCCTTCGGTCCAGAGGACAAACCCCTCCTGGATGTTTCATTTTGGAGAATTTATAGGACCAGGGATGATACTGTGAGAAAATGAAAAGGTAGGAAAAAAATGTTTGCCATTATCATTTATAGGCAAATGTATTCAAAGATATCAGAGGTGTGTGATTTGACAAAAGTAAAGAATCCTGAGAAATGGGTAGCGGGCCTGTGTCTCCCTTTGGTCTCGAGGACAAAGCCCCCTGAACCTCCTGGATGTTTAATTGTGGAGGATATACAGACTCTCCACATCCCTGCAAACAAGGAACCAGAGGTTTGGACACATTACAGGCTACTTCTCTTCTCTTCTCTTCTCTTCCGGTCTAGCTTACCGGACTCAAGTTATGGTGTTAGCAGCAGAATGTGGGTTCGAATCCCGGCTGTCACACTTGTGTCCTTGAGCAAGACACTTAACCATAACTGCTTCTCTCTACCCAGGGGTTAAATGGGTACCTGTGAGGGCAGAGTTGGTTGATTAGCCCTATATGCGCTGTAATGGCAGCAATTGAGCTGTATACTCCCCAGGGAGCTGAGATGGTTTCAGGAATGATTTATGAGCCTTATGAGCAGGGGTAATGATATAATGCGCCTTGAGCACCACTTACCGTAATTTCCTGCGTATAAGACGCTCGGTGTATAAGGCGCATTACCCCAGAATCGGGGGAATGTGATTAAAGTGTCAACGTACAAGGCGCACCGCCGTATAAGGCGCACCATGACCGCTCAGTAGTGCAGTGCATGCCAGAAGCGCTATAGCGACCATGCCGCCGCCGCCGCCACCACCACCACGCGCGTCGTACTAGGAAAGTAGTCTGGTTGCGCCTGGCGATCCCGCGGTGTTGTGCGTAATACACTGATTAATAATCGAGGTGAAAACAGACACGGCAAAGTTGACAACCTTGCACACATCGCATAGAGACTTAGTCATTAGAAAGCGTTGTAGATAAAAATGCGCGATCGTGTACGATGTTGGGCATGCTATTTTTAGAAACAGGGGAATTCTGCTTTTGGTACGTCACACACGAGTGAGGTCTTTCGTGAGTATTATTTACGGTGAATGAATGCATGAAAATCTTGCGCTAACGACCTTCATTGGAAAACACGGCCGCTTTGTTAGGTTGAGGTCCACCGAAAGTTACACAAGCGGTAATCATCACTTTGATCTCAAGCGACACCAGATAAGGCGCACCGTTAGATAAGACGCAGTGACGTTTTCGTACCTTTGAAAGTCAGATAAGCCGCGTCTTATACGCAGGAAATTACGGTAGTTGGTGGATACGTGCGCTATATAAGTCCACACATTATTATTATTATTATTATTCTTTCAAGAAAATTTTGAGGCAGAGAGAGATTAATTGTAAAATATCCTGAAATCGGGAAAAAATCCTGAGAAATCACAGGCAATTCCTGAGAAATCACAAAAGTATTTACCACATGGATTCCAAGCACTCATGATAATACGTCTGTCATTAGGATTCGTCTTAATCTGATGAATAACATTAGCAAGTTGATCCACGCCTTGTCCCGTGTAATCATCGTGCATTGTTTTATACTGAGCGCCAAAGTGTCTCCACTGGAAACCGTAGACTGGACCGAGGTCGCCTGGTCAGAAGATAATCCAATTCAAATCAATTCAAGTTCACATTAATTAACCCTACAACCCCTAACCCCTGTAGGTATTCTGGCTGGGAACCTTCCTGAACCCTAACCCCCTGTAGGTATTCTGGCTGGGAACCTTCCTGAACCCTAACCCCCTGTAGGTATTCTGGCTGGGAACCTTCCTGAACCCTAACCCCCTGTAGGTATTCTGGCTATAAAGGAACCTTCCTGAATCCTCCAAAATCCATCAGTGCACTTTTTGGAAACATGCCCTTATCTTCAAAATGCACCGTGCATTTTCGTTGATCTTTCGTATTCGGCACTTATGGCCTGTGCTTCTTGCCAGGTAGTAATTTTGCCCCCATTTGAAGAGGTGAAAGTACCAGTTTCCAACAGTGCTGAATGTTTCCCAAAAAGTGTCTCTTGGAGGATTTTGCAGGATTTGGGGTGGTTAGGGTTAATTTCCATATTTTTGTAACATTATACACATGTGATACAGAACAGGAGCTTTAGGCCAATAAAAAAAGTCTCTGGTTTCTGGTCTCTGTACGTGTCAGTTCAGACCTGCGCATAGGCATTTTTAGTTTTCTTTTTTTTTTTGCCATAAAACGATGTCCAACTGCAGACAAAATTGCTTGATCGATTGCAATTCTGCCGTGCTGTGTTTTAAACGACTTTTTCACATAGGGGTATGAACATTTGCCCGATTTGTGAGGCCTCTCTTAGCCACCATACTTTGCATATGGGTAATTTGGTCTGATTCCAATAAACGCGTATAAATATACATGTATCACATATTTCACTGGTTGATATAAAATATAAAAAAATTTAAAAAAATGCATCACCGCACCGATTTTGAAGCCGACCTATGACAAGAAACTGGAGCTTTTTTTGTTGTGGCCTTACATGCATGGAGGCAAAGTACATTAAAGCTAAAAGGCTTGTAGTGGATTGCCTATGGGGGGGGGAAAAACATAAATAAAAAAACAAGAATAAATACAATAAATGTACGTCAGAAGCTTACGCAAAACAAAAACAAATTCTTGGAAAGACAATTGGACAGGCGCAGGACTCCAGCGGGCACCAATCAATAATGCAAAGAAAACCTAACCACGGTTTTTACCGCAAAATCGAAACCGCTAACAATACTCCACCATGCAAAGCCTCAAAACTTTCAAAAATACTATAATTATCGTCCTGTCAGCACAACAAGGTCGTATCGGGAAAAAAAATGCAACAAGGTCGTATGTGCAATAGTGCATAAATTTGCATACATAATAAAACAATTGAGTGCAACAAGGTCGTATCTTGAGCAAGACTAATTGCGGTGACACCATGTGAAATTCTCTATTGAGCAGTAATTAGTTCTGAAAGGAGCTGGAAGGTTACAACTCGACGTTTTTATTATAAATAAACATAAGGTTTATTTAGCCCTAAACATATCTCACGATATGCAAGAACGTTAATTCTATCACCGTGGACAAATGGATTAAAACTATTCCAAGAAGTGCGTAGAATGAGAGTGACGACTAATTATAAAGATTCAGACTTTGTCAAACTCGGCACGAAAGGAAGAAAATTTATACAAAAAAATATAGAGGGTTGTGGATATGAATATTAGATGCTAGACGTGATGTGTGATTTATTATAAGAAATAGAAATTATTAAATGTTATAAACGAAAATAGTAAGGGTTAAGAGGAGGTTAAAGCCGGCAATAAGAGTTCTTAAACAGCCTTTTTTATTTATTTTTTTAAATTTATTTTTTATTTTTATAAAAATAGCATGACTCGTCAGGTGCAGTATGCTATAAGGCTATTGGCAGGTTTCGTCTCATGAGACTGCACGACCTGCCTATTGAGCAGTAATTAGTTCTGAAAGGAGCTGGAAGGTTACAACTCGACGTTTCGATCAGTATGCTCTGATCGTCTTCAGGAGAATGCCGTATCTTCTTCCATAGGTTTTGCATGTTCATCCTGGAACTCTGTAAAAAAAAAAGATACGACCTTGTTGCACTGAACAAAATCCATGTCTGCAACAATAAGGTCGTAACTATACTACTCAAAATAATTTAGGGAACACCGGATTTTTAACATCAAATAGGTTTGAAATGTTCCATGAACCGGGATTGTCATTTGCAACCCCCTCTCTCTTTCAGTAGTCATGTCATGAAATGTGTAATCACTACATGCATCCTTTATCATCTGTTTCATTGTGCAGAGTGTCGTGGCCGAGCGGTCTAGCTTACCGGACTCAAGTTCTGGTGTTAGCAGCAGAATGTGAGTTCGAATCCCGGCCGTGACACTTGTGTCCTTGAGCAAGACATTTAACCATAATTGCTTCTCTCCACCCAGGGGTTAAATGAGTACCTGTGAGGGCAGAGTTGGTTGATTAGCCCTATATGCGCTGTAATGGCAGCAATTGAGCTGTATACTCCCCAGGGAGCTGAGATGGTTTCAGGAATGATTTATGAGCCTTATGAGCAGGAGTAATAATATGCGCCTTGAGCACCACTCAGTTGGTGGATACGTGCGCTATATAAGTCCACACATTATTATTATTATTATTGCAGTTGTCTGTGAAACATTGTGTTTATCTGAAATAAATGATCTTGCTTTAACTGAGATTATTCCGGTGTTCCCTAAATTGTTTTGAGTAGTATATGATAGTACGACCTTGTTGTTCTGAGGCGACGACGTATCTTACCTTCTTCGTAGTGACTAAGTCCCCGCTGATCTAAGAAGGCCCTGGAGCCGTTGGCGTCCCAGATCTTGACATTCTTATCAGCCAGAGCCTTGCCACTGGTGCACCCCCTGACGAACCACAGAAGTTCCTCGGCTAGACCCCGCCAGAACACGCGCTTTGTTGTCAGCAAAGGGAACTGTCCTATAATAGTTATTTACAAACAAACATTAGGACAAAAAAAAATCTCTGGTTTCTTGTCTCTGTGCGAGTCGCCTCAGACCTGTGCGTCAGCTTTTTTAATTTTCCTTTTTTTAAATTATTTTTTGGCTATGAAACGATGTCCAATTGCAGCCAAAATTGCTGGATCGATTGGAATTCTGCCGTGTGCTTTAAACGACTTTTAGGGGTATGAACATTTACCCGAATTGTGAGGCCTCTCTTAGCCACCATACTTTGTATACATAAACGGACAGTTGTCAAACGGTAGTGTGGTGAATGCATCTAAACTGTATGGTACTGTTATCTACACAGCTAATCCACCATTCATAAACAGACAGTTGTCAAATGATACTGTGTGGTGAATGCATTTAAACTGTACATGGTACTGTTATCTACACAGCTTATCCACCATTCATAAACAGAGTTGTCAAATGGTAGTGTGGTGAATGCATCTAAACTGTACATGGTACTGTTATCTACACAGCTAATCCACCATTCATAAACAGACAGTTGTCAAATGGTACTGTGTGGTGAATGCATCTAAACTGTATATGGTACTGTTATCTACACAGCTAATTCCACCATTCATAAACAGACAGTTGTCAAATGGTACTGTGTGGTGAATGCATCTAAACTGTATATGGTACTGTTATCTACACAGCTAATCCACCATTCATAAACAGACAGTTGTCAAATGGTACTGTGCGGTGAATGCATCTAAACTGTATATGGTACTGTTATCTACACAGCTAATCCACCATTCATAAACAGACAGTTGCCAAATGGTACTGTGCGGTGAATGCATTTAAACTGTACGTGGTACTGTTATCCACACAATCCTAGGGAGGGAGAAGACAGGGATCCAGACCTCTCAGATTGTATCTGCTCTGGACACCAAAGATTGATCTCGTCCCCGTTCCTGTGCGGTCACCCTTTAATTGTCCCTGCTCCATGATGCGTCGAATCAGGTCAAGATACTGCAGTTCATCATGGGGCGGTTCAAGGTGTGTTTTCTTAACGTCAGGAGAACAGGCGGCATCTGTTTTTTCTACCCCGGTATCAATTATGTTTTCTTTGTTGGTGTCCATGAGAATTGTGTCGGCCATTCTGAATTACGTTAGGATGCTGCAGTAGATGATTGAAGGGGGAATAATGATTACAGGATGACGGCAAAGTATAAGTATACTGTTTTTAGCTTATTTAAATTTTGCACAAAGAAAGATGTTTATTTCTAACACTTGTTGCCGTCTGCGACCCGGCGCTCAAACTTCACGCTCCTTCCGGACATGTGCGTGAAGTTTGAGTGCCGGGTCGCAGACGGCAACGAGTGTTTGAAATAAAACAATTTTGCCCCATCAAAAACATTGCACAGTATTCGTATTCGCACACATGCTACAGATGGAAATGCGCATGTGCGCAAACTTCGTACATGTCTGACAGCTGCCTGTATGGAGTGCCATGGTCGAGCGGTTTAGTGCATCGGATTTGTGTTCTGATGGCTGAGTCGTCAGAATGTGGGTTTGAATCCCAACCGCGACCGTGGTGCATGTCCTTGAGCAAGACACTTTACCATAATTGCTTCTCTCCACCCTGGGGTAAATGGGTACCTGTGAGGGCAGAGTTGGTTGTTGTGTTTGATTAGCCCTATATGCGCTGTAATGGGAGCAATTGAGCTGTATACTGCCCAGGGAGCTGAGATGGTTTCAGGAATGATTTATAATAATAATAATAATAATGTGTGGACTTATATAGCGCACGTATCCACCAACTGAGTGGTGCTCAAGGCACATTATATTATTACCCCTGCTCATAAGGCTCATAAATCATTCCTGAAACCATCTCAGCTCCCTGGGGAGTATACAGCTCAATTGCTGCCATTACAGCGCATATAGGGCTAATCAACCAACTCTGCCCTCACAGGTACCCAGTTAACCCCTGAGTGGAGAGAAGCAATTATGGTTAAGTGTCTTGCTCAAGGACACAAGTGTCACGGCCGGGATTCGAACCCACATTCTGCTGCTAACACCAGAACATGAGTCCGGTAAACTAGACCGCTCGGCCACGACACTCCATGAGCCTGATGAGCTGGGAGTAATAATGTAATGCCCCTTGAGCACCAGTTTGGTGGATACGTGCACTATATAAGTCCACATTATTATTATTATTATTATGTTATAATTATATACAACTCTGTATTTCATAAATGTTGAAATAAACGTTTTGCAAGAATGGAAAATCTTTAAAAGGTGATCGAGATTCTTTCAGAAATGGGTGATATAGCCAGACGGAAATCATCTATAAACTTATGAAAAGACTAGTTGAGGCATCATTCATTAGCTAAAAACCCACAACACTGTGCTGTTCACTTTAGCTAATTAGAAGGTCAAAAACATCACAAGAACAACCATCCCATTTTTCATTGAACATATTGTTCATATTTCATTCGCACATTCACAAGAATAATACAGACAAGTTTATTCAAAAGGTACATTTTTAACTTGAATCGTGGAACAGAATAAAGATTAATTGATTTAATTTTGCCCTACACCGACGTGTGTATAGTACTGTATGCTCAGTGCTTTCCGAGTGTCTGTGAAAAAACTACACAGGTGACTCGGGCGGGATTCGAACCCACGACCTCCTGCTTACTAGTGCAGATTAAAAAGTACATGGAGGTTGAAATATTAACCCTCCTACAATCAGTGCAATTTTTGAAACAACCCATTCAGGCCACTCCAAGCCATTAGCTGTTGCCAGTGGCCTCCTATGGTTACCCTTCTGTGCACTGTCACACCACTGAGACTACAGGGTAAAGTGGTCTCCCATCAATACATTGTAGGCCATACTAATATGTTCAAACATTTACAGTGGCCTTGGGTGGCATATAGTTGATTTTGTAAGATTACTTGGAAAGAACAGCAAGCTTGTACATGTACATGTATGTACTGAAGGTTGCTAAAGAACAGAATTTAGTGGATCGGAGTGGCCTCTATGTGTAGAAGGGTTTTAATTGATAAATCTCTCACCAATCATTTGAAAAATGAATATAATTATGGCATATAAGCTTGGTTTCAAGTTAATGTTAACAGTAGCGCCTAAATGACTGGGATATTATTTACGAGGGTGGCCATCTTGAATTTATGAAGAAAAACAACTTTCACGCACAACAATTTTAAGACGGCTGTTATGTTAATCTGATAAAACTGCTCGATGTTAGTCTGTTACGGTGGCATCACGTGGTCGTATCGTGCTAATAAAATACAGCAAGTGTGTGCACACATAAAACAGCCTTCGTAAAATTGTTGCGCCTGCATTTTGTTTTCCCGTTGACCTCTCTTCAAGATGGCCGCCCTCGCCGAAATCTGCAAATTGCTGATCGTCGTGTAATATTTTCGGGCCGAAATGTCACAAAATATAAATGTAAATAAAATTAACTATTTTTTGGCCGCTTGGATAGTTCAACATGTAAGGAACGTATAGTGTGTCAAAATAGTTGCAAATATCATCAATTTTAGCGCTAAGAATTTACTTAGTTGGCGTCAACGGAACCAACGTGTGGCTAAGGATTCAGGTCTGTGCCACACTGCATGGTGGGGCAAGGATGGGGCTAGTTCCGACACCCGTTTGCTGTGTGTTACACTGTGCAAATCGGACAACTACAAGCCAAGTTAATCAGTATCCTCAATTTACCCTAGTAAATGACGCACCTAAGGATATATCATCAACTGGACAGTTTGGTGTTTCAGTTTGTTTTAGTGAAGGATTCTCTTGTAAAATGCAGAATTTCAGAGCATGATCATACGCATGGATGTCTTGAGCGCCGTTTTTTGGATGCACAGAATTTTGGTCATCAAAAAATTGATGTTGGTATAATGACTCACCCCTAAACTGTTAACCCTCCGACGAGAGACCTACCCGCGACTTTATTCGAACGTAGCACCCCTCCACTTTCCAGTGGCACCCCTATCCCCTAGGGAATTAATTATATTAAAATTGTTCTCTGCATTCCCCATTGACTTTTTACATCCAAATGACTTCCCCACATGCCCTGCTATTGTCTAGAATTATTTTCAATCCCCAGATGACAAGACGTTGGCATAACCCCTCCTCTTTTCAGTGGCACCCTAATTTACCTACTGTAAAAAACAGTAGGGCTTACGCGTCGGAGGTTGTAATTATATTAAAAATTGTTCTCTGCATTCCCCATTGACTTTTTACATCCAAATGACTTCCACACATGCCCAGCTATTGTTTGGTATTATTTACAACCCTAGATGACACACAACGGCTGTGTAGTGTATCTGTCTCCTGTATAATCTTGCAAACAGTAAACAGCCGTCTGGTTTATCTCTCCGGCATGTAACCCAACCCAGACACTCTGTCTGTGGGGGTGGGGGGTTATGCCTGGCACTGGCTGTCGCAAGACATCAAACAACACAGTCTGATGGTCAACAGATGGTTCCACTTATCAGTGGGTTAGATTTGGGGGGGTCTTTATGTTTACACAATGGATGGTTGATTTTCTGCACAGACATAGGGCAGCATTTTCTTTTCCAGCCCAGAAAAAAAAAACTACACAGCTCTGGGAACTGACACCCCTTCTAAGATATGTGGAATGGTCCCCTTTAGGATATCAATGACTCTCAGCCATCTGTGGGTTTTTTTTCTGGGAGAAACAATGAAATAAATAAATTCTGCCACATTGGTGTGGCTGTCTATCTCGTCGGAGGGTTAAAGTTCATGGGGGCACAGAAACTGTACCTAAGAAGAAAAAAAGTTGAATCATGTTTCATCTTATTCCAGATGGTTGTAAAATTGTTTTTAATCTTGAAAATAAAAATATTGTTTCAGATTTTTAAAATAAAATGCAATGGTATAATTTGGAGAAGCTCTCAAAACTTTTAATCAATATTCTTGAAAGACCAATAAAATGGAAGGTGGTTAAAATTTTGGCAAAAAGTCCTTTAAAACTTTGAAATGTGTAAAAATTATGTTAACATTTTTCATAACCATGATATTAATGTTTCTTTTTCTCAATAATTATCCACTAGGCTATCGATGAAATAAACAAACAAATTAAGTAGTCTTCGTTCACTTCTTCTATAAGTAGGGTTTTCAGACTAGTGAAATATTATTCATAAACCAATATGCTCAATATTTATATCAAATTAAAGGTCTTGATGAAAGAAATACAATGGTTTTTAAATCAAGAAAATCGGACAAGTAGTTTTTGAGGAATCCTGTTTTATTTAATCAAGTATACAGCATTCGATGAAGCCCGACTGTCCATACACTGTGTAAACCGTTGAATCAGCCTACACACACCGTGATACACACGCACAGCGTTCGTGCTTGTTTCCCTCATAAGAGCTTTTGAAAGGGTATAAAAAATACACTCTCCGCTCAAAACTAAACACAATTACGGCTCAAAACTTTCACATATGATAGAAAAGAGGTGTAAAATTCATTCAGACACCGCTCTTACCTTTCAACTTAAAGATTTCACCTCGAAAAAACGGTGTTTACGTTTTATCTCTTGGTAACTTTGGTTGTAGAGTAGTTATGGAGATCGAGCAAGCATGGGTATGTAAAGGAGCCCTTTGACTCAATAGGGAAACCCGTTTTCATGTCAATCACAATGTACTCGGGTGCGGAGACAGCTCCGAAGTGGATGCCCTCAGCAGAGCGCAGCAAATTTTACGGGCCGAATGCGCCCGATCTCGGAACACTTCGCGAAATGCTGGGCGGGACAAGAGTGGTTCATTCATAAAAACCTAGGCTTTCGCACGTACTTCCGATTGCTATTTTATGTACATTGTTGGATAGCTGAAACTAGTATAAGCTTTCCAATGAGCTATTACATGTAAGATTTCGACAGGTAAAAAAGAATTAAAATATTTTGATTTAAAATTTTGATGTTTTTTGTTGCGGGCGATGCGCTGTGCGGTGTGGAGGGCTTCGGTCAAGCACGTACGAACTGAAAACCCTACTATACTATAGTATAAGGAATGTGTCCATTTTGAGGATCAGTATTCTTTAAAAAATCATTGCAATTGCGAAGCATTCATCTTTTGGTTTCCACAGACAACAGCTCGTTGACGGCATCCATAGAACAATAAAATTACAGATGTTGAGGTCATGTAAATCGCTTACTAGGGCCTACATCATACATGTATTTGTAATTGTATCTAGTAAAATCAGTGGTTAGGCTAATAGTAGGGACCGCAAACGAACTACCGCGCATCGCTACTGCGCATGCCGCTGCCGAAAAAACGCGTGTACAAAAAATGGTACACCGCGGGTCGCATGGCTTCCGTTCGTTTAGCGCAAAGCAATGTGGGATATAATCACGTTCGTGGACGCCATTTTGTTTACCGATAATTTTTGAGGATACTGCCGAAAGAATGACGAAAATCTACCAATTTTTCACCAAATTCTAAGGAAATTGAAGGGTTATTAATTTTCAATGTCAAATTTGAAGTATAAGGGGGTTTTTGATTTCAAAAAGAAAGGCAGAAATGGAAAGATTGACGTCGAAATAGGGTAGAGACGATGTTTTCTAACCGGGGGAGACTAGCGCAAAAGAGCGCCGGCAATTTTTCAACATGGGTCAAGCTTTCAGAGGAGTAAGTTTAACTAATATAATTGGTAACTGTTTGTTGCAAGCCAGCACGTATCAGGGTTTTGGCTGTTCTCTATGTTGAACTTACCTTTACTCAACCGGTGATAATTAAAAAAAACTTTTTAATAAAATCTTTTGATGTTTTTCACACAAAATACATTTGAAATACACAAAATTTAATTAAACTACATTTCAGAAAAGTGGAAACTATAGTATTTACAATATAGCAGTTTCCTTTTGTTTACCAACTTGTTTACAATGGTAAACAATACCAAAATGACACCTCTTGAACCGAAAGCTCCATAGGAAAATTGAACCAAAATTTCCTGAAAACAAAAACAGTAAAAAGGGAATAACTTGATAACCGTAAGTCCGATTTTAATGATTCAAAAAGAATTTCATTTAGAACTATATTCTCTATCATAATATATCAAAAGATTCAGCATAAAAGGACATTTCAGAAATGGGTTGCGGTCCCTACTAATAGGCCAAGAGAATGAAAGTCATAGATTTGCGTCCGGGAAATTTCGAAAACACATGAGGCTTTTTTTCATTATTCATTATTCATTATTTCCATTGATCATTAATAACAGCGCAATCACAAGATGTTTCTTCTAATCTGTGTACGTGTGTGCATCATTGGGCCGCACACACAGGCATATATTACTAGGCTCAACAGCGAACGTGTTGTGCATGTGAAGGCGGTACAGTTGCAGGTGCGGATCGGACGGAGTTTACCATACAGTTTTAGCGTGATGCGACCTTTTTTGTGAACGACGTATGCGGGACTAAGACTGTAAGACTAAGACTAGGTAAAATCACAAAATTTTAGATTACATGTGATGGAGTTGAGAATAGTCTAGTTGGAAAGATCTCTTTGAATCGTTCATTTTGACACCATATTTGTGGGGATCGGTTTATGTGATGCCGAGTTACGTCAGGTCAAAGGTCAATATTTTTGTTATTGTTCATATAACAAATAAATTGTGACCCGTACACTAATTAGGCAATTAGCATGCATACAATTCAGTGTACAGGTGGATTTTAGGCATGTTAGAGGAAACTAATTAGTAACTTAAATATACACTATGTAAAAGTTCAACACATTAAAGATCAAACACTTGACCTTTCAAAAGGTCAATCATTAAAAGTCAAATGCTTGACCTTTTAACAGGTCAAAGGTTCACAATAAGGTCAAAGGTCACAATAAAATAGTGAAAATTTAAAAAAAAATTGCATTTATCAGAATACAAATTTGTAAACATCTGAAAAATTAGTTGGAATATTTTATGAATGCAATGATGTACATGTATACTTACCTAGCTGCTTGATATAATTCTGTATTTATAATAAGTGCCAACAAATACATGTAATTAAGTAAATAAATTTTAAACACCTCACACCAAAACATTGAAATCATGGCCTCCATGATGAAGTAAGTAATTATAATTTATCTACTTTGCTCTAAACTTTATTTAACTTATTTATTTACACAATACCTTTATTTAACTTTATTTATTTTTATTTGTTTTATAATTAGGCTACAACTTCATATTTGTATACATCCCATTCAGCTCATGTTTCTTTTGGATAATCCTTCAGGAGCTGAATGGTATTTTGTTTTGTTGTTTTATGTATTCCTTGTAATTTGGTAATCTGTGTATTTGCTGATGTATCCCCGCAATAAATAAAATAGAGAATGGCCTGGCCTACCCACAGTGCATTTGCTGTAGGCCTAATCCTTCAGGAGCTGAATGGTATTTTGTTTTGTTTTTGTTTTATGTATTCCTTGTAATTTGGTCATCTGTGTATTTGCTGATGTATCCCCGCAATAAATAAAATAGAGAATGGCCTGGCCTACCCACAGTGCATTTGCTGTAGGCCTAATCCTTCAGGAGCTGAATGGTATTTTGTTTTGTTTTTGTTTTATGTATTCCTTGTAATTTGGTCATCTGTGTATTTGCTGATGTATCCCCGCAATAAATAAAATAGAGAATGGCCTGGCCTACCCACAGTGCATTTGCTGTAGGCCTAATTCATATATTTTTACGATAAAACAAAGTCCTTGTCCAAAAACCTGTTATATCAGTATCATAATTTAGGGCCTTTTTCTTTCAATATTTTAATAAATAAAAATATGCATAACTTTAAAAAGATTAGCCAATGTTTATTTTTTTTAATCGGCTACCAGTTTATTCCTAATTCCCAAAGCCATACCAGTAACACATGAGTAACGGCGAGTGCTGCTGGGAACCAGCGCAGCCGGTTGTGCATCGCGGCCAATAATCACCGATCCCCGGGCGGTCAGGCCAATCCCCAAGGGCCCGATCCCCGTACATAAAACGTTTGCGCTGGAAGGCGCAATAATTAAAAAGTTTGTTTTAAAAAGTAATGTATCGGTTGAATTCCTATTTAATTACCATTTTGACAGCATTAACGAGCACAAAACCATTAATTTACAATGCTCCCATTCATTATCGTATAGAGAAGTGTATTTAATAGTGTATTTACCGCAAAGATTTTCACAAAACTCCTTCCAAATTACTGGACAATCGCGACATCATTCGATAGAGAAAATCGCCATCTTTGATTTAGATCCGGCTATCTTTATGAATGAACCGATTAACACTGACTAAAACCTATATCACTCCGCCCATACGTCACGCAATTTCATGATGTGCAGGTCAATAGGTCACAAAATCCCATTGACAAAAAACGATCACGTACGCACAGCGCCCTCTAACGGTTGTGACGCTCGCTACTAAGACTAGAGAACATGTGCTAATGATTATACTTTTATTTTTATAGCGCACATAGGCCTACTGGTGGAAATTTGGTAAAAACTTTGTTTTACTGATGTGGATGATTTGGAACTAGGCCTAAATTTGTTTGGTGGAAATACCTTTTTTGTGCAAATAATGATTTTTTTGGCAAATAATGAAAAATTTAGGCGGTAGCTTTCGGGACATGCGGGCGGTGGACGCAAATCTATGAGTATGACTTTCATTCTCATGGCCATAAACTTTTTCCACTTTCACAAGCATTAACTTTCCAGTAATAATAATAATAATAATGTATAGATTTATATAGCGCACGTATCCACCAACTAAGTGGCGCTCAAGGCGCATTATATTATTATCCCTGCTCATAAGGCTCATAAGGCTCATAAATCATTCCTGAAACCATCTCAGCTCCCTGGGGAGTATACAGCTCAATTGCTGCCATTTCTAGCGCATAGAGAGCAAACCATCTCTGCCTTCACAGGTACCCATTTAACCCCTGGGTGGAGAGAAGCAATTATGGTTAAGTGTCTTGCTCAAGGACACAGGTGTCACGGCTGGAACTCGAACCCACACTCTGCTGCTGGCAACACCAGAACTTGAGTTCAGTGCGCTAGACCGCTCGGCCACGACAATCCACTTTACGTGCATTATACAACACACGGGACCTACGGCTTTACGTCCCATCCGAAGGACGAAGCAATTATGGTTAAGTACCTTGCTCAAGGATACAAGTGTCACGACCGGGGCTCGAACCCACACCCTGCTGCTGGCAACACCAGAACTTGAGTTCGGTGCGCTAGACCGCTCGGCCACGACACTAGGCCTAAATCAACAATTTCACTATGAGTATGATTTATATTTTTGTAACAAGCACGACTTAACGTTAATGTTAGAACTTAGAATAGTTTATGCATGGAGGTATTCTATCTCCATGGTTTATGCAACCACTAAACCAGTCATGCGGCAGTAGGCTATGGCTACGCCACAGTCATGACAGTTTTGTAAGTTTTTCGAGAAATGCTAACTCCAGCTAAGGCAGCCCCTAGCCAAAAAAAAGGCAAAGGTAAGTGCGTCATTTCACGAGTGCGGCGAATTACGTACATGGACGATACATTAAAATATATTAAATAATTATAAATTAAGAAGTAAAATTCGTCTTACTCTTGATGGACAGACGGAAACTGCTCTTCTTAGATGAGACCGAGGTGTTCGGGCTTGTTTACAATCGTAGCTAGCTTGGCGCGCGATTTTTCCCCGCGAAGTGCGAATCACATTTACCGCCACACGACATGTTTTGGCTTTTGATTGGCCGGTCATCAGAAAGTTAAGTGATAACCCCTGACCGACGAGCTCGTTCATTAAATTAAATTTCATGTATCAGTAAAACTGAGTATAAATCTTGTATAAATTTATTTGTCACACTAAAATAATAAACGATTATATTTTCTTTCTTTAAAATTTGTTAATCGTAAAATGTATAATAAAATAATAATAAAGTAATAATACGAATTAATTTTTTTCTAATATCAAACGAGGTTGATATCGATAATATGCGACCTCAGAATGGGAAACCCGTTACCTGACCTCTTCTAAACTGTACACACACAGACAGGTATGATATTTTAACATCCACTACAAAAAATGGACATAAAAATAGAGTTTGTTAAATTCTACGCAAAATGATTCACAACGTAATAAAATGTATATAATAATCTTTTATATTGTTGATTTTTTTGCAGAACCATGTCTCAGAAAACGCCCCGGGAATCGGTTCAAGTCTTCGGGCGAAAGGTATTTCCAACGTTAACGTTAACGAGTATATAGCGCCCTCTTTTGACATTCAGATACAGTACAAGTGAATGTCGAATGTTGCAAATGCAACTTTGACTTCATGGACACATAAGCCCACACTCATTATTATAATATTAACACATCATTTTACTGTTATGAATAAACTTTTTCAACATTCTCGGAGCACGTTGGAATTCAGCCCCATGAATACACTGGACTCCCTCCCTATCCTTGAGTCTTGGCCACATTTTTTGTCTTTTCTTTTTTTTTCTTCTCAACTTTTGATCTGCTATTTATTCGTAATTAGGCCTAGGTAACCTTGCCCAAGCAGACACTTTTGGCATAAAATCCATTATTCTGGCATAGCCTATCTCACTTTCATGAAATTTAAAAAAAATTAAAATTAAAAAAAATAATAATAGCCTAATAAAATTTAAATTTCACCAAAATTACCAATTTCACAATAGTAAACTTTACACAGCGAAAAATGGCCTACATGAAATGGCACGGAGCGGCCGTGAGAGGGGGCCATGCAGCACCTCATTATATGATGTCATACGCATCACGGATACTCGCCATGTATGGCAATTTTCATGAATGAAATTGCCGCGCATGCGCATATACTTGCCATGAGTCACTCGCTGCATCTTTACTTCGATAGAGCTCGTGACGATCTTTCCAATGGTACCAAAATCTTACGATTTGGGCGTTTTCTTCAATTTTTTCTGGAATTTCTTTGATTTCAACTTTGAGGATCAACAACTTGCGGATTCGTTGCTGATATTGTGAGTTTCGCAAGTTATATTTTTGTTACCATTTTAGTATGAAACCGCGCCATCCTCCAAATGTGTTCGGGATGTATTAAATAATCATTGACGACATGTATTATATGTATGGGATGGATGGATTGAGTGCGCCGTGGGATTATGCATGGAATTGTCATGAGCTGGATGGGGATTTTGATGTGCCGTCTGTGCGTGCGTGGTGTGCATAGGTGTACTTGCCATGTTGACTTCCGCGGCACCGAAAATCACCGTGCGTGCGGCATGCGAGTTTGCATGCGCTTGCCAACGCGTGTCTGTGACGTCACAAGCTCAGGAGCCGACCAATCAGCACTGCGCTACGTTTCGTGGTGTTTCGCGGCGCACAGTGGCTATCCATGGTACATGTCTAATGGGGAATTTTTCGCTGTGCTTGATGCCAAAAGTGTCTGGATACGGAGGCAGTCCAGTGTATTGGCCCTAGAATGGGGCTAGACATTCCTGCGTTTAACATTACAATTGGCCCCATTCTGGGGCACTCCCTTCGTATCCTTGGCCCTAGCCCCACATGTACAAAAAAAAGGAGCTATCAGCTATTTTTGATCTAAAATTTTGTGATTAGGTAAGCTTGCCCAAGCAGACACTTTTGGTATAAAGTTCACTATTGTGAGATTGGTAATTTTGGTGAAATTTTAATTTTATTATTTTGGTTTTTGAAATTACAAAAATGTTTTTAAAATTTCATGAAAGTGAGCTCTCCCAGAATAATGGATTTAATGTCAAAAGTGTCTGCCTGGGCAAGGTTACCTAATCACAAAATTTTAGGTTGTAATAATTAGCAGATCAAAAGTTGAAAAAAAGAGAAAAATCGCTCCATTTTTGTACATGTGGCACTAGGGCCAAGGATACGGAGTGGGGTCCAGTGTATTGGCCCTAGAATGGGGCTACGTTACAGCCAGCTTATGTACCATGGCACAGTTTTGTGAAATTGTTAACAAAATCTTCCAACTTTGTGAACGTTTTAAACTTGTAAGTATTGGAGTGCCATGGTCGAGCGGTTTAGTGCATCGGATTTGTGTTCTGATGGCTGAGTCGTCAGAATGTGGGTTCGAATCCCAACCGCGACCAGGGTACTTGTGTCCTTGAGCAAGACATTTACCATAATTGCTTCTCTCCACCCAGGGGTAAATGGGTACCTGTGAGGGCAGAGTTGGTTATTGTGTTTGATTAGCCCATATGCGCTGAAATGGCAGCAATTGAGCTGAATACTCCCCAGGAATGATTGATGAGCAGGGGTAATAATGTAATGCGCCTTGAGCACCAGTTTGGTGGATACGTGCGCTATATAAGTCCACATTATTATTATTATTGTTTTCTATTTATGTACAGAGAAGTGGGAGATTCTCTTTGAAATTTCTGGAAACTTGACTACCGCCTATGGCAATAAATACTCTCACAGCGCTCGAACACCGGGTTGCAGACGGCAACGAGTGTTCGAATCAAACAATTTTGCCCCATCAAAAACATATTATAGTATATTGACCCTAACCCCCTGTAGGTATTCTCGCCAGGAACCTTCCTTAACCCTAACCCCCTATAGGTATTCTGGCTAGGAACCTTCCTGAATCCTCCAAAATCCATCAGTGCACTTTTGGAAACTTGCCCCTTATCTTCAAAATGCATCATGCATTTTCGTTGGTCTTTCATGTTCAGTACTTACATGTATGGCCTGTACTTCTTGCCAGATAGTAATTTTGTCCCATTTGAAGAGGTGAAAGTACCAGTTTCCAGCAGTGCTGGATTTTTCCAAAAAAGTGCCCCTTAGAGGATTTTGATGGATTTGGGGTGCTTAGGGTTAATAGTTGTGAATTTTGAAGAAAAAAATTGTGCCAAAGTAGTCAAACAGTTTCCTTCAAAAAATGAGCACAACACATTGTGAACTTACTGTTAAAATATCATGTTCAGCAAATTTTCTAACTTGTTAATGTAAGATATACATGTACCAAGAAATCTTCTTTCCAGGAAATTTCCAGGCTTTCAAACATGCATGAATATGATCTACAAGTATCGGCCATTAACCACAGTTGTTCACTTTCAAAAAGTATGACTTCCTGATGATATTTACTCAAAAGATTGCGGCCTCTTTGTCATGCTTTTGGAATCGGGTAGAATGTCGTATCCGACCGCCACTTTTTCTCATTCAATATAACCAATAATGTAATCTTACCTACCCAGTAAGGTGGAGAACATATGTATGGAAGGTAGAATGTCGTATCCGACCGCCACTTTTCTCATTCAATATAACCAATAATGTAATCTTACCTACCCAGTAAGGTGGAGAACATATGGATGATGATGGACATATACTTCAAATTATTCCAGGATATTTAATTCATGAAAAAATTAAGCATTTTTGGTATACGATGACTTACTCAGTCATGTCGGTCTGATCTTGTCAACTCCCCCGTTAGTGACCAACACAGTCATTGTACATGCACAGTGGCAACTATAATAGGATTTTTCTATTTTCTGAAGGGTATAATTAATATTAGAAGGGAAATAAAGTCCGAAAACCATCATAAAAGTGGATTTTAAAGCTAGTTTTCGCTTTCTGTACCCCCAATAATCGATAGAATCATTATTTAACTGGTTAGTGGTTGCAAAAATATTCCCCAAAATCCCTTAAAAAGTGGCGGTCGAATACGACATTCTTTCCTTGGAATCTATCAGCAAAATTAAACCTTCATTGATTTCTTGATTTGTTATTATTTTGTTTGATAACAGAAAACTGCCACAGCAGTCGCCCACTGCAAGCGGGGTAAGGGTGTCCTCCGAGTGAATGGCAAACCACTAGAGATGATCGAGCCAAGGGTACTCAAGTATAAGGTAAGCCCTCCCAAATCATTGATAACCTATAACCTAGCCCTCAAGCCCCCCCTCCTTGAAGCCTCATTTCCCCCCCCCCCCCCCAGGTACATGCAATATGTTGAATAAAATGATGCATTTTTCCACCATTTCCCTTCCCATTTTTTCCTGTTAACCCTCCTGCACTTTAGTAGGAAGTTGCTTTAGAGGTCAAAACCAGTCAACTGCCTGTTTTGACTGTTGACCCAAATGTGCACACAGGGGGCATTTTTGACTGGTTTTTACTGTCATTTTGACCACCCTGAACAATACCAGACAATGCTTTTACCAGTCAAAAACAGTCGTCTCATTTTGACCTGTAAATGTACTTACTACACGTAAGATTTGACAGTGTGCGACTTTTAATTGCACTAGAAGTGACAAGTATATCAACATTTTGACTGATTTTGACCCCTGCAGTCATAGGAGGGTTAAAGAAAACATTGTTTCTATGTTATCTCACGATGGTCGCTGGACCCTTGATTATGTAAAATTTTACCTGAAAATGGTGATATTTTCCACTTGTTTTTGCTTCAGTGGCTAATGTTCATGAACACATGCACGTACAGGCAAAATTTTTAAGCCATTTACAGGAAAATTGGAACCGAAAAATGGAACTGGGTAATAACAGTTTCGGTCGGGTATCTGGATACCCGGCATATCCTTAGTACAGATTTAAGCAAAACTGTGCTTAATAAATAGAGAATTAGATGTTGCAAACTATGTACCAACCTAAAGGACCTGTAGTATATATGCAAAAAAAAATGTTATTGGCCTTGCGTTTCGAACCTACTAGGTTTGAAACGTAACACCAATAACATTTTTTGGCAAAACTGTGCTTAACCCCTTGCGTGTGGTATTATTTTTACCGAGTGAAGGTGGTTGCGGCTAACCAAGTGGGGCCGGGGAGCGCCGGGTCGAACCCGGCTGTGGACATGTGAACAACTCCGCTGTTCAGCCAAGCGTATAGACCAAACAATAAGAGGGCAAGCTAAACCGGGCATACCCTATTCATCGCACGTGAAGTCTCCACATAGCGTAATTGAAATGGCTGTGTTCAGAAAGCTCATGTAAAGGCTGTATTCAGAATGCTCTCGAAAGCCCAATCTATTATATAACAATCTATTATATAACAAGTAAGACTAATTGCGGTGACACCATGTGGTACCTCCAGTTCTTTTCAGAACTAATTACTACTCAATTGAGATTCCACATGGTGTCACCGCAATTAGTCTTACTTGTCATCCTCACCATGCAAAGCTACAAGTTTTACCTATTATATAACACTCACATTCAAGAACAATGTGGTTCACCAAACTATCAGCCTTCTTGAAGATTTCTATTCAAGGCGAATTCTCAGCAAATGCAGCTGGAAAATCAATTAATTCACCGGCCGCGACTATAGCCGTCAACCGTACGCAAGGGGTTAACATGCTTGTGCTCCAAGCATATCAAGATATGTACCCAGTCAGTTTCCCTTGCGGTTTATTTTGTAGATTCAGGCCGTGATCTTAACGGCGGCCTTTGCGGCCATTGCAGTGGTGCCCCTCCGAGTTGGCCGTAATGCCCCTCCGAGTTGGCCGTAATACCCCTCCGAGTTGGCCGTAATACCCCTCCGAGTTGGCCGTAATACCCCTTTGGTTGGCCTTGAAATTTTGATTCAACCAAGGCCAAAGTGGCCGTGCCCTCTCAGTCCTTAAGGTCAAGGCCTGTAGATTTGTTATGTAACTTTTTATTGTGTTTTTATTTCATATACATGTTTTTTGTTTTTTTTAAATGTTTTCTTCTCTGCAGCTGATGGAGCCAGTACTTCTCCTGGGCAAGGAACGTTTCCAGGGCGTTGACATACGAGTCCGAGTCAAAGGTGGTGGTCGTATCGCACAGATCTACGCCATCAGACAGGCCATCTCAAAATCACTCGTGTCCTACTACCAGAAGTGTGAGTCCCATCTTTGAAAATTTTCAAGACATGAAAAAGTCTGATCCGTTCTTGCCAATTAGCCATGTTGGGGGGGGGGGGGGGGTTAAGTTTTCTGAAAGATGAATTTATTAAAGGGGCAATATCGTCACGATCAACAGGGCATGGAATCGGAATGTTAGTTTTTAGATTAACACAGTGAACTGCCATAATAGCCCGCATGATACGGTCATATTAATTACCATTGCTGCTGCATTAACCCTCCTATGCCCAGGCTGAAATTTGGCCCAGTAAGCACCGCACCCACAGACAGTCACTTGAGTATTTTTGGTTGCATTGCCAATTGTTCACACATGTGTGTTTTTGTGCTGAAGTTAGTGGCAAAGTCAAACACACTTGTGTATGTCCTACATAAGTTATATGCAGAGTCACACAGAGCTGTGTATGTACTTACCAGCAGACTCATATACAGTTGAGTGGTTTTGGTTTGACCTCCTACCATAACCACATGTCCTTGCATTTATTTGAGTGCACTGCACTGCACAAAGTCAATGGGTTGGGAGTTAAATACAAATTTTGAGTGTCTTTGATTGTTAAACCTATAGGAGGGTTAATGAACAGTAGCTTATTTGAAGGGACACTCGTCACGATCAGAGCAGACTTTCAACAGGGCATGGAATCGGTGTCCTAGTTTCAAATGAACACAGTGACTGAAAGTTACTGACTCATTTATGCAGCGGCAACGGTGACCTCATCATGTGGGCTGTTATTTTCAGTCATTGAGTTAATCCAAGCCTCGAAATTAAATTTTTTTGGTCACATACCCAGCACTTACCCATTTCCAAAAGTCGCTTACCCGATTTCAGTGTCTGGCCATGTTGTTATGGGACATGACATAAAAACATGGATAGATCCACTTCTTAAAATCACTTACTACCTGAAAAATCCACTTACCCTCTGGTAAGTGGCTAGGGTAAGTAGGAATTTTGAGGCTTGAGTTAATCTAAAATCCTGGCCAAATCTCGCTAGGCCCCCCGGACAATGTTGGCTCTCATTGCGCAGTCTGTGCTCCAGCTGGATATAACAACATTGGTCGGGGGAGTGTATGTTTATTGTCATGTGTCCCAACTATTTTGGCCGGGATTATAGCACTCTGATTCCATACCTGTGACGATATTGTCCCTTTAACAGGGGTCGAAATTAAATGGATTTTCATGGTAGCCAGCAGGGCTAGTAACACAAAAAAAATTTAGTAGCCCTGATTAGATTTCAGTAGCCCAAAAAAAGAGCTTTATATCTGTAATTCTTTATTCTTTGTTTAGGCCTATACATTGATTTCATGTATTGTAGGCCCTATCACCGTGAGAGTATTAAGTATAGATTAAATGTACAAAAAATATGAAAAACTAAGGAAAAAACACATCTGTTCTTATCCTCGGAATTATATGCAAATTTTACGCACCACTTGCAATACATCAGTCACATTGTTTTTATCATCGTAGTTCTTATTGTTCATAGGATCGACTTGTTTCCTTGTCATCCCCGGCCACTTTTTGTTTTTTCGCGGGAGGTTTCACTCCTTGCAAAAAGCACCACATGCATCTGTACTGTTGATATTAGTTAGCGAGCGAAACCGGCCGGCCCCAAACTTTCAATCAATCACTAATCAGGTAAACCGATTCAGTATAGTAGTATAGTGAGCAGATAATTATAACGCGGCATGTTCTTCATCAGCACTGTGCCTAGCCTTTAGTCAAGGCGCGCGTGGCACCCCGGATACTGGCGTACAGACGACACAAAAGACCACCACAGCGCGCCTTGACTAAAGGCTACACTGTGCCTAGTTCTCACCACAGCAATCTGATTAACTGCTGAACGAGTGCAGGAACCAGTTCGGTATACGAAGCTGGGTGTGTCATTAGATATAGACACCGTGAAATTGTACACGTGCACAAGATCGAATATTCCGCTGCGCACCCTCTACAGTAGGGAAGCAAATTTTTAGGTGAGCAGTATTTTATGTGACACCGTCACAGTGCAGTGCATGCCGCACCGTGCAGGACCGCTGTACGATCAAAGGAATCCATGGCCGATATAATGCATCTCTAGCATGTTTTGATGCAACGGCGAGATGACAACAAATTTTTCACTACTGATTACAAAGTAAAGAGCCGAACCTTATTGTCAGACAGTTCATTATTATTTGTGATGCTGCATTTTTACTTTATTTTTCCACTAGCCCGCCGGGATATCAAACTGGAAAAAATAGTAGCCCAGCTGTAAATCCACTAGTCCCGGGCTAGCGGGCTACCGGCAATTTCGACCCCTGCTTTAACCAGTTCGCGTCGGGAATAAAAAAGTTTTTCTGGGCCCCTGTGCAGGTTTCTTTTTCCCACACAAACACGTTAACCCTAACTCCCTAGACAACAAAGCCAGTTGGAGGATTTTGAAGGATTTTTATTGTTTTAGTACAATGCCTAGGGAGTTAGGGTTAATGGAAGCTTCCACAGCGCGTGGCCACGTCTACCGAGCATGCATACAAATATTCCCGAGTTTCCTATGGCGTGTTTAGGCGTGGTTAAGCGCAGGAAGAATTGAATCCTCGAGGGAAACATTTGCAAAGTAAATTTTGTCTCTTGTTTGCAGACGTCGACGAAGCCTCCAAGAAGGAGATCAAGGATATTCTCATCCAGTACGACAGATCACTGCTCGTTGCCGATCCTCGCCGATGCGAGCCCAAGAAGTTTGGTGGACCAGGACCCCGTGCCCGTTACCAGAAATCCTACCGTTAAAAACATCTCAATGGCGAGGGGAATAAGATCCGGGATTTGTTGGAACACAACACGAGATCTGTATGATTTATACCTTTTTCCCAAGGAAGTCATTGGTGCAACTGCAGACCACTGTGTTGAAAAGGACGTTCATGCTTGATGATTGTGTTCCCTTAACTCTTGAAACTTGTTCTCCTAGGATATTCTAAGATTCCCAAAAAACACCTTCTGTAAGTACATGCTGCACCCATTAAGAACTCCAGCTTGTAGTAAATACACTCACTGTAATAACGATTTCTCAGGCCTGAGAAAGTTGTGTGTAAGGCAACAAATGTTTATGCTAGGATAAAAATAAAACAGAACAGAAAGAATATAATTTGCTTATTCCTCTCATTTTGTTTGCGTTCTGAATCCAAAAATCTTATTTGATTTTTCTATAAATTCCAAACAAAGGCTCTTAAACGAAAACGGAACTTGTTTTTATCTTTTATTTCAAAAACATCTTTCTTTGTTAAAAATCTGACAAGCCAAAACAGTGTGTCCCTTATGCTTTGAATATTTAGAGTCTATCTTGTGTATCGGTTCAAAGTTGCTTGCTTCCCTGACCATCAAGTCGAAATAAGAACACTTCCAGATTAGTGCTGGGACGGTTAACCAACCGAAACTGCACTAACCGTTTAGAAATTTGCGGGCTAAACGAAACCAATTAAAACAAATTAAAATTAAAAATTTCAAAGAATTTGCCGTCCATTTTCTTGTTATATACAGAAGAGTATATATATATTTTTTTGCCGCATTGGTTATTAAACAATCAATGCGGGAAGTTAATTGATGCTTTTTGATTGAAAATGTACACACTGTACCATGTGTCGACTTTCAGTTAAACGGTTAGCGAACTAACTGGAAACTCACAACACTTGAGTAATTTCAATGTGTCTGGAGAAAACAAGAGTAACATGGAATTTTTTATATCATTAAGTCTAAAATTCAGTAGGGAAATTTTGTTAACTAAATTAATGACAAAGGTTTCAATCGGAAGTCGATTGCCTACATAAAGGGTACTAGTCCACGGCATAGTACTCCAAGAACAATGGATTTGGCCCACAAACCGACAGCTTATGGCCCTCGGAGCAGACTCTCAACAGGGTGTAGAATCGGTCCTAGAGTTTAACCAGTTCGCGTCGGAGGCCGTGTATACACGCAATTCTTTTTTGGACAGCGGATCGGAGAGCGTCTAAACACGCCACAGGATTCTCGGGAATATTTGTATAGATTCCCGGTCGACGTGGCAACGAGCCATAAGCATACGGTGGAAGATGCGGTCTCCCCGGTCACGCTCTGGTGAGCACCATTGGTCGTGTTTGTGCGGTAAAAATAAACCCGCCGCGGGGTTCGGAAAAACTTTTTTATTTCCAGTGCGAACTGGTTAAGAACACAGTGACTGAAAATTACTGGTTCACTTACGCAGCACGACGGTATTATGACCTTATCATGTAGGGTTTTTTTTTTTTTAAGTCACCAAGTTTATCTAAAACTAGCACTCCGATTTCATGTGCTGTTGATTGTGACGATATTGTCCCTAGGAACTAGCTTCTCGTGTCAAGCGCCTAATCCCATGATACCCCACGGCAGCAAAACCCGTAACCAAGCTTGTTGCACGTGCGTGCATTTGGAGTACAATGCCGTGGTGTGGACGTGGATTACAGCAGGCTAGCACACTTGATGTGGATAATAATAATATTGTTTTCTTAAGAATACCAACAGTAAACCTTCAGTGATAACACGAATATCACGATACCTGTTTTTATTCGATTACGATATCAAGAACCTTTTTGAGTTGTCGAGATTATCAGGGATGAAAATAATCGATATCACCCAAGCTTAACCAAGGCCAAAACAAAAAGTTTCCGGTATTCGGTGTGGTGACCCCCTTTTTTTTTTGGTAATCTTTTTTTTTTTTGCCAACAGGGAAATATGTGATACATGTATACGCGGGGACCAAATTTTCCATGGTCAAGCGGTTTAGTGCATCGGATTTGTGTTGTAGTGGCTGAGTCGTCAGAATGTTGGTTCGAATCCTGTCCGTGGTACTTGTGTCCTTGAGCAAGACTTTTTACCATAATTGCTTCTCTCCACCCAGGAGTAAATGGGTACCTGTGAGGGCAGAGTTGGTTGTTGTTTGATTAGCCCATATGCGCCGAAATGGCAGCAATATACTCCCCAGGGAGCTGAGATGGTTTCAAGAATGATTTATGAGCCTGATGAGCAGGGGTAATAATGTACAACGCTCTGATACCTTGTTTAAGAGCGCTTTAAAATGCCCGACATTATAAGAGAGGCAAACGTTCACACCCCTATGTGGAAAAAGTAATTTAAAACACAGCACGGCAGAATTCAAATCAATACAGCAGTTTTAGCTGCAATTGGACATCGTTTCATAGAGACCAGAAACCGGAGACTTTCATTTTTTGGCCCAGTAGTATTGAGTGGCTTTTTGGAATCAGTCTGTGTTTACTTGGCTAGATTTGTTTGTTCAATGTCTCATTTTCGGTGACCAAACAAAATCTTGCATCCAAATGTTTTTTTATAGGTAAAATCAGCTCGAGCAGAAACGGAAGAATAACGAAACCAAAGACTTTCTTACAAAATGACAAAGACGACTACATTATATAATCTCCAAATTTTCAACATAAACATTGCGGTAAAGTGTACATGAAAACATGGGATTAGCAAACATGAATATATAAATATTCATGTCCATAAATTATTATTTATATTCATGAGGTGTTTTTATTTTTACATATTCATGAGGATAATTTCAAACAACAAATATTTAGAAAAGCTTTCAATGGATAGTTGAACAATTGCTAAAATCAGTTTAAATAATTATAAACATAGATATCAGCAGTTTAAAATGAAACATGCACCAAGATATCTGAAAGCGAGGGAATTTCAATTCAAGTTCTTTTGAAGAATTGAAAGGAATCACATTTCAATAATAGTCATGGAGGAGGGCCAAAGTCTTGGTACAGCCAGACCACCTGGCCTCTTAATCTGTCTTTTGTGAGTCCTAATCCTGTAACAATACAGTACCTGCCAATCAAACATAACCTGGGCTTCTGGAGGGCCTAGCCCAGCCAAGTAGAGCTCATTATACTGGCCGCAGTTGTGAACAAAAGACAGTTGAGGTGTCAGTCAAGTCTGTGTTAACAATAAGAGCTATTTGAGATCTATTCATTAGTAACAGGGGTCTTTTGTATTCAGCTAGGGGATTGCGAAGCCTGGGCCTGGCCAGGCCAGGCTTCTCACAGGCTTGGCTGTAACAATGACTTTGGCCCTCCTCTCTAATAAAAAACAAAGGTCATTTGCAGGGAGGTAAGTATTTTACTATCAAGGTCTCATGGATTTCTTTGCCAAAACATTGGGTAATTTTTCCGCACATTTTGAGTACAATACCGTGGACTGGGTTATAACAGACTGGCACACTTCCTATGTGAAGATAATGGTTCATAGCAGGGTTACGCCCACAGTGGTCGGCGCCTGAAACCCCCGACCACCACTGGCAAAGATTTAGTTTTTTCTAACCACTGCTCATTTTCCAACTTGCCTATTTCCTTTCACAGATTATCAATGAAAGATGATGGATATTGTCTTCACCAGTCAAAATTGAAGCATTTCTATACTGGACTGTCCAAAAATAATGGCCCCATTCTGTGTTACGGGATTCCAATACTGAGACTTTTCTTGTTTTTTTTGTCTGACACTAAAACATTCCTGGGATGAACCCTGTCACAGGATTGGTAATTCAAATACAATTGTGTTTGAATTGTAACATGACACTTGGTGTAAATCTTCCCCGAGGTGCTTTCATTTTCAGTTGACCCTCTTTCCTTCTAATTTCAGTATTTTTGTTTACAAATCTCCCTTTATAAATTGGTGAAATTCTTGCGTCGGGAGATAAACAATTGATTTAATTTTGCCCCACACCGACGTGTGTATAGCACTGCATGCTCAGTGCCTTCCGAGTGTCTGCGAAAAATCTACACGGGCGACTCGGGCCTGGTGGGCAGGAGGTCGTGGGTTCGAATCCTGCCCGAAATCTCCCTTTGCCCCTTTGAATTTTCTTGAAAGAAAAGAAGTAGCCACAAAGGAAAGAAAAAAGTAGCCTGTATTTTGTCCAAACCTCTAGTTTCTTGTTTGTGGGGGATGTGGAGAGTCTGTAATTCCTCCAAGATTAAACATCCAGGAGGTTCAGGGAGGCTTTGTCCTCTAGACCAAAGGGAGACCCAGGCCCGCTACACACAGGAGGTTCAGGGGGCTTTGTCATCTAGACCAAAGGGAGACCCAGACCCAGGCCCGCTACCCACATGAGGTTCAGGGGGGGGCTTTGTCCTCTAGACCAAAGGGAGACCCAGGCCAGCTACCCATTTTTCAGGGTTTTTGTTTACTTTTGTCAAATCACACCCCTGCTCAATACGAATGAGTTCAACAAACCTGAATGCATTTTCATTATTTTTTTTGTTAGTTGAGGACACAACGTAAAAACCTGAAACTTTCACAGTTTGGTTGCTATAAAGTGTACATCTCGATTCAATGAGAGTATAAGCATATTCATAGAACAACCAATGCTAAACTTTCCCTTAGCCTTGGGCCAAAAAAACAGTCTCCGATTTCTGGACTCCTCGTGCATCTCCTCAGACCTACGTGTCGGCATTTTTAATTTTCTTTTTTTTTCTTGCTATGAACGATGTCCAATTGCAGCCAAAATTGCTGGATCGATTGGAAATCTGCCGCTCTGTATTTTTAAACAACATTTTTTTCCCGATTTGTGAGGCCTCTCTTAGCCATCATACTTTGTGTATGGGAAATTTGATCTGGTTCCAATAACCATGTATACATGTATCACGTATTTCACTGGTTGGCAAACAAATAAAAAAAGTCACTGCACCAATTTTTAAGCCGACCTATGACCAGAAACCGGAGACTTTTTTTTGTTTGGCCTTAAGTACAGGGTAGATGATGTGGGCTTGGGAAAGAACAACTGATGTGATGAAGCAGAGCACCACAACAAAGTGGAAATAATGACCAAGTAATTAATATTACAAACGTCTTTAATCCCCGCTTCCCTAGTTGTTCCACAGCCACTCATCAAACCTTAGAGGTGAAAGTTTTACCTCAACATGAGTGAAGTCTTTTAAGATAACTTGAAGAAATGTAAAAAAAAAATTTTACGTCAACAGTTGTATTAATACTATTTTCATACTTCTGATTTTCAAAACCGTTTTTTTTTTTTTTTTGTCCAAATAACTCAAAATCGAGGGCTTAAAATCAGAACTGGGTATGCGGCTGCTTTTGCCTAAAAATGTGTTATGGGGAGTTTCTGATTTTTCAGAAAGATTCAAACTTTTAAACTCCTGTTTTTCAAAATGCCGAATTTGGACATAACTAGTTCTGGTTTTAAGCCCTCGTAGTAGTCTGTTCAATATCTTAAACCGATAACTGCACTTAAATAGACATACATGTACAAAACAAACAGTCTCAATGCATTTGTTTAAAAAAAAAAATCGGGGGAAAACAATTTTCCAAAAAAAAATAAAAAAATTGCAGGTAAAAAAAAACTCATACGCAATGTAAATACATATACAATCTTAGGCCGATCTGAATGAAAACCTGCAATTAACCCTCCTACAATCGGTGCAATTTTTGAAACAACCCATTCAGTCCACTCCAAGCCATTAGCTGTAGCCAGTGGCCTCCTATGGTTACCCTTCTGTGCACTGTCACACCACTGAGATTGCAGGGTAAGGTGGTCTCCCATTGTTACATTACAGACCATTCTAATATGTTCAAACATTTACAGTGTCCTTGGGTGGCACACAGTTGATTTTGTAAGATTACTTGGAAAGGACAGCAGGCTTGTACATGTATGTACTGAAGGTTGCTCAAGAGCAGAATTTTGTGGATCGGAGTGGCCTCCATGTGTAGGAGGGTTAATTCAGTGCAATACAAAGACTTGACATGTCAACCCTTGCAAAGGCATTCATTTTCGTCTGTTTCCCTGACTTGCAAGATCTCAAATCACCATGACCAACAAAATAAAAAAATTAAAAAAACACCATTTGAAACGGCACCAGTCTACTTTGCACAAGATATTCGTTTTCCTTCCCATAGGCCCATGTGATAATAAATAAAGATGGCTGCTAAATTGATAAAGCTCTAGTGTTGCCGATATTACAAGTCTTGTTCTCACAGGTGCATCAAGGAGTCTGCCGAGATGAACACTTCCCACAACAAGCCTGTTAGGAGTACACTAAACCTTCCTGAGCCACAAACGGTCAACTTATGTAGCAGTCAACGTAACATAAATACACGTGTGATGCTTTGCTTTGGGGCATGGGTCGTACTATTCACAGGGCAGGTTAAGCAAAACAACCCAAAGAACTAAAACTAATTTCACGAAAAAAAAAAGATCTTACTTAATCACATAAAAGGCCATCATTTCAGATAAGGCTGTGCCAGGTATCCGGGTACCCGACCAAAACTGTCATTACCCGGTTCCATTTTTCGGTTCCAATTACCCGTAAAAGACTTTTTTTAAATTCCGACTGAACATTTACGCCACACAAATGGAAGTCTCGAGATGACTCAGATAAAGGCGTCTAATGGCTTTAGAAGTAACATTTGCTGACAGCCTTTCACAGACTTGCCGGCTTTTGTTTGATGTGTCTAGTTTGTTTTGAGTTGACTGCCGTCGTGCCAGTATCAAGAGTTGGTATTTGTGCCTATTGTTCTCAGTTATGAGATTAGTGTGAGTGTGGGACACATGAATTCTTTTTGTATGTGTGTACGAGTATCCGAAGATTTCCACTTTCGGGTATCCAGTTCCCGAAATAACCGAAAACACACAACCTTAATTTCAGAAATTCGGGATAAACAAAATCACGAACAACCACTTGCCTCGTTTAAAGGATCCAAGAGTTTTGAGTAAAAACTGAGACATTTTTGAGCGGTATTACAGCAATGCAATGTAAAAAAAAAAAAAAAATGTTTTGCCAAGGCGAGGCCATCTTAATTTCTGTCCGTGCAATTCCACCTGACCAAACCGAGGCTGGTAGGAAAATAGACTGGTGCCGGCCTTCTTATCCATACCAATGATATTAACCCTAACTACCCCCATATCCTGCAAAATCCTCCAAGGGGCACTTTTTTGGGGAAAAATTCAGCACCGTTGGAAAATGGTACTTTCACCTTTTCAAATGGGACAAAAGTACTACCTGGCAAGAAGTACAGGCCATAAGTGCTGAATATGAAAGATCAATGAAAATGCATGATGCATTTTGAAGATTAAGGGCATGTTTCCAAAAGCGCACTGATGGATTCTGGAGGACTCAGGAAGGTTCCTAGCCGGAATACCTAGGGGGTTACGGGTCAATAAAACAGTCTTGTATATTTAGAATAATGACATGATTTCCCTCCTAAAATGGTTTAGATAACGACCTTTGACCTGATCATTTCAAATGTGCATTTAATATTTCCCTTTCGTGGGAAAAAAAATAATAAAAAATAAAAAAATTCTTTGGGTTATTCTCTAGGGGGGAGGGGGTGCTCACCCTATACAGAAAAAAAAGACTCGGACACACATACACATAGATGATTAGCAGATGACACCATCATACTTTGAGACACCGTTCAAAGTATTGGCTACCGACGTACCCTCCCCGCATCGACTTGAAGACGTTCTGTTCGAAAAGCCGTCTGTTGGTCCGAAGCACCTCTGCGGCTTCTTTGTTAAGTGGGTCGTCGGGGTTGGGCTCCTGGAAGGGTGTTATAATAATAATAATATAAAAAAAATCGAGTAAGCTTCAAGACTTTTCTGTAGACGCTTTTTGCCCACTTTCCTCGTGATTTCAGCCTCTGCATTGAGCTGACTTTCAATGATGTAAAACGTGTAGCTTTGCGTGGTGAAGAGGATAAGTAAAGACTAAGTGCGGTGACCCCATGTGAAACTCTCAACTGAGTAGTAATTAGTTCTGAAAAGAACTGGAGGTTACGACTCTACGTTTCGATCGGTATGCTCTGATTCTCCTGAAGACGATCAGAGCACACTGATCGAAACATTGAGTTGTAACCTCCAGTTCTTTTCAGAACTAATTACTAATAATGTATATTTAGATTCAAAGAGAGTAAGCATACTCCTAGAAACAGTTTTGCCAACATTACCAATATTGTACCTTCCCTTAAATTTACATCTTGATTCAGAGAGAGTAAGCATACTCCTAGAAGCAGTTTTTTTAACATTACCAATGTTGTAGGGGTGTAGGGGTAGTCTGTATGGACAGTACATTTGGTCATGGGCAGCCGCCCCATGTATAAGTAGACAACTAGTTGCGCCCTCGTATAATTTAGAAACTTATGGACGCAGAGCTTTTTCGTGCGCAGCCCCTTTACTGTGGAACTCGCTTCCACAGGAAGTAAGACTTTCCACTTCACTAGGTAATTTTAAAAAACAGCTTAAGACACACCTTTTTAGAAATGCCTTTAATTTGTAATTTTAGAATGTAATTTTAAAATGTATTTCTTTTGAGTACTATCATAATAATTATCTATCATTGTAACTATTATTATTGTCTCCTTTTATAGATAGCTCGCATTTGTAATTTGTCACTTATATGTAAGACAATTTTTTTAAGTCTAAAATGTAAAGCGCTATTGGGCATCACTTTACTAGGTAATTTTAAAAAACAGCTTAAGACACCTTTTTAGAAATGTTTTTAATTTGTAATCTCAAAGTGCAATTTTAAAATGTATTTCATTAGAGTATTATTATAATAATTATCTATCATTGTAACTATTATTATTGTCTCCTTTATAGATAGCTCGCATTTGTAATTTGTCATTTATTGTAAGACAATCATTCTTTTTAGTCTAAAATGTAAAGCGCTATTGGGCATATTTGGAAATAGCGCTATATAAGTAATTAAATATTATATTATTATTAAGTATATGGGGGCCCCAACCTCTGGTTCCAACAGAACATCCTAGCTCATGTATGGCTCCACGGAACTGCTTGTGTACGGCAGTGGCCACACCCTGGTCCCTGACCTCGGCTGGTCGGCGAAACTACCTGAGTGAACCTGTACGGTGGATACCTGCAGGTGAGGGACCTCTCCCCTCTAGTACACAAAGTCTTTTCGGTGGAATAGGTGGGCTCAGTCGATAGGCTAAATTACCCGGTTATGAAGGCGTATGTTGACTACTTTGTGGTTGTGGTATTCTCCGAGAGTGGTTTGGGGAGTATATATATATATATATCTCTTTCCCGCTGCCTTGCGGTTTGAGGCATTACCGTAATTTCCTGCGTATAAGACGCGGCTTATCTGACTTTCAAAGGTACGAAAACATCACTGCGTCTTATCTAACGGTGCGCCTTATCTGGTGTCGCTTGAGATCAAAGTGATGATTACCACTTGTGTAACTTTCGGTGGACCTCAACCTAACAAAGCGGCCGTGTTTTCCAATGAAGGTCGTTAGCGCAAGATTTTCATGCATTCATTCACCTTTACGGCCGTGCTGTGGTTTCCGACAATGCCCATAACAACCTTTGTTGGCG
Source organism: Zoroaster sp. YZ-2022 (assembly GCA_029582265.1). Taxonomy (NCBI): domain Eukaryota; kingdom Metazoa; phylum Echinodermata; class Asteroidea; order Forcipulatida; family Zoroasteridae; genus Zoroaster; species Zoroaster sp. YZ-2022. The sequence continues at coordinate 24,697,660 of CM055823.1, forward strand.
CACGGAAAAAAAATAAGCCATCGGGCAGTGTGTGGCCAGTCTTTCCCGGCACCTGATTGGACCGCACTGGAATTATGATGTCATCATCGTCCACGTGTCCCTGTAGGTCATGACCAAGCTCGTCCCCATGGGTCTTGAATCCACATTCGAGACCTTCAGGTAAACGTTGGGAACAAGGTTTGTTGGGAAAGTTGCATATTAAGGGGGAATCCCGGGCTGAGCAATGGAGAGAAGCACGTGCACGTACGTATTGCATGCTTATTGGACAATTTATGGTTGCCACTTTTTATGAATGAAATGAGCGGGATGCGACTCGGCGGGATCACGTCGCGAAAATGGCTTGTTTATGCAAGCATGGAGGTAAGCAAATAATTTAACGTGTATACCAATAACATCGTTTCCGATGCATTGCACATGACACGATAATTATACGAATTTGTGTTTGTTGATGGCTATAGTTCATTTGAAACAAACTATATTGAGAATTATACTTCTGAAACCAATCCGATCTCTAGCCCCACGCACGTTAGCTAACCGATTAAAAAATCAATACAATTGGATCGACAGGGCTACATTTTTCTGGGAACATTTTCTGCTAAACACTAAACTCGGCCTTCGTCCAATTGAATAGTTTTTATTGTGGCACACAGACCATCAGTTCAGGGAGTGGCGCAACACAATGACCCCTTTGTGGCGATGTACCGACAATGAGTGGCACCCAGCTGGCCTCTGTGTCAGCGGTCATGGTGCGCCTTATACGGCGGTGCGCCTTGTACGTTGACACTTTAATCACATTCCCCCGATTCTGGGGTAATGCGCCTTATACACCGAGCGTCTTATACGCAGGAAATTACGGTAGATTGCCAAAGGCTAGCAGAGTCAACTGTATCAAAACCTCAGTAGTTCTGGCATCACACACTGAGTATTTTGCCACTTGAAAACATGATGAATTTAACCTATAGCACCAGGGTTAAAGCCCCTGCATCAATTCTTCCCTCTCATGGGACTATTGACATTTTGTCTCATGACGACGGCGTCCGAAACCCTCATGGGAGGGCATCGTCTGATAAAAAAGTCTTTTGAAGGGTCTTGTTCGACCAAGAAAAACCATCTTTTTCGGTCAGCTTAATTGTCGTAGCCTCTCTTCACTGTCATCAAGAGAAGAGCTTAATAAACACATTCGTGTTTACAACTTATCCATTACCTGCGTCCAAGAGCACCGTCAAATCCACAGACCAGAAGACCCTGATATCCTCATTTCTAGCTTGGGTTCATCAACCATCTTCACTTCCTCTGCAATTCGGAATCTACAAGGTGCGGCCGTGGGCGGGGTAGCGATAGCTGTTCAAACATCGCTGCTTCCGCTGCTGACTTCTATCTCCAAGATCAATGATAGGATTATGCTAGCCATCTTCAAAGGCAATCCTAAGACATATGTTATCTCTTGTTACTCTCCCACTAACATCAGCGATGTTGCATCCATTACTGGGTTCTATAAATGTCTTAACGATACAATCGCCTCCATTCCCCTACATGCTCTTCTTATCATTGGTGGGGACTTCAACGCTCATGTTGCATGGCAGTTTTCCTACCATTCTATTACCAATCGCAACGGTCAGCTCCTTAACGAATTTGTCAATCATCACAATCTCCTCATCACCAATACACTATTTCAGAAGTCCTCCAAAAACCTTTGGACTCACTGTTCACCTAACAAGTACCTATCACAGATTGACTTCATCCTGTGCCGCAAACGTTGGAGAAACAGTGTCCTAAATTCTCAAGCGTACTCCTCTTCTGATCCAATTGGTTCCGACTATCGTATAGTCTGCGCTAAGATTAGGCTCAGTCTTCGTTGCACAAAAACTGCAGCTCGTCCGAGACTGAACTGATCCGCAATGACTTCGGATAAATCCTTCTCGTCTGCTATTGAGGACCGTATTACACACGAGTTGTCCTCGCTTCATCCGGATGACCAATCTTATGGCTCCTTTGTCAAAGGTTAATGCTGGGAAGTCTCTACTCCCATCACAAACCAAACGGTCGCCTTGCATCGCATCATATGCACCAGTTAATGATGCCCGAGCAAAAGTACTAACCTCTACACCAGCAAATCTTCCTGCTGCTCAATCCAATCTTAGATCTGTGTACGACGAGCAGGAGGACGTCAGAATCAACAACATCCTTAGTGCTTTTGACAAGTGTGAATCGTCTAATTCCCTACAAAATGCCTGGAAACTGGTGAAACAGCTCTCTGGAAAGCGCTCAAACACTATTTTCATTCAAGGAGAAGATCGGCTTGTCACTTGGAAATCCCACTTTGAAAAACTTCTCAACTCTGACAACACCTCCAACAATCCTACCTCTATTGATCCCATTTTCGAAACAAACCCTAACATTTTAACTGGCAAGTTCTCCAAGGCCGAGGTCAACACTGCCATTAAACAAATGAAGCTTGGCAAGGCTCCTGGTTTGGACAACATACCTATTGAGGTTTGGAGGCTTCCTAAACTAATGAAACATCTCACATGGTTTTGTAATGCAACCCTTGATGGTAACCGCCCTCCAGAATGGGGCGTTTCTGGCATTGTTCCGATTCCAAAGAAAGGGGACCTCACTATCCCAGACAACTACAGGGGAATCAGCCTCTCTCAAACTGCCACCAAGATCTACAATCGTCTACTTCTTAATCGTATCCGTCCTGAAGTGGAGAAGATACTCCGGTCCAACCAAAATGGCTTTCAGCCTCTGCGATCAACCTCTTCTCAAATATATCCTTGCCCTCAGACGTCTTATTGAGGAAATTCGTAACCACCAGAAGGAAGCCGCCATTATCTTCATTGATTTCTGTAAGGCATTTGATTCTATTGACAGACCAACAATGTTTAAGATCCTGCATGCTTACGGTATCCCGGAGGAGTTAGTTCGGGCCATCAAACTTATGTATGAAGACACAAGCGCTGTTGTCCTCACCCCCGAAGGTGAATCTGATTCATTCCCCATCAACACTGGAGTTCTTCAGGGTGATCCTCTTGCCCCCTACCTGTCCATTATTGTTTTGGATTATGCCCTGCGCACAGCAATTAATGACACTGATGGTCTTACTCTCTCACGCCGTAGGAGTACTAGACACCCTGCTCAACACCTATCTGATCTAGATTATGCAGATGATATTAGCCTGCTTGCTGACACCCTCCAAGATGCTGAATTTCTGCTCCATAAGGTAGAAACCTGTTGCAAGTCCATTGGTCTCTCCCTCAATGTAAAGAAGACCAAATATATGGCTATCAACCCGTCTACCTTTGACGACATTTTCGCACTGGATGGCGGTAAGCTGGATAAGGTTGATGACTTCAAATATCTGGGCTCGTATACCAACACGGCTCATGATGTTGACTGTAGAAAAGCCCAAGCTTGGTCCGCACTGAACTCGCTGACAAATCTGGCGATCTTCAATCTCCAAGGCCACCAAACTTAAGATCTTTAAGGCTTCAGTGGAACCAATCCTACTCTACGGCTGCGAGTCCTGGGCCCTGACCAACCAAATGTCTACATCCATTGATGGCACTTACACTCGGATGCTGCGTGTTGTACAGAATGTGTTTCTTGGCAACAACACCTCCCTAACTCTGTTCTGTACGGTACCCTTCCTCCCATCTCCACCATCATCAGACAGCGCCGCCTTCGACTAGCCGATCACGTCTACCGTCATAATGAGCCAGCTGGTCAAGTTCTACTCTGGATGTCTGATGCCCCTCGTCGTAGAGGTCGTCCCAACTTGACCCTGAAAACATCCATTGAGCTGGAGACTGGCTTAAGCGGTCAAACCCTCACTAACATTATGGTAGACAGGGACAGATGGGCTCAACTCGTCATGTCATCACGAAAGTGAATGAACAAAGAAGAAGAATGTTGTACCTTCCCTTCAATGTATATCTCGATTCAAAGAGAGTAAGCATACTCAAAGAAGCAGTTTTGCCAACATTACCAATGTTGTACCTTCCCTTCAATGTATATCTCGATTCAAAGAGAGTAAGCATACTCAAAGAAGCAGTTTTGCCAACATTACCAATGTTGTACCTTCCCTTCAATGTATATCTCGATTCAAAGAGAGTAAGCATACTCATAGAAGCAGTTTTGCGAACATTATCAATGTTGTACCTTCCCTTCAATGTATATCTCGATTCAAAGAGAGTAAGCATACTCGTAGAAGCAGTTTTGCCAACATTACCAATGTTGTACCTTCCCTTCAATGTATATCTTGATTCAGAGAGAGTACGCAATTTTGGTTATAGCTCCCTCTAGTGGTGATCTAAGTGACATCACATTGTTGCTTGTACTAAAGAAAACATTTGTGCCAAATCTCATGACCAACGGATGAAAATTAAAGTTATGGGAAAAATACTATTTTTGACCAAAAATGTTTTACTTACCAAAAAAAGAAATTGTAAACCATAGATGATTGCGTTTATTGTCAGAACAGGTTTCCAATCTTCTCTGTTGAAAGGGAAAAGAAAGTAACAAATTAAAAAATTATTTGAAATTCAGAAAGTTACGTGTATTTTCTATTTTTTGTTTGTTTTTATATCTGTAATTTTTTTAATTCAAACATTACTTTTTGACTTGAATACAAGAAAACAAACACATTGTGTATCTGTCATACAGGAATAAAGGGAGGAGGGCCAAAGTCATGGTACAACCAAGCCTTTGAGAAGCCCAGCCAGGCCCAGGCTTTGCCGAGGCCTAGGGGCCTATATCATCCCCTAGCTGAACACGGTGAACTTGTTTTCTAGTCATCATGGAGTTGACGTCGGAAACAAATTCTGTGGTCGTTTACCATTCTTTCTCCTTCCTCCTGAAGACCAGAACAGAGCGCATTGTTCAAAACGTCAAGAACTATCCTCACTACCGGTTCCGGGAAGAGATCATTACACACGGTGTTTAAACCCGTAACCCTATTTGTGGTCATTGTAATAGTCCAAATTAGTATTCTCACCTTAATATATTTAAACAGACGTTTCCTTCGAGATCGATGTTCGGATGGTAGACCATTGTTTCACACTTTACCTTGGGTGCATCATGTGGGTACCCTTGGCCAATCTGTGTCGGAGTAAAAAAAAAAATTTTTTTTAAAACGCAAGTCCCAGAAAGTTTGATGAATGGACGAACCGGTAGTACATTGTCAAACATTAAGTACACAATTGGTAAAAAACCTCTGTTGTAAAACGCATAGGTCTATTCTTTATAAGAATCAAAAGAGATGTACAGAAACCAACTAATGAAAGCTTCACAGGTCATTTCGTTGTGTCGTTCATGGGACAGTATCATCACGATCGGAGCAGACTTTAAACAGGGCATGGAGTTTAACCCTAACCTTCCCAAATCCTCCAACATCCTCTTTGCATATTAACTGAAGGATTTTGGAGGTCATTAGGAAATTGCAGTGGTGAAGGATTTAGAAGGATTGGGGGCAGATGTGATTATTTGCTTGGTGGATAATGGATGATCAAGGTGATCAGGCTATATTTGACATTGGATGAAAATGGAGGATTGAGGGTTACATTGTACAATGTTGGTCTGTCCACAAAATGATTCTGGAGGATTGACGTTATTAGGCCTACTTGCCTCTAAGTACATGCACATCCAGGTTTATTGTAGGTATTGCAAGATCAGTGCTTGGGTCAGTGGACACTGTTTATTGCTCCATGCATGCAGGGAGGGTCCCTGGCCATGTACATGTATCACAGATTAGAAACACATGTGTGCATACATGTAGTCTGCATACCAATGGTAGTGGTCATTGTGCTTGCTTTACTACTGAAGGATATTGGAGGATTGAGGTTGTGTGTGGGCAAGCGGGCTTAGAGAGTTAGGGTTAAGATGACCTTATCATGTGGGTATTATTTTCAGTCACTGAGTTAATCTATAATTAACACTCTGATTCCATGCCCTGTTGATTGTGACGATATTGTCCCTTTAACACTTCTGTGACTGCAAGGGTCAAAATACTTGCCAAGGCATATATCTAGTACACTGTCAAACCTTACGTGTAGTAAGTACATTTACAGGTCAAATTGAGTCGACCATTTTTGACTGGTAAGCATTGTCTGGTATTGTTGAGGGTGGTCAAAATGACAGTAAAAACCAATCAAAAATGCCCCTGTGTGCACATTTGGGTCAACAGTCAAAACAGGCAGTTGACTGATTTTGACCACTACAGCTACTCGCCACTAAAGTTCAGCAATAGTAAGAGGGTTAACCTTCATACTTTCAGGATAATTTTCCAGCCAGCTGACTGACCATTCAAAACCAGACAACTTCTATTCTCAGTCCATGTTGAGAGCTGGTTGACAGACCCACTAAAATCCTTCGTCTGTCAGATTTTGAAAGGTGCAATAACTGTGTAGAACATTACCTTGTACAGTGTAGATGAATTCCCACACAAAACCACTACACATCGCTGGCCAGTACGTTTTTAAAAACTTTCAAAGGGATTTGAGGGATCAAACAATACAAGGCTTAATTAATGAACTGCAATATCTTACCTTAAAACTAAAATAGAATCTCCCATTTTTGTAGAAGCCCTGAGGAAATAAAGAATGGGGAAAAAAGACATTGGTGACTGGGGTCAGAAAGAATAATGGCATACTGTTAAAAGAATATTAACTCTACTTCACATGGAGGCCGCTCCGATCGACTAAATTTCAAATATGTTCTTCACCAACATTTAAAGCATACAAGCCACTGCTGTCCTTTCCAAATAATCTTACAAAATCAACCCAGTGCCACCCAAGGCCACTGTAAATAAGACCATCTCTGATTACATACTCAACACACACTGAAGGCCATTACAAACCACAGTCTTTAGTGGTTTTGTATAGGTGTGTTTACAGTCAAAATACATGGTCAGGTTTACAGCTGGTTGTAGCTGGTTGTTTGAACATATTAGTATGGCCTGCAATGTATCAATGGGAGACCACTTTACCCTGCAATCTCAGTGGTGTGACAGTACACAGAAGGGTAACCATAGGAGGCCACTGGCAACAACTGCAACAGCTTGGGGTGGGTCGTTTAAAAAATTGCACCGATTGTAGGAGGGTTAAACTTGGTATGATATGAAGTTGACTCAATTTTTTTAAATAGAGAATTAGCTATTGTAAACTGCTTTATACCAACCTAAAGGACCTGTAGTATATAAATGCAAAATAAATGTTATTGGCCTTACGTTTCGAACCTAGCAGGTTCTTTCTCAAAGGCAAAGTGAGACAGGAGAAAATAAGGTACATGTACATACATAAACATACACATTAACCCTGACCCCCTATAGGTATTCTGGCTAGGAACCTTCCTGAACCCTAACCCTCTATAGGTATTCTAACTAGGAACCTTCCTTAACCCTGACCCCCCATAGGTATTCTGGCTAGGAACCTTCCTGAACCCTAACCCCCTATAAGTATTCTGGCTAGGAACCTTCCTGAACCCTAACCCCCTATAGGTATTGTTTTCTCCTGTCTCACTTTGCCTTTGAGAAAGAACCAGGTAGGTTCGAAACGTAAAGCCCAATAACATTTATTTAAAAAAAATTTGGGCGATAATGTTCTGGCCTGTAGGCTATTTTAAAAATGGGGTTGGGGGGAGTGTATTTTCAGCAGGATGCCATTTTGAAACGATTATTTGGTAATGTGCCATGGTCGAGCGGTTTAATGCATGCAGATTTGTGTTCTGATAGCTGAGTCGTCAGAATGTGGGTTCAAATCCCAGCCGCGACTGTGGTGCTTGTGTCCTTGAGCAAGACACTTTACCAAAATTGCTTCTCTCCACCCAGGGGGTAAATGGGTACCTGTGAGGGCAGAGTTGGTTGTTGTGTTTGATTAGCCCTATATGCGCCAAAATGGCAGCAATTGAGCTGTATACTCCCCAAGGAGCTGCGATGGTTTCAGGAATGATTTATGAGCCTGATGAGCAGGGGTAATAATGTAATGCGCCTTGAGCACCAGTTTGGTGGATACGTGCGCTATATAAGTCTACATTATTATTATTATTATTATTATTATTAATGTCCTGTGTTTATGTACAGCTCACTTGTCTAGTGGAGGGGAGGGGTACACTGACCACCCAGTCTATAGAGAGCTTCAAGGACGAGCAATGGGAGCGCACTTAGGGGCATGTTTTACATGTGCCGGGTTTCCGGGTATCCGGGTATCCGGGTATCCGGGTATCCGGATACCCGACCGAAATGTCATTACCCAGTTCCATTTTCGGTTCCAATTACTCGTTAATGACTTTTTTTAAATTGCGACTGAACATTTTTAAACCACACCAAAAGGAAAACTTGGATGACATTTGTTAACATTTGCCGACATCCTCTCACAATACTTGCCAGCTTTTGTTTGAAACTTGTGTTCGTATCATTGGTTATTTTATACATTCGGCTTATGTGTGTAAAACGTGTTTTTAATACAGAGACAGGAAATTATTACAGTAAGTCCACATTTCTTGGGACTCAAATAAAACAAGAGACACTTGTGTTCATATTGGTTATTTTATACATTCGGGAGTATTTATGTGTTTTTTTCAAAATTGTTTTTATGGGTACACGGGTATCCGAAGATTTCCAATTTCGGGTATGCAGTCTTCGAAATAATCAAAATAATCAAAAACGCAATGAGAGACCTTATATCAGGCAAGGCACCCTTCGGGTCTGTGACATCATACACAACCACGCTCTATGGGCTTGGGTCTGCTGTTCAAACTAGGTTTCAGTAATGTTTACAGACGGACCGTATTCTCCCGTATCTCTCCCTTCGATTTTTCTTACCTCATCCGGTGTGATAACAAGTTTAAAGTTGAGTATGTCGTCTGGGTCTGGGTATTCTATCTGGCATGTTCTCGGTAGGTTGAGCTCGTTTATATCTGGTCAATGGACAACAACATTTATCCTAGGTTAAAACTGATGGCAGCATTGAATATATGCCTAATCGGAATTTGGTTTTGGAAAATCTAGCACAAATTTAACCCCCTAGGTATTCTGGCTAGGAACCTTCCTTAATCCTAACCCCCTAATAGGTATTATGGTTAGGAACCTTCCTGAACCCTAACCCCCAAGGTATTCTGGCTAGGAAGCTTCCTGCATCCTCCAAAATCCATCAGCGCACTTTTGGAAACATGCCCTTATCTTAAAAATGTACCATGCATTTTCGTTGATCTTTCATATTCAGCACTTTATGGCCTGTACTTCTTGCCAGGTAGTAATTTTGAAGAGGTGAATGTACCAGTTTCCAACAGTGCTGAATTTTTCCCTAAAAGTGCCCCTTGGAGGATTTTGCAGGATTTGGGGTGGTTAGGGTTAAGCATGTTTACCAAGGTTTTGCTCAATTCTAGTGGGAAAGAATGTCATATCCGACCGCCACTTTTTAGGGGTTTTTTGGAATTTTTTTGCAACCACTATTAATAATCAGTTTAAAAAAATGATTCTATAGATTTTTAGGGGTACAGAAAGCGAAAACTATCTTTAAAATCCACTTTTATGATGGTTTTCGGAATTTATTTCCCTTCTTAAAAAATCCTCCCCTTCAGAAAATAGAAAAACCCTATTATAGTTGCCACTGCACATGTACAATGACCGTGTTGGTCACTAACGGGGGAGTTGACAAGATCAGACTGACATGACTGAGGAAGTCATCGTATACCAAAAATGCCTGATATTTCATGAAATAAATATCCTGGAATAATATGAAGTATATGTCCATCATCATCCATATGTTCTCCACTTTACTACTACTAATACTAGTATAATACTAGAGAGGTAAGAATACATAATTGGTAATATTGAATGAGAAAAAGTGGCAGTCTGATATAACATTCATCTATGCGGGCTGTGCGTGGGTATACGCACAGCGTGCATACATGAACCAATGAGTGACCTTCTCTAGCCTCTGATAGAGGGTGATATTCAGTTTGGGGTAGAATGTCGTATCCGACCGCCACTTTTTCTCATTCAATATAACCAATAAAGTAATCTTACTTACCTAGTAAGGTGGAGAACATGGATGATGATGGACATATGTAGGTATGTGACAACACGCGTCAGTACACGCTGTGTTTTCGGCCCTGTCGATGGTGACCGCATTTTGCGGCTATGCTTTTGTGCTGTTTTATTTGCGGCCGGATACCAGTTAACCAGGGGGCATCCTCAGCAAAGTTGATTGTTCAGTGAGATAGAGGAAATCATATGCTACAACCTCGTGCTCAATTTTTTGTTATGCGATACGTCAAAGTTGGGTTACGTGCATTTGAAAAATTCATCCGAGAAAGTCAGCGTAATTCTACCCGAGGTAAGTTAGATTTCGTTTAAAAACATATACATTCTTACATTTATGTATGGATTTACAAAACCTGAAAATATAAAGGTAATTGTACGATTCCCACACCCTTCTTTTTAATCCGCAATAATTGTCTTTTGTGAAATTTTGATGAGATTCTGACTTGTAATAAGAAAGTTACAGTGCACCAAAGTAAATAGAGTCATGACGTACCCCAAATAACGGTCACAAATTTTCTTATGTTTTTCTTTATTTTTGGAGGCCGAAATTTCAGCACCAATTCCCGAGTTTAAAATAAATAATAATAATAATAATAATAATAAAGATTTTTAGCGCGCACATATCCACCCTGCTGGGCGCTCAAGGCGCAGAAACAAAGAAAAAACATTAATACAAACAATAATATACAATGATAGCATAGAGAAAACAAAACAAATTATGTACCGAGATATATGTACCTACAATGCAATTACAAATATACATCATCTTTGAAGAGTTGTGACATAAGATGAGTTTTAAGCATCGACTTGAATCTGGTTATACTATGACAAGATTTGAGTTTAGTTGGAAGATGATTCCAGAGTCTCGGAGCTATTTAGATTTTCACCTAGAACAGTGATCTATACATCATTTTAAAGTTCTCTTTAAGCTCTTTACACTGGTATCCATTTCAGTTAAATTGGGTGAAGTTTGAAATTTTTGTCACATAGGCCTACCTAACATATGTCTTCAAATTATTCGGATATTTATTTCATGAAAAATCAGGCATTTTTGGTATGCCCTATACAATAACTTCCTCAGTCATGTCAGTCTGATCTTGTAAACTCCACAATTAGTGACCAACACGGTCATTGTACATGTGCAGTGGCAAATATAATATAAGGGAAATAAAGTCAGGAAACCATCATAAAAGTGGATTTTAAAGATAGTTTCACTTTCTGTATCACCAAAAATCGATAGAATAATTTTTTAACTGGTTAGTCACTTAGTGGTTGCAAAAAAAATTCAAAAAAGCCCTTAAAAAGTGGTGGTCGGATACGACATTCTTTCCTCAGTTTGTGACATCATATGCATGCCATAAGGACATTAAGCCTAACTTCCTAAGCTAAGGTCTATTGAATATTTTTGAAGGGATGATAACTTTTGGGGGAAATTGCCATTGCCATCCTCCCAGTGATAAATATTGTCGGGGATATGTTCTCCCCTACCCCCACCCTCCCCACCCTCCCCACCCCCGGGGTTTCGCCGCTATGCTAACGTTAATTGTCATAAAAACTCCATCTCCAATAATCAGTGTACAATTTCTATGACAAGAAATTGTACACATTACTCGTAGTCGTATGTATCGAATGTCATGTGCGCAATGTGCATTACCTTTCGTGCATCGTAGTTGAGCAGCGGATGCTCTCTTCAGATTCTTCTCTGGCCCGTCCCGTTTCTCCTGTTGTTTTAAGGAAAATAACTTAAGCATTGTGCATCTGTGTAGTTTTGTGTTTCTTTCTGTTCCGTCGAAATAAAAACGTGTGTGTTCAATAGCGAGAAAACGGTTAATTTCTTTAATGTTTTGTAACAGAAATTCCGCTATGCTACGTTCATTCTTTCAACATGGCGACCTCCGTGGTGAATAGCCTCGTTATGATGGGAATGGGCGAATCCATTTGGTATAGGAGAGGGAATAAAACATGAAAGTTTTCTTTTCTTTCATTACAAAACTGCGCGAGATTTCAATTCATCCATGTGACACCATCCGCCTCTTTTAATTCATAATTATGATCAGGTATCAGTTTTGGCACATATCACCATTAGCAGAATTCATCACCATTATTACCATCACCACCATCACCATCGGACCCTATCACCACCACCACCATGCATCATCATCATTACATCATCACCATTACATCATCACCACCATCGTCATCATCATCATCATCATCATCAGTAAAAGTGTTTGCTGTGACACATGTATACATTTTCTTTTGAGTAGTAAACAGTTCTGAAAAGAACCATCACCACCATCATCTTCATCATCACCATCATCATCAGTAAAAGTGTTTGCTGTGACACATGTATACATTTTCTTTTGAGTAGTAAACAGTTCTGAAAAGAACCATCACCACCATCATCTTCATCATCACCACCATCATCTTCATCATCTTCATCATCATCACCACCACCACCATCATCACCACCACCACCATCATCTTCATCATCACCATCACCACCACCACCACCATCATCTTCTTTATCACCATAATCTTCATCACCATCACCACCATCATCTTCATCATCATCACCACCACCATCATTTTCATCATCATCACCACCACCATCATTTTCATCATCACCACCACCACCATCTTCATCATCACCATCATGACCACCATACAGCACTAGAACAAAATCATCTATCATCACCACCATCACCACCATCATCTTCATCATCACCATCATCATCAGTAAAAGTGTTTGCTGTGACACATGTATACATTTTCTTTTGAGTAGTAAACAGTTCTGAAAAGAACCATCACCACCATCATCTTCATCATCACCACCATCATCTTCATCATCACCACCATCATCTTCATCATCTTCATCATCATCACCACCACCACCATCATCACCACCACCACCATCATCATCATCTTCATCATCACCATCACCACCACCACCACCATCATCTTCTTTATCACCATAATCTTCATCACCATCACCACCATCATCTTCATCATCATCACCACCACCATCATTTTCATCATCATCACCACCACCATCTTCATCATCACCATCATGACCACCATACAGCACTAGAACAAAATCATCTATCATCACCACCATCACCACCATCATCTTCATCATCACCATCATCATCTTCATCATCACCATCATGATCACCATACAGCACTAGAACAAAACCATCTTCATCATCACCACCATCACCACCACCACCACCACCATACAACACTAGAACAAAACCATATATCATCACCACCATCATCTTTATCATCACCATTGTCACCACCATACAACACTAGAACAAACCCAGCAAGCATCATCATCATCATCATCACCACCAAGTATCATAATCACCACCATCATCCCTACCACCACCAATATCCTTACCATCACCATCATCATCTCCCGCATCATCACTATACAACACAATCATAAAAAAAAATTGATGACAAGAGCACATGCATCTATCATCATCACCAATAATGCCATCACTACCGTCTCACCACCCACATCATCTTTCTTAAATCTTTCTTTTTTAAACCCCTTTCAAAAACATCTTGGGTAACACTCGACAGCAGTAAAATAAGTAATATAAAAATTGTTTAAATGTTCACACTATGACAATTGACAGAATGCAAAAGGTTTAAAACAAATCAATTATTTTAATTCATCAATAAATCAATCATAAAAGTATCGTGCTTAAAAAACATTGTGACATCATCATCATCAGGATTAGTCTAAAAATAGATTTATCAAAAGACTTGCACAAGTCAGTACATGATACGATCAAGCTCAATGTTTGCTGGATTCAATAAGACATGATTTTCATAATTCTTATAAGAAAAAAAGCTCAACTAAAAGTGTTATTACCGATTGCACAGTTTGTACTGGTTTAAAATGTAGAATTCAATAATTTGTTGTTGTCCTCTTTCGGCTGCTCCCGTTAGGGGTCGCCACAGCGGATCATGATCCGCATATTTGATTTGGCATAAGTTTTACGCCGGACGCAACCCTGAACGCAACCCTCCCATTTATCCTGGCTTGGGACCGGCACAAGGACCAGTGGCTGGGACACATGCACAAGGACACAAGCATGCATGGTCGCGGCAAGGCTTCGAACCCACACACTCTGACGACTCAGCCATCAAAACACAATTCCGATGCATGCACTAAACCGCTCGACCATGTCACCCCACAGAATTCAATAAATTGTAATTATATCAATTAACAGTCCAATAAAAAATCTTTTCGAAACCCACAAAAAGTGTGTGTATTCTTTGCAAATAATCAGCGCATTATAATTAAAAGTATTCATTGTTAATTAATTCAGCTGTCTCTGTGGCAACTTTGACATGAATGTTGCAGAGATATCTTTGAAGACCTTATTTTTAAAGCAAATTACTAACATACATGTAAAACCTTTTCATATGGGACACCTATCTGTCCTTTGTGATCGGTGTCCCTTGTTACGTAACCGATATTAGCTCCCCTCGGTATTGGAAGTTGACAAACTAGTTCCCTCGGCTTCGCCTCGGGAACTAGTTTGCCAACTTCCAATACCTCGGGGAGCTAATATCGACTGTCCACCCTCAAACCATGTTATATTTGTATAGACTGGTTTTAAAAATCAGAACAGCGCGTATGCGCCAGCTGTTCTGTGAGATGCGCGACGCGGATTTCAACCAATCAGAGTGACGAATGTTGGCATCACGCGCCTGACTCATGTACTTTGGAAGTGTTTCATGTGTCCCCATTTCTCTTTGGCTTTATTCAACAAATATTACATTTTTTTAAACATTTTTTTTACATTTTGAAAACGAAATCGATACGTCGGGCATTTATGAATGGGAATAACAGTTTGCCGCAGGGGTCTTTACCGCAGGTTAACGGCCGGTAGTGGGCGTGGTCGTGACCGCCATAAGGACCTCGCCCAAAACCGGTCGTTAATTGCGGTAATGACCCATGCGGCAAATTGTTATTCCCTTATTAAAGATTCCTAATAAACATGATTGTAATTACTTCCTATTCAAGGCACAGATCGAGATTGATTTCATTCTAATTGAATGAATGAAAAAAAATCCTTAGCAATAATTAACTAGACATAATATATGCTTTGTGATGCAATGCAATAATTTGTAATTATATCAATTAACAGTCCAATCAAAATCTTTTCGAAACCCACACAAAAAGTGTGTCATTCTTTGCAGATATCAGCGCATTATAAAGTATTGATTGTTAATTTATTCAGCTGTCTCTGTGGCAATTTTGACATCCATGTAGCAGCGACATCTTGTTGGCGATGATCTTATTATTAAAGCATTATTAAATTATGTAAAACCTGTCCACTCCATACGGGACACCTTTCTTTCCTCGTGACCATTCCCCACAGGAATACTGAAGTAATTGTATAGGAAAACAATATGAATTGTATAGGGAAACAATATGAATTGTATAGGGAAAACAATATGAATTGTATAGGGAAACAATATGAATTGTATAGGAAAACAATATGAATTGTATAGGAAAACAATATGAATTGTATAGGGAAAACAATATGAATTGTATAGGGAAAACAATATGAATTGTATAGGAAAACAATATGAATTGTATAGGGAAAACAATATGAATTGTATAGGAAAACAATATGAATTGTATAGGAAAACAATATGAATTGTATAGGAAAACAATATGAATTGTATAGGGAAAACAATATGAATTGTATAGGGAAAACAATATGAATTGTATAGGAAAACAATATGAATTGTATAGGGAAAACAATATGAATTGTATAGGAAAACAATATGAATTGTATAGGGAAAACAATATGAATTGTATAGGGAAAACAATATGAATTGTATAGGAAAACAATATGAATTGTATAGGAAAACAATATGAATTGTATAGGAAAACAATATGAATTGTATAGGAAAACAATATGAATTGTATAGGAAAACAATATGAATTGTATAGGAAAACAATATGAATTGTATAGGGAAAACAATATGAATTGTATAGGAAAACAATATGAATTGTATAGGAAAACAATATGAATTGTATAGGGAAAACAATATGAATTGTATAGGGAAAACAATATGAATTGTATAGGGAAAACAATATGAATTGTATAGGGAAAACAATATGAATTGTATAGGAAAACAATATGAATTGTATAGGGAAAACAATATGAATTGTATAGGGAAAACAATATGAATTGTATAGGAAAACAATATAAATTGTATATGAATACAATATAATAATAATAATAATAATGTGGACTTTCCGCGCACGTATCCACCAAACTGGTGCGCAAGGCGCATTATATTATTACCCCTGCTCATCAGGCTCATAAACCATTCCTGAAACCATCTCAGTTCCCTGTGGAGTATACAGCTCAATTGCTGCCATTACAGCGCATATGGGCTAATCAAACACAACAACCAACTCTGCCCTCACAGGTACCCATTTACCCCTGGGTGGAGAGAAGCAATCATGGTAGTGTCTTGCTCAAGGACACAAGCACCATGGTCGCGGTTGGGATTCGAACCCACATTCTGACAACTCAGCCATCAGAACACAAATCCGATGCACTAAACCGCTCGACCATGGCACTCATGAATTGTATAGGAAAGACTGTACAGGTTCGTAAACTATGTTTTTTGTCAAATCCAATGGGAGTTTTTGGGGGTAAGCTTTGTGATAGGTGTCCCTTGTTACGTAGGTAAATGTACCATTTATTATCATTTAATATGACTCCTAATTAACATTATTGTAACTTCCTATTCAAGACACAGAGATTGATTTCATTCTAATTTGAAGAACAAATGTTGTACCTTCTCTTTAAATATTCCGGTGACCTGCTTTTAATTAAATAAGGTTCCCTTGGATATGCCATTTCACACGGTTTATAGTATATCATAAAAATTACGTTTACTTAATAATTACTTTTAATTTCATTTTTATAGTCGTAAAATCAATTCCATAGTGCATGTTCCCTCTGTCACGCCATAAACCCTAACTGCCCCCAAATACTCCAAAATCTTTCTCCTCGTTTTGCCTGATTTTGATGGATTCAGTACTCCACAGTATAGCCCAGCGAACAGAGCATGTAGCCATGTGTACCAAAATCCATCAAACTCCACCGGCTGCTTTTGTTGGATTCAGGACAGTGTATTCGCACCGTGCATGAGCTGTTGAGGGCACATGTTGTTAGACCACTGTGGTCGAAAGGGCAGCGATAGTGCGTCCCGTTTGTCGTATTTTGCAGTTGATGTGCGTACGCGCAGAATATCTCCAGCGATCATTGGCTGGCATAAATACACGTGCGCTTTTTTTTAGTACCATAACGCACGCACATAAAGTGTACACACAACGCTCACTTGACGCCTTAGGAGCTATCATCAAGAAACTGGGTTCAAATTCACCGCTAGAGGGCTACGATGTGCACTGAGCGGATAGGCAAGTCATGGATGCTTTGCATTTGCCACTGTACCAATTCCATCAAACTCGGGCCAACAATTGGTTGGGGTACCTTAAATTTGACTGCATGTTGATGGATTTTAGAGGATTTGGGATGGTTCCTAGCCAAAATGCCTACGGGATTAGGGTTTTAAAGATGTATCGCACATACTTTAACAGTTATTTTCTTTTTCATCATAACATTGCTATTTCACTTGAGGGAAAACAAATGACACATTTCTCAAAATATTTTTATAGTATATCCAGACATACTTAATGATGGCTCCTGTGCATGCAATTCATTATGGTTCCTAATTACTCTTGAACCCAGCTTCTGTCAATTATTTTGAGAAATATTTTTATAGTATACCCAGACATACTTAATGATGGGGTCCTGTGCATGCAATTCATTATGGTTCCTAATTACTCTTGAACCCAGCTTCTGTCAATTATTTTGAGAAATATTTTATAGTATACCCAGACATACTTAATGATGGGGTCCTGTGCATGCAATTCATTATGGTTCCTAATTACTCTTGAACCCAGCTTCTGTCAATTATTTTGAGAAATATTTTTATAGTATACCCAGACATACTTAATGATGGGGTCCTGTGCATGCAATTCATTATGGTTCCTAATTACTCTTGAACCCAGCTTCTGTCAATTATTTTGAGAAATATTTTTATAGTATACCCAGACATACTTAATGATGGGGTCCTGTGCATGCAATTCATTATGGTTCCTAATTACTCTTGAACCCAGCTTCTGTCAATTATTTTGAGAAATATTTTTATAGTATACCCAGACATACTTAATGATGGGGTCCTGTGCATGCAATTCATTATGGTTCCTAATTACTCTTGAACCCAGCTTCTGTCAATTATTTTGAGAAATATTTTATAGTATACCCAGACATACTTAATGATGGGGTCCTGTGCATGCAATTCATTATGGTTCCTAATTACTCTTGAACCCAGCTTCTGTCAATTATTTTGAGAAATATTTTTATAGTATACCCAGACATACTTAATGATGGGGTCCTGTGCATGCAATTCATTATGGTTCCTAATTACTCTTGAACCCAGCTTCTGTCAATTATTTTGAGAAATATTTTTATAGTATACCCAGACATACTTAATGATGGGGTCCTGTGCATGCAATTCATTATGGTTCCTAATTACTCTTGAACCCAGCTTCTGTCAATTATTTTGAGAAATATTTCATTTAAAGTATTTGTCTTTCTTTCCAGAAAGAAATTCACATGATCCGGTAACAAAAAGCCGCAAACATAACAAAAACTCACAGGCAACACATCTTTAACCCTAACCACCTCAAACCCTGCAAAATCCAATACTGATGCACTGGCGGATCCGGGGGCCTACAGGGCTGTAGCCCCCCTAAAATCGTTAAAAAAAAAAAAAAAATTGATTATTTCATTGTAATTTTTGTAGTACTGAAAAATAATTGTTTTTGATTCTCAGCCCCCCCCCCCCAAAAAAAAATTCTGGATCCGCCCATGTGATGATGAAGGGGCCACTTTTTGGGAAAAATTCAGCACTGTTGGAAACTGGTACTTCCACCTCTTCATCAAATGGGGCAAACTTACTGCCTGGCAAGAAGTACAATGGACATAAGTGTTGAATATGAAAGATCAACAAAAATGCATTGGTGCATTTTGTAAGATAAGGGCATAAGTTTCCAAAAGTGCACTGGTGGATTTTGGAGCATTCAGGAAGGTTCCTAGCCAGAATACCTATAGGGGGTTAGGGTTAATGCACCTGAACATTCAAAATGTTTTAAAAAACAAATATCAATTCCAAATGTACAAAACATGCAGAATATTTCATTAAATCCAGGAACATAGCCAAGGTGGGTGGGGAAAATGCTTATCCACCCCCCCCCCCTTAGGCACATTTTTGTACTTTATTTTTTAAGCATTTTTTTTTTTTTTTACATACAACAAACATTTTCCCAACGAAAAATATTTGACAAAATTTATAAAACTTTACACTTAAAAGTGTACTTTTTCAGTAAACTCAAATCAAAATAGTTCCCGGTGAAAAATTTCCAGAAGCTACATTTTGGTAATAATAATAATAATAATGTGGACTTATATAGTGCACGTATCCACCAAACTGGTGCTCAAGGCGCATTACATTATTACCCCTGTTCATCAGGCTCATAAATCATTCCTGAAACCATCTCGGCACCCTGCCAATTGCTGCCATTTCAGCACATATGGGCTAGTCAAACACAACAACCAACTCTGCCATCACAGGTATAACTTTGTGGGAGTGCCGGTATTTTCCGGTATATTTGTGCCTGTATTTTCCGGCACTCCCTTGACAAATTTCTGGTTACGCGCCTGATTAAATCTGACTTTCACTGGATCAATAGTAAAAACAACAATGCAACCATAATGACATCCTAAATTTATGACTTAATATTTCTATGAAATGGGTTGTGATTCAGGACAGGGGACACAGTACTAAGTGCAATACCAACACTATAAATTACTGAATTTAAAAAAATAGAGTAATAATTTGGGCCAACAAAAAAAAAGTCTCCGGTTTCTGGTCTCCGCACGCGTCGTCCTTAAACCCGCATGTCAGCATTTTTTATTTTATTTTTCTTTTCTTTTTTGCAATGGAACAATGTCCAATTGCAGCCAAAATTGCTGGATCGATTGGAATTCTTTCATGCTGTGTTAGTGTGTTTTAAACGACTTTTTTTCACATAGAGATATTTGTGAGGCCTTTCTCTTAATTAGCCACCATATTTTGTGTATGGAAAATTTAGTCTGGTTCCAATAACCGCATATACATGTATCACATATTTCACTGGTTGGCAAAAAAATAAGATTACTAACAAATTTTTGAAGCTGACCTATGACCAGAAACCGGTGACCTTTTTTGGGAGCCTTAGAATAAAAAATTTTATTTAAAAAGCACAGTCAGAATAACTTACAAAGACCAGTTTACAATAAGGATAAGCACACAGGTGTTGGTGTTACAGACATCACAAAGGTTTTTAAGAAAACGAGATCAGCTGAAATTCAAGACAAGATTACTGGCACCAAATTAAACTTTACTAATATGACCATATCATGTGGGGTATTATATTCAGTCTCTGAGTTAATCTAAAACTACCACACCGATTCTTGCAGTTTCGGCAAAACTAATTTCAGTTTTGCTTTCAACAACGCGAACGGTCAGCCTCTGAAATACAACATCACGGCCAAAATCCATTATTCTTGGAGTACTGTGCTGTGATCTGGCTCACACGAGTGCCACACTTCGTTAATGTTGCACCAATAAAAATGAGATTAAAAGGCAACATTTTTTATAAAGATTAAAAATTTTTACATTTCTGAATTCAGCACAAAACAAGCTTACCAAATTCCAATGGTAACCTCACAGTTTTACAGTGGCAATGAAGATGTACCCGAGTGAGTGATTCCACGTGTACAGCAAAATGCTTATAAATGCACGGAGTGCAAATACACGCTTAATATTGCACGCATTATGGATTACTAAGGCTGTGCGTTTTCGGTTATTCGGGAACCGGATACCCGAAATTGGAAATCTCCGGATACCCAGGTACAACAATTTTGTAAAAAACACAAATACTCCCGAATGTATAAAATAACCAATACGAACACATGTTTCTCTTGTTTTATTCGAGTCATAATAAATGTGGCCTTACTGTAATAATTTCCCGCCTCTATTTTAAAAACGACTCGCAGCATCCCCATTCCCCTCACCCCTTTTTGTTATAAACAACAACAAAAAATCAGAGAAGTCCATTCGTGTGGCTTAAATGTTCAGTCAGAATTTTAAGAAGTCGTTTACGTATAATTGGAACTGAAAAATCAAATGGGGTAAATCGTCCCTAATTTGCCATACACAGTCACCAATCCCGAATTAAGTCGGCATAGTGACCAATGCTGTATTGGTCACTTTGCCAAATTACAAAAATAGCCAGTTAGAGCATTCGTCATTTGAATGCATGCTCTATCTCCAAAACTATAAGGAATACATGCATGTGGTTTAGATACAAAATGGTAGGTCTCTTTCTGAATGTACTAATGGGCGGGAAAACTTAAAAATTGAAGAAAAAAAAGTCGGATTGGTCACTATGGCAAATTAGGGACGAAATGACAGTTTCGGTCGGGGATTCCGGGTAGCTGAATACCTGTCACAGCCTTACTCATGACTCATACCGCCCACACAGCATTGGTGCCAATTCACGCTAAAATTATACAGGCAGCCACTGCGTGCTCATTCCAAAAATGTACTGGAGGTGACATTACGATACAGACATTACTATTTACACAGAAAAAATAAAAAGACTTTTAAAAAACACTTACGAAGAGAACTGCTTGTTCAACTCTTCATGTAGTTGCAGCGAAATTAATTCCAGTTTTGCTTTCTACGAATCGTAGCATTGACCCTCCTGTGACTGCAAGGGTCAAAATCAGTCAAAATGTTGACATACTTGCCAAGGTATATCTTGTGCACTTTATAAAGTCGAACACTGTTAAACCTCACGCGTAGCAAGTACATTTACAGGTCAAAATGAGTCGACCGGTTTTGACTGGTAAAAGCACTGTCTGGTATTGTTCAGGGTGGTCAAAATAACAGTAAAAACCAGTCATAAGTGCCCCTGGGTGCACATTTGGGTCAACAGTGCAGCTATAGTCACTATGAATAACTTTGCCCTGAAAATCTGTTTTACCGTGAAATAAATAAAATAGTTCATGGCAATTTCACGATGACACAACACCATGAAAACGCCATGAAATACTCTGTGGAAATGCCATAAACTTCTCATAGCAGTTTTGGGGCAGCTCATTAATTCTTGAGAGAGCCGTGAATTTGCTGTGAAATCACCGTGGACATTATTGCCAATATCTGAGAGGAAGAGACACTGTGAAATTGCTGTGAAATTACACTGAACTGTTATTTCACGGCAAAACAGATTTTCAGGGCATTTTCAGGGTGAAGTTGTTCATAGTGAGTAGTATCAAGGCAACTAACTACTGTTAGGAAAACTCATCATCATGCTTGTTGTGCGTGCATGCGTGCATTTTGAGAACAATGCAGTGGACTGAAGTTACAGCAGGCTCATGGAACAATTTGTAAAATAGACTTCCGTCATAAAACAGACAGATAGATTGTTTTTTATCGCATCACTTTTTTTGGGGACATCAAATTTCACAGAGCAGCTATTTGCAGAAGAAAAAAATTGCTTACCAGAAAAAATGTGGTCACCAGCCAAACTTTAATGCAAAATGTATGCATTTTGGCTGGTAGTCTGTTTTATTTTGCTTATAGCAAAAATGTTTGCTTAGCATATAACTCTCTGCTTAGTAGCTCTATGAAATTCGCCCCAGGAGAAGGGGTTGGTTATTAATTCCGCTGCAGAAATACCTGGAGGATGACACGTGTACTAGTCCAGGAAAATAGGCCGCACATGTTTTTGTTATTCAATTATTGAGGTATTTTTGTTGGGGGGTGGAAGTGGTTACCCAATCATGTTCTGTGCCTTTTGAACATTATGAGCTATTGTGATTACGAGAGCGGTACCTCGTCCTACACGGAACATCGATTCGCTTTTCGGCGGCCGTCTGCAGCTCGCCGTTTGTTTTGGGATCTTCTTCCTCTTCGGTCGCCATGGTTTCCTCCTTCGCACCACTTTTCGGCTTGGCCACAGTCCAGTGCCAGAAACGGAACGAGACACGGTGGATGCAGAAGTTCCATACCGTCCAGGAGACGACCGCGATCAGTCCCAGGATCCATCCGACGGCTATGTACCTTGGGAACGGCATGAGGAGTAAGGCGAGGTCGAACTTGACGACGATGAGGAACTCCGTGAAGATGATTGCACTCAGGACCCAGGACTGCTGGCCAAACGTCTTGCATTCCCTTAAGGGTAAGTGACAAAAAATTTGCATGATGAGCCCATTAGGCCAACAAAATAAAGTCTGTGGTTTCTGGTCTCCGCGCGCATCGCCTCAGACCCGTGCTTCTGCATTTTTAGCTTTCTAACGATGTCCAATTGCCAAAATTGCTGGATTGATTGGAATTCTGCCGTGCTGTGTTTTAAATGACTTTTTCACATAGGGGCATGAACGTTTGCCTGATTTGTGAGGCCTCTCTTAGCCACCATACTTTGTGTGGAAATTTGGTCTGGTTCCACAACCGTGTATACATGTATCACGTCTTTCACTATTTGGCAAAAAAAAAAAGCGCGTCACCGTACCAATATTGAAGCCGACCTATGACCAGAAACCAGAGACTTTTTTTGGCCTTAAAACCCATTAATGGTTATCTCAAAAACATTAAAAGAGACATTATCGTCACGATCAGAGCAGACTTTCAACAGGGCATGGAATCGGTGTCCTAGTTTAAGATGAACACAGTGACTGAAATTACTGGCTCATTTATGCAGCAGCAACGGTAATATGACCTCATCATTTTCACAGACATGCAACTTTGTAATTGCAAAAAGAGGAAATGGCCGAGCATACAAAACTTTGTACAGTGTTTTTCAGTTTTCTATAGCACTCTATTATTAAAGAAAAAAGAGCAAATCAGCTGATCAGCTGAAAAGTTGCATGCCTGTTTTCAGTCACTGAGTTAATCTAAAACTAGCACTCCGATTCCATGCCCTGTTGATCGTGACGATATTGTTCCCTTTAACGCTAACCATGCTCAATGCAACAAGATGTACCAACCATTGTTCTAGCTGGTGGATCTTGTTGCATTGAACCAGCGCTGCAGTTTGCTGTTGTTGCATTAGGCCAAAAAAAAAAGATGTTGAGTTGCTGAAATCTCGTGTCGGGTTTTTTTTTTTTTTTTTTTTTTTTTCCCATCATTCATAGGCCTATTTATTAATGAAACTTACCAATTTTCTGTGTATAAAACATAATACGTTTGATTTGTGAAATTTTCCACTTTTTTACCGGTAAATTTACCGGTACCCAAGACTCAATCTACATGTTTTCAAATCGAATGGCCCCGGCCCTCACATGGTGCACTGCCTTCGCACACACTGTGTGCCAACAATTGCGACTCAAATCTACACGTTTTCCAATCGAATGGCCCCTCACATGTTTTCCACTGGCTTCGCGCACTGTTTTGTATGTCAACGATTGCGACTCAATCTACACGTTTTCAAATCAAATGGCCCTCACACGTTGTGCACTGGCTCCCCACACTGTACATGTACGTGTGTCAACGATTGCGACTCGATCTACACGTTTTCAAATCGAATGGCCACTCACATGTTGCATGTTGAGCATGCATTGCACGCAATATGGATGAATTTGCTGTGTCAATCACAGCGAAAAGTACAACAAAACTGCTTGGGATACTTTTATTCTGAAGCAAAATTCCTTGCTGATAGGTATACAAATGTCTTAATATCATATGTCAACCAATGGGATGCATAAAGTTGTTAAGAACAAAAGTGCTAGAAACAAGTGTATGAAATGTTGAAATAAAGTTGTTGAAAGATTATTATAAAGTTGAATGTGTGATGTCTTTTTATTCTTTAGGTACTTGTGCATACTGCTCGATCATTGTCTTTGAAAAACATGGTATGTGGTTTCAGTTCCAATGCATTTCAATCTTAAAATGACAGTCAAGGAGAAAAAAAAAACCCTACCGACCAACCCCTTCAAATATTTTCACTGGAGGGCAACTCAACAATTTTTTTTTTGTGGCCTTATGTTGCATTCAGTGCCTGTGAAAAGTCTGTAGGGGGTTAGGGTTGATGACCACAGTTTTACATAAAAATTACTTCCCATAAGGAAGGAGGTCCAAAGTCATAGTACAGCCAAGCCTTTGAGAAGCCCAGCCAGGCCTAGGCTTTGTCCAGGCCCACCGGCTTATATAATCCCCTAGCTGAGCACAAAAGACCCTTCACTAATGAATACAGATCTCAAATAGCTCTTATTATTAACACAGACTTGACTGACCCCTCACCTGATTTGTTTTTTCCACAACTGCAGTCATTATAGCGAGCTCTACTTGGCTGGGCTAGCCCTCCAGAAGCCTAGGTTTATGTTGATTGGCAGGTTTTTTACAGGATTAGGACTCACAAAAGACAGATAGCCCTGGCCTAGCCGGGCTTCTCAAAGGCTTGGCTGTCCTGCGACTTTGACCCTCCTCCCTAAAGTTGATGGTATCAAACATCCCTTGAAATATTTCCGTGCTGTCGTTTTAGTAAAATGTGTTGAAAATTAATTCCAATATAAATTTCTGTCATCCGAAAACAAACATTCCACGTTGGAATGAAAATCAAACAGTCTGATCTGAACTCTTTTTCACTATTTTCTCAAACACAGTCCGTATCCAAAATGACGGCTTGAGCTATGGCTAAATCACCGTTTCTTCCTGTAGACTAATCCGTCGACCACTGTTTTCCGCCATTACTGCAGTGGTACCACGCTGCACGCGCGCGTCACACGCATTCTCAAATACGCGGTACGCTAGCGTATCGTTAAATAGAGTGCACAGATTGCATATAGACTAATCCGGCGACCATGTTTCTGCCATTACTGCGGTGGTACCACACTGCTTGCGCGCGTCACACGCATTCTCAAATATGCAGTACGCTAGCGTATCGTCAAATAGAGTGCACAGATTGCATATAGACTAATCCGTCGACCACTGTTTTCCGCCATTACTGCGGTGGTACCACACTGCTTGCACGCGTCACACGCATTCTCAAATACGCAGTACGCTAGCGTATCGTTAAATAGAGTGCTCAGATTGCATATAAACTAATCCGGCGACCACTGTTTTCCGCCATTACTGCGGTGGTACCACACTGCTTGCGCGCGTCACACGCATTCTCAAATATGCAGTACGCTAGCGTATCGTCAAATAGAGTGCACAGATTGCATATAGACTAATCCGGCGACCATGTTTCCACCATTACTGCAGTGGTACCACACGGCATGCACGCGTCACACGCATTCTCAAATATGCAGTACGCTAGCGTATCGTTAAATAGAGTGCTCAGATTGCATATAGACTAATCCGGCGACCATGTTTCCGCCATTACTGCGGTGGTACCACACGGCATGCACGCGTCACACGCATTCTCAAATACGCTGTACGCTAGCGTTTCGTCAAATAGAGTGCACAGATTGGTCGAAGAAGCACTGAACTGCGTAGGAAACGGACGCTCGACGCAGAATGTAGGTACCACCGCAGTTATGGCAGCACCCAGTGAACTGGTCGACAGATTAGTCTGTACTTTGCCACTGCAGCCAATAGCCATAGCCGTGACATTATGTTTCTGTGTTTTCCAGGAGACCAATTGACCCTAGCATTAAAATTCAATGTTTTTCCTGGAGACATACAAACCTGATCATCACAATTCCATTTATTTGGGGGTTTTCCAGGATACCTCATAATAGAAATTTGAACTTTACAATTCCAGGGGTTTCCACGTTTTCCAGGAGACATATGGACCCTAGCATTACAATTCCATGTATTTCCGTGTTTTCCCCAAGAGGAGCATGATCCAATGGGAACAATTAAATTCAGGGGTGTGATTGGGCAGTTTTGAAAAATCCACGTAAATTTTGCTAGGAGTACTGGGGCTGCTGTTGTGAACAGCGCTGGGGGTGAAACCTATAGTTCTGAGCGTTTGCTTTGCTTTCCTTTATTGCTTAAATCTTTAAAATCCGGATCACAACATTGCGATTTGTAAAAATCCAAAAATCCGGACAAATCACAACCACAAATTTTCACACTAAAGGCACCAGTCTATTTTGGAGCCGAGCCTGGTTTTCATCTCCACAGACCTGTGTATTGGAAAAATCAAGATGGCGGCCGCGTGATAACTGAGGATAACTTACGGATCGCTCATGAACTGGAAAGTCTCCCGTAGTGCACAGGAGCCAACGAGTACGTAAATGATCAAGCGTAGCCAGTTGAGAATATGCGGCGGTGGGATCCATAAGATAAACTTCAGATAAAAGGTATTCAACTCTGCCAGGAGATACTGCGAAAAAAAAAAAAAATTTAAAAAACATCAGAAAACAGTAAATAAATTCAACCAGAATTCTATTACCTAAACTAGACAAAGCACTCTTAGAGCGCAAACCTCCACCAAGTAGAGCTGAGCAGAATTTCAGAGAAAAAAAAATCCTAGAAGTCGTACCCTATTTGATTATGCTGTACTCGTAAATAAATTTTGTAAAAAAAAAAGATTTAAATTTTAACTCACTGATCCGCGATAATGTTACATATGGTCCTAAAAATACGCTTGAAATCGGATCTTCATCAAAATCAAATTGATTGGTCCGTGGAGCAAACTCAACATATTCAGCAAATTTCATCCGAATCCAAGATATCTTGTACATACTTGTTCTCGTGAAAACAAACATTCTTCAAACCATTGCCATTTGCACTGAAGATTCTTTTTGGAGCGGATTTTTTCCTCAGTCTTTCCCTTGAATAATCTACTCAATTTTGTGACAGACAACGATGTATACTAAAATGCTTCGTTTTTTTGGAGAAAATTTTAGATTTTCTAATTTGTGAAAACCTTGTGTGGACGTGTTCAAGTCCACAGAACTTCTCAAGAACCTGCACAGAACCTGCATTTTGTTCTCAGGTCCACACAGCGTATGTAATACTTACACACACACACCCACACCCCACACCCCCCACCCACACACACCCACACACCCCAACACACACACACACAGTCACGCACCGTAATTGTGGGGACATTTACACGTTATTCGACAAGGAATCGGGGACCTAAAACGTTGTGGGGACATGAAAATGTCCCCACAGACACTCGTTCTTGCCTTCCCTTTTGTTATAAGTCCCCACAACCTTGCCAGTGCTCGCCCACACACACACACAGTCACGCACCGTAATTGTGGGGACATTTACACGTTATTCGACAAGGAATCGGGGACCTAAAACATTGTGGGGACATTTTCATGTCCCCACAGACACTCGTTCTTGCCGTCCCTTTTCTTATCTGTCCCCACAACCTTGCCAGTGCTCGCCCACACACACACACACACTCACACACATTGATTTGTGGGGTATTCCTTTGTTCGTTCTATTATCCCTTTTCCTTAGAATTCTCCTGTGGGGTACAAGATTTTCTATAGTTACCTTGTGGGGTCCAATTGTTCCATTGTGTTTTGGACCCCACAAGGAACCATGTACACGTTCACACACACACACACATTCCCGCGCGAGGCGTTGTGGGGACAAAATACAAAGGATTTTGGGGATTAAAAACGTTGTGGGGACACACAAAATGTCCCCACAGCTAAGTAATTCCGGATCCCTCTTTTGTTCTCTGCCCCCATAACGCGGCCAGTGCTCGAACACACACACACACGTGTGTAAACGCCTGCAATCGGGGACATCCTTTGTCAAATTCCTTTGTCCAAAAAAGCGGGGACATATTGTTCTCCATTGTGATAGCAACCGGGGACTATTGTCCCTTTTCTTATATGTCCCCGGTTTGAATGCGCTCACACACGCACACACACCCACCCACCCTTACGGATCGGGTTTGTGGGGTACCACCATTGCCCTCCTATTGTCCCTTTTCTTTAGAATTTCTCTCGTGGGGTACACGGAAGCAAAGACCGACTTGTGGGGTACCATTGTCCCCATTCAGAAAGTACCTCACAAGTGGCCTCCTGTGCGCCCACACACCAACACACACACGCACACAGGTGAAAACATTACCTCTGGAACACCTTCCACTATGAATAACTTTACCCTGAAAATGCCCTGAAAATCCATTTTACCATGAAATAAATAGTTCATAGCAATGTCACAACAACACAACACCATGAAAATGCCATGAAATACTCTTGGGATTCCTTCGCTGTGAAAACACCGTGAAAACGCCATGAACTTCTCGTGGCAGTTTTGGGGCAGCTCATTCATTCTTGAGAGCGCCGTGAATGCGCCGTGAAATCACCGTGAACATTATTGCCAATATCTGAGAGGAAGAGACACCGTGAAATTGCCGTGACATTATGGTGAACTTGTTATTTCACGGCAAAACGGATTTTCAGGGCATTTTCAGGGTGAAGTTATTCATAGTGTTAGGTGGCCAAGGTAACAAAGAATGCTAGAATGCTATAAGCCGAATGCACATCATCATCATCATCATCGGGTCAAACTTGTTATCTGTGTGCAACCATCTCTAAACTGTTCATTACAGAGGGGTTGCATATTACATTATAGACCCAAAGAGTGCCCTCGCTATAAGGTCAAAACTAGCAACAACGCTTTGATATTTTGTACAGATATTTGATAATTTATTAACCCTTCTACAGCGGTGTAGCCAGAACTTTTTCAGTGGGGGGCACAGGGGGGGCAATGCTTTTCAGTGGGAGGGGGGGCCCAGGGGTATGGGTTTTTTCCTTTTCTTTTCTTTTTTTGGGCACTATCAGGATTTTTCGTGGGGGGCACCTGGGGGGGCACCTGGGGGGGCACTGGAAATTTGTGGGGAGGGGCACGTGCCCCCCCCCCCAGGCTCCCCTGTGGCTACGCCACTGCCCTTCTAATATAGCAAAATCAGGGGCATTGTTGACTGGTTTTTACTGTCATTTTCACCACCCCAACAATACAAGACAACGCTTTTACCAGACAAAAACAGTCGACTAATTTTGACCTGTAAATGTACTTTACGACACGTAAGGTTTGACAGTGTTAGACTTTTAAGTGCACTATATAGATATACCTTGGCAAATACATTTTGACTGATTTTGACCCTTGCAGTCATAGGAGGGTTATTATTATTAACCCTCCTACTACAACAAGGGTCAAAATCAGTTAAAATGTTGATATACCTTGGCAAGTATATCTAGTGCACTTAAAAGTCAAACACTGCCAAACCTTATGTGTAGTAAGTACATTTACAGGTCAAAATGAGTCAACCGTTTCTGACTGGTAAAAAACATTGTCTGGTATTGTTCAGGGTGGTCAAAATGACAGTAAAAACCAGTCAAAAATGCCCCTGTGTGCACATTTGGGTCAACAGTCAAAACAAGCAGTTGACTGGTTTTGACCTCTGTAGCAACTTCCCACTAAAGTGCAGCAATAGTAGGAGTGTTAATAGCAATTTGTCTTCATGTTACCATAGATATAATGCCAAGGACAGCCAGCCACCGTGTCAGATTTGACGTTGGTTCCCAGTCAAATCGTGTCCAACTATACGGAGTGAACTGTAGAAAAATTCTTTTCAACTTCCCTCTGAAGGAAAAAAAAACACAAAAATTCAAGGAATTATTTTAAAAAAATAACTTATCATTCATATATAGAATTTCTTTCATAATCACAGGGAAATCGGCTATTGTTTCATCAGATATTCAACTTTCTTTTTCATCAGAACATTGCTATTTTACTTGAGGAACGGGTAACAAATAAGCACAGTTGGTGTACTCTTAATCGAGTATAATTCTCTGTACTCTCACTCATACTCATACTCATACTCATGAAAAGTACTGGACCACAACTATAGAGTTGGAGTACTTGTACTCATACTCATGACAAAGTACTGGACCACAACTATAGAGTCGGAGTACTCGTACTCGTACTCATGAAAAAGTACTCGACTGCAACTATAGAGTCGGAGTACTCGTACTCATGACAAAGTACTGGACCACAACTATAGAGTCGGAGTACTCGTACTCGTACACAGTACTGGACCACAACTACAGAGTCGGAGTACTCGTACACGTACTCATGAAAAAGTACTTGACCACAACTACAGAGTTGGAGTACTCGTACTCATGAAAAAGTACTGGACCACAACTATAGAGTCGGAGTACACATACTCGTACTCATGACAAAGTACTGGACAGCAACTACAGAGTTGGAGTACTCGTACTCGTGAAAAAGTACTGGACCACAACTATAGAGTCGGAGTACTCGTACTCGTGACAAAGTACTGGACTACAACTATAGAGTTGGAGGTCTCATACTCGTACTCGAGTATATTTTGCTGTACTCGCACTCATGAAAAGGTACTTACATCATGCTCATAATTAGCTCGACTACAACTAAACAGTTGGAGTACTCCAGTGCGATTCTCTGTACTCGTACTCATGTTGTAGTCTACTGAGACGTCTCAGTAAGCACCGTCGATATATCGATATTACTCGATTATTCAATATTGTTTTGATATCGATATTGCCGATAGCAATTTTTAAATCATATCGAAATATCAAAAATTTCGATATTGAGGAATGATATCGAAAATATCAAAATGCGTCAGATTATCGTCAAAATAAATCTCCCGTTTGTGCTTTTACTAACGTTTGCTGCATAATGGAATAAAAATCGGCGACAAATTGTGTTTGTGAGTGAGAATAAAAAACATCGCGCAAATGCCGAGCGGCGACGCTTTGTGCTCTGCGTTCGCTGGAATTCGCAGTCTCCCGTATAATGCAGAACCTCAAAAGAAGCTGCCCTTTTTTGGCTTGGAGAAAGTTCCGTTGTCCCTTATATATTTTCCTACATTCTCTCGCCGGTAACGCCCAGCGCTGTAATTGATGAAAATAATAAAGATGATGAGCAATTTGTTCTGGAGAAAGTGGTTTGAAAAAGTTCCGTTGTCTGCCCATTTAAAATGTGAAGTGAATAAATAAAAAAATTACGGTAACTTATTTATTTATATACTTAAAGACAGGACCTTCGCAGAAGTTTCAAGGTTTTGGGATTTACTTTTAAGTTACATGTTCGTTGTTTACTCGTTGTGAAGTCTGCATTAAAATAAAAGTTTGTGAAATCACTTCGTGTTATTTTATTCTGCTTATCCTGCATTTGATATGGGTTCTGGGTGTATCCCCCCCCCCAATCAGCGGTCCTTGTATGTGCACTGTCACAGATGCCGAGCAACAACATGCCAGTGGATAGGTAAGACCCACCTCCGTGACCTCCCCCACTAAATCCGCCGATGAAAAGATGCCTGAATCGGTTATCCATGTGCATGTACACAAAACGGGGGTGACATTTCATGTCATTTCAATTTCCCTCATTTTTCGTGTAAAATTTTCCCTGGTCTTTGAAAAAAAATGCCCAAATAAAATCTCAGCTCCAAAAAAGCCTTTCCAGAGAATGATTGACAGCTGCATTGTTCAAATTGATACAATGCGTCTCTTGTTTGTTACAAAGTATCTATTTCGGGTTCAGCTAAAGGCCACCGGACTTTGAGGAGTGCAGCCAGTATTAAAATTGAGTGTTCTTTGCCGAAGAATAGCGATGATATCTCAACCAATGAAATGAGCCAGTTCCCGGCAAATAAATACGCCATTGGTTGCTTTCATCACGGACCATTTATGCTTTCATGAATATGACGTTCCTTCCACCACAACTGGAGTGATTGAGCCACAGGTGCATGTCACATTCCAACTTGGTTGCCTAGAAATACTGTTGCTAGGGAGGCTCCCCTGTGATGTCTGGGACTGCCGGTTGCGTAGCCAGAAATCTTGTATGGGAGAGAGAGAGCTTGTGACTATTTTCTCACAGGCTGCAGGAAACTAGTAGCTCAAAAATGCTGCCGCTTTTGGGAAATTTGTGAAGGCATAGTTTGTCATATTGGGATGCAGTTTCCATTTCCGTTAAATAAGAGTTGGGTTTTTTTTTTTTTTTTTTTTTTTTAATTTTAATTTATGGTCTTTAACTTTTACATGGGATAATCGATATATCGAATATACTCGATATTGGATTTCCGATATATCGATTATTGAAAATTTTGAAATCGACGGTGCTTACGTCTCAGTCGACTCACTTTATAGCGATAGTTGCCCGATATTGGTTCTCCCCTGAACCATAATCTCACTTAGCGACAGTGCAGATACAAACTGTGCGATAAGGTCCTTTTCAGGAACCTGTACCTCGCTTAGCGATAGTTGAGATATATACACACTGTGTTACCGCAAACCGAAACAATACAAATATTCCAACCATGCAAAGTCTTAAATCTTCTAGTAATGGCGTTGACAATACTCGGTTACTTACTGATAAGAAGATATCTTCCAAAGACCCCTCCACTGATAAGTCTTCATGTTCAAGTAGTTCAGAGTTTTCATGCCGAGCCAAATACCGGCACCGTTGCAAAGGACGACGTCTAAAATCCACTACAAGAAAACGACAGTATAAAACCAGGCTGATGTTAGACCTGACCATCAGCTCATGTACTTTTGATCGGCAAATACAAACTTTGCATTCATTTTAATGTGGTATTAGTGCTGTGCATCAACAGGTTATTTTGGAACCGGGTACCCATTTTGGAACCAGATAACCAGCCGTGGTAATGGTTCGGTTTCCGGGTACCCATACAAAACTGGGGGGGGGGGGGGAGGGGGAAACGGATTTTCCACCGTGTCACCACACTGCGATGCACAGGCCTATTAACACAGCACAAGGCAATGGCCATCATTTCCATATGGCATTTGCTTGGTAATTCCTTGTGCGATGCACAAGGCAGTGGCCATCATGTCTATATGACATTTGCTTGGTAATTCCTTGTGCGATGTACAAGGCACTGGCCATCATGTTCATATGACATTTGCTTGGTAATTCCTTGTGCGATGTACAAGGCAGTGGCCATCATTTCCATATGGCATTTGCTTGGTAATTCCTTGTGCGATGTACAAGGCAGTGGCCATCATGTCCATATGACATTTGCTTGGTAATTCCTTGTGCGATGCACAAGGCAGTGGCCATATGACATTTGCTTGGTAATTCCTTGTGCGATGTACAAGGCAGTGGCCATCATGTCCATATGACATTTGCTTGGTAATTCCTTGTGCGATGTACAAGGCACTGGCCATCATTTCCATATGGCATTTGCTTGGTAATTCCTTGTGCGATGCACAAGGCACTGGCCATCATGTCCATATGACATTTGCTTGGTAATTCCTTGTGCGATGTACAAGGCAGTGGCCATCATGTCCATATGACATTTGCTTGGTAATTCCTTGTGCGATGCACAAGGCAGTGGCCATCATGTCCATATGACATTTGCTTGGTAATTCCTTGTGCGATGTACAAGGCACTGGCCATCATTTCCATATGGCATTTGCTTGGTAATTCCTTGTGCGATGTACAAGGCAGTGGCCATCATGTCCATATGACATTTGCTTGGTAATTCCTTGTGCGATGTACAAGGCACTGGCCATCATTTCCATATGGCATTTGCTTGGTAATTCCTTGTGCGATGTACAAGGCAGTGGCCATCATGTCCATATGACATTTGCTTGGTAATTCCTTGTGCGATGTACAAGGCACTGGCCATCATTTCCATATGGCATTTGCTTGGTAATTCCTTGTGCGATGCACAAGGCAGTGGCCATCATGTCCATATGACATTTGCTTGGTAATTCCTTGTGCGATGTACAAGGCAGTGGCCATCATGTCCATATGACATTTGCTTGGTAATTCCTTGTGCGATGTACAAGGCACTGGCCATCATGTTCATATGACATTTGCTTGGTAATTCTTTGTGCGATGTACAAGGCACTGGCCATCATTTCCATATGGCATTTGCTTGGTAATTCCTTGTGCGATGTACAAGGCAGTGGCCATCATGTCCATATGACATTTGCTTGGTAATTCCTTGTGCGATGTACAAGGCACTGGCCATCATTTCCATATGGCATTTGCTTGGTAATTCCTTGTGCGATGTACAAGGCAGTGGCCATCATGTCCATATGACATTTGCTTGGTAATTCCTTGTGCGATGTACAAGGCACTGGCCATCATTTCCATATGGCATTTGCTTGGTAATTCCTTGTGCGATGTACAAGGCAGTGGCCATCATGTCCATATGACATTTGCTTGGTAATTCCTTGTGCGATGCACAAGGCAGTGGCCATCATGTCCATATGACATTTGCTTGGTAATTCCTTGTGCGATGTACAAGGCAGTGGCCATCATGTCCATATGACATTTGCTTGGTAATTCCTTGTGCGATGTACAAGGCAGTGGCCATCATGTCCATATGACATTTGCTTGGTAATTCCTTGTGCGATGTACAAGGCACTGGCCATCATTTCCATATGGCATTTGCTTGGTAATTCCTTGTGCGATGCACAAGGCACTGGCCATCATGTCCATATGACATTTGCTTGGTAATTCCTTGTGCGATGTACAAGGCAGTGGCCATCATGTCCATATGACATTTGCTTGGTAATTCCTTGTGCGATGCACAAGGCAGTGGCCATCATGTCCATATGACATTTGCTTGGTAATTCCTTGTGCGATGTACAAGGCACTGGCCATCATTTCCATATGGCATTTGCTTGGTAATTCCTTGTGCGATGTACAAGGCAGTGGCCATCATGTCCATATGACATTTGCTTGGTAATTCCTTGTGCGATGTACAAGGCAGTGGCCATCATTTCCATATGGCATTTGCTTGGTAATTCCTTGTGCGATGTACAAGGCAGTGGCCATCATGTCCATATGACATTTGCTTGGTAATTCCTTGTGCGATGTACAAGGCAGTGGCCATCATGTCCATATGACATTTGCTTGGTAATTCCTTGTGCGATGCTCAGGCCTATTAACACAGCACAAGGCAATGGCCATCATTTCCATTTAAATACTAATAACACAAAATGAAAATATCGTTGTGTCCCCGGAAGAAGGTCATAAGGGTCTACAACCTTCTTCCGGCAGAAGGTCGTAAGCAACAAAATGGCTCCTTCAAAAAAAAAGTAGCTAGGGCATAACTGTTATATATTTGTTGCTAGAATTACTCCCAAGACATGTTTTTCCATTCACATGTGGAATTTGTCTTTCCTACAACTTATAAATGGCAGAAAAACGACCAAGCTTTCACACTCGGTTTTCTTGAAACACAATTTTGCACATTAATTGCTTACGCACTTGCCGGTCACAGTTTCATTACGTCCTTGTTCCGGGCACCCGACGATATTAAAAAGAACAGTTACTGATATTGTTATGAATTTTTATGAAATAAAACAAAGTACCCGAAACCTTATTATAAACATGGAAGATCGGTAAGTGTTTATCAAAGATTTAGTACCTGAAACCTTTATTATAAACATGGAAGATCGGTAAGTGTTCATCAAAGACTTAGTACCTGAAACCTTATTATAAACATGGAAGATCGGTAAGTGTTCATCAAAGACTTGCATTCGGTTTCTGAAATGTTACATCAGATTTTAGAAAGTGGGTTTCGGGTACCCGCTAATAACAGTTGCTGTAGGTGTCTGAAATGGGACTTCACTATGAATAACTTTACCCTGAAAATGCCCTGAAAATCTGTTTTACCGTGAAATAAATAGTTCGCGGCAATTTCATGATGACACAACACCGTGAAATTGCCATGAAATACTCTTGGAATTCCTTTGCCGTGAAAACGCTGTGAAAACGCCATGAACTTTTTGTGCCAGTTTTGCCGTAGCTCATTAATTCTCGAGAGCGCCATGAATTTGCTCTGAAATCACTGTGAACATTATTGCCAATATCTAAGAGGAAATTGCCGTGAAATGTTATTTCATGGCAAAACAGATTTTCAGGGCATTTTCAGGGTAAAGTTATTCATAGTGCTCGCTTCAGGAGAATCTCAGCGTCAAAAGCATCTGTCGATCTCCTTTGGACTAGGACTAGACTGCGCATATACACTTACATGATCCCACCAGCACTCGGCAAAGTTTGGCAGTTGGTGCTCCAACGAATACTCCAGTAACTCAAACATGATGCTGATGACCCAGCATACCCAGTAGTCCCTTATCATTAACATCTGCATAAATGTGAATGACCAAATCCATATAAGGTCAAAATGGGCAGGGCCTGAAATTGTACACACAATTGATAAGGATAGACCAATATAAAATAATAGATATATTATAAACTAATACATGATACTGATGACCCAGCATACCCAGTAGTCTCTTATCATTAACATCTGCATAAAATCCATATAAGGTCAAAATGGGCTGGGCCAGAAATTGTACACACAATTGATAGGGATAGACCAATATAAAATAATGGAGATATTAATTAAGACATGATACCGATGACCCAACGAACCCAGTAGTCTCTTATCACTAACATCTGTATAAATATGAATGACAAATCCATATAAGGTCAAAATGGGCAGGGCCATAAACTTTATACACAATTAATCCTGTTGGTAAGTGTACACTGTATTAGTTCCAACATAACCTGCATGCCCACTTTGGCTCCAACGACAGTCAGAAGCCCATTGGAAATGCATTGGACCACCCTTTTCTTTAAGAATTCACACAAAAAGAAATTAGAAAGCTCGGGATTTGCATTTAACATATGTGTTGTCATGGCACCCTTTCTGACTCATCCCAGCAGAAGACAAGGTACCAGACTCACCTTGAAGTACCAGCCTGCAAGATGACCGAAAACGAAGACATCAAATTTATCCTGTTGAGAAAATATCAGAGACGATTTATTTTAACAATAGTTCGATAGACAGACAGACAGACCGACCGACAGACAGACAGACAGGTAAGTTACTTTGAGTGTACACAAAATCAGCTTGATACCTTGTATGCCTAATTTGCATATTGATCACGTGCTGGGCCCACGTTCATCCGTGCCGCTGTTTTTCAAGATGGTAAATTCCCAATTTCAAGCTCATTTGATTGAATCTAACCAGGATCCAATTTCATAGCGATGCTTAAGCGCACAAAGATGCTGAGCAGAGAAAAAGTTGAGCTTTGGGAGGAGGGCCAAAGTCATGGTACAGCCAAGCCTTTGAGAAGCCCAGCCAGGCCCGAGCTACCTGGCCTCCTAATCTGTCTTTTGTGAGCCCTAATCCTGTAATGATACAGCACTTGCTAATCAACCTAACCTGGGCTTCTGGAGGGCCTAGCCCAGCCAAGTAGATCAAATTATAATGTCTGCAGTTGTGAACAAAAGACAGCCGAGGTCTCAGTCAAGTCTGCGTTAACAATAAGAGCTACTTGAGATCTATTCATTAGTAAAGGGTCTTTTGTGCTTAGCTAGGGGATTATATAGGCCCATAGGCCCGGGCGAAGCCTGGCTGGGCTTCTCAAAGGCTTGACTGTACCATCACTTTTGGACCTCCTCCCTTAGCAAAGATCGGTTACCAGCCAAATTGTTACGTAATGTACATGTATATTGCCCCTGGCTGGTTCTCACCTTTCATGTAATTCTGCTTAGCAGACAAATTTGCTAAGCAATTATTTTCTTCTTAGCAGCTCTATGAAACTGGGCCCTGTGTGAGCGCTGCTTAACAAAGAATTCTGCACTTACTGGTAGCTGCATGCAGCGTGCAATGTAAGTGCTAGCCAGGGGACTATATGCACTTACTGGTAGCTGCATGCAGCGCACAATGTAAGTGCTAGCCAGGGGACTATCTGCACTTACTGGTAGCTGCATGCAGCGCGCAATGTAAGTGCTAGCCAGGGGACTATCTGTTCTTACTGGTAGCTGCATGCAGCGCGCAATGTAAGTGCTAGCCAGGGGACTATCTGCACTTACTGGTATCTGCACGCAGCGCGCAATGGAAGTGCTAGCCAGAGGACTATCTGCCCTTACTGGTAGCTGCATGCAACGCACAATGTAAGTGCTAGCCAGGGGACTATCTGTTCTTACTGGTAGCTGCATGCAGCGCGCAATGGAAGTGCTAGCCAGGGGACTATCTGCACTTACTGGTAGCTGCATGCAGCGCGCAATGTAAGTGCTAGCCAGGGGACTATCTGCACTTACTGGTAGCTGCATGCAGCGCGCAATGTAAGTGCTAGCCAGGGGACTATCTGCACTTACTGGTAGCTGCACGCAGCGCGCAATGGAAGTGCTAGCCAGGGGACTATCTGCACTTACTGGTAGCTGCATGCAGCGCGCAATGTAAGTGCTAGCCAGGGGACTATCTGTTCTTACTGGTAGCTGCATGCAGCGCGCAATGTAAGTGCTAGCCAGGGGACTATCTGCACTTACTGGTAGCTGCATGCAGCGCACAATGTAAGTGCTAGCCAGGGAACTATCTGCACTTACTGGTAGCTCCATGCAGCGCACAATGTAAGTGCTAGCCAGGGGAATATCTGCTCTTACTGGTAGCTGCATGCAGCACACAATGTAAGTGCTAGCCAGGGGACTATCTGCACTTACTGGGAGCTATACATGCAGCGCACAATGTAAGTGCTAGCCAGGGGACTATCTGCACTTACTGGTAGCTGCATGCAGCGCACGATGTAAGTGCTAGCCAGGGGACTATCTGCTCTTACTGGTAGCTGCATGCAGCGCACAATGTAAGTGCTAGCCAAGGGACTATCTCATAGAGCTGCTACTAAGCAGAGAATTTTGCTAAGCAAATAATTTTGCTAAGCATCATAAAATAAATTACCAGCCAAAATGCATACATTTTGTAGGAAATTTCGGCTGGTAACCCAAAGAAATCTGCTAAGCAAATTCTTCTGGTCGGCAATTTTATCTGCTAAGCAGCTCTATGAAATTGGCCAGTGCTAAGTGCTAAATCCTTGGTTACATAAAGTACCAAATTGGAGGATCCAGGGGGGTGGGGAGGCAAAAGAGGCAGACATGTTCCTCCCCCCCCCCATAAACTGCCATGCATATAAATTTACCAAACATTTTTTGTTTGCTCCTTTTTTGGCAGCATTCCCCTTTGTTTTGCCATGTGTCCCCCCTTTTTTGAGACACTGGATCCGCCCCTGTAAAGTACAAATGTACTTTGAAAAAACCTTACAGAACACCTGTAAAATATGTTTACTTCATAACTCCCTATGCATTTTTGCTAGGAACCATCCCCAATCCTCCAAAACCGATCAATATGCAGTAAAAAGGTACCAGAATTGTTGGACTTTGATGGAATTGGTACAGTGGCAAATGCAAAGCATCCATGGCTTGGTTTTACACAGTCCTGAATCCAACAAAAAGCAGCAGGTGGAGTTTGATGGATTTGGTACAGTGGCAAATGCAAAGCATCCATGGCTTGGCTATACACAGTCCTGAATCCAACAAAAGCAGCTGGTGGAGTTTGATGGATTCGGTACAGTGGCAAATGCAAAGCATCCATGGCTTGGCTATACACAGTCCTGAATCCAACAAAAGCAGCTGGTGGAGTTTGATGGATTCGGTACAGTGGCAAATGCAAAGCATCCATGGCTTGGCTATACACAGTCCTGAATCCAACAAAAGCAGCCGGTGGAGTTTGATGGATTTGGTGCAGTGGCAAATGCAAAGCATCCATGGCTTGGCTATACACAGTCCTGAATCCAACAAAAGCAGCTGGTGGAGTTTGATGGATTCGGTACAGTGGCAAATGCAAAGCATCCATGGCTTGGCTATACACAGTCCTGAATACAACAAAAGCAGCCGGTGGAGTTTGATGGATTTGGTACAGTGGCAAATGCAAAGCATC
This sequence comes from Zoroaster sp. YZ-2022, assembly GCA_029582265.1. Taxonomy (NCBI): domain Eukaryota; kingdom Metazoa; phylum Echinodermata; class Asteroidea; order Forcipulatida; family Zoroasteridae; genus Zoroaster; species Zoroaster sp. YZ-2022. Next base: position 24,738,594 of record CM055823.1, read on the forward strand.
CATGGCTTGGCTATACACAGTCCTGAATCCAACAAAAGCAGCCGGTGGAGTTTGATGGATTTGGTACAGTGGCAAATGCAAAGCATCCATGGCTTGGCTATACACAGTCCTGAATCCAACAAAAGCAGCTGGTGGAGTTTGATGGATTTGGTACAGTTAGCAAATGCAAAGCATCCATGGCTTGGCTATACACAGTCCTGAATCCAACAAAAGCAGCCGGTGGAGTTTGATGGATTCGCACAGTGGCAAATGCAAAGCATCCATGGCTTGGCTATACACAGTCCTGAATCCAACAAAGCAGCTGGTGGAGTTTGATGGATTGGGTACAGTGGCAAATGCAAAGCATCCATGGCTTGGCTATACACAGTCCTGAATCCAACAAAAGCAGCTGGTGGAGTTTGATGGATTCGCACAGTGGCAAACGCAACGCCTCCATGGCTGGGCTACCCCCAGTCCTGAATCCAACAAAAGCAGCTGGTGGATTTTGATGGATTCGCACAGTGGCAAATGCAAAGCATCCATGGCTTGGCTATACACAGTCCTGAATCCAACAAAAGCAGCTGGTGGAGTTTGATGGATTCGGTACAGTGGCAAATGCAAAGCATCCATGGCTTGGCTATACACAGTCCTGAATCCAACAAAAGCAGCTGGTGGAGTTTGATGGATTCGGTACAGTGGCAAATGCAAAGCATCCATGGCTTGGCTACACAGTCCTGAATCCAACAAAAGCAGCGGTGGAGTTTGATGGATTCGCACAGTGGCAAATGCAAAGCATCCATGGCTTGGCTATACACAGTCCTGAATCCAACAAAAGCAGCGGGTGGAGTTTGATGGATTTGGTACAGTGGCAAATGCAAAGCATCCATGGCTTGGCTATACACAGTCCTGAATCCAACAAAAGCAGCCGGTGGAGTTTGATGGATTTGGTACAGTGGCAAATGCAAAGCATCCATGGCTTGGCTATACACAGTCCTGAATCCAACAAAAGCAGCCGGTGGAGTTTGATGGATTTGGTACAGTGGCAAATGCAAAGCATCCATGGCTTGGCTATACACAGTCCTGAATCCAACAAAAGCAGCTGGTGGAGTTTGATGGATTCGCACAGTGGCAAATGCAAAGCATCCATGGCTTGGCTATACACAGTCCTGAATCCAACAAAAGCAGCTGGTGGAGTTTGATGGATTCGGTACAGTGGCAAATGCAAAGCATCCATGGCTTGGCTATACACAGTCCTGAATCCAACAAAAGCAGCTGGTGGAGTTTGATGGATTCGGTACAGTGGCAAATGCAAAGCATCCATGGCTTGGCTATACACAGTCCTGAATCCAACAAAAGCAGCTGGTGGAGTTTGATGGATTCGTACAGTGGCAAATGCAAAGCATCCATGGCTTGGCTATACACAGTCCTGAATCCGACAAAAGCAGCTGGTGGAGTTTGATGGATTCGGCATAGTGGCAAATGCAAAGCATCCATGGCTTGGCTATACACAGTCCTGAATCCAACAAAAGCAGCTGGTGGAGTTTGATGGATTCGGTACAGTGGCAAATGCAAAGCATCCATGGCTTGGCTATACACAGTCCTGAATCCAACAAAAGCAGCTGGTGGAGTTTGATGGATTCGCAGTGGCAAATGCAAAGCATCCATGGCTTGGCTATACACAGTCCTGAATCCAACAAAAGCAGCAGGTGGAGTTTGATGGATTGGGTGCAGTGGCAAATGAAAAGCATCCATGGCTTGGCTATACACAGTCCTGAATCCAACAAAAGCAGCGGTGGAGTTTGATGTATTTGGTTCAGTGGCAAATGCAAAGCATCCATGGCTTGGCTATACACAGTCCTGAATCCAACAAAAGCAGCTGGTGGAGTTTGATGGATTCGGTACAGTGGCAAATGCAAAGCATCCATGGCTTGGCTATACACAGTCCTGAATCCAACAAAAGCAGCTGGTGGAGTTTGATGGATTCGGTACAGTGGCAAATGCAAAGCATCCATGGCTTGGCTATACACAGTCCTGAATCCAACAAAAGCAGCTGGTGGAGTTTGATGGATTCGGTACAGTGGCAAATGCAAAGCATCCATGGCTTGGCTATACACAGTCCTGAATCCAACAAAAGCAGCCGGTGGAGTTTGATGGATTTGGTGCAGTGGCAAATGCAAAGCATCCATGGCTTGGCTATACACAGTCCTGAATCCAACAAAAGCAGCTGGTGGAGTTTGATGGATTCGGTACAGTGGCAAATGCAAAGCATCCATGGCTTGGCTATACACAGTCCTGAATACAACAAAAGCAGCCGGTGGAGTGTGATGGATTTGGTACAGTGGCAAATGCAAAGCATCCATGGCTTGGCTATACACAGTCCTGAATCCAACAAAAGCAGCCGGTGGAGTTTGATGGATTTGGTACAGTGGCAAATGCAAAGCATCCATGGCTTGGCTATACACAGTCCTGAATCCAACAAAAGCAGCTGGTGGAGTTTGATGGATTTGGTACAGTGGCAAATGCAAAGCATCCATGGCTTGGCTATACACAGTCCTGAATCCAACAAAAGCAGCTGGTGGAGTTTGATGGATTCGGTACAGTGGCAAATGCAAAGCATCCATGGCTTGGCTATACACAGTCCTGAATCCAACAAAAGCAGCTGGTGGAGTTTGATGGATTCGGTACAGTGGCAAATGCAAAGCATCCATGGCTTGGCTATACACAGTCCTGAATCCAACAAAAGCAGCTGGTGGAGTTTGATGGATTCGGTACAGTGGCAAATGCAAAGCATCCATGGCTTGGCTATACACAGTCCTGAATCCAACAAAAGCAGCTGGTGGAGTTTGATGGATTCGGTACAGTGGCAAATGCAAAGCATCCATGGCTTGGCTATACACAGTCCTGAATCCAACAAAATCAGCTGGTGGAGTTTGATGGATTCGGTACAGTGGCAAATGCAAAGCATCCATGGCTTGGCTATACACAGTCCTGAATCCAACAAAAGCAGCTGGTGGAGTTTGATGGATTCGGTACAGTGGCAAATGCAAAGCATCCATGGCTTGGCTATACACAGTCCTGAATCCAACAAAAGCAGCCGGTGGAGTTTGATGGATTCGGTACAGTGGCAAATGCAAAGCATCCATGGCTTGGCTATACACAGTCCTGAATCCAACAAAAGCAGCCGGTGGAGTTTGATGGATTTGGTACAGTGGCAAATGCAAAGCATCCATGGCTTGGCTATACACAGTCCTGAATCCAACAAAAGCAGGTGGAGTTTGATGGATTTGGTACAGTGGCAAATGCAAAGCATCCATGGCTTGGCTATACACAGTCCTGAATCCAACAAAAGCAGCCGGTGGAGTTTGATGGATTTGGTACAGTGGCAAATGCAAAGCATCCATGGCTTGGCTATACACAGTCCTGAATCCAACAAAAGCAGCTGGTGGAGTTTGATGGATTCGGTACAGTGGCAAATGCAAAGCATCCATGGCTTGGCTATACACAGTCCTGAATCCAACAAAAGCAGCTGGTGGAGTTTGATGGATTCGGTACAGTGGCAAATGCAAAGCATCCATGGCTTGGCTATACACAGTCCTGAATCCAACAAAAGCAGCTGGTGGAGTTTGATGGATTCGCACAGTGGCAAATGCAAAGCATCCATGGCTTGGCTATACACAGACCTGAATCCAACAAAAGCAGCTGGTGGAGTTTGATGGATTCGGTACAGTGGCAAATGCAAAGCATCCATGGCTTGGCTATACACAGTCCTGAATCCAACAAAAGCAGCTGGTGGAGTTTGATGGATTCGGTACAGTGGCAAATGCAAAGCATCCATGGCTTGGCTATACACAGTCCTGAATCCAACAAAAGCAGCAGGTGGAGTTTGATGGATTCGCACAGTGGCAAATGCAAAGCATCCATGGCTTGGCTATACACAGTCCTGAATCCAACAAAAGCAGCAGGTGGAGTTTGATGGATTCGGTACAGTGGCAAATGCAAAGCATCCATGGCTTGGCTATACACAGTCCTGAATCCAACAAAAGCAGCCGGTGGAGTTTGATGGATTTGGTACAGTGGCAAATGCAAAGCATCCATGGCTTGGCTATACACAGTCCTGAATCCAACAAAAGCAGCTGGTGGAGTTTGATGGATTCGGTACAGTGGCAAATGCAAAGCATCCATGGCTTGGCTATACACAGTCCTGAATCCAACAAAAGCAGCTGGTGGAGTTTGATGGATTCGGTACAGTGGCAAATGCAAAGCATCCATGGCTTGGCTATACACAGTCCTGAATCCAACAAAAGCAGCTGGTGGAGTTTGATGGATTCGGTACAGTGGCAAATGCAAAGCATCCATGGCTTGGCTATACACAGTCCTGAATCCAACAAAAGCAGCCGGTGGAGTTTGATGGATTTGGTACAGTGGCAAATTATGCAAAGCATCTATGGCTTAACTATACACAGTCCTTAATCCAACAAAAGCAGCCGGTGGAGTTTGATGGAATTGGTACAGTAGCAAATGCAAAGCATCCATGGCTTGGCTATACACAGTCCTGAATCCAACAAAAGCAGCCGGAGGAGTTTGATGGATTTGGTGCAGTGGCAAATGCAAAGCATCCATGGCTTGGCTATACACAGTCCTGAATCCAACAAAAGCAGCTGGTGGAGTTTGATGGATTCGGTACAGTGGCAAATGCAAAGCATCCATGGCTTGGCTATACACAGTCCTGAATCCAACAAAAGCAGCCGGTGGAGTTTGATGGATTTGGTACAGTGGCAAATGCAAAGCATCCATGGCTTGGCTATACACAGTCCTGAATCCAACAAAAGCAGCCGGTGGAGTTTGATGGATTTGGTACAGTGGCAAATGCAAAGCATCCATGGCTTGGCTATACACAGTCCTGAATCCAACAAAAGCAGCTGGTGGAGTTTGATGGATTTGGTACAGTGGCAAATGCAAAGCATCCATGGCTTGGCTATACACAGTCCTGAATCCAACAAAAGCAGCTGGTGGAGTTTGATGGATTTGGTACAGTGGCAAATGCAAAGCATCCATGGCTTGGCTATACACAGTCCTGAATCCAACAAAAGCAGCTGGTGGAGTTTGATGGATTCGCACAGTGGCAAATGCAAAGCATCCATGGCTTGGCTATACAGTCCTGAATCCAACAAAAGCAGCTGGTGGAGTTTGATGGATTCGCACAGTGGCAAATGCAAAGCATCCATGGCTTGGCTATACACAGTCCTGAATCCAACAAAAGCAGCCGGTGGAGTTTGATGGATTCGCACAGTGGCAAATGCAAAGCATCCATGGCTTGGCTATACACAGTCCAGAATCCAACAAAAGCAGCCGGGTGGAGTTTGATGGATTTGGTACAGTGGCAAATGCAAAGCATCCATGGCTTGGCTATACACAGTCCTGAATCCAACAAAAGCAGCCGGTGGAGTTTGATGGATTTGGTACAGTGGCAAATGCAAAGCATCCATGGCTTGGCTATACACAGTCCTGAATCCAACAAAAGCAGCCGGTGGAGTTTGATGGATTTGGTACAGTGGCAAATGCAAAGCATCCATGGCTTGGCTATACACAGTCCTGAATCCAACAAAAGCAGCTGGTGGAGTTTGATGGATTCGGTACAGTGGCAAATGCAAAGCATCCATGGCTTGGCTATACAGTCCTGAATCCAACAAAAGCAGCTGGTGGAGTTTGATGGATTCGGTACAGTGGCAAATGCAAAGCATCCATGGCTTGGCTATACACAGTCCTGAATCCAACAAAAGCAGCCGGTGGAGTTTGATGGATTCGCACATAGTGGCAAATGCAAAGCATCCATGGCTTGGCTATACACAGTCCTGAATCCAACAAAAGCAGCCGGTGGAGTTTGATGGATTTGGTACAGTGGCAAATGCAAAGCATCCATGGCTTGGCTATACACAGTCCTGAATCCAACAAAAGCAGCCGGTGGAGTTTGATGGATTTGGTACAGTGGCAAATGCAAAGCATCCATGGCTTGGCTATACACAGTCCTGAATCCAACAAAAGCAGCCGGTGGAGTTTGATGGATTTGGTACAGTGGCAAATGCAAAGCATCCATGGCTTGGCTATACACAGTCCTGAATCCAACAAAAGCAGCTGGTGGAGTTCGATGGATTTGGTACACATGCTCTATTCGCTGGGATATACTGCAGAGTACTGAATCCACCAAAATCAAGCAAACCTAGGCTTTGGATTTTGATGGACTTGGGGTAGTAGGGGGAGTTAACAAACATTTTATTCTGCTAGAGTGAGTGCAGATTTATGGTAAGCAGAGCTAATAAATTGATCCCAATAGTTCCCCCCCCCCCCCCCAGCACCACCCCCAGCTGTTTTTACCACACACTCACCCACAAGTGATACCAAGGGTTATCTGGATTCCCCTCGGGATCATAAATCTTGCAGTTCTCAGCGTAGGACTGCTCTGGTAGGGGTTTCCCTAGCGCTGGGTCTAGGTAAGCGATGAGTTTACGAGCGTCGTCTGCTGTCTGCAAACATAAAATGGGGCACGGTGAGTTAGATATGTAAGGCCAAAAAAAAATTTCTCCGGTTTCTGGTCTCCGCACACGTCGCCTAGTAACCGGACCATTACAACAGCCGGTAACTGGTTCCAAAATTACCCATCAATGCACAGCACTAGTTTATAACTAGCTGCCACCTTCAGTGGCAATTTTGGCCGTGTGACCTAACAGTGAGTTAGATAAGTAATGCCAAAAAAAAAAATTCTCCGGTTTCTGGTCTCCACGCGTGTCGCCTAGTAACCGGACCATTACAACAGCCGGTAACTGGTTCCAAAATTACCCATCAATGCACAGCACTAGTTTATAACTAGCTGCCACCTTCAGCGGCAATTTTGGCCTTGTGACCTTCATAAAAAAAATTAAAGATAAAAATTAATTTACCTGGAAAAGCAAGAAGACCAAAGCTAGTTCATAGACAATACTAAGACAGACGACCAGTCTCCATAAGGCCGGATGGGGACGCCTGAACGGGCCGTCTCGGACCTGGGTCATACCAAAGACACAGAAGACCAGAATACAGGCCACAATACCCCTAGATTGTGGGGGAAAATGTGAATGATAATAATCTTAACGGGACAATATTGTCACGATCAACAGGGCATGGAATCAGAGATTTTAGATTAACCCTTGTGTACATGCAGTCTCCAAAATGCTGCCAAAAAAAACAACTGCTAAGTACACAATGCTTTTTGTATGCAGACTCAAAATATTGCATACTGTACACAAGAATGGTACATGGATACCCCAAAATGCCCCTGGGTATGGGACAAAAACAAAGTGTTCTGACCTTCACACAGTATGTGTATACCCCAAGTTACTGCACTGGTTTATTTCAAGTTAGCCTTGCAATGAAACAAAGCAGGTGGCTGCTTCAGTTTACCTCATCTCTCTGAAGAGCCTTGGGCTATGCCATTAATCTTTAGATAAGAAAGTGTGTACCACAATATGTCCCAGTTGAGACATTTTGAAGTATGGGTCCACTTTGTAAAGAACAACACTGATAATAGGAGGGTTTTAACCAGTTCAATTGCTGCCATTACAGTGCATATAGGGCTAATCAACCAACCAACTCTGCCCTCACAGGTACCCATTTAACCCCTGGGTGGAGAGAAGCAATTATGGTTAAGTGTCTTGCTCAAGGACACAAGTGTCACGGCCAGGATTCGAACCCACATTCTGCTGCTAACACCAGAACTTGAGTCCGGTAAGCTATAAAATATGGATACATTTACAGAAATTTTACCTAACTGAATTCGACTTAAACACCTAGAAGAGTAGTTTCACCAGGCCTGGAATTTCATTCTTGTAGGGGCAAGGCCACTTTCCCAAGAAAAGCGTACTGCCAGTAAAATATGAAAATGTCTATGGGAACATTTTTAAGGGGCATCAAGGCCAAGACCAGGGCAACAGAGGCCATGACCTCCATGAAATTCCAGACCTGGGTTCACTTCATTATGTGTCTTCATTGTGTGTCCGTATACATCAATACCATTATTGCTACTTGGTGTCAGAAGTGGGATTAGAATGGGGGGCACAGGTTGGTTTAATTCTCACCTTTTTACATTCCATGTGACGTCATTCGTCTGAGCCTCAAAGAGTGACACGTACAGCAGGGCAGTAATGAGGCACACCAGGGCAGTAATGGAATGGGCACGCCTTCAAATTCAAAACAAAACAGTCGTACCAATTAATCAATAACTGTGTATATAATAACAATGTGTGTAGTATGTAGACCCGACCATGTGATGTTTGTTATTTAGTTCATTCGGGCACACCATGTAATGATCTCTTTTTGGAAAAAGTGATGGCTCTGAGATGAGCCGGTTGGTTTGTTCTCAACATTTCGACTAGTCTACTCTAGTCATCATCAGGCCAGCTGCAGCCATTATACTGAGCTCTTCATGGCTGGGCTAGGTCCAGGTTATGTTTGATTGGCAGGTACTGTATTGTTACAGGATTAGGAATCACAAATAACAGATTAGGAAGCCAGGTATCCCAGGCCTGGCCTGTCTTCTCAAAGGCTTGGCTGTACCATGACGTTGGCCCTCCTCCCTAACACCATAAACTTGGGTGTACATGTACAAAATTAAAAGTTAAAGTTAAAATTTTGACATAATTTGACAACTACAAATTTTTATGCAATTTTATTGCCAGAAGTACTGATGTTCATAAATGTGTCTGTTCTCTGTGAATTTTTGACTGGTTTTGGAAACAAAAGTTAGAAACACATGCACGTTAACCCTAACCCTCCAGGGTATTTTGGCTAGAAACCCTGCCAGACACATCAGATTGCATCATTTGTCAAAGTGACTTGACTGCCCAGTGCAGCAAAATCCATCAGGTCACAAATCTCAAGGCCAAACTGCCTCAGAGTCTGTGGTCACCAAACGCAGCAGGATACAACTCTGGCATTGTTCAATGGGACCAGCTCTCAATAGCCTCAGACTTGGCTGCTTATGCACTGGTGTTGACAGCTGAATGCATCAAAGTGCACCAGACTTTTCCACCTGATGCACTGTGCTGCATCTGGCAGGGTTAGGGTTAATTTATGAAACTTTTTTTTTGTTTTTTGGAAGAGTGCCCCCTTTTTTGCTCATGTAACTCCTCCTCTTTCGAGAGACCCTGGATCCATGCCTATTTGACCTAGTGTTCATTTAATAAAGAGTCATCAAGTTTCATTTATAGGCACAATATCGTCATGATCAACAGGACATGGAATCGGAGTGCTAGTTTTAAATTAACTCAGTGACTGAAAATAATACCCCATACATGATGAGGTCATATTCTGCTGCATAAATGAGTCACTGTGTTCATATCTTAAACTAGGACACCGATTCCCTGCCCTGTTGAAAGTCTGCGCTGATCATGACGATATTTGAATATTTTTATTTTACCACAACCTGACATGTTTCCCATTCACACCATGTAAATTTCATTACTGTTTAGGCACAATATCGTCACCCCCCAAAAAAAGTCTGGTTTCTGGTCATAGGTCGGCTTCAAAATTGGTGCGGTGCACTTTTTTTCCTTTTTTTTTTTGGCAACCACGTGATCATACATGTAAACGCTGTTATTGGAACCAGACCAAATTTCCTATACAAGAGAGGCCTCACAAATCAGGCAAACATTCTGAAAAAGTCATTTAAAACACAGCATGGCAGAATTCCAATCGATCCAGCGATTCTGGCTGCAATTGTACATTGTTTCATAGCAAAAAAATACTAAAAAGTGCAAATGGACTGGTATGAGGTGACGCACCCAGAGACCAGAAACCAGATTTTTGGGGGGGCCTTTCCTGTTAGTGTCTGTTATTATTGTAAAAAAATGTTTGTTTTTTTTGTTTTTTTTGGCTACCCTGAAAAACTGTGTTGTTTTTCAACATGAACAGTTCTCAGTATCTCACCAGAAGTAAGTGACGGTTCCATCATCTTCCACATTCGTCAGGAAAGACGCAAAACCCATTTTCGGTGATTGGCTCCCATCACTGCTGGTGCCCTGCTGCCTGATGAGACCACTACTTGACCTCGTTGTCATCTTACATGTACGTCTAAAATATACACTAAAAACAACGTCTCTCACTTAAGTGAGGCTGCTTCGTCGGCAGGGCAACTGTGTTTTGTGGACTGAAGTTCACTTGTGATGATCCTGAAATTATGATATATGCATGGGTAAAATTGAATGAAATAATTTGTTACAATTACGTCAATCATAATCACAAGGGTTAGTGGGGGGAATCGATGGGCAACAATTGATACAGCTTAACAGGCTTGGAATTTCATTCTTATTGATCAATGTCCAGAAATGTGAAGGCCTGCTGAATATTGCAAAGAGAAGTTGGCCAAAAATTGGCAAAAGTATATAATGCCATTGGAAAAGATGGCAAGCCAGTGTTGCGTTAGCTGCAGAAACTGTATTTCGGCGGTATTGTCATTGGGTCAAAGGAGACCAATTAGAGCTACCGACTTTAACACAGAAAAATGGGGAGACCCATTCTTTGTACCACTGTTCAAAATAGACTGGCTACACAGATTGATTTATATGATAAGATACAGTATGTATTATGGGTTCCAGACAATTGGGCTTGGGTGATTTCATAATACAAGGTGAGTTGTTCCGTCAAAATGGAGTCAAATGTTTGGCATTTTAAATCATTCAAATGATAAGAGTAAGTATCTAGGTGCATTCTGTGGAGAGGAAAGGCACCCAATATTAGTATTTAACCCTCCTACAATCAGTGAGATTTTTTAAACAACCCACTGAGGCCATCTCCAAGCCATTGCTATGGTAGGCATGTGGCTCCTCATAGCTATACTGCATAGTAACATAATTCCTCATATGTCTGTTGGTTTTAGTGGTTTGTGATTGACATATTGCAGGGCATATTACTTTATTCCAGACTCAGTGGCTGGTGGTAGGTTACTATGGAGAGTCTGTGTTTACAAAATAACTGCTGAAAATCCCAATGGATGATGGAGGCTTGGTATGGTTTATTGGTCTCTGTGGCTGATGGTAATTTATTATTGGGAGTTTGTTTACAGTATAACCTGCTGAAAATAAGGTCAACTGTGGTATACATGAGTGTCTTTGATTGTTAAACCTATAGGAGGGTTAAAAAGGAGCGTCATCCAAATTTCCTACGTAAATGTTTGTGTAACTCTAAAGGTACTTATTCGACCCATTGACAAGACCTTTGAAATACAGTTACTGCAGCTACTGTTGTGTTGGACTGCATACAGGGGGAAGTAGCTGCAAAGAACAAGCGTGGTCACCCCACCAAAACAGACTGAAAGAGGACCGACTCATGGGCGGATCCAGAACATTTTTTAGGGGGGGCTGAGAATCAAAAACAATTATTTTTCAGTACTACAAAAATTACAATGAAATAATCAAAGGGAGAGAAAAACAATGCACAGTGAGGGGGAAATGAGAGTGCGTTTCCCCTCCCCTCCCCCTCTCTCTCTCTTTTTTTTAATTTTGTATTTATTTATTTATTTATTTATTTTTTAAACGATTTTAGGGGGGTCTAAACTGAACTGAACTGAGGGGCAAGGCCACTTTCTTTGAATAAAGTCACTTCCATTAGCATATTAGAATGTTTATATGGGAACATTGGGAAGAATGTCATATCCAACCGCCACTTTTTTTCTCATTCATTATAACCAATAATGTAGTGTTACCTGCTCAGTGAGGTGGAGAACATACAGATGATGGACATATACTTCAAATTATTCCAGAATATTTGTTTCATGAAAAATCAGGCATTTTTGGTATACAATAACTTCCTCAGTCATGTCAGTCTGATCTTGTCAACTCCCCAATTAGTGACCAACACGGTCATCGTACATGTGCAGTGGCAACTATAATAAGATTCTTCCATTTTCTGAAGAGGAAGATTTTTTTTAGAAGGGAAATAAAGTCCTAAAACCATCATAAAAGTGGATTTTAAAGATAGTTTTCGCTTTCTGTACCCTCAAAAATCGACAGAATCACTTTTTAACTGGTTAGTGGTTGTAAAAAAAATTCTCAAAAACCACTTAAAAAGTGGCGGTTGGATACAACATCCTTTCCGAAACATTTTTAAGGAGCACCAAGGCAGTGAAATTCCAGGAATGTGAAATTCCAGGCCTGGCCTTACGTAGACCTTATGCGTATGATGTCACAAACTGAAGGGCGCCCTCGCTCAGCGGCATGATAAGGTAATTCATTGGTTTAACCATAACGCCAGCCTGAAGATCTGGGCCCAATATCATGGCACTGCTTACTGCAGAATTCTGCGCTTACGGCACATAGAATCACACGCTTTTTATGGCGCCGTAAGCGCAGAATGCTGTGGTAAGCAGCGCCATGAAATTGGGCCCTGACGTCACGCTTTGGGGCTCATGAATTACTCCAGATACCAGCCATTGCTGCCATTTTATTTTCCCCGGAGATTCAACTTTGACCTTGCGCGCGATGATGGGCATCTGTGCGCAATTATATCAGCGATATTTGGACGGCAGAAGTACACGCGCGCGCGTATTAGCGTTCATTCACATGCGAGCCTCGAACCCAGAAGCGTGATGGTAGATCTTCGCCACAATGTATCCAACGATACCCAGCTACCCGGCACAGCCTTAGCAATTAGGTAACCTTGCCCAAGCAGACACTTTTGGCATACAATCCATTATTCTGGGATTTCACATTTTCATGAAATTTTCGAAAGATTTTTGAAATTTAAAAAAATAATGATAAAATTTAAATTTCACCAAAATTACCTATCTCACAATAGTAAACTTTATGCCAAAAGTGTCTGCTTTGGGAAAGCTTACCTAATCACAAAATTTTAGATCATAATATAAATAATATAAAGCAGATCAAAAGTTGAAAAACTCGCTCCATTTTTGTACATGTACTGCTAGGGCCAAGGATACGGAGGGAGTCCAGTGTATTGGCCCTTAGAATATGGAGCTAACGTTAACAATAACACAGTCAAATAATTATTATGAACAGTCAAACTTAAGTTGCACAAACCGATTCCCCCTAAAAAGCTGCACAAATAATTGCCCCATAAGTGTGGCTCGGACACGTACCCGTATCCAGAAACGTGTCTGTCAAAATGGTTGCAAATATCGTCAATTTCAGCGCCTGGAATTTAAGGTAATACCGCCGTTAGCGGAAAGGATACCAACCTGTGGCTCTGGATACGGGTACGTATCCGAGCCACACTTATGCCATGGGGCAACACAAATAAGTAGTCAACTAGTAGTACTAGTATTACTGCCTACTACTACTAGTACTAGTACTAGATCATATACAACTTAATTATATGCAATCAATAATGTTTTTAATATAGGACTGGGAGAGTTTAGGCAAAGAATTTGGGAATTTGTGTTCATCCTGACTCGTGTGTGATGTTGGCCATTTTGTCGTCTGCTAAATTTAGCCCAAACGCAACGTAAAACTTAACTAACGATACATGTAACGACGTTACTCACACACTGACACTAAAGTGACAGTACATGCACAGCAAGCGGCAGCCCGAAACACAACTCACGAAAAAGACCACGTACGCAAGTAGCGGACGCCCTGGCCGGAATTCTGTGGTCTTATGTCAGTTTTCAATGTCAGTTATTGTCCGTATGTCAGTTATTGTCCTTATGTTTCGAAACTCAGCAGCACCGACTAGGTAGGTTCTTTCTCAAAGGCAAAATGGAAGATATACAGACTTACCTACCTTGCATGGCCGGCCTAGCCTAGCCTAGCCGGCCTATAACGTACCTACCTTATGCACATGACGTCATTTGAGTAGGGCGCCCTCGGCTAGAGGTCAAAAGAAGGTTGCTCGTTGGCCCAATCTGTGCGCCGCGCGTGTATAGATGTGCGTTTTCCATTGTTTCATCATCGTTTTACCTCTAAGATGGCGGCGTGATGACGTCAACACATAAGGTCTATTGTTAAACGTGGTTGTTGACCAACAAATTTCGGGTAGCCGCAAGCGCCTTGACTAAAGGCTACTATTTAGTCAGTCTAAGGCCAAGGGATAGAGATAAGTACTCGCGCATCTGGAAATCACACAGAAATCTTAAATTTTTAGAAAGCAAAATTCAACAAAACCTAAATGCTATTAAATGTTGGTGCGATAATAAGTGGGGTTTTAAATATCTACCTCCGGCGGTTGCTGTTCTTTTTTCCAACAAAATTAATACAAACATCAAACTTGACATTAACAATATTAATATTAATTTGAATAAAAACAGCCAAGTTCCTTGGAGTCACTTTTGACTACAATTTATATGGAATTAAAATCAATACTCACCACTTATACCCTAATAAAAGCTTGCAAGACGATAACTGGCAAAAACAATATTATGCAACAAAATGGACTAATACACATACTGGACCCCTTATGAAGGAAGATATGAACAAATTCCAATTAAAATCTTCCCCTTTGCACAACCCCTTTCCATTCTGGCATTACAACCCACCTGTCATTTCAAAAGAGATCCACACCCTCACTGAACACATAACTGATAATAGCATCAGAAATCATAAACACAAGGTGGATTAATTCACTTCGTGTTTACACTGATGGATCTTTTAACCCAAGCTTAAATACAACAGGATGTAGCTTCTTCATCCCCCAACTTAAATACACAAAAAATCTCCGTCTTAATAATGAAACATCTATTTTTACTGCAGAGCTCTTTGCTATCTTCCTTGCACGAGAATGGGTCGAACAAGTAAAACCCATACAAAATTGTATATACTTAGTGACTGCTCTCCAAGCTATTTCGGATCCTACCCCAGAAAATTAGTTTGTGATTTTCGTCATATTTTACAAAATCAAGCCAATATAGTTATTTTTGAATGGGTCCCTGGACACTGTGGAATTAAAGGAAATGAGGAAGCAGACAAACAAGTAAAAATGGCTACCCACAAAAATAAAATTGATGTCAATATCCCTCTTTCTGATACGGAAATAAAACATATATTGAAACTCCATCTTGAAGAAAAATTGCAAAAATCATGGAGAGAAACAAAATATTCGAATTTAAAAATGTTTCAACATGCCAAATTACATTTTAACTCATGGGGCCTTCCACTATGGAAAGAAGTTATCCTTCACAAACTCAGGGTTTAAAGAGTTTCCTCCACAAGATAGGGAATCACCCAGATGGATTATGCGACACCTGCAACTGTTATAACAATGGTAAGCACCTTCTCATTAACTGCAAAAAATACCAACAAAACAGGGACACTCTACAAAAAAAACCTAGTATATTGAAATGCCCAAATGACCTTAAAAAAATTATTAGGAGAAAAACAAAATGCTTGTGAAATAATAAATTTCATCCAAAAATGTAACATCAACATATAACTGACAGCGCCCTCTATAGAACCTTTATATTACATTGTTTTTCCCGCTTCTTCATTAGTACAGACAGACACCTATTAACGTTATAATGTGTGATCTCTGCGATTGTTTAAGATTAATGCCTATCTGTTGGGGAGAAAGCTGGCGATTGGCCGGGCACTGCGACTTCTCTTCCCACTGGAGGTAGGTGTGGCGGATCTGCAAATCAGCTAGCGGTGCCCGGGCACTTAAATTTCTGGTGCACGATCCGGCCTCGCACAGGGCTCATCACAACCTTAGTTGCATTGTGCTTGGTTGGGGGATCAGTCAGCCGCCTCCCTATTGTATACCCTTATTCTCCTATAATATTCTTGCTTTACTTTTCTTCAGGCTCTGTTTAAATTTGATTGTTGATGGCACAAAGGGTACGTAGTTTGCCGAAAGTGCCAACCAAAACCAACAACAACAACATCATCAGTACTCGCTAGTCGTCTTTTTTTCAGGTGTTGTTGCGTGCGCCTTGATTAAAGGCTAGTGTGCTTGATCGCTTGATCGCCGAGTAGCAGGTTCTTTCTCAGTCTCAAGCTGTTCTCCTGAAAACGAACAGAGGATACTGATCGAAACGTCGAGTTATAACCCAGTGGCGTAACTAGGGTCCAATTTTCAGGGGGCACTAGGGGGTGCACCACTTTTTTCTAGGGGGGGCATGTCAATACTTTAATCCTGCAGTCTCAAATAGGGACCTATTCTGAATGGGGGAATCCGGGGGGGCACGGACCTCGGCTGGGGGAACGTGCTCCCCCCCCCACCACCCGTAGTTACGCCACTCTTGTAACCTCCCGTTCTTTTCATAACTAATTACTACTCAATTTGAGAATTTCACATGGTGTCACCGCAAACAGTCTTTACTTAAGCTGGTTTTTTTTAAATAAATCTGAGCTATATTGTGGATACTGAATCAGTGCCTTTTGAAAATGTCCGAAATTTCAACCTCACATCAAGACCTATCAATTTTGCGTTAGAATAATATTTAATGTTCAAGAAGTTCGACATAATATGAATTTGAACTTCCTGTTTTTCCGGAAGTAAAGGTCAGATCAGCTACGTCATGTCAGTAAGAAAAATTTACGATATTTAATTTTCTTTACGATCGATTGATTTTCCCCTTAATTTTTGGTTCACGAGTTATGAATTTTCGTAACATTTCATTGAATGCACATGTAATTTAAAATTCTCCCAACCGTTCAATCATCGGTTTATACTTCAAATGTTGTTTGTAATCAGCGGCCGGTAGCCGGGGGGGGGGGCTGGATGCCCTCCACAAATTTCCAGTGCCCCCCCCCAGTGCCCCCCCCCCCCAGGTTCCCCCACGAAAATCCCGATAGTGCCCCAAAAAAAGAAAAAGAAAAGGGAAAAAACCCATACCCCTGGGGCCCCCACTAAAAAGCAGTCCCCCCCCCCCCTTCCCCCACTGAAAAAGTTCTGGCTACGCCGCTGTATGTAATGTTGTTTGTTATGTTGATGAATTCTTGCGTTGGGTGATATAACAATTGATTTATGTTTGCCCTACACGGTACACCGACGTGTGTATAGCACTGCATACTCAGTGCTTTCCGAGTGTCTGTGAAAAAACTTCAGAGGCGACTCGGGCGGGATTCAAACCCACGACCTCCTGTTTACTATAGTGCAGACGTCTTAACCTCTCGACCAATGAACTTGCATGCCCGATGATACGGAGCCCCTAAGGGGACAGGTAAAGAAAAAATCGGGAAGGTAAAAAAAAAGGGAAATGTATTTCGTTCCCTCGAATTAATATTTCGTTCCCTCGAAATAACATTTCGTTCCCTCGAATTCATTTCGTTCCCTCGAAATATTATTTCGTTCCCTCGAAATATTATTTCGTTCACTCGTAATATTATTTCGTTCCCTCGAAATAACATATCGTTCCCTCGAAATAAATTATTTCGTTCCCTCGAAATAACATTTCGTGGGAATGAAATATTTTATTTCGAGGGGACGAAATAAATTATTTCGTTCCCTCGAAATAATATTTCGTTCCCACGAAATAATTTCGTTCCCTCGAAATCATTTCGTTACCTCGAAATAATATTTCGTCACCTCGAAATAATTGAGCTGTACGGAATCCTTGATATGCCATTTAATTTATTGGGATATGACAATTATTTCCGAGGTCGCCGTAGCACTGAGAGCCCCTTAAGGGACAGATGGAAAGAAAAAAAATAATAATATTTCGTTCCCTCGAAATAATATTTTGTTCCAAAGAAATACTATTTTATTTATTTGTTTTCATCTGTCCCTTAAGGGGCTCTCAGTGCTACGGCGACCTCGGAAATAGTTTTCATATCCCAATAAATTAAATGGCATATCAAGGATTCCGTACAGCTCAATTATTTCGAGGTAACCGGAAATATTATTTCGAGGGAACGAAATATTATTTCGAGGGAACGAAAAAGAAAAAAAATCTTGTCCCTTTAGGGGCTCCGTACAATTTTAATGCTTTTTAAAATGTTATTTTTAAATGATATTTTTTTATTAATACTTATAAATTATATTTTAAGTCTAAATAATTTGCGTATTAAATTGATTTTAGATGAATACGTGATAAAACAAGATTAATTTGAAAACTGCAAAAAAGTATAACTGGGTCAAGGCCTACTACATGTATACCCTTTGTGTATATTTGCGCTTTTTTAATTTTTTTTATTGTTATAGGCCTAATTTTAGAAATTGTAGTAGGCCTACTTTAGTAAGAAATGTAATTTAGTAAACTTTATTTAAATTAGTAAACTGGAGATATTAATGGAGGGGTCACCAAAAATAGTAATAAATGATAATTCAAATAAAAATAATTTTTTGGGTGATGCACAGGCCTAGATATTAATCTTTTAATGAAATAATGATCGTAATCTTTGTTTTAATTGTAATTTTTCATACTCATTTCACATACCTCTCACACATGCGAAAAAATTCATGTTCTATTTGACAGATTCATCAATCATTCATCACCCATTGCCCATGCCAAGATGTCGTTACAAGAAGTATAATGGTCATACTCTGGAGATTGCCATAGATAAGATACGTGAGTGGGGAAATGTCCATCTGTTTAGCAAGTGGCACTTATGACATCCCAAAGACCACACTCAACGATAAATTCCACGACAGGTCACCACTCCACACGCACCAAGGTCCAAGTCCAGTCCTCAGCGAAAATGAGGAAAATGATCTAGCCCAATGGGTTATTGGAATGTCGAAGATAGGTTACGGGCGTACAAAGCTTGAGTTGGTGTTGATGGTAAGAAAATCTTGGACGAAGATGGTCGACTAAACCTCTTCAAAGACAACACACCGGGCAGAGATTGGCTGAAGGGGTTCATGAAGCGGCATCCTGAGCTTTCACTAAGAGTACCAGAGAAGCTGGGCAGAGAAAGGGCATCCGTGACGATTACCAAAATCCACACATCCACCGGTAACCACAAAGTTGCCCTGAGGTACTCAACTGCCTTCTATAAAACATGCAACATCAACGATGTCTGTGTGGTGTTTTCGGCGATAAAGGCAAAGTTCTCGCAATTTACGGTTTAGGTTATGCTTGCTGATAAAGATATTATAATTAGAATCAAGTGAAGCAATTATTTCGTCATAATTAAGTCCTAAACTAAAGTAACGCCTGATCAAATGCAGACTCCGTGCGTCCGAAGCCGCCGCAGCCATGGATGATGATGGCTTCCGGAAATCGAACAGCTGCTTCAAAAAAGACAAAAATAAAGCTGCTTGAAAATAAAAATAGCTGCTCTCGAAAATAAAAATAGCTGCTCTTGAAAATAAAAATAGCTGCTCTCGAAAATAAAAATAGGCCTAACTGCTCTTGAAAATAAAAATAGCTGCTCTCGAAAATAAAATAGTGATGGCACTAATGGGCTTTCGTACAAGAGAAACCCCACAGTTGCTTAATATCCCGGCCCGGAACTATATCCTTTAATTTTAACTTTAATCATATACATGAACAACACCAAATAGCAATCACTCCGCGTCTACTGAGCGCCACTCCCTTAAGCTTAATGCCCATAATACCCATGCTGGCAAGCACATACCATTCATTATTACATTGTACTGAAGTGTAAGAACACATTAGTCTCTCTGCAGCGCAGAATCTCTCACCTCAGGACTTCCATCGTTTGGTACCAGGGCTGCTGTAATAAGTTGTCAGATTCAAATCTGGTGAGTTTAATTGTTACAAATAGTTTTTTAAAGGAAAGAATGTAGAATACAACCGCCACTTTTCTATCCAATTTAAAAAGATGACAGAGGACACACTTTATAAGGAAAGGAAAGTGTCGTCAAGTGAGGATTGGAAACGATATTTTGGGAGATTTTGAGTAATGAATGTAGGCCTATGCACATCCAGTGAGATGTTGACCATTTTGTCGTCCGCTAAAAACACATGCTTATATAATAGACATTGTGTACCGTCAATTGGTTCGACATTCTTTACGAAAAAAATATAACCTATACCTTGTAAGATATTTAACGCAACTTTTAATGGCGGTTAGGCCTAATCAAAAAAGTATTCAGCTCCGACAGCATCGGTATGTTAGAGTGGGGCGGAAATTAAATATCCCAGTCCCATTGTGTGTGATGCTATATGCTGTGTTTTAAAAACTTTCACCTTGTATGCGGCTCTGCAGCTGTCACTGAATCCATGGAGGAAGAAAATAGTTTTCCTTCCTCCATATATGCTGAATCCATCCAAATTTCAGATCATGCAGGTTGGCAGTATAGGAACCCCCAGATACATTGTTTAATAATATCCAACTTTCATCTACAACAAGTTTCAAGGGTTAGACTTTTGGTTGTTAATTTTTCAACATAATCTTATAATGGGACTATCACATAAATGAGATCATTGGTAAAGTCAACAAAAACTATATTTATGGCTGCTCAGGAAACTAAATATGGACTGGGTTAACTAGAGCCCTAACCTTCCCAAATCCTCGTTGCTAAAGTGAAGGATTTTGAAGGATTGAGGTTATTAGGCATACTTGCCTTTCCATATGGTACATGTACATCCATGTTTGTTGTAGTGATTGCAAGGTCAGTGCTTGGGTCAGTGGACACTGTTTATTGCTCCATGCATGCAGGGAGGGTCCCTGGCCATGTACATTTGTATCACAGATTAGAAACACATGTGTGCATACATGTCATGTGCTTGCTTTACTACTGAAGGGTTTTGAAGGATTTAGGCTATGTGTAAACAAATGGACATGGGGAGTTAGGGCTCTAGTACAGAACTTGTGACAGTATTCGTGGGTATATCATCAGAGCACCTCCATGGTCAGACCATGAAGACAGTATTGAATACGGAGAAAAAAATACACAGGTTGAGTAAAATCTTACCCTGTTTTAGATGTTCCTGGTGAACCACCTAATAATGAAGTAAAACTTTACCAAACAGGCGTTGGGTAAAATGTTACCTAGCATAACGTATTACTGTGATACTGTGTAATTTTATTTACCTAAGTTGTAGGTAAATGCCAGTCTTAAATACTTGTGAGGTATTGTACGTAAATTGTATAGAATATTACTTTTTAATGGTTATACCGTATATTTTGACTTTCTTACATTACCGGTATTGTTTGGTAATCAGCCTAGGGGAGTTTTGTTTTGTACCTGGCCAGTTACAACTGTGAGGATTTCCTCAACTGGTTTAGGTATTTGAAGGTTAAACAAATATTGAGTTTTTAAATATTGTTCTTCTCCTTAGTTCAGGTTAAACCTTAATTGTTCATAGTAAAATTCTATATACTAAACAACTGTAAAATGTCTGTATAGTAAAACTTACACAACTCGGGTAAAGTTAAATTTTTACTCTAGAGTTATGTATTTTTACATTTACAAAATAGATTGGTATTATTTTTCACTGTTTTTACCTATACTATCAAGTTTTTGTTTACATAACTTGTTCCACTTAATTAGTTTGCTTACTATGATCTGTTCCCCGAGTGTATACACTGTAAAAATGGTTTTTAGAATCCAAACACATTTCTAAACACGTGGCAATGTGCTCACCTTTTTTCACATGTTGAGTCTGAAACATGTTTACGCAAATCACCATACAGGTGTCAAAAAAGCTAAGCACGTTTTAGCTTTGTGACATGTACTACAGAGGATGTCCGTTTAGCATTTAAACGCATTCCTAAACGCGTTTATTGTAAACGTGAGTGCACGTACTTAAACGCTAAACATTTTTTAACAGTGAAGATTTCTACCTCCATAAACCAAATTATCCTCCAAACTAATCCTCCAGCATCCATTCATGGGATGATCCTCCAGCAGTCTACTTAATTAAGCAGCAGCATTTTCCAGAGTCCGGCATTCTCCTGAGGACGATCAGAGCATACTGATCGAAACGTCGAGTTGTACCCCCAGTTCTTTTCAGAACTAATTACTACTCAATTGAAATTGAATAAATTTATTTTTTAATTAAATGTATCATTTTGGGAAACAAATGCACTCATTACGATGATGTGTAACCTGGAAAAGCAGCACACTTATATAAATAAAAGTAACAATGAAAATGAACAATGGCAAAGCTATACTGCAGTTGGGGAACTCGCCTGCAAAAAACAACAAAATAAACCTTAGGCCCAAAAAAAAAATTCCGGTTTCTGGTCTCTGCGCGCGTCGCCTCAGTCCCGTATTTATTTATTTATTTATTTATTTTTTGCTATGAAACGATGTCCAATTACAGCCAAAATTGCTGGATCGATTGGAAATCTGCCGTGCTGTGTTTTAAATGACTTTTTCACATAAGGGATATAAACGTTTTTGCGAGGCCTCTCTTGCCCATAATTCTTTGTAGGCCTATATGGGAAATTTTTGGTCTGGTTCCAATACATGTAGACCTATCACGTGTTTCACTGGTTGGCAAAAAAAAAAAAAAAAAAACGACGTTTGCCCGATTATTGAGGCCTCTCTTATAGCCACTATACTTTGTATAGGCCTATATGGGAAATTTGGTCCCCGTGTTGTATTTCCCTGTTGGCAAAAAAAAAGATGGCCGAAAAAAAGCGCGTCACCACACCGATTTTGAAGCCGACCGATGACCAGAAACCGGAGACTTTTTTGTTTGGCCTTATCTAGGAATCGGATAGGAAGGAGTCGCGAGGAAATAAATAAATATAAAGGCAGAGTTGATGGTTACTCGGTTCAAAAACAAAGAAAATGAATGAAGGAGAATTTATTCACTTCAATAAAGTAAACTAAAAAGATTAAAATTAATGTGGCGGTTTGGACATTTCATGTAGTCACTTTAAGCTAGCCTATATTAATTCCTTTAAACTCATTTGCCTGTATCTACGCTCTGCCGCAGTACGCATTAAGTTGTGCTCATATGACTACGGGAAGTAGTCCCAGTTTTCATTTAACTTGGAGTAATACATTTTTATTTAATATGTATTAATTATCCTACTTGCTAATTAGACCAATCAGTAAAATTAGTGGATAATATCAGGCTGTCACTTTGTGTAGGATTTTATATCAAATTAAATAGTGACTGAGGATTAATTCTGTTAGAAGCGCTTTGCCCGTGGCCGGCCTACGTGACCAAACTTTCTTTTTTAGCTTAGCTAGCTAGCTCTCGATCTCTAGCTCTCTAGCTCTCTCTAGCTCTCTCGATCTCTTCTATTTATATATCTGGGTTGAGAAGTGTCGGCGTTGTGAGAAACTTTCTGTGAGTAAAATCCCATTTTATTGCAGAATTATCAACTACTTCCAACAAAAATCGCAATGTATCACTCGGTTATTGTTTTATAGAACATTGTTTTTGGTGATTTTAGTGCCATGTGGTACTAAAAGTGTCATTTTGTTGTCATATTTGGTTTGGCTACGCTTCGTGTTAGAAAACATTTACATGACGTGTACAATGTGACGTTCGTACGCGACGGCTGTTTACTGAATGCTTTCACGTAGGATATTCTGGGGATTTTAAAATTATGATTTAATAGGATTTAATATTAAATATTTCATATTGATATTCAATACTTATTTCTGGATCTGCTCTAGGCCTATCGCCCAACTATTATTTTATACAATCATTTTATATTGATATTTTATATTGAAACCCAAAGTTCATATCTGTAATTATTGTTTTGTTGAGGATCAATATTATTCCTTGAATAAATCATTTTGATCAGTGTATTGTTAATCAAGGAAATTGTAGCACTATTGGTTTTTATTTATTAATTGTTTCCTGTAAGAGGGCATCCAACTTTTCACGGGTTGGCTTACTACACTCTTAAAACTAAAGTGTTGATTCAACATTTTAAAGAGTTCGGTGAGTGACAACTCTTTATAAAGTTGGATTTAACTTTTAAGAAGTGTTGAATTAACATTGATAATGTTACACTTCATCTGTGTATATTGTTTGTATTAACTTTGAGTTGTATTTAACTGTATAAAGTGTTGTCACTCACCGAACTCTTAAAAGGTTGATTCAACACTTTAGTTTTAAGAGTGTACCATTACACAGGGTCACACCACCCTACCCCTGTCCGTGACATTAATAAGACCTCAAATCAATTAAAGATTAACAACAAATGACTTCTCCAGGAAAGAGAAGAAATGATTTAAATCCCTCCCAAAAAAAACAAAAAAACTTGACTGTAAAAATAGGATCCAGGAACCCAACATAAAGAAGAACAATACAAATTGAGACCAAAAGTAAACCAAGAGAAAAAAATAATAAAACTTGACTGTAAAAATAGGATCCAGGAACCCAACATAAAGAAGAACAATACCAAATTGAGACCAAAAGTAAACCAAGAGAAAAAAATAATAAAACTTGACTGTAAAAATAGGATCCAGGAACCCAACATAAAGAAGAACAATACCAAATTGAGACCAAAAGTAAACCAAGAGAAAAAAATAATAAACTAAAAGAAGCTTTAACAAAAAAAAACTAAAACATAAAAACCAACACAGTATCAAAACACAACAGCTTAAACAACCTGTAAAGTAAACCATAAGAAAGAAAAATGCAAAATAAACCTCTGATACAAACAAAAGAAATGATAATCGAAATGATAATAAAATTAATACTCGGAAAAGTGTAGATTGACTTTTCCTTTATTGTCTTTGCAGTTTTCCAGACAAAGCAGAAGTGATATATACAACATGCAGTCCATTATCCTGGCGTTTTTGTTTGCAGCCGTATGTAAGTACTTTAATTATCAGTTGGAACAATTTGTTATTTTGTATGCACAAAACAGTCATATAATGCCTATTATGCCAAAAAAATCTCCGGTTTCTGGTCATAGAACGGCTTCAATTCAGTGCGGTGACGCGTTTTTTATTTTATTTATTTATTTATTTATTTTATTTTATTTTATTTATTTTATTTTTATTTTTATTTTTTATTTTTTTTAATTATTATTTTTTTTGGTAATCTTTACGTGATACATATATGCGCAGTTATTCAGGCGAAATTTCCAATACACAAAGTATGGTGGCTAAGAGAGGCCTCACACATCAGGCAAATATTCATACCCCTATGTAAAAAGTCGTTTAAAACACAGCGTGGCAGAATTCCAATCGATCCAGCAATTCTGGCTGCAATTGGGGGAAAAATAATAAAAATGCCGACGCGCGGGTCTACAGCGACGCGCGCGGAGACGTTTTTGGCCTTATATATATATATATATATATATGTATATATATATATGTATATGTATATATATATATATATATATATATATATATATATATATGTATATATATATATATATGTATATATATATATATGTATATATATATGTATATATATATATATATGTATGTATGTATGTATGTATGTATATATATGTATATATATATGTATATATATATGTATATATATATGTATATATATATATGTATATATACATATATATATATATGTATATATATATATGTATGTATATATATATGTATATATATATATATATATATGTATATGTATATGTATGTATATATATATATATATATGTATATGTATATATATGTGTGTGTATGTATATATATATATATATATATATATATATGTATATATATGTATATATATATATATATGTATATATATATATATATATATATATGTATTTTACCACAGAAGAACAATTCGGTTTGCGACACAAATCTAAAAAACAAGGTTACAAAACATTAAACTGTGACTCGGTATATTATATTTGCATCATCAAACAATGGTTTTGAAACAAAGCCAAGAAAATGTCGGCTTGTTTCCGAGCATATTGTCTCCTTCAGCACAATATTGCGCCCAAATACACTGCCATTGTCTTCCAGTGGCAGATCCACAAATAAAGTGAGGCAAACGAGGATATGTATTTTCCCTGTTTATTTAGGTTGACATTTAATGCAGGACACGACAAAACAAATACAGTTTTATGTTCAGTCGACGGTTTTCAGTGGCAGATCCAGAGGAAATTGAGGATATTTTTTCCTGTTTAGGCCCTATTGGTGGACATTATAGGACCCAACAAACAAATAGTTTTCTATTTCAGTCGACGGTTTTCAGTGGCAGATCCAGAGGAAATTGAGGATATGTTTTCTCCTGTTTAGACCCTATTGGTGGGCATTTAATAAAACAAATACAGTTTTATGTTTCAGTCGACGGTTTTCAGTGGCAGATCCAGAGGAAATTGAGGATATTTTTTCCTGTTTAGGCCCTATTGGTGGACATTATAGGACCCAACAAACAAATAGTTTTCTATTTCAGTCGACGGTTTTTAGTGGCAGATTCAGATGAAATTGAGGCTGTTTTTTCCTGTTTAGGCTCTGTGGTACAGTCAAATTAAACCTTTTAGAAGCCTGGCCAGGCCTGTGCTACCTGGCCTCCTAATTGTCTTTTGTGAGTCTAGTCCTATTCCTGTATAACAATACAGTGTCTGCCAATCAACATAACCAGGGATTCTGGAGGGCCTAGCCCAGCTCATTATACTGGCTGCAGTTGGGAACAAAAGACAGCTGAGGCGTCAGTCAAGTCTGCCTTAACAATAAGAGCTATTTGAGATTATATTCATTAGTAAAAGGTCTTTTGTGCTCGGCTAGGGGATTATATAGGACTATAGGCCAGGGCAAAGCTTGGGCCTGACTGGACTTCTCAAAGATTGGCTGCGCCGAGACTTTGGCCCTCCTCTCTTAAATGCATCAGAAATATGCCAGGCAAAAGTCGGACATAGTATGTTGGTCTGATAGCTCAATAATCCAACAACCCACCCTTTCCCGCCGGCTAATTGTTCTAACATCTATAATTACATTCCAATGTTTCATCTTAATAGTGCAAAAACGTATTATCGTTTCGACGTCCAAATTAATTGATTTTACAGCCCACTAGTCCGGCAGTCCATTTATCCGAGAAAACTTAATTTTGTTGAAAATTCTTCCTACTTCTGAAATGTGGTATGTCGGAACTATGCTAGGTAAAACTTGTAGCTTTGCATGGTGAGGATGATAAGTAAGACTGATTGCGGTGACACCATGTAGAATGTGGAAGTTGTCTGGAGTTGTCGGAACTATGCTGTTGTCATTATTTGTTAAAGGACACATTGTTTCGGAATATCGAGTGGTGCCCATTTTAGAAGTAGCATCTGAGAAAAAAAGCTGCGTCATGGATGTGCTGAAATTGGGGGGGGGGACGCTACGTCATTGGAGCCAGCACGTGCGAGGTGGGCGTGGTTTATGTTGAAATTACGTCACACTTACCAATTTGAATGAGGGATGATGGATGTGATGGGCTCCATCTAGGGACTGGAGTTGTCTTCAGCGAGTCAAATACCGGCTCAATTGTGCTTTCAAATTGGGCTTTCAAATTGGGCTTTGAAATTTACACAAATCCCCGCAGGATATAGACCCCCAAGTGTGCGTTTGAGGGAGGGGTGGGCAAACAGTTGATGTCACTTAGACAAAATTGCACGTGGCATGGAGGTAGAAATACTATATGCAGCTATAGCCTACTCAAATGCTAAAATGTTGATATTTGTTGTTGGCAGTGTCCGGCACCAATGGAGTGAATGCTCAGTATACATGTTACAATTGCACGTATTCTACGATGACAATGATGGGGCTGACAATCGAGTATGGGGATAAAGCATGCAAGGATCCAATTGATACGACAGGAATCCAGACCGTGTCATGTGCTGGATCATGCGCGGTATGTACTTTATTCAGTGATCTGTCCTTTGTGGCCGTTTTATGACAGCCTCCCTCTTCTGCTCAAATAATATTTCTCTGACAAAAGCTGTAGAGCAGTCTATGCAGGGTCAAACTGTGACAGGCAAAAGCTGTAGAGTAGAAGTCAATGCAGGCTCCAACCGTGGCAGGCAAAAGCTGTAGAGCAGTCTATGCAGGGTCAAACTGTGACGTCACGGGCAAAAGCTGTAGAGTAGTCTAGGCAGGGTCGAACTGTGACAGGCAAAAGCTGTATAGTCTAGGAAGGGTCAAAATGTGACAGGCAAAATCTGTAGTGTAGTAAGGTCAAACTGAGACAGGCAAAAAGCTGTAGAGTAGTCTAGGCAAGGTCCAACTGTGACAGGCAAAAGCTGTAGAGTCTAGGAAGGGTCAAACTGTGACAGGCAAAAGCTGTAGAGTAGTCTATGCAAGGTCAAACTGTTACAGGCAAAAACTGTAGAGTCGTCTATGCAAGGTCAAACTGTGACAGGCAAAAGCTGTAGAGTCTAGGAAGGGTCAAACTGTGACAGGCAAAAGCTGTAGAGTAATCTAGGCAGGGTCAAACTGTGACAGGCAAAAGCTGTAGCTGTAGGTCATATTACCGTTAAGCCAGTAATTTTCAGTCATTCATCTTAAACTAGGACACCGATTCCATGCCCTGAAAGTTTGCTCTGATCGTGACGATACTCAGCTGTCCCTTTTAAACAGGAAATTGTCGTTAATACGAAATAAATGAAATACATTAAAATTTTCTATACACCAAACAAAAGAATCTGATCTTTATTTTGTTATTCTTTGATTACCTATTTCATTGTTTTCTCTTCATTCAGAAAGGTATCGTGTCGGGTGCAGATGATTTGCAATCTATGGGTCGAACTTGTTACACAGACGGTGTATGTATGAATTTCGAGAATATGGAACTGATGGATATGATAATGAACAATTACTGTTGCACAGGGTCCAACTGTAACACTGCTGGTGTTATTACATTCAGTGTAACACTTGGTATCACATCTGTATTTAGTACATTTCTACTGTAAAGTTTACTTTATATTTCCGGTTAATCTAGTCCAATACACTGGGGCGAGTTTTCGCGACCCTGACCAGAAACTTGTTTCTGACGTCATGTTCTTGACCAGAAACAAGACGGCATAGGTACGCGAACGTAACCAGAAAATTGTTTTCAGTTTCCGACGTGTTCAATCATCAACATTTCTCAAAATGACGTCATCGCAGCACAACCCAACTCGCGAATACGCTTAACCAATTACCGAATAAGCCCAAACATGTTTCTGGTTACGGTCGCGAAAACGCGCCCCTGGACCCTCCTCCGTATCCTTGGCCCTAATCCCACATTTCATTATGCTTTTCAACTTTTGATCAGGGCATACAATCCGTTATTCTGGGATCGCTCACGACATGATATGACATTTTCGAAAAAATAAAAATAAAATAAAGAAATAATAAAAATAAAATTTCACCAAAATTACCGATCTCACAATAGAGAAATTCATGCCAAAAGTTTTGCGTCACTCATTTGCTAGCAAGTTAGCGTGCCTTTCACTATGCTTAACGGTTAGCAGCGCTGTGAAGTGAAAAACGTACAGTAAGCAAAACATTGGCTGCTTTGCGGCTGTATGAAATTGGGTCCAGAATTAGACCTCTACCCAATGCAATCCAGTGACAAGACACCGAGGGTCTAAGTTTTGTGAATGCTAAAAGCGGTATGACTAACTGTAGCTGTACAACGTATGTAGTACAAGGTGTTGAGTTTGGTTACTTGCTCTGGTAAGATAACGTCAATAATTAACTAAAATAAATGACAAAATTACATTAAGTCCACTTCTGGGTTTCATATTGTTTTTACATGTATTTGAATTCATGGAAAATTGGAAATAGAACTGTATCAATCAGAATGAAGACATACTGGTTTTCGTCCATGCACTAATTAAACCGAGGCTGCGAGAATTAGCGCTTTTGCGCTGCGGGTGCACGGTGATCAAGGGCTATTCTAATTACTCGTTTCTTTCAAAAAGGGAAAGCAACGGACTTGTGATTTTTGCTATTCTTACTGGCTCAGATACAATGACGTTATAGTCACACACAAACGTTGGGATAACCAGAATAAATTTTCACAACTTCATGGATCAGGCAGTAAATAATATTTGATAACTTAGTCATGGTTCGTGTTTAGACAACATAAAATGTGACTTTTGAATGCTAATTGATAATACTCAAGCCTGTCTGGAATTTTGACTATTTTGATTGTTATCCAGAACGGGAGCAATAATCAACAAATGATGCACTGTATAGTAATAATGTTCTTGTCATATAATAATATGTTTAGCATTATTGTTAACACAAATAAT